>VRYO01001463.1:90359775-90400517 GCA_009812075.1 Sialia sialis | reverse complement strand
CAGAAGAACGAGACATGGAAGACCATTGTTAGCCAAAAAACTGCAAAACTGATTGGTGCTCAACCCCATAGCTCACAGTGGATACTCTTACTCCAAAACCTTTCTTAAGCCTAGTGTGAAGGTATCCAGACATCTTGGCATGGCTGAGAAGAAATTTAGGGCATGGCACACCAGTAGAGCTGCTGCAGGCTGTGCCCTGAGCAATCCCCCAATGCAAGTCCCGGCACTCCGTGTCAAGCTGCTCCAGACACTGCTTTTTGGAGGCTGCCCAAAAGCACAACTCATATGGCCTCCCAGAAACTGCTCTGGCTTCAAGACAGAAAGCCATGTAGCCAGGTTAAAAGCTTCCAGAGCCCTCTTTGTTATAGGATGCAAGATCTACATGTCTGGGCATGCATCGGCCCAGACACATCATCGGGAGGATGTTGGGACACAGACAGTCAGACAAAGGCTGGACTTGGAGCATAAACACAACTGAGACCTATTATGCCCCCTGAAATAAATAGAGCATGTCTAAAGGCTTCTCTCAGCTGCATTCAGGTTCACTCATGGCTGGCTCTTGGTTCAAAGTCAGTGAAGTTTGCACAGATGCCAAAGAACTGTGACTGCACCCTCCATGTCGCTGTCACAACACCAGAGCACCAAGCTCACAATGGCCAGGGAAGGAGTGCATGGATGTGGTGGCAGCTGTAGCACCAACAGGCACCATTGTGGGCACAGCACCATCCCCAGCCATCCCTGACCTCTCCCTTTTGGCCAGCGTCCTGTTGGACTGCAGAGTTCAGCTCTGTCTGGCCCAGTCCTCAGCAGCCCACCCTTCCCTAAGGGTTACTCTACCCAGCTGACACTGAGGTGAATGTACCATTAATGATACTTAATCAGAGACACTGCATTCTTGGATAGGGGTGGGACCACTCTAAAAGTATCAGTTTCTCCAATTTTCTTTTTTTATATTTAAAGCAGTATCTTCACACTGACCTTTTAAGTAAGTGTTCTTGAAACTTTTGTTACAAACTAAAATACGGAAATGTTCCCTGCAAGTTGGTATGGAAAATAAACTTCATGAAATACATATTAATCAATCTTATCCTAGTTTCTTGAAACACACAGCTAGGTTCTCATCCTGTTTAAGCTCCCCTGAATTCAGCGTGAGTGAAGACATTCGCACCCTAGCTGAGCTATCAAATTTCTTCATGAATTCAAACTATCAAGGGTAGAACTTAAACATATTTGCTTGATGCTTATCTACAATTTGTTTTTTAAAATAAAGCCAAGTACATTTATTCTAGAGTTAAACCCTCCCCTCCAAAAAAATACAAACCAAAAAAAATGAAAAACAAACAACAACAAAAAAAACCCACACCAACATCCTCCAATGACTTCTGATCTGTTTTCAGGTCACATATATTAGTTACTGTTAGTGAGGTACATCAAAGTCTCTATGACCACAGAAACTAGGTCCATTTTTCCCATGCTGACAAAGAGACCAGAGGAGTACTACTATCTGTAGGGCTTTTATCATCAGCTTATTCAACCTCTCCCTCTGTCATTTCCACCAGCTTTATTTGATCTGAATTTACAGGCCAAAAAGTCCTTACTGACTACTATAGGCAATGCATGACCTGGGCAACATCTCTGCAGCACAGAGGCAAAGGCTGAAGAGGCCATTTTTGTTTAGGTTTTCTGACTGCCCTTAAAAGTTACACAGAAGGTCTTAAAAGGTCTCTGAGAACTCAGAAAAGGATACCAAGGAATCAAAAGCTCACAGCTATCCTATGATGTTTCAAGGTTTTGCTTCAGAAAAAAGTAAATACTGAGATTGCATGCAGACCGTGTATGCTCTCTTAACATTCTTAAACTGCATCTTTTTCCCTTTTATTACCAGGTTTTACTAGTACTTGCTCTAGGAACATATGTTAGTTACCAAATAGCAAAAGCAAAATGATAAGAAATCTTTTAAATAAGGCAAGACAGGCTACCACTAAATGCTCTTTAGAAAAGCATCCTGTGTCAGAATGGGTAGCCCATGCTTCTTGTACAAGACAAGCAATCCCATCTCACAGCTCTGTCCATCTCCCATTACCCCGCTTCTGCAATGAAAAGGCACTGACAGATCTTACCGCTGTACAAAACATGCAGCTGCATTCCTGAAGAGTGGTCATCTTATCCAGGGAATATTCACAGAGACATAGCTTGCAAGTGAGGAGAGGCTCCAGAGCTAACTCTCCAGCTTCTGACTCATCAGTTGTCATGGTGTGAGGACAAGCCTTCTCAGCAGAGCCCATTCAGTCATTAATGGTGCAACTCAGCCTGTAAAGAGAAATCGGCAGCTGAAACATCACATAAGCTGTGCAGTCACTTCCACTGCTCTGAAAATGTACATCTCACATCCATAAAAGTACCTGCACACCCAAATGTACCACTCAACATCTTGGGGTCAGTCTCAACTTCAGGCCATTCAAAGACAGCACACCTCCTCAGAAGACCTGAACTAGCTGGGTTCTCAGAGAACATTCATCTTGCTAGCACAAAGCACCTCAGTCAGGCCGTTTAAAATCAAAATAAAGAAAAAACCAAACAAACATAAAACTCACATATGGGGCATCATACACATATTATATATGTATACACACACACAAACACACATGTATATATATCACTCTGCCTTTTCAAATGAGTTTCAGACTCATACTCCTCTTACTCAAATGGAATTCTTCAATCTTCACTGCACCCACACAGCTCCCCTAGACAGTGCAAGACAAGAACAGATTCCCACCTTCTAGGCAAGTACTTTAAACATTTATCTGTTATGTAGGTGGTGGGCACCATGAACGCCACCTTCTCCATGAGCTGTCACTAAGTGAGCTGGCACTCCATTGCAAGAGGCATCTAAAGCAAGGAAAGGGCTTCAGTTTTCATGTGCGACTTCACACAGAGCTGAAGCTTAAAACCAAATGAGTATTTTGCGCGCAGTCATCTTTTTTGCATTGCCTTAATGATGCCAAAAAGTAGGTTTTGTGCATCCTACTTCCTGCCATCCAGCTCTTCTATTTATTTCATTAGGCCCCTGAGGCATTTAACTGATCTGTGTGAACCAAGTGCACTAGGACTTTGACAGAGAGATGCTCACCAGAGCCATGTTTTCACTACACATCACAGCAGTGCTTGGGGATGAAATTTCTCTTCTTTGATGAGCAGCAAGTGGAAATGTCATGCTTGCATGTAATGCTTTCTGGCCTAAGAATATGAAAACACTGCACCATAATCATAAAAAAAAAATCTCAAGACCCTCATTCTTACACAGCAACACTGAAAAAAGAATTAAAGAGAATATCTTTGTGCTTAAGCTGAAACAATGCAAAGCCTATTTGCAGATTTTCCTCACCTCAGCAGAGACAGTGGAGTTCACTATAGTATTTAAGGCACAGGAAAATTTATCCCCACCTCTAAGAAAATTGGTCCAACTTCCACAGACCTCCTTCTGAATACCCTTTGCTGATGACAAGACAACCTTCATACCTATTTTACAAGCAGAGACCTGATGGTGTCTGAGCACAGCTGCTTGCAGCAGCACCAGGACTGCAGCTCTACTAAGTATGAAGAGCTGCATCAGAAGGGAAGGCTGCATGAACATGAAACCAATCAAGACTCATCAATGTGCCGTTCAGATCTGACGTCTCGTGAGGCAAACCAGAGACCTGAGCCCTTTGGTCCTCTTCTGCTGGCCTTCCCTGCAGTCCTGGGCACCCTCTGGGCAGGGCTGTCAGGTCACATTTGGCAGCATGTCCCTAATACCACTCTGTGCCTGCCAGAGTGGCCAACGCAGCTGCAGACCGTCAGTGCATATGTGACAGTGCCTGCTGAATTCCTCCCCCTGGGGAGGATGATGGGGATCATGGAGTTTGTGGAACCTTTCTCTGCAGCTCCCATCTCATAACCTTACTCACAGCTGAGCCCATCCCCAGGCCTGTCCCCGAAGCCTCACACCCTGTGCTCCCACAATCTGCAGGAAGACACTTTCTATTCAAAAGCCATAAAACCCCAACAAATCTGGGTCAGAGAACATTTACCCCTTTTTAATTTTAACACGTGGCAGTTTCTTAGCCTAGCCTGTCAGAGAAGCCATCAGATTTGTAGCATGGGATGTCTTTCTTGTAAGCACACAATTTTAAGAGAAGATCATCATGGCCAAGATTCTGGCAACCAAATTCCTGATCACAAATCCAAAACAAACTCACTTTTTATGACCTGCTATCACTAGTTCGTAATATATGCTATTGCCACATTATTCTTGTTGCAGTTTTGGGGCCTGCTACCATGATGCCCCTCACAATTTTCTCCATGCAGCTGCGGAGCTGGAGCTCCAACATGTTCAGAAGCCTTAGGAGGAAGCCTCCCTCTGAGTCAGGAACTGCAACAATCTTCTGTAATTACTGCAGTAGGGTGGGGGGGAACACTGAGTCACTGGAAATGCTATGGCAGATCAAGAATTACCTGTTATTTAAACCTACGAGCTAGACATTATCTCAGTATTTAGGAGAATTTTAACACATTTACTGAGCTGCATCTGTATCGGTGAGCTACTCACCCTCACTCTTCACTCATCTGAAGTTTCTTCATTGACACAGTAAAAGGTAGCAATGCTAAAAGGATGGGTGCACAAAAGAACAGGTAGGAATATTTCAGGATGGGGGAATGGATATAAAATGGATACAGCTGCTTCAAAAGTCAGTGTTCTTCTTGTAACTAGAAGGGTTATGACCCTGCACACAGGCAGCATTAAGGCAGCTGTAGGAAGATTCAGGTGTATGACTGAGATTTAGGGCTAGAGGCTAATTTTAGATGGCCTAAATCCAGCACTCCATGTAACAGTGAAGAGCAGACTCCTGATACACCAGTCTGTGCTAGTAGCAACCTAATGCCACAGTGTGACATGCAGGGACTCATTATGATATCCCATTGTCATTGATGATAATCCTTGTCCCTAAAGACTGTAGGTTAAATTCAGTTTTGCTCCCTGTCCCTCCACACATCCATCCTTCCCTCACACCCCTATGCCAGAGCACAGCTGAGGTTCTCCCTCAAACAGGCAGAGCACCCTGTGGAAATCTCCAGCAGACACGACCAAGCAAGCCTGGCACATCCAAGGATCCACCCCCAGACAGCCCAGGCTGGCTCACCCCAGCCTCATTAACTCCATTGGAGTTCATCAAACGAAGCGAATGGGATCAGAGGACACGGAGACAGCTCCATGTCCTACCTGCTCAGCCCTTGATGGAAACACTGTGCCTACCAAGAAGAGCACTCTTCCCACAGTCAGACTGGGAGGCCAGCTTGTCCATGAGCAGCTCTCTGGGTCAGGCTGGCACAGGCAAAGCCATCCTGTCAGTGCTGAACACCTGCCTGCCAAGGGAAGTCCCATTCAACAGCAGCTGGGCTCTGAAATCAGCTCTGCAGGGGAGGTTCATTCTCATCACCATCACATCAGATAGTGGCAACAATGGGGAAAGAAAACCTATCTTCCCTCCAGTTCCCAGCCTCTGCCCCTTCTGCTTTTCCCCAACACTTCAAAATGCATTGTCCTCTCTCGAGCTCTCCAACTATCTCCTCAACTTTTATCAGCCCAGCAGAACCGACTTTTCCAGGTGCTGCAGGGAAGCTATGAAGCTCCACCTCAGTTGTTCTGAATTTTTACGGCTTTCACTTTGCTACACTTATCCCACAGACTGTCATTACTTAATTACATATCCATCAGTCCTCTTTACAGAGGATTAAAATTCCTATTGTAATTACAAGTGAGTTGCCAATAGGTTAGACTGAAAATAAAGCATCTTGTGTGTGTGTGTGTTGTGCAGGGGAAGAGGGAGTCACCGAAGAATGAGTTAGGAACAAAAAAGTAAAAGACCATATTTGGTTATATGAACAAAAGTGATCATAAATAAAAGAAAATGTTAAGTTTCTGAAAAACAATGGACACTCATATAAGTACAGCACATTGTTAAGCATTAAAACCTCCCCTTTCATGCTTACAAACACAAACAACCTGTTGAGGAAAGCATCCCAAGAAATGTGTCACGGAAACGTGCAGCAACCTCAACTCCACAAAAAAAACTTCACTGAACAACAGCACAGGCTCCATGAGATCTTATGGAATATGGATAAATGCTTCTTGAGGGCATTCTAATCTGGTCTGAATATACTGAAATATACAGGGTGAGTCATGGCAAGGAAGGGCAAAACTGGCCCCACAATGCACAAGCACTCAGGAATTCTGAAGATCCACTTTTTTGGTCTACTTCTATCAGCCCACACACACGCACACACACGGATCACACTCCTTTCACACAGCACAGGATTTCCAGGAAATTGGACATCTTTCCTCAAATTGTATGCTACTCATCTCATAAGAAGACTCATACTTCCCTGGCTGTGACCCTGGCGGTGCTGATGCCACAAGATAAGGCAGAACCAGAAAGTCTGAAAGAATGTGAGCAAATTACGGAGGGTCAGCCCTGCACAGTCACCAGGACCACAGCTTGCCAAGCACTCAGACCTGTCAACGTTTCCAATTCACTCATCTCCTGTGGACACTTTCGCTTTGCCTCTGGGAGGTGACAGAGCTTTGTGCTTTCTTGTAGCTCTGAAACACCTCAACACAGCCTGTAAGCAAGAAAATAGAGTGTGCTCAATGCAGAAAGGGCTGAGAAGGAAAAGTACAAGCAGGAAGACCAAAGCATGGAGATTTGTATTAAATATTAAAAACAGAAGTCAAGCACTAGAGGAAGGAATGCAGAACTTGTCTGCCTTCAGGGCCTCCTGACACCATAGTGTCTGATGTCTAACCTTGAAAATTACTTTCTAACAGCAAGTATCTGCAATGGCTGCTTCTAGACAGGTACTCACTACAAATCCTGGCATTAGTGTCCCAAAGTGGAAACTACAAACTCCCTGTGATGGGGGTCAGAGAGCAGCTGGGTGGGTGTCAGGGAGACAGCCAAGGTCAAGCCACCCCAGCTCCACAGAGGAATCAAAAAATCAATGCAACCTACTGCTGAAACTTTCCCTGTAAGCAGGAATTTCAAGGTAACATCTTGTTAGAGTCACACAAAGGCTCACTTGAGTCTGCCCAGCTGCCTCAAACCATGACTACTAGCAAAGAACAGAAGTTACTCTGTGTGTGCCACAGAGGAAACAAGCCAGGCAGCCTCACCTGCAACATCAGGAACACTGTCGGCATGCCTGCAACCAACTCACTGTATTTAGTCAAAAAAGGTGTCTGAATGTGATTTTCACCACTTAGAAACATCACAAAATCATTAAAGCATCCTGCACTGAAGCTGGAGGAGAATGAATAGAGTATGTTCAGCACCACAAGTTCTGCTTTCATTTTTTCACACACCGCATCCAACTGCAAAAACAGAGCTCTCCTAGAAGCTACTTCAAGTCTTGTGTTTAAAAACAATTCTGCTGAAGTTAGTCAAGCTGTATGCTTGTACCTGCAATTAGAGTTTAAAGGCAGCCAAGAAATGCACAAGTATGAGACACATTGCTCCAGGAAATGTTAATGGAACAAAAAGAGTCCTTGATGTGTTTTCCCCTTTGGTCTATCAGGTCTATCCTGTGAGCAGAGCGAGACCTGAGAGGCCCCTCTGCCCCAGTACATCTATAAACCAACACCCAGGCATGTGGACTTGCATAAACATGGTGAGATTGAAAGGAGGTATAAGGATACATGTGGGTCTAACACCTAACACAGCACTTCTCCCTTTTACAAAAAATCCCAAAAAACAAACATCAAAACTAACGCACAGCATGTGTGCTACTCCTATTTAGTGTACCAGGTATTTACTAAACTCTCTTGGAGAAACATTTACAAGCACTGCAAGTTCTTTCTTATGCCTTAGAGATTTTTTCAAGTACTCCACCCATTATGAAATTACTTCAGTGCCATACAAAAACCTGGTTTGACATTGTTCACTCAGGATTCTGTTGTTTCCTGTAACTAAGGTTCCCTCATTAAAATATAAAAAAAAGAAAACTACTGAAAAGCGTGACTGTTGAAAACCAATGCTAAAAATCAGGCCCTTGGGGAAAAAGAGCAATTACAGAAAGATTTAAAAAAATATAACAGAGTGGTATTAAGATAATGGGGTCAAATTACAAGATATAAACTGAGCTATGAAATTAGGACTTGTGAAGACAGCTGTCAGAAACCCACATTTCTATCCATTTCAGTGAAATGCCATCATTACCAGTTTTGGTTGCAAGTCCTTAGCTGTCCCAACTCTCTCAAGATAATGTCATTCAAAATTCATTACAAAGACAGCTTTTATAAGCTCAGCAATTCTGCTCAGAGAATTAGACCGAGTCAAATGCACTAGAGCTTCGGTAGTCTTACAGACAGGCCACTAACCCACAGTGCATTAATTTCTCCTTATGATATGCACTGCCTACACAGAGCTACTTATCTAGTCCATATAGCATTATTTATCAGGCAGTGATCCAGCAAAACATATGATTAAAGCCCAAATTTAAAAAAGCCTTCATCTTCAAGAATGACATTTAATCATATGTTTAAGTGCTCCTGTGTATCAAAGCCTGAATGCTCTGCTTTATTGCAATGAGGTTATTATTAAGAAGTTAAACAAGTACTTAGATTTTCTGAAATCATGGTCTCAAAAAAAAGCAACGAGATCCACAAATAGAAAGTCTCATTTTAAATACATTTTTAATATATCCAGAATTACTGTATTACTTCTGAGCCTTAAAACAGCAAGCACTTGATTACATGCATGTACGAGAAGTACTCATTTCTGGATTACCATAATATGCTACCAAGCTGAAGCATTAGAGAGAATAAAAGCATTTCAATATCTGCTCTCTTTAAGCAAGGCTTAAGAAAAGTCAGATGTATAATATTTCATGACAGCTTTCTACACTGTAAAATTTTTATTGTCAGAAAACTTGTTTAAAGCACAAGCAGCCTAGGTAAATGTGCTGGTACATGAGAACACACCAAAGGCAATTTCTCTCACTTGTTTTCATTGGAATGCCCGGGGAAAAAAAAAAAAACCAAAACCCTGAGCTGTTCAAGAAGCAGTAGCTATATGAAGTATTTTCCTATCATGCTAGCAACCAAAAAATAAATATATCAAATACTTTTAAAGGAATGCAGTGAGTCAAAAGTCTCTTGCACAAAAAAAAAAAGGTAAGGGACTGACTATACTAATTCAGAATATGATCCAGATTTCTGCCAGGAATTTTTATACCAGCACTTTGGGATATTTAAAATACACATTGAACAGCTTCCCAGATATCACATGCACTCAATTACTCCAGAACATTCTAACAAACCAAAACACTGCTAGGACACCTATATATCAGTCTCCATAAGGCTTTGAGAGTTGTTGGATAATTTGTCTACTGCACTTTCATACTGTGAGGTATGAATAACTTTGACATTTTAGAACACTAGTTCTCCACAGCAACTTCTTGTGACAATGTCAGTATGTCCTCAGTGAGACGGGTTTTTTTGCAAGAAAACCATGAATATTAACTGAATATAGCAGAATTTATTTTTTTCTGAAAGAGATGTGACTCTGCAACTGTGGGAATTATTTACAGATTTCCTTGCAATACTGCTTGAGAACAGGCAAGAGGGGAAAAAAGTGGGGTTTTCCCCTTCCACTCTTAAAAATCAGGAGTGTCCAAGAACAGGAAATCTATGAGCTAATGGTGAAATAAATGCTGCTACTCACAGCTGAAGGCAGCTAGGAAAAGCACTTTTGGATCACTTAAAGAAAAACATGTCAACTAAAAGAGAAATAATTCAGCATGTTACTAAGCTGAAATGCAAAAATCAAAACATGGTATTCAACTCTTTCCAAAACTGACAGGAGCCACACAATGGCAACACTCATTGAATCCACGAGGATGGGAGCAATCCATTCTGCGTGACATAAGGTCAGACCACACTGCAGAAGCCACCACTTTCACTCAGTTCTGTGCTTGAAACTAGGACATATCAAAGTTCAGGACACAGCTCTATCAGCACTGGCAGGCTGGAAAGCCACAGCTTCCTGCACCAGATCTACTGGAGGTGAGTCCTGGCCAGGCCTGGGGGTTTCAGTCTCAGGGTGACCCAGATGTACCAGGCTTAACCCTGCCTCAGCAGTGGGATGGTGTTGGGCACAGGCTGATTTATGGTGACAGGTCTGGTCCTGCAGGAGGTCAATAGCAGGATACTCCAAATGTTTTGTGTTCGTCCTGGCCGCAGTGCTCAGCAAAGCTGATCAGCACAAAATGCGGTCACACAAGAGAACTAGAGTGTTTTGGCATCAAACATTTCCAAAGATTTCCAAAACATATTCAAACAACAAAATTACACCAAGTGGAATTCCAAGTACTGGTTACCAGGACTGAGATTAAAATGTAAAGCTTTTCTAAATAACATCCTCTGTTCTTAATGACACTATGCAACATATGTTAATGCTAAGCTGCAAGGAATTTCCACCCAAACTAGTTCGGTCCACTTCACTTTTAACATCCTGTTGACAGGAGGTAATAGACCACCATTAAATAAAAACACATTCTTCAAAATGACAAATGATAGATCTTTCTTTCAGACCACATGAAGGCTTTTGGTAACTGTGGCATTTACTAAGCAAAAGGAATTGAGCTTTTGGGAGGTCAAATGGATTGATAACCTGGCTAGCTGTCTCTGCTGAAACAGGAATAGGAAGTCAGATGTAACAATTTGCCTTTGACACAGAAAAAATGTTTATTTTTGTTGATGGGATAACAAAACCTTGGGATGTGCTAAATCTCTGAGCTGGAATGTTTACAGTTCAGATAGGGTGTGTTCAGAAGACATTTGCAACATTGGCCTGTTCTAAAACAAGGACTTTTAAGGAGATATTTGTAAACACACACTGTTAAAGTGAAAGCAGTGGACAACAGAGGGACCAGCTTCATGTGACTGCAGTTGCACTCTTCTTCTAACAAGAAACTAATTGGGCCCTCAGGGTCCCCTCGCTGGAGACTACCAAAGCTGGGTCTGGAGCAAGCAGTGTCCTGACTGCAAGGCAAGCAGACCAAGGCAAACAGAGATGTGACACAAAGCCAGGCCTCCAAAGGGCCAGCAAGAAACTTCTTGATGTCAAGAGAAGCATGTAGAGTTTGCCAGAAGCTAAGAAACAACTCAACCGACGGGAACAAGGAAATTGATCCTGCACTGAATTCTGCAAAGTGTACCGAAAGCCATCTACTGAAAAAAAAAAATTAATGCATGTTTATTTTTATAAGGGGTGATCGGAGAATTTTTCCTTCAGTTCTTGCAATAAGATGGTACCTTTAACATCTCCATCATTTGTTTTTTCAAGCCACAGAAAGTGCGAACTTGCAAGAATATTGTCCCTACAGACTTTTGTCACTGCAAGCATTGAAAAGCATTTTTAACAATTTGATTTACATCAACAGAAATAACATAATAAGTTGATTTTTCTTCTCTAATAATTTTTGCATGACTGCTCAGTGAACAAAAATAACACATCTAATATTTTAATCTGTCCCTATGTAATCTTACAGTCAAATACATTGCTCATTACTATACAGTAAATATGTTATTCGAAAAAACCAAAAATAAAAGAATTAAGACATTGAAAACTGCCCTCGATCCAAATGTATCTCAATGACTTAGAAAGCTTACTCAGTGGAAACTTTTAAGTCTTAGCTACAAGGACAGCCAGTGAATCAAAGACTGGGAGACAAATCTGAGGATTAGACCTTGGGGAAGTCATATCTCTAACACAAGCCTTTGCCATTAAGAAAAAAAAATATGAACAGCTACTGACTTGCTGAAATTTGGCAAGAAACAATAAAAGAGGTTTGAACCCAGACATGAGGCTGTTTTGAAATTAAACACATTTACTGAAGTAATTACTTACTACTGCTTTTCATGACTGGTAATTTAACTAGTCAGAATGTATCTCTAAACCACTCCTCTGCCAGCTCCTCAATGAGTCCTTCCAAAGGCAACTGGAGATGAGGAGAGGACAAGTTCCAGCTCTGGCCAGATCTACAGAGGCAAAAAGGAGTAACAATCCCCTGACTGGGCAGGTCTCAGTATTCACATTTCATCTCCCTCCTTCCCAACCCACAGATGGGAAAAGGTAAGAGCAGGCATGCTGGAAGAGAGATCCTGGAAGGAATTCTGCTGCAGGTAATTCCTTCCATACTGCCTACTGCTCCAGCATGGAGGAGCCCCACATGCCCAGGTTTGAATTTGGGGCACCTAACCTCTGATAGGCCTCATGTACATGCTACCAAACAGAAGTTGCAAACTATGCTGGAATAGCAAAAATACCTTCAACTACTATCAGTCTTACACTCTTGACTAACTTTAACAGCCATGCATTTTTAAAACAACTGTATATTCCCATTTTTAGAAATAAACCTTTTTAACACTCATTATGTATTCTGCTCTATATTTTATTAACAGTGTAAGATAAATATGACATTTTCTACCACATAACACAATGTTGTCTCATTGCTGCCTTGCCCCTTCCCACCCTATTTTCCACATTCCCCTTCTGTGTCTGTGCTTCAGGCTCCAAGCATTCACAAGAAGGTTTCTGCCTGTACTGCGCCAAGCATAGTGAACACAGTTTCTCAGGGGCTCGATGCAACTACTTACAAATCCAGATGTTAGCATAAGACATGCAATAAACCAGAAGTGTGCATGAAACGCAATTCGAGGTTTGTGTTCATCACTCCCTCACTTCAATTCCAAATTTCAACATTCATTTCAGAAATAATTACATGGGAGAACAGCAACTTGTAAACATACAAGAATTCAGCCTCAAGTGCCTCAGCATCTGGTAACAACTGGCTAGTCTCTACATGATCCATGCAAAGTCCTGCCAATGGGAGTGTTTCCAAACGAGTATTTTTCAATGGACCTGTGCATTAAATGTGCAAAGATAAGCTTATCTTTGAAAGAAGCTGCCCCACCTCCCAAACTCTCAGAAAAATGAGTAAGTAGAACTGAAAAGAACTCATAGACTTGATATATTACAGGATGACAGTCTTATAGAAACCGTGCTAGAAACTTTCTGCTAGCTGGTCTTTTAATTATGACCACGACAACTGATGCCCATAGGCAAAATAGGCATTTTGTCCTCATTGTAGCGGAATTTGGAGAAAAGACAAGAATTCTTGACTTTCTCTACTCTTTACAAGTATATGTTTCCTTAATTTGTTGGTTCACTCTCCCAAAATGGGATAAGCAAAGTTAACAAGGGCGTTGAAATTGCTCAAGCCATGCACACTGCTTGGGTATTTGCAACAAAAACATTGACCAATCCCAAAAATACATTCCTCATAGTAGTGTTGTCTAAATTATGTACATATACACAGCTTCTACTTCACTCGTGGCAAAGGGCATGACTGCCTTTCCCACAGATTTTCTGTGGAAACTGTGATGAAGAATCACCACCACTGAAACCATGAGTGCAACTGTGGAGAGGTCAAGAGGGTACAAGATGGCATCTTCTCTATTGTGAAAAATTTCAGCAAGCAAGTTATTGCTGGTCCTGTGGATGTTATCATAGCCCTAAAATGGGTAAACCCCATGGGGAAGAGTTCCAGTATCAGTGGTTGGCAGAGTGCCCGCTGCTGTGAAGAATGTTCCAGCGAGTGCAGTGGTAAACAGTCCACAGGATCAGCTTGATTTCCCCAATGACTACAGCTTCGTAAACTTTTTGGTTTTTTGAAGGGGGATGGGGGTAAGGAAGGCCAGCTTGTTTTCCTTCATCTCCCCACCTCCATCAGAATGTTTGCTTCAAAAATTAATCACAGGCAGAACACATGAACTCTCCCATTTACTACTCAGACATAACCGGTGCCAGCCTGCGTGTCACTGCTTCTACTTAATTCTGGAATTTTCTTTGCATGCAAAGGATTAGCCCGGATGCTAGTTGTCATGAAATGTGTTTTTCCTTCTATGTACATAGGGATTTAGAGCGTGTAATTCTGAATTATGTGCAGCTACATGTACACATGTGCAAAGAAATCTCCCCCACACCACAGCAGCATGCAGTAAGTAAGAGCACATAAGCAGAGGTAGCCTCAAAGGAATCTTTCCAGTCCCTGAAAACAGATACAGCTCTTCTGTTCCAGTGATTTTTCCTTGTTACAAATATATAGAACACTTAAATGTTTTCAAATCTGCTAGTTCTATCTGAAAATTCAACAGTTTGTACAACCAAACATGAGTATCAAAGCCTCTGTCAGATACCCAGACACTGTCCACTCCTTGAGTAATGACTCATGTCTTATACTTTCCATCGTCTCCTCATTTTTAAAACAAAGCAAAAGGCAGAAAAGCTTGCAACAGACACAAATACTGACAGCCTCAATTAAAGGGCAGAAGCATGACTATGGCAGTAAAATGGTAATTTTTCCTTCTAATAAAAAGTGATTCTGTATTCTGTCTCCTAACCAGTATCTGGACAAACTAGAGAAGTGGGTGCTTAAGAACTAAATGGTTCAACACGTCCAAGTGCAAGGTGCTGCACCTGGCTCAGGGCAATCCCAGACATGGGAACAGAATGTGAGAACTCATTGAGAGCTGCTCTGACAAAAAGGACTTGGGGATTCTTGTGGATCAAAACTTGGACATGAGTCAACAGAATCAGTGCCTGCAGTCCAAAATGCCAACCACACCTTGGGCTGCACGAAAAGCAACATGAGTGGGAGATGAAGAGAGGGGATTCTGCGTCTACTCTCTCTACTCCCACCTGGAATTCTGAATCAAGCTCTGGGGTCCTCAGCACAGTAAGCACATGGCCCTGTGAGAGCATGACTACAAAAGTGCCCCAAAGATGATCAGAAGGCTGGAACAACTCTCCTTCAAAGACAGGCTGAGAGAGCTGGGATTGTTCCACCTGGAGAGGGGAAGGCTCCAGGAACACAGGTGTGGCATTCCAGTACCTAAAGGGAGTCTATAAAACAAGGAAAGTAATTTTTACACAGGTAGATAGCGACAGAACAAGCAGAATGGTTTTAAACTAGAAGGGGGAAATTTTCATTAGATGCTAGGAATAAATTCTTTCCTCAGACGGGTAGTGAGACACAGGAACAGACTGCCTAGAGAAGCTGTGGATGTTTCATTCTTGGAAGGCCAGGTTGGATAGGACTATGAACAACCTGGTCTAGTGGAAGGTGCCCCTGCCCATGGCAAGTAGGCTGGAACTAGATGGTCTGTCTTCAAGGTCCCTTCCAACCCAAGCCATTCCATGATTCTGTGCTCTCTTGTCTCTCCTTGCAACAAAACTCCTGTATAACAAGTCCCCATGTGGCTGTGTCTACAACAAGCTCAGGAAATACACAGGAAGAAACTCCATGCAGGGAATTTGCATGGACCCAAAATTCAGATTCATGCGTCCCAAATCATTGTGCCTGGGGCTGGCTGGCTTTGGGACTCCAGAGATACTGACTCACTCAGAAGAAGCAAGGATGCTTGTAGGTCCCATAGCGAAGTAGCCCAAAATCCACCAAAGCTGGAACTTACTTGCAAGAATCAAAGACACTCAAAGCAGAAGGTAAACTGGTGACCTTTCTAACTACATACTATGGGTTCTCTCTTGCGGGCTGAGCAGATTCCCCCAAAAATATAGGAAAAAAACACCCAGATTTTGATCAATTCATGACATTTTTTCATTATTGTAATAGAATAAAATAAACCAGGAATGAGAAACACATACGTGATTGTGCCAAGTACCAATACATACAAAGAGATCTAGGAAACTCCAAAAACAAAGTGGTTTTTTACACAGCTACACTTTTTACTTGAAAGTGTGTTTGCAATGTAGTTAACCTAGTTACGCTCTCAAGCCTAGAAATTTCTACTTGGCACCTCTGTTCCTTGTGGAAGACTAGGAGTTGGAAAAGTCCTACTTCAGCAGGAAGGGAAGGATAAGGACCTTTGTAATTTGAGATACTAAAACACTAAAAAAAAAAAAAAGTATCTCTTAGCAGTGACCTACTTTATGAATGTAAAGCCCACTCAGTTCCCACTGAGCTGGAACGATTTAGAAGAGACGCAGAACAATTCCTGAACACTATTTTCTTACTGATCAGCACAAAGTTATTTGGCACAAGCATCTCTGTAAATGTTTGTCCAAGACTAGGTAAATTTGCAGTGCACGATGGCCCTCAGACCTGTGCTTCTGTCAAGTGAGAAGGCTCATAGTCTAGCACTGGAGCTCAGCTATGCTTCAGCAGAAATACACAATGCTAGAGGCTGAGCTTAATATTATTGCTCTCTTTCCCTTTGGATCTGCTCTTCCTTGTTTTTTTTTCAATGTTTCCCTTTGCACACCAAAAGAAGATTAGTTATCAAATGGAATGAATGTAAAGGGCAAAGAAGACAAATTAATGAAGTGCATTATACTGGGCTCTGCTTTGGCATGGAGAAACCAGAGGAAGAGGAGGGAACTGTACCCAGCTCTGGGCAAGTACCAGAGGAAAAGCACAGCTCCAGCATCACTTTAAGCCCCATGAAGCTGAAGGCAATGTCTCCTCTAGGATATGCAAGGAGGTCTGATGGACTCAGCTCACAGCAACACTGGCAACCTGCCACAGTATTTTGTTCACGTGTGCCTGAGATATCCATGGGCCCAGAGCTGTAATTATGGTCTCAGATATCACAGTACTACTAGCCCAGGAGATATTTATGGATCTGATACATACAACCTATAAGCACTATGAAGTTTCAGGCACATTCAAGAAAACTCCCCACTCCAGAAGAGGGACAGCCAGTCTGTAGCAGTCCTTTCAAGCTACATCAAAGCAACACACTCCACTGGGTCTCACCACTGAAAGTCACTAAAAGGTCTGAACAGGGTGAACTGCAGGCACAGGGCTCGGGCTCACACCACAGATACTATCAGAGGTATACTAACGAGCTGCGAACCAGGTTAAGCATTAGCACTGCTTGTTTCCCTGTGGAGTGGCTTGCTGCTTCTCACAGCTGCATTTTAAACTCACAATAATGATATGGACAAGGACATACTTTCCTCCACCGAAAGAGAAAGGCCAGACAACCACTTCCACAGTATTTATTTCTACAAAGTTTATGAAGCGTTTAGAGAACAGAGTACAATCCAAGAACCTAGCTAGAGAGAAAAAACTCCATACTGTTTGCTATTTCTATTGCTAACTTTTGCCCCAAAGCATACTATCACACAGAGTCACCAAAATATGCAGGAAAGAAGTTCACAACCAGCAGCGAGGTGCATGCAGCATATACCTCAGCATGGAAAACAGACACTACTCCAGGTTGCCAAACGCCAGTTCCACATGAAGCCTAGGGAGCTTTCTGTGTCCTTGTGTGAGCAGACAGGACTTTGTGTGAAATACCCCCATCAGACAGTAAGATGCTTAGGAGAAAAGGATTCTGATTCTCATCATACTGGCTTGGCTCTGCAGTAGCTCTGGTTTATTTTGAAAGAATAACTCCACTTTACTACAGCTTTAGACAATCTGCAAACACACACATCTCAATCCATAATTAAAGCATTACTTCCAGCAGCATAGCTGCAGCCATGCCCTTATCCATGTGCAGTACTTTCTCCAAAACAGCTTACGTTCATTGATGGAAGGGTTTCCGTCATTTTCATGTTAAAGCAACAACCCAGACACCCACTCACATCCATGCATAGACAAGTCCTATACAGGACAAGAATCAGGACAATATATTTGTTTTGAAAAATATTTAAGGACAGTATTTTGAAACTTCTGTTTCTGTAACTTCTGGAATCCCAAACCCTGTGCCTGCCCTTAAGTGAGACCACTTGCCCTTCAGGCTGAGAGCAGCCAAACGTATCAGATTGCTCTGCCTGCTCACAGGCAGCTGGAAAACTGCATGGGGGTATTTCAGTCACAGCCTGTACCTCCGCTAAAATTTACTTCTTTAAAGCATTCAGTGTCTATTGACCAAGGGGATTCGAAGTCACCCTGCAATGCTTTCTTCACTACAGTAATTCCAAATATTTTACAACTTACAGTGTTCTCTGAAGGAAGATATTTGATATTGCTCTATGCAGTTAGGACTCAGAGTGCTTTTTCACTACAGAAAATACAGAGTTTTAAAATAAACTAGACTGCAACAGCTTCATTACTAAAGCTGCTTTGCACTGAGAAAGCCTTATGATGAGAAAGCAGTGCAAACATTCCAGTAAATGCAGTTGTCTATTCTTAGTGTAAAAAAAATTTTAAATGCAAACTACAGAACAAAAGTATGGTATATTTTGCATGTGCTTACATAAATGACATAACCCTAAACCGTGAGCAGATTAGAAGTGTACACTAACACGGATTAGAAGTTAACACTTACAAGACAGATGAACACATTTTTTTTCTTCCTGATACCAGCTGCACGAGACTGTGGCAGAAGAAATGCCTTTAAAGCAGGAGGAACTATCAGTATTTTAAACTCAGGCTTCCTCCAGCTTAGTCAGGTATTTTTTCAACATGAAAGAAGTTCTTCTATTTAAACTAATACTGACAGAATTCCATTTTAGCAACTGCCACACAAATATCTCCTAATACTGCAGCATTTTTAAACACTTCACACAGCTATTTCTCCAAAAGTTACACTGACTAAAGTCATTCCACCCTTTTGGGAAGCATCTGATGTGTATTTATTTTCAGCCTTTAACAGGAGACCAAGGTTCCCTTCTGCTTCAGCTCTAAGCACCACATAGTTTGATTTTAGCCAAACCACAAATAACATTTATTTTAGCTATTTAATCATTCTAGTCCTTACCTTAAAAAAAAATTAAAAAAAAAAAAAAAAAAAAAAAGCAGCAGCAGCAGCAAATGCTGGGTTTCTGTTCTTTTAGGGTATCCTTAATGAAGAAACAGACAGCAAGCTATATTCCAACATACCTCGGAAGGAGGGTGGCCGTCGCTGCCAGCTGTGCGCTCCTCAGCGGCGGCGCTGGGAGCGGGGCATTCCCGGAGCAGCAGGATGTCACGGAGCCGATCGCTCTCACAGCCCCGGCTCTGGCCGGGCTGTGTGACAGCCGGACACTCTTAAGGGCTGCCGCAGGAGCCGTGTGCCAGCCCCCGTGCTGCCCCGACACACCATGCCCTCCCCGCTGCCACTGCACCCCAGCCGCGCCCCGCTGCCCGCACGCAGCGGCTGTGGGAAAGCTGCATTTATTTATACAGGAAGCTCGAGTGCAGCACTTCCTACTTCCCATGCCATGCTCCAGCCGGCCGCAGGTGATTCCTTAAACCCTGTCAGCTCCCAGCCAGTGCGCACACGCCGGCGTTCTGATTTGGCTCTGTGTGCAGCTCCCGTGCGAGCCCTGAGCAGGTAAAACTGAAGAGCAGCAAGGCATTAGATGTGACATTCATCAAAGCCTCCCAAATTAACCTGTTTGCATAGCAGCTGATGTCTGTCTGAAACCTTGCTGGCTTCTGCTTGTAAAAAATGTCATTTAAAAAAAGGGGAAGGGAACAAAAAAAAAAAATCAAAAGTAAAGCACCTGTGTAATCTCAGATCTGCGTGTTGAATGATGATGGTGCTCATCTTATTCTGTCAATACTAAAATTTCGCTCTTCAAGGTGTCCCGGTGTGCAAGAGGGGCTGGGAATCCTGCAGTTCTGTATTCCAGACCTAAGGGTGTGATTCACAGCAGCCAAGTAGCAGGAGAATATCTAATTGTGCCACATGACACCAAACCCGCAAGAACTTTTCCTACTGTAGGAAATGCACCACACCCACAGATAAGAAATATAGATATACCAAGAGTGCAGAGGGTGCAGAAAAACAGAAGTAAGTATAAATGTTAATCTACAGTTTTCTTATGATGAAATACATTCACTGTACTTCATGCAATCATTGCTGGCGTTTTGCCTTCAGTACTTTCCTGTGAAAAATTATATATAAGCATTCCTTCCGGGGTGTATAAATGCTCACATCTGAGCTTTTAGTTATTTTCAGACAATTATACTGCATCAGATTAATTTAAGAAAGAAAGAAAAAAAAAGCTTCTGCAGCTTTAATTCAGCCTCCTTGCTGAATTACTCCTTTATATTACAGATTTGCTTGAATTACCATCATATATTCTTTTCCTCTCAGAATAAGTACAAACTTAGAATGTATCTATTTAACACTGGGTGTTATATGTAATTTTACATATAGTTATATTATATGTATATATATAATTTATATAATTTTATATATACAATTTTTATATATTTATCTATTATTTATATATATTTAGGGAGAGAGAGAATAATAACCAGAAAAAATATAGCTGTTCCAACATGTGGAATCTTGTTGATCCCTATGGTGTTCATCAACAGGGCTACAACAAGATTAGGCAAACTGGAGCCACGTCACATATACTGCCACTTTAGGTAGCAGAGCATTTCCCAGCAGAAGCAGACATATATTCCCAGCAGTGGCCAATCTAGACAAGACTCAAGAAACACTGAGGGCTCAGAGCTATTTTATTAGGCTCTAGAGCAGTACTGAAAATGTGAAATTCTTTGGAAAACTTTACAAGTAGAAAATGATTCTCCTTCTGTGGTTAGATTTTTATCCTGCATGTTCTGTTCTAGTATGAAATTGCTGGAGCCTCTACCACTATTGTCTTTCCTACTTTCCCTTTGCTTCCAGCTCCTATATTTTCTGCTGCAGCTGTCCCCTTTGGTACTCTGCCTCCATCACACAAGTACTTGAGAGGCCACAGAAGAAACACAGCAAGAAAATTCTTCCTGTTCTCAGCCCCTGTGCTTAGCACCAGAGCACTTGAACAGCAAAAGGCAATTATCTCAAGGAAGAGAGCGGTGAGAGAGGGAGGATGAAGGAAATCAATTCATGCAGGTGTAGGGGAAATGGCAGGGCAGAAAGTTCAGAAGCAGAGCAGGGCAGCTGCCAATAACAGAGTTGCAAAAGTAGCAGCTGGTTTGGTACTTATTCCTTGCTGGCACAACAAAACAAAAACAAGCTTCACTGAAGTAGCCTCCACCAGTGAAGAGACACAACAACAAAGATTAGTCATCTTCCCTTCAGATAAATGATGAGGCCAGCTTGTATCTAGAGTGGGTGTCCTTTTAAACTATGAAAACTAGCTTTAGTACATTAAAATAAACAAAAATTCTGGAAACTTCAGCTACAGGCATCCCATCGTATTTTCATCCCATTTCCTACTGTCTCCATGCAAGTTATAATGTGATTGCATAAACGTACAAAACTGCTTACAACAAAATTATTTTCCCTTAGACATCACAAAATTGGTGAGAAAAATCAAAAATCTTTCTCAAGAGGTTTAATTAACTGGGAATGTTAAGATATGCTTGTTCCAAGCACTCCACTTCTTAGGTATCAAATCCTAAACTGTGGGGCTCGGATTTACACGCCAGACAATCACATTCTGATGCTCTGTGGACAGCTGGCTGTGCCCCTACTTCCATCTTCTCTTCAGTATTTGCCCCTACTTTTGTGCTTATCCAGGATCTCCACAGCAAAGAGGAGCTGAAGGTGACGTGGCACTATGCAGCAGCTCAGGACATGAGATGATCAATACTGATGATTCTTTCAATTGCCATCACCACAAGACGTGAGCTGGACTTTTATGAGCTTTTCTGTCAAAA
The DNA here is from genome assembly GCA_009812075.1 of Sialia sialis. Classification (NCBI taxonomy): domain Eukaryota; kingdom Metazoa; phylum Chordata; class Aves; order Passeriformes; family Turdidae; genus Sialia; species Sialia sialis. Next base: position 90,378,845 of record VRYO01001463.1, on the reverse strand, counting down.
TGATTTCTTTTCCAGCTATACCTCAAGCCCAGGTACTTCACAGTTTCACAGAAGCACATCTTCTTGGCAAGCTAATTTTGTGAAGTGTTATGAGTCATGCTAAAATTGCTACCCAACTCAAATCCCCGAATCTCTTAACCCAGATTGATTGGTTTCCTTTCTGAGCCAACAAATAAAAAAGTTCACATTGTCACACAATTCCAGACAAGGCACAAGCTAAGTTTTCCCCATTTGCTTTCTTCTTGGATAGCAGTGATGTAAAAGCACAAAACTGAGAGGGTCCAAGTACTTTTTTGGACACTTTTAACTGATGCTTTTATACCTCTAGGCTGGGGGAATAGCTGAGCCTTTCAGATATCAAAATGCAGTATCACTGGAAACTTCTAGTTGAGTTACTAGCCAGAATAAGAATAAAGGCTGGCATAGTTAATTACTAACATGGCTGTGTCATCCCTGCAATGACTTGAAATACTTCAGAAATGACTAAGCCACCCTGCATTAACTGAAATTACTAATTAATTTTTGACATAGATGGGTAAAAAAGTAATAGCGTGACCAGTGAAAAGACCACACATCCCCCAAACAAAATACCATTAACAGCAAGTGAAAATACTGAGTTAGTGTATAACTAACAGTTTAATTGAAATTCTACATAAAGAAATATGACTTACTTATGAGGGGGAAAAAACAAAAAAATTCACTACTCTGTTTCACAGTTTTCAACTAAGAAAAACCAAATAACCTGAAATGCAATTGCTATCCATAGGTGTAATATAAAAACAGGTTTTATAACAAGCTTTTTAAAATCAGAGCCTAAAAATTAGTCTTTATTCATTTTACTTAGTGTACATGCAAATAATGCATTTTGCTATGGATAAAGTATTTGTAGATGTAAGAGAGACAGTTTCACAACAAAAATAGATACTAATGAGTAACATAACCAAAGCTGAAAACAAAACAGGAAGAGGTTTTGCACAGGGAATATACATATATTATCTGAAGTTGCAAATGTGACGCCCCTGATGTCATAGACTATTAATAGTTGTCTTCAATGGGGACTATTTTAAAGGGGGATTACACCATTTGTGGTACCTTCATAAACCAAATGTTTTAAAAAGGAATCTCTATTCTGTATATGTATTTATACCATCATACAGTGCTAGAAATCAGATGTCACTGCAGAAAAATACAGAGCTATGTAGTATTTTGCATGCAGTCAAGCTTTAATCAGTATAGCTACAAGAAAATCAGGACCACGTATTTTCCTGTTTAAATAACCCTATTGTTCTACAATTCTGAGTTGGTATGCAAGTCACTCAGAGACAAACCAGGCTTGAAATCTTCATTAATCCCTTTAGCTAAAACATAAAACTTTATTATAAGGAGTTTTCTATTGGAGTGAAATAAATCAAGTTAAATTATTTTGAAAGAATAGTAGGTGCAGTGTAAAGAGCTTTTTTTTTACCATAAAAAAGGGAATGGGATGGCACACTGTCTACTGAACATTTATGACTATGATCTCAAAATGTGTGGATTTGTTTCAGACACAAAGAAAAGTGGTTGGTGACCTACACTCATCCTGCTCCTAACAACAAAGCAAAATGTAATATTCATTAAGCTTTGTTGGCATAGTGGACCATCTCCAAACAAAATCATATGGCTGCCATAAGTTCTGTATTTCTTCTCCATCCATATTTTTTCCTGTGTTTATACTTTAAACTATCTTTTGGTATTTAATCCATACAGAACAATGCTGGAGGGAAAAAGTACAATAGAGCCTCAGCTGAAAACCATGAGAAGTCAGCCCGTTACTCCAGTGGGTGGGTTTCAGGTGCTTAAAGATTTCAGCTTAAAGATCCAGGCCAATGGCTTTGACAGTGTATTATTACTGGAATTCCAGCACAGCTTGTCTTCTTGGGACCTGGAAGCACCGAGACAAAGTGTACTTGCCCCCACAGCAAAACTTGCTGGTGGCAGAGCTCTACTGGCAATACCACCAGGAGCAGGCATTTTGCCTGGCAACCAAGGAGCTCTGCAACAGCTCTACAGAGATTTTTGCTTAGGCTAGCTCCTTCCTGCTCACTAAGTGTATAGGGAACCAGCCTGCAAGAAGAAAACAAGCTACGTTGCTGTGAGCCTGCCATGTAACTGCCCCCAAACCAGCACCACCTCATGAACTGATGATAAAAAATAAAATGGAACCAAACAGCTTGCTTTGCTCTCGTATTCTTGTGCTACACATACAGAAGTGGAGTTGCTCAGTTCTTATGGGTATCAGGTAACGGGTGAGATTTTCTAGCTGTGAAGAGAGTAATTTATAAGGCAGCATTGAAGGAACCATACGCGTGGAGGAGGAGACACTAAAGTTGTCCTCTTCTCCTGCCTTCTCTTAAAGTTAGCACACATTTTTAACCAGAGTATATAAAGATTGCATGGGGATAACTTAAAGCTCAGATAAATTAAGTCATTTTTTATTAAGTGTGCTTATAGCTAACTTCAGAGCATGGCACAGACTTTCAATCATGCACAGATATTTTTCTTCCTTTTGATTGTGTGCCCAAAATGACACATTCTGTTGACTTTTAACAAAGTGTTTTGGTAACGTACCTGGAATTGCAGTAATTTCAGACATCAGAATCACCATCAGTTTAAAAATTGAGAGGGGAAAACCATCCTGGCAGCCAACACAGAAAGCTTCCTCTGTAGCAGAGGAGGTCATTAACCTGTCCGTGTCATGAGATAAAAATGTGCACTGTTTTCATGTCTCTGATTCTGCTGTGTTTTCTGTCCTTCCTCAAGCTCTTAACTGCTTCTTTTGGAAATATTAAGAGACAGCTTTATTCCTTCCAACCCAAGCCAGTCTCCTAGGTGATGGCTTTGCCTTAGCCTAATAAGACTCAATCTAAAGGTATAAAAGACAGGTAGAATTTGGAGGGGAGGGTGGCAGGGAGCACCTTATAATACATTTCAGCCCAGACCTTATTGTTTTAACTAACTTCTGAAGTCAAGGATGGGCAGGTCAGAGATGAGACAGAGCTGAGGCACTTAATTTTATGGCCATAAAAGTCAACAATAGGACTTTCACAGACATCTGGCAGGAAGACCAAGGTGTGGAGCTAATACATACCTTTGATTCATAACTTTTCTTTAGTTTTTAAGTATGACACATTTAGCCTTTGGTTGACTTAGGGTGAGAAATAGTTTCCAAGAGTGGTTGGAGAGAGGTTACTCCAATGGACTGGATATAATGGAGCTGAAACACACCCACAGGGGAAAACCAACTTCCAGGAAGGGTCTCCATGCCATTCCCCAACCCTTTTACAGTCTCTTTCCTCTACCAGAATTTACATCTCACCCACTTATGGTGAGACCAGGTATGAAAAGGTTTGCACTTTTCTCTCTGTGGAATTTAATCATGTGGTCAGATAACACAGCTAATAGTTTCTAAGGATTTCAGCCTCTCAGTGCACCCCAGCAGGGCTATTTGAGCGAGCCTATCTTCTTTCTCCCTGCTGCTTTAGGCTGGACACCTTCATAATGACAGCATCTAGCAAGGACACAGTACCACTTCCCAGATGAGAAGCAGCAACGTGTTAAAACATGTGCAACTGTTTGCTGGCAGCATTCTTATCACATCACAGCTGTAGTAACAAAATCCAAGATTGCTTCACATCCCAGTCTCTCGTTAGGATAGTGATAAAACTTTTTTCCCTCTGCTCAGAGCAGAGCAGACAGCAATTACAAAAGTCTCCTTGAAAGGACACCTTTAACACACACCAGCTAGCAAGCAGTTGTTAAATTCAACAATCCCAAAATTAGGATAGTGGGAACTCAAAGCCAAGCACATTGGTTGCTTGGTGCAAGTGACGTAAGGATTTATTCAGTTGCACTGAAATAATGTGGGAAGAGTTTACTTAAGGTTGTTTATTTTTGTATCTGTTACAGTCAACGGCCAGGTAACTTCATTAAAAACAGGTGCTTTTAACCTAGTAATGTGTTTAAGATTCATAAAATTAGGGATAGCCAGATGGGCAGAGAGAATGTCTAGGAAAAGAAACTTGAGTTTTACAAGACTGATCGGGGCAGAAGGGCAAGAGACATACCAAAACCTTTGGTTTTCCAAACACTGCTAAAATCCAAGCAAATAGTGTTTTCTGCTTCAGTACAATCTGTGGTCACTGAAGAAATGACAAGTGAACTCACCTTTTTGTTAAGCTTGACTTCATCTTTGAAAAGCCCCTGGCTCCACTTAACTGCTCTATACTCATCAGGAATAAATTTAAACAAATAAAGTATTTCCTCCAAGTTTTGTTTTCATACATGTATACATATTTCCTGGGACATGACAAAACACAGTCAGGGCAAAATGCATCAATAAATCTGTTCCCACAGAGAATTACTTTGCATTATACAATATAAACAAAGCTCTGAAGTATGAACTCTGAATTTTTAGTTTCCGTGAATTCTATCTTACAAGGTGAAGAAATCTGTTCAATGACTTCTGACTTTGAGTAGATTTTTCTAAACTAAATTTTTCCTTACATTATCCTTAATATGCTTGTAATTTACATACCTTGGGAAAAACAATATCCTAAATCACAGGGAATGGAAATGCTTCATTGTGGAAGAAGAGAAAGAAACTTTAGCCTAAAGAAAAAACAACTGGCCTACTTGCAAGGAAGAAGACCTGACACCTCTCTCGCTTACCAAATGAACAAAGCTAGGTCAAATCCCACCTGCAGAAGGCAGATGGGAAGAAACTTCCAGGATCTTGAAATCTGCCAAGGAGGTTTGAGAGCGCATGAAGTTTAAGGAGGAACTTTACACAAAGTTCAAGGAAGGTTTGGTGGATGAGAGGCTGGACATGACCCAGCCATGTACACTTGCAGCTCAGAAAGCCAATTTTATGCAGGGCTGCATAACAGCAGCCATGGCCAGAGTGTGAGGGAGGGGACTCTCCCCCTCTCTGCTCTCCTGAGACTCTACCTGGAGTGATGCTTGCCCCTCTCGGGTCCCACACATAAGAAGGCCATGGACCTGATGGAGTGAGTTCAGAGGAGGACCACAAAGATGATCAGAGGGCTGGAGCACACCTCCTACAAGGACAGGCTGAGAGAACTGGGGTTGTTCAGCCTGGAGAAGAGAAGGGTCCAGGAAGACCTTATAGCATTTTCCAGGGACCTACATGAGAGCTAGGGAGAAACTTTTTACAAAGGCAGGTAGTGACAGGTCAAGGGGAATGGCTTTAAACTGAGAGTCAGTTTAAATTAGGTATTAGGAACTAAGGGTGGTAAAACCCTGGAACACATTGCCTAGCAAGGTGGTGGATGCCCCATTCCTGCAAATGTTCTGTGTCAGGTTGGATGTGGCTCGGAGAGATCACATCCAGTTGAAGGTGTCCCTGCTCATTGCAGGTGAGCTGTATTAGATGGGTCCATTCAACACTAATTGTTCCATGATTCTAACAGAGGTCAAAGGCAGGGAAACCATTTGACTCTCCTAAATATGAAATTAACAGCATGAAGAGGCTGAGCATAACACTCTCCAGTCTTTCTGGTTTTGGTTCATGAATAGAGTATTTTTGCTATACTGATAAAAAGGCTTACAAGGCTTATACTGATATGAAGAATCATATACACTTACAGAGTATTTCTAACATTGCATGGAAAAACTCTAAGACCTTTTAGCTTTGTGTATCTGCATGGCTTTTTGAACAACATAAACAATAAGATGACAAACAGCACTTCCCAACAGCCTTGCAGAGAACAAACTGTCAGAATCCAGACACGAAGCATCCCCAGCACCCCTGTTGGTGATCACAAACATCTCACATTCTCTGGGTGTCCCAGGGAGCAAGCTGCCACAGGCTTCAGCTGGAAAGCAGCACAAAGCACTTCTCTGGGCTGACAAAACTAGAACAAATAGGCTGCTTCCTACTGAGCAAACCTCAGAGTAATTATATCAAGAAACTCCACCTGAGATCCTCTTGAAATAATGGTGATCGTCACACTATGCCACAGAAATGGGGTTTACAATAATGGCTTCTTGGGTTAAAAATAATATCCGATCATGATGTGAGTTGTAGCGCTTAAACTTTTATGTGGAAACTGAATTTGGGCAGCAGGAGAACGTAGCTTATTTCAGCTTTGGATTTATTCCTGATAATACTGGTTTAGGGATTTGAAGAATTTCTGGCATTTATGTTAAATTGTTTATTTGAAGATAATTGTTTCTCTTTCCCCAAGCAAAATGACAGGAAACATGAATCAAGACTGTTCAAAACGAAAATAACAACTTCCTTTGTCTTTATTGATAACATTTTTGGGTTTGTGACCTGAGTGGGTTTACTGTGTGAAATCTTTTTGCAATGAATCATTATGTTGATGCAATATTTTACATAAAGCAGCAGTTGATGTTTGGGTAATTAATTTTGTTGTCAGTAGGATTAGGAAGAAGAAGAGAGAGCTGAAAAACACGCAGGAAGAATAAATAAAATTTATGTTTTACGGGAAATCAGATGTTCTCTGGATGTTCTGCTGCAGTTAATTTCCACTAAACACAGCAGAGTATGACGGGAACGGAGATAGTGACGGTGAAGGAAAAATTCCAATAATGTGCTTTCATTCTTTGATTGCCTTTCCAGGAAACAGAGAAGTTGCTTCACCCTCCTTCAAATGGCAACAAGTGCACAATAAATTTTTTATCTCTTAGTGATAAAAAATGTGCAACACTCCACATACCAAGCTGTTTTGACTGTCAGAACTATTACAGGCCACAAGGCCCATCCATCACTCTGTCTAGACCTCACAAAGTCTGTTATTGGCACTGTATGAAGGTTTAAGATTCCCTAACATTAAAGCATCCCTAAACTGATGATCAAGATCTCTGCTCTCTACACCATCCATTGCCAAACAACTTTATTTTTTCTGTTGTAAAAAGATTCCAAAAAGCTTATGAATTTAAAATAATGAACACTTTTACAACTGTTTCCAGTGTGTTGCTGAAAAACGCTCAGTGAATAAATTATTTTCATCATTCAGAAGGCATTGTAAACCATGGTTTTCCTCAGGAATGAAGGTTTATTAATGTGGCAGATTTTATGCTCCAAACTTGTATGTGAAGAAATGGTTGAGCAGCAAAACTGACGAATCCTGGTTTCTAATGATTTGTGTGCCTTAACACTACTAAAACAATAACCCTAGTTCCCTGGTATTGCTTCCAAAGTGTCCCTGGAGCAGTCACAAACTGCACTGCCTCACATGCACACTGATCAATGAGTCTTTTATGTGAAGCTGTTTTTTTGAACAGATGTACCAAAACATGTACAACAGGGGAATCCAGCCTGGCTTTTTTACATCGATGGCTCAGAAAGTTGTCAAATGTATCAGCAGACAGTGTAATCCACATGAGCTCCATTTCCCTATGAAATTTATTTAAGGACGAGACTTAAATCAGTTCAAACCTTTAAGGATTAGGCTGATCATTTCACAAAATGACAGCAAAAGTCAGGGCACTTTACCGGGTACTCTTCAAATCTATGACTATGTACAGCCTTTCAGTTTCATTATACACAGCAGGAAGTAAAGAGGAAATGCTTTCATTTGACATTCTGGTTCTGACCATTGAAAGTCAGCTTCAGAAGTTTTGCAATAGGCTGTCCAGCTCTTCAACAAAAAACACCTGCAGCACAGATAAAAAGTTTAGATTTTTTTTTTTCTTTTTTTTCCAGGCTTTGCCACAAACACCCTCTGACCTTGGAAAAGCACAGCAATTTTATCATCTGTAACACCACAAAAAAAACCCTCCAGAACTTTACTTGCTTGTATACAAAGTATACATCACATGCCTTAGCTATCATTTATGGTTTGTTACAGACTGTAAAGTGCCTTGCATTCAAGGGCAAAGCAGTGAAACAAATTTTCAAAGGGAAATCTGGAATGAATGAATGAATGAAAAGATGAAAAGTCAGTCCCTATAAAAAGTTTTCTAGTGAACATCACTGATCTGATGAAGTGTATTTGTTTGGAAGAGAATACAAATGATCATTCAAACAATATGAAGTGTCTACATGTATTTCTATCAATCCTGCCTTACCTAAGGTAGAAGAGATAAATGCCATATAGACTCTATCTGCCTAAATACTAGATGCTAATACAAAATAAATACAAAATGCCTGCAGAGGAGCCAAGGGGCCACTGACACCTCTCATTTCTGAATCTCTTCCTGTATTCTTCCTCCCACCTTCCCACCATCTTCCCTTTGACTCATGTCCTTTCTATCTTGCTACCTCAGCCACACAAAATGTTTGGCAGACAGTTCCTAAAACTTCCTGCACTACCTGTCTGAAACCTGTCTGAATGCACTCTAAAAGTCTAAAATCTTTGCACCTTTTCTTTGGGGTAGCTACTTCCAGCAGTAAGCAAAATCCCAAATATCCCACTGTGAATATGGCACTAGCTCATTATTTTTTGTATCTGTAGAAATATTTAACATGCTCCAGTGTGCTTGATCTTGTTTTTGCCTTAAAGGCCTTCTTGTGAAACATGTTGAACAATTTTTTTTCTAGTATTTACATCTGGGTTCCTGTGTTACTGCAAATGTAACGTGCATGACCATGATATTTTAATGTTTGTCATTAGTGTGTGCATAGGATTATCAGAAGGCAATTCCTTCAGGTAACACCTATTTGACCATTCCTAACTGCTAACATTTCTACTTTCAAAAGTAATGATAAGAGGCTGTACTTTGTGAGACTATGAAGTAGCCTGGTATCAATACTTCTAATGTTGCAGGTTTTCTGTACCCTACTTCAGACTGCAGTCCCCTGCAAGGCATCACCTAAGCACACTATCAGAAAGAGTTCACAGTCTGAGCTGAAGTCAGAGGAAACCAGAGGAAGAGTTGTGAAACAACACAAAAAGCAAGGCAGGAAGAATGTGACAGGAAGAAGATACAAGATACCTTTGTACACAATGAAATCAGTCAAAACATTTGACACTTCTTCTTCGGCCTCTGTTCCTCCTCATCAAGAAAATAAATAGCTGCAATTCTTGACCAGCATTAACTAGTCATCACTGTTGGCTAGCCACTGGTACAAGTCATAGAGGAAGCAAAGAAGCTGAAAGGAGATATGTTTCCTTTATGAATAATAAGGCAAGGTGCTTTTTTTTATAGATGGGCCCATATAAAAATTCATAACAACATAAGCAAGGAGGATGACATAAATGGCAGAAGACAAGGGAGTAGCAATGAGTTGTGGAGGACCAAAAAGGTAGGAAGGAGAAGCAGCAATCCTCCCTGCTGACAGGCTGTGGGAGAGAGAGTTCTCAGCACAAGCCACACGTCAGTGTAGGGACTGAACAAACAGCTGAACAGCCACAGCCAGCACCACAGGATGTTTGATGGTAACACCTAATGCCTGAAAAACACTCACAACAAAACCACACATTTCCTTTCACTGTTTCCAGAATTGGTCATTTTGTCGCTTTAAAAAAACACAATCCCCAAAACAACAACAAACTTTTTCTGGCAGGTTTTATCCATTGGCAAGAACACTTTTCCAGACTCAAGGGCTCCATAAAGCACTCCTGCATCAGTTGATCTCAAACACGTTATCACAAAACTGACAGTCCCTGGATGGACTGAATAATTTCTGGGAGATTTCCCCTTTTCAGCATTTCTTGGTTCATCCATCAACCCCTTCCCCATCGGCCCCCTCCCCCTCAAAAATCCTCACTGTTTCAGACACGTCTGTGAAGAACCTGTTTTAGTAATCAGGAGGGTGCTCCAATTACTTCATCATGACACAAATATTGCCAACACCTCAAATGCGGAGGTGTTTCTGGCAGAGTTTGTGTTTTGCCGTGTAGCCTTCCTCCACAATGAGAGTCACCTTAATAAAGGAAGACATTTTGCTGACATGCACAACTAAGAGGAACTTTCCCTGGCATTTGTAATTGGAGCCTCAGTCACTCATTGTCCTGAAAAATTATACAAGGAAACTATTCTAGGAGGGATTAGCTCTTACTTAGGAGACAGAAACAAACCAGAGTGTTTAAATGCCATGAAATCATGGAGCGCTCCACAGACCACTCTGGAAGAACAGTACTGTGTGGCTCAGCTTCCTGAAAAACAGACATAGAAAAATGCAGAGACCAGGCTCTAGAAAGCTTCTGTTTGTCTGTCTGTCTGTCACTGGGGTTGGCAGTAGCCAGGCAGACAGGTTAGTGATCCCCTGACTCAGCCCCTTGCCTTGTCACACAAAGCTTTGCCTTTTCTCAGATACAAAGTCCCAAGCCCTGTGACAAAGTCAGCAAGGGATAAACTATCCCAGTCCTTAGCTGGACACGTTTCTCTTTTCAAAGTCTGTTTGAGCCATGTAATTATCATGAATGCTGTCTTTATCAAGCCTGCCTCCAGTCAGGTGGCAGATTCAATACTACTCAATACTGTCTGGCAGAGTAATTGAAACCCAGTGTGTACAGAACAGGACTCTGCTCCCCTGAAGCTCAGATAACTCTTGAGCACTGCCTTGCCATGATTTGACACCCTGGGAAAGATTTTTGCCTTTGAGAAACATCATGGGCTCCAGAGCTCCTCTCCCATTTCCACCTCTACTTCAAAGTGAGAACAATTAATCTTTTTTACCAGCCTGACCCAACTGAACAAGCTCTCCTCTTTTTTATATACATATATTTTTCATCCCTTCCCTCCATACTGACACTCATTACAAGAAAACAGTATTGGTCCATTCGTGCTCCCTGCAGCTATTTATCATCTTCTGGGCTGTGTTAGATTTGTAGACTTCCTCTCAGGATGACTACTCCATGATGGGTAAAACTACAGTAAAACAAGAAACAGCTGACAGAGGGGTCTGGCCTGAAAGTCAAAAGGTTCCCACAGCATGTTATTAAAATCTGGAGTGTTGGACAACCTTTAGTCAAGTGTTTTGATCATACAATTGCATTATTTGTCTTAATATCATGCACAAAACAAACCTGATGGTATCTAATGAGCTTTTCAACTTCTGCAAAAGGCAAAATCACTAATGCGTACTAGCACTGTGTGTGGATTTCCAATAAAGTTTCCAAGAGGAGCGGGGGGGAAAAGTTGATAAAAGGCCTCTGCTTCTGTACCCCATCTCCTTCAAAGAGCTGCTGAGCAAAGTGCTAAACGAACACGAGTCACCTGAAAACCAGCTCTGACCAGTTATTCAGTCATTCTTCAAGAACAAAATAAATACTGAACACTTCAAAATGCAGGTCATAGTTATTATTTACTCTAGCTTAAAAGAGGAATAGTCAATGAAACAGAAGACTACTCAGTCAAAGCTACTGGCAGTAAAAAAACATAGAAAACATTAAAGAGAGAATGCAAATTAAGAGCTGTGATAACTAGACAGTGTCTGCCATTAGTAGACTGAAGAAAAACACACTACTGTGTAAAAGATTAATAATGTCTGAAAAGAAGTGCACTTAGGACCAGTTATCACAGGGTTTAACACATTATCTCCTCAAACTGCACCAAGCAGGTTCATGAGGATCTTTGTTAACTGAAATCAGATAGATGCTGCTGGAAGAGGAAGTTATTGGTGCTCCCAGTGGCTCACTCGCAGGATAAATGCCTTTGAGATCCAGAGCACCAAACAGTGCACCAAGCTACACTACACCTTTTTTGTTTTGTTTGTTTTGCCACACTGACCTCAGCTTGCTCACTAAGCTTTATTCACTGCTCTTTCTCCCTTCCTTTTATTTTGTTCTGCATTACAATGTGGGGGATAATGTTGTTAAACAATCACAATTGTGCATATTAAATACAAGTATGCTTTTGAAATAATTCAGTGGGAATCAGTAGAGGAGTTGCATACAACGACCAAAGATTATTCCATCCCTTATTCCATCCCCTCCAAAACTGTGGCTTGTCAGAAGTGCTTGAATTTCCCTTTTGATGCAACAACACACCAGTCTCAGTTTTAAAGATCCATTTCAGAACTACTGCCTCTGCATTCTCTTAAACTATTGTGAAGAAATACGAACACAAAAAGATCTATTTTTATATCAATATTCTAAAGGCACATAAAAGGGAATCTAGCTTTGTCCTCATGATTTATACTATCAATAGAAAGCTTTAACTAAGTTACAGTAATATTATTCAGTTGGGTTTGGTTTTTTGTATAGCAAACATATGTGAGTTATAAATCTCAAAAAACAAAAAAAACTATATTTAGCTGTAGGCGCTTTTATATCATCAGCAGGCTTAGGTATGCTTTCAATATTTTGTCTGTTCAGTGCTAATGGCAATGGATTAGGCAGATTAGATATGCCTACCAGTGCAGCTCTCTGATAAATTACAGGCTTTCCATCCACAGCAGGCTCTCAAAAATTCCCTTTTCTGCAGAAATGAAAATGCGTCTTTGGAACAAAAGAAAGCACTCAGTCTTGCAGCCATTCACAGAAAGTTTTGCTGGTATACAGCCATGTGTCAAAGCGCATGTCTGCTATTCTGTAAGTCACCCTGGGAACAGCAGGACTAATGAAGCCTGGTTTCCTACAGAATCATGTCCTACATTTAGCATCCACAGTGTAATGCAGTGCCTGAGCCCTCCAGTGCAACACAGCTGTATTCCCTGTGCTCCATCACAGGGATGGAGCTGAATACCTGAACACAATACCTGAACTTCTCCATCACACACAGCTCTGCCCGAATGTCCTCCCACAGCATTTCTCCACTGCCTCCTCTCCATGCCCTTCCCCTTCCTACAGTCACCACCCTCATCCTTCTTCCTTCCCAGCTCCTGCCAGCCTAGTGCTGCATCTACACTCATGGGTGACCAGCATCAGCTGAACATCATGAACTAGACCTGAACTCTGTCTCCTCCAGCCTGGCAGGAACCACTACAAGTTGGGCAGTGAGTCCAACATCATTAAAGGAAAGATGGACAGACAAAGGGATACATAGGGTGGTTGCACACGCTGTGTTTTCTTTGAAAGTAGAAAACCTAGTCTCTTGAAAAGGCTGCTGAGATGCTCCTTGGTGCTCCTTTTCAGGAAACACATCAGCATGACAGACTTACCAGAAAATTCACTCTTCAAAAATGTCCTGAGATAATTATTTTCATTGCACAACTTCTGCTTCTGGGAGTTTATTCGCACAGCTAACTCAAAAGAGAGAAAACAGCTGGCAAGTGTGTTATTAAGTTTTATGCATTTTATTGAAGCCAACAGAAAACTATCTAAAAAGATCAGTACTGCTGCCTCAGACTGAGGTTCTCAGCCCTATCTTCCACCTACAGAAAGGCCTTGGCATGACAGAAGAGGATGCACTATGCAATTCCTCAAAAAAGATGAACTTGTGGCAAGCTTTTCAGTCTCCTCTAGCTGTGAGATATCAGAGCTGTATCAGCAAGAGATTTAACAAGGTTTTGGCTGCTGTGTTATAAGAGAGATCTCAATAGCAGTCAGACAGTTTTTGTGTTTTCTGTATTTTTAAACAGTGCCATGGAGCCTAAAGCAAGATTTGCTCTGTGGAGCAAATGTGCAATCGGAAAAAGTATGAACTCTTGGCAAAATGAACATGGACAGTTAGGACAAGCCCACAGGATCCAGTCTGTCTTTGTGAATATTTGGGCAGGTTGTCCCATGAAAACTAAATAAAAAGCAAGACTGGAAAGATAGGGACACAGTCATGGATACACTGAGTGTGTCTGTATGCTTTGCATTGGAATAAGGGTTATTTTTTACCACCACCCACATAAAATTTCCCACTTCCAGCTGTACTTCTCAGCTGAAAACTGGGAGATATCAATTTGAGATAAAGAGTAGAGAAAAATATATCTGCATACCTATCACAGAAAAGTATTAAGCTGTGATTATAGTTGTCGCACCCACCTTCTGAGATTATGAATAAGCTGCCTTTATATGAAAAGCTATTAACATTAATTATATTGCTTATATGGCTTACTTAATATCTGTGGGTTTTATAAACTTCATCAAAACCACAGACCTCTTCAGCATTCCCACCCCTATCAGCAGAAATCAAGGCCTAACAACATTTCACTTTCTTCCTTTTCTTTCACTCCCTTTCTATAATCCAGGAAGACATTTCCTCTACAAACAGCCATGCTTTTGAAGAACAATATTGATATAACTTGTTATAAACTAGAAGAGGCATTGAGGCAAATAATGCTACATATGAAAGAATTCCCCACATTTGTTGAAATTCCCAATCCCCATGTTTGTTAAAATTCCCAACGGAATTTCTTTCATCAGAAAGACAAAGTTCTAAATGTGCTTTTAATTCTTGATTTCTTTGTTGATGATTAGGCTTGGCATAATTGCTTATTTACAAAATGTCAAAATTATACATTTCATTAATTTTTCAAAATGTTTATTACCAGCAATATAGTCAAATGTTGTCTGCAGCAAGTTTTTGCTTCAGACTTTATGTAATACAGAACAAAATTACTCTCCTTCAAAAAGTCCGGTCCTCAGACAAGTTAGCATTTTAGAATTACTTGATTCTTTTGCATATAAGCCTTTATCTTCTAATAATGTGAAAAACATTAATCTTTTGTGACTCTATTTGTCACAATTTAGTTTCCTCCTGATATGCTACAATTCTTGGCAATTATTTGATTCTTGCCCTAAAATTTAGAATTGAAAAAGCTAAAAATATTACAAGACATTATAAGGAATTACATATATGTATCTATTAAGTCACATTAGCAAAAACTTAGTAGAGCTAGGAAAGAGCTCAGGCTTCCCAGAATCACAGTATTTTGCATTCTATTTTTTTCTATTTTTTATTCAAACAAAGCCTAGTCAAATAGAACTGACCATGGCACAGAAGACTGAAATATTTTTAAAATGCATTATGTTCTTTTCAGTGAGCATTCAGTCTGTTCAGCTTAGTGCCAACACAGGCTCTCCTTAAATCCTAGACTGCACTCATGGGATAAAGTGCTGATTATATCAAAGGAACCTTCTCGTTGCCAAAATATTTGATACCTGGTTGGCATTTTCCCTAGGCAAGTGTGTTTTGCAAGCTCTATGAACTGTGTTGTAGCTTATGCTATTTTGGTTCTATGATAGTTACAAGCAGCAGCTGAGACAGATCCAAGCCTGTCATCTTCTAATCTAAGTCACCACACGCATCACGCTTCATCAGTAATGAAAAACAGAAATATAGCAGCCAGACATGTCTTTGGCCATAGAGTGTCCAGAAGACATTTTAATGAAGTCTAATGTCCATAGCTCAAATTCACTTTGTGTGCAGCAAAGTGAACTACACAGCTAGGGCATTCATCTTCAAAGAAAACTGAAATTACTTTGATTCTGGTAATTGTTAGGTCTAATATTAGCAGTGTTTGGGGGAAGAGAGCTGTGCTATCCTCCATGGAATCACTTCAAGGCACATCAGCAAGATGGATAAAACTAAACGCTACTGCCCTGAGGATGAGAAGAAATGAAGCACTTCTGTCCGCATTCCTGTGCCAGCAATATTTGGAAACAGCAGCAAAGCAGGGGTGTAAGTAGGACAGAGGTGATAGGAGTGGGGTTATGGATGGTGGGGAAGCTGTGGGACTGCAGTGGAGAAAGGGTGAGGACCTGAGGTCTGGAGGGATTCCCAAGTGGAGTGGGTACCAGCAAGGAGTGTGAATGTTCTGACAGGGATAGAAGGTTTAGAAGCAGTCAGGAATGATCTATGCCTGTAGCAGGTTTTCTTTGCCTCCTTTCCCCCTAACCTTCCTCACTCCTCCTCACAATCTGACCTCACTACAGCAAACCCCTCAGCCTGTTGCTTTTCAACACTCTCTTTTTTCCCTGTCTTTTTTCCCTGGCAGGCAAAGCACCCCAATCCCACCTCCATCACTCTTAGATACCCTTCTCCAAATATTCTCCTTCTCCCACTTCCTCCAAGAGCTTCCAGCATGCAAGAATAATAAAGTGAGCTTGGTAAGACCTGGAGGAGGGAAAATTATAAAGTGGACCACAATGTTCTTTTCTTGCTCTCTCTGCAAGCTGTTCTGGTCAGTTAACACTTCACTCAACATCAGTTCTTATAAATTCACAGCCCCCTTTTGAACAATGGATATTTTGAATCACCAAGTCTCAGGATCTTGAAAGAAAGACCAGATGGGAATAGATCACTCTGATCTTGAAACAGTTCAAATCCATCTCCTGCTCTTGGGCCCACTACATCATTACATTTCTTTACTTCCAAAAATTCCATTTGGAGTCAGAATGTTTTGTACAGAACACCACCACCAAGGGCTAAAAATAAGTTGCATATACCTGTGACTGGAAATAGTACATCAGGGCCAGGAAAATCCATGAAAATGGGGAATGTCTGACAGACAAAGAAAGTGTCTCAAGTAAAATTATCCTGCTGCTGCCAACATTATTTAAGACAGAAAAATCTCCACTGGTTTCTAGGACATTGGTCCCACAAATAAACTATCTCTTGGCCTTTATTTAAAGTCTCATTTGCTGCTTTGATGATTGACTTGCTATTGGGAAAAAATATGCCCTTCCTTTTTCTAAATAAGCAGCCTGCTCATTGTTCTCTACAAAGTCTTATTGAAACAAGTGTACATTTGTGTCTATGTAAAAGCTTTACATTTGAAAGCACAGTTGTATTAATTTTGGTTCATAATTTCAGGCTTCACTCTGACAATAAAAAATTACGCTACCTAGTGTGATGTAAATTAGGTACCATAATAACTAACTCAATTTTAATGTCTCTCCCTTTCTCTAGTATCAATTGCCTTCTGCAACACCACGGTGTCCTTGAAAAACACTTAAAAGAAATTATGCACAAGAACCACTATACAAGGAAAAATCAAGCGGATATATGAAAAAAATGACTACAAAGACTATGTAAATCAAGACAACGAGACCACTGTTTCCCTACAGCTTATAGACTGGTCCTCTTTTATGTTTTTTTCCCCATCAGCATAGAGTAAGTTTTACAGCTCCTCCTCTCCCCCCAAATGGCATCAATAAACACTGGAATAAACACACTCAGTCTACATACCAGCCAGTGTACGATGGCAATGGCTTTTCAGGCTCCACTAGAAATTCAGACCAGCTAAGAATAATTTTTTTACATTCATGAAACTTAAAATGTTTTGACCTTTTTTGAAAAGCAAGTTCAAAGGGATTGAAAAACTTCCAAAGAAGCATAGCTACATTGTATATTCACCTATAAGTACAGCAATCACATTTATTAGATTGCGAGGCAAACTTTGGCTTCATCATATAGGGGCTTTTATAAACTAATCACCATGTAAGGAAAGACATTTAAAGGTGGACAGACAAGCAGAAAAAAAAATCATGTACATAAGTTATCTTAAAATAAACCACTTGGAAAAGGAACTTGGAAAAAATCTTGACTGCTAATAAAAAAAAAGTATAAAAATTTAAACCAGTAGGATGCCTACTAAAGTCCATGCTTCTCAAAAATTCAAACACTTGTTACATAAAAATGGGCTTTACTCCTCTCCTTTCAAAGACATTGATTCATTTTTTCTTGAAAAGGGAAGTCTTACATTATTCTAATGAAAACAGTGGTTTTGATTTCATTCAAAATACCAAAATGCCTCAGACATATCCTTGATGATAAACATGACATTGTATTCTTTTAGTTTAGTCTAAAGAGCCCTCTAGTGCTCACTCAGCAGTTATGACATATTATTTGAAATAAGTAAGAAGCTTCCTAGCAAATCTCTGCCTATACCAGACACCTCCAGCTAAAGGAATGAAAATTAATTTGAGGCACTGGGTGATATATCTGCATGAAGAAAGTAATTTAAATTCCATCGTCAAGACTGTTATTTGGAAAATATATTTACTTTGCTTTCTGTATAATTTTGAAGGACTCTTAGATTTAAACGATATTTCAGTCATCCATTAATAGTATTTATTGATACAAGTTTGTTTATATATAGAAAAAGAGCCTTAAGTTTTCAAAATTATTCAGCTCTCTCAGTCACCACTGATAAAAGTCCATGACTAATGGGTCACACTGCAATTATCTCCAGAAAGCTTTTTTTTCCATAAAGGTTCTATTCAGGTAAGTTCATGAAGGACCACCCCATTCCACTTTAAACAATTAATTCACTTTAAACAAAAACCTTCAGATCATGTTGTGGAGAAAAGGTGCTATTAGCTTAAGATTTCTTATTCATTCACATGCCCCACTCCCTTATCTGGGTCAACAAAACTGCCTGTGGAGATACGCTGTGAACCACAGCATGACACTCCTCAGTGCTACCACGGGCTGTAGAAAAAAACATATAGAGAATGTAACTTCAAGTTCACTATCCATCATCTGAGGAAGGATTTTAACCCATTCCTCCACTGAAAAGAGCTGCCAAACAAAGATGTGGCAACCCATAAAATAGGACAACGTATTTTTACATTTTGTCTGAAGCGAGTCTAGATAGACTAATTTGATCCACTTTGTAATCTCCAGTATGAGTTCCTGTTTATTTATTATTCCTGAAACAGTTTATTTCATGAGTACTTGTTATTGAATCTTCCAACACCCACCAGTAACAATCCCACAATGGATTTACCAGTGAAGGGTGGTTGCCAGCTATCCCAGAATGAATACTATTCCCATTTTTAAGTGGAAACTGATTACTATCCAAGCAGCTATAATATTAGAATGAAGTTAGTACAAAATTGCAACTAATTTCCTTTTCTTAACCTAATATCAGCAAGTTACTGTCACTTACACTTTAGAAACACTATTTTGTCAACTGCAGTCACAATCCAGATGTGAAAGAAAAATACATTCTCTGCACTTCAAATTTAAGTAACTACAGTAATTTCACGAACATAAGCCGCACCTTTTTCATTGAAGAATCCAGCCTACCCCAGTAGTGTGGCTTATATTCAGGTGCGGCCTATTTATGGAAAATTTCCGGCGAAAGGCCAGACTAGAAGTGTGAGCTGGCTGGTGAGAGAGCTGCCGCGGGCCGCCCCGAACCACGGGCGCTGTGGGACCCGCGGCGGCGCAGCTCCGGGCGACCCATGGCAGCGCGTCCTGGGGCAGCCTGTGGTGGT
>VRYO01001463.1:90317021-90349317 GCA_009812075.1 Sialia sialis | reverse complement strand
ACTTTAAAAGTAAATTTAACTTAATTTACTTTAGAATTCACAAACAAAAGTCACTTCCAAATAAAAGAATCCATAGGAGATTTGAATGTGATTTAATTGACAAACTTTTGAAGTAAGCTCAAGTTGATAATACACAATGTTGATGTAGTAATTTAGAATATTTTTCCTGAATGTTCCTACCTATGCATTTTTAGCGACTGCTACTCATTTTTTCTGAGACAGAAAATGCAGTGAAGACAGAGGGCTGTGTTTAAAACTGGGCAGAAAGGTAGCTATGAAGACGTGTGAAGTGAAAGCATTTCAAGTAAGTATTTTTGTAAGGCACTTGCAAAAATGACAAAAATGGCTCTGTTGCCTAGCTCATTTTTCAACTGAATTACTTAACCAGATGGAAAGCCAAGATATGTGACCTTCTGTGCCAAGTAAGGTCACATATCTGGGTTTGGGATTTTTCTCAATAAATTTTAAAAGTAAAAACTACTCTGAAAAGACAAGGAGAACTTTTTTTGAAAACTAAAGGTGAATGCATTTTCTAAAGGATAATTGCTTAGTCAATGAAACACACCCACAAAAAAAAATGTAATCTAACAACACTCAGACTTCTAAGAAAATACATACGTGATACCACCCCTATATTGTTGACCATTCTGATGCATAATGCAGGCCAAATTCTACCTTGGCAAGTCATCGTTTAAACATACCAAAAAACAACAAAAAACAAAAACAAAACAGCAACTAAACAAAAAAAAACCAAAAACAAACAAACAAAAAAAAAGCCCAAAAAAAAAACCAAACCCACCACCACTAACAAAAACAACAAAAACAAAAAACAACAACAAAAAAACTCCAAGAAAATTACATATATATATATATGCACATTTTAAACCAGAAATAGCCACAACATAACTAAATTCTTACCCTGATAAGGGTCATGCCATTTGTTTTTAATAAGCTTTAAGTTCTGTAGTTAATGCTAGATCCTGCTTCACTTCTCAGCATCTGCATTCCCTCACAGCAAAGCCTTCTGCAGATTAGATGGAGGCTTAAACTTACAAATTGAACTGACATTTACAAGTCAGAAGTGACACACAGAAACTGCAATTCAATCACTCAGTCGGGGTACTCTCCCAGCTGGCTTCAGTAATAGGATACATCAGATTGCAATTCACCATGGACAAAAAGACTTTTCTCACAGTTGCTACATCCCGGACTTCGTTAAAACGTTGGAAAGATTTTACAAGGCTTTAGGGCCTGTCAGATCTTATAGCAAATTTTAAGGAAAATTATGCAAATTGTTAGTTTTAGACATGTTTACTTTCTAAGCCCAAAATGGGAAGTGTTATAGAACAACCAGACCTCATAATACTAGGTAGCACAATCTTATCCAAAGCTTTAAAACCTGTTATAGAGATGTCAGCTATGCTGCATTATTAAGGTGTACAATCCTGCACATAACTGCAGAAACCTTGAGTATGTGAATAATTCATCTTTATTTGGCGAGCAAATCAGGAAACCACTCTCATAGGTACTTAGAGCATTTTGGTTTCAGGACCTATTTCTGAGAGACAGACTTCTTCCAACACGTCAGAATGTTTGGGTTACAAAGCTCATGTGGGATCAAGGATCTTGTAATCAATGCTGTAATCCACCACCAAAAAGTCTAAATCTCATCAGTAATAAAAGCTGCTTTACATAGTGAGTACTAAGTGTTTTCTTTAAGGCCTAAGCATCCAAGGAAGCCTCTTCCCACCGAAGACAGCAAGTGTGATTGGTATTTATTAATTTGTACTAATTTACAGCAGTTTAAGAGCACAGTGGTACAAGCCTCACCAAATGGTAGCAACCAGGGTGCAAGTCTTTCAAAACAGCATAAAGCATCTAAGAGTAAACTAGAAACAGACACCAGAACTTTAAAATACTTTTTCAATCTTTTATTTCCAAAGTAATTAAACCCTCAATGAGAAATAGCCAGGCTAAAACTGTCAAACTATACAGTTGTGTTTATCCAACACCAGTCTCTTTCTCCAGCTGTATTTCAAATGGGAAAAGCATATAAATTTATTTTTTTAAATCAAAACCAGCCAAAGTATTTTCCCATAAGCTTTCCAGGAAATTCAACCTCTGGTTTAAAACCAAACATAAAACTTTCATCGGGAAAGGAGAATATTTCATTCAACTGTGAATATGCAAACAACATTCAGATATAAAATGATGGAGAAAATTCTTACGTAACTTTCCACTTAGCAGCTACTACAGACTACCACCTATTATAACAAGAACATAATATAATAATTTATTTCAAAAAACTCAACTGAATTCAAGGCACAAGCTTTAATTGTGTGCTCTCTACTTCTGTCTGATTTTTGTACACTTTTGTTCAGCATCAGGAATGATCAAAAAGCACGAGAATATGTTCTACTCCACAAAGCTACTTTTGTCCACATAACTATGCATTTTTTGTTCCAAAAAGCAGTAGATAATTTCAAAGAATCACATAATTTTGACGAGTTTGGTGGTTTTAATTTTTTCAGTATCAAAAACTTTTAGCTTATTTATAAAATAATTACTTGGAGAAGCTGGAATATTTATTTTGAAATATGTATCACCTTCCTCTAAACTGAAGAAATAATAAAAATACCTGCAAAAGCAAAGGTTTTGTAGGAAGAAAAAGTCTGAAGTGTCCTGTAAAATTATTTATATAAAAACTATAGATTAAAATTTGAAACACTTCAGAAACTTTTGCAGAAAATGAACAAACCCTAGGTCTATTTTACCAGCTCTTAAATATTTTTAAATTATAGTAATGCAGCAATCAGTGGACATTGGCTCATTAGTAAGATTTAAGTGAAACAGTTGTTCTACATAATGCTCTAAATAATATACATAAAAATAAAAACAGTTTTGAAATTAACTTTGCATTTCAAGATCTACCTTAAAATATGTTCACAGTGTACCTAAAAATGTGGGAATGAGAATACAGGAGACATAAGACCGATGCATAACTTTACTCTCTTCTCTTGGCCCTAAAATAGGGCACCTACAGTAACAGATGTTTAGTTGCTTTGTGCTGGAATCCTGGAAAGCACAAACAGCTGAAGTTCTAAAGTCACCCCCAAAAACTGAAGAAGATAATTGTGTTGCAGTTTTTATGCCAGCAAAACTTGCATCATAAAACACATACACATTCACAAACACAGACAAAAATGTTTGGAAGTGAAAAGTCATCAGCTTATATCCAGTATATATATATATTGAAACCCAGTACTTCATCCTAACACACTGAGCTATAGACCATGGTGAGGCTGCTGCTTCACAGGCAGCAAAACCACCAAAGGAGACAGAATGGGCATCAGAACCATTTCCAGATAAACTGTTCCTGTTAGCAATTAAAGGTCCTCTGGGACTGTACAGTTTGATCAGTTTACTCTACCCTTTTCTACTGACTTTTAAAAAAGATGTTGTAAATTTCCATTTTCTTCTTCCACTGCCCACACAGTATGGATAGAAATCAGAAAACTTGCAGCCTATTTCCAGTTCTGTTATTAAATAATATTCATAGTATGTTAATCCTCAATTTACCAAGCCATAAAATGGGAAAAATAAAAAAACCAAATTACCCATTTACCTGAGTGGCTAGTCCAAATTTGATGCTTTTGAGGTGGTTTCACTTAGAGAATCTAACTTGCAAATTTCAACTAGTTTAAGAATTTTACCCAGCTAGTCTGTGAATTTTCTGGAGAAACTTAAAAGCTTAACCAACTACCCACGGATGCATGTGGGCAGCAATGTGATGTTATTCCTGGAAAGTCTATTTGTAATGTCCACATTTCACATGTGGCATCCCTCATCTTCAGGCAATTCAGTACTCAAATTCTGCCTTCTGTGACAGCCTTGAAGTAATTTTGACTCGTACAAGGAATGCTGTACACCAGTATTTTACAGAACAATCTAATTTTTAGAATTACATCAAGTAAAACAGTGTATTTATATCATCTGCAAAATAAAAAGGATACTAAGGTACTATTTTCCATGTAAGTGGATACTCTTATGTTTAGATATTTTGACCAGCAAGGCTTTGCCCAACTTTACAGAGATGACTTAAAATACAATATACAATTCTATTAATCATTTTGAGAACTTACATTGCTTTCATTCACTGGGCATAACACAGTGTTTCATTTTTTCAGCAAGCTTCAGAATATCCCTTCTAGAGCACAGTGCTAAGAGCACCAAGGTTGTGGGTCAATCCCTATATGGGCCATTCACTTAACAGCTGGACTTGATGATTCTCGTGGGTCCCTTCCAACTAAGAATACTGTGTGAATCTGTAAATTTTTTATTCCATATTTTACCTACAAAGCCCAGGCAAAGAAACCTTCACTAATTTGTCTTTGATGACATTGGATTTGACTATAAGATTCATACACATAGGACTTGCAACTTGCCTTTCATACTGGAAAAGCCTTTCCACTTTTTCAGAGAGGAAGATTTAAGCAATACTTGGTAAAACATGTTTAAGTCTCGAGCAAATGTTTTCTAAAATCCATCAACACATGTAAATACACTACTTTATACTAGGGAGACTTCAGAATGTATCTGCTATTGTCATGTGAAAAGGACTGAAATATAAAAAAGTCTGTTTGAAGGAACAATAATAAATTTACGACTACATTCTTCTCTTCTGTACAGAAAAAAATGCTGGGCAGCCATGCAAGATCAGTGAATATAAGTCAGTGTCTTCCTCCACAAAAAATGGCTGAAGTCCTAGGCATAAAATTTGGGAGAAGTCAAATTTTGAAAAACTGGTTCCAGCTTTTGCATAGTAGCATCTCTAACCACTCCTACTCCAGCATCTTCATTCCTTTATACCATACCAAAGTAATGAGTGTCCTTGAATTTCACTCACTTCTGCTTGTTATAAGCAAAATTATCCATGTGACTTTTAAACACTGGGACTTTTCTCTTACCCATTGTAATTTCCTGCATGCCAGATCACTTTATCTGGTAATTACCAAGGTGAAGTCTTTATTTTAGGCTCTGGTAAGAAAGAAATTTTTATCACCATGTCCACAGCTGCTAATCAGGAATGATTAGTTTCACAGCTTTCAGATCTTGCCACATCATTTGAATGCACTATACAGTGGCACATTTCAGAATTATGAGCTTCTTCAGCCAGTACCTCCACTGGAAAAAATGGTGAATGATTCATTCATCTCAGCCTAAATGCACTCTCCCTTTTCATGTTTTTTCATAATCATTACTCCATATGGATACCTCTTGGAATTATGGAATGTATTCATGTCAGTGTAAATCTATCATGCTCCAAACTCTAAATAAAACTCATCAATTGAAGTTTACTTGGAAAAATGATAAATGAAAAGGCAACAGGGTGGAGAAATATAGTGCCAGAAACTACAAACTTCTAACCTTCCTATAATGTTTAGATTAGGCTACAGCTCTGCAAAAACTTCAGAATGTTTCTTTTAACTTTCCTCTTCGCGTAACAAGCAGTTGAGTCTTACATACAAAATTAGGTATTAATCAATGTTTTCTCCAAAATAAGGATACTGCTATCAAAAGTGATACTTCAGGCATTATAAAACTTGTTTCCACTTAAAAGTATCGTGACAACATTTAAATAAGATTTTGACAATCTGTTTGAATTGAATATCAAATTTCTGTAAAATAAACGAGGTATTTTCCCTTTACATACTTTAATAATTTATAATTTGTCTTTCTAGGTTCTTATACTGAAAACTAACTTTACCTAAATGTCTCCTTAAATATACTTTAATATAGAACAAGAACCAAGACCTGACTTACAAAACAGTAAATCTTCTGTCCTATGCTAAATCCCTGCAGCTCTCTACAGGCTTTCTGCAACTTTCCTTGGTGTCCTAGGCCATGGTGGAGCCCACCTCACACTAAGAGGAAGCCAGATGCAGAAACCAGTGAAGCCTCTGAAGTCCTGCCACCAGAAAGGAAAATATGAGCTTCCTACATTTAAACTGTCCCTCTTCCAGAATGTAATTGCTGGAATTCTTGTAACACTTTAAAAGCCTTTCTCATCTCAACTTTGCAATTTTATTTATGTGTGTACACATAAAATAGTTTCCCTAAAGCCTTTAGTTCTTTCGTACCAGAATTTCCACTAAAAAGTCATCAGGACTGAAAGCTTATAGCTTTTAGCCACACAAAACAGCACTGCAGTTTCTTGTCTCTACTAAAAGCGTATTTCCAATTCTGCAAGTCCTAGTAAAGAGGGGGATCAATAAAACTGTTCATTATCCAATGTACATACAAATCCTGTATTTAAAACTTCAACTTGAGGTGGCAATAGACAGTAGCTATTGAACAAATTCAGGCTCCAGTTACCGTCAGGTAAATCTGTGGTGACAGCTCTGAAACAAAGTTTCCATGGTGTAAAGTCTGAAGTAGCTTGGAACAAAACTTCATCACCTGGTATTTTCTTACTTCACTAAACTTAAAGCCCTGCAAGGGTCCAACAATGAATAACTCCATAATTTGTGAGAAGAAATGCCTAGAAACCCAGGATACAGAGGTGAAATGAGGATAAATGCTTTGCTCCGTACTGAACTTTATGGCTTTGTTTAGTCTAAGCCAGGCCATGGATATTGCTTTAATATGCTATGAATATTTTCAGTGTAAAATTACATTCATTTAAAAATAAGGCATGATTCATGCAGAATTCATATGGAATTTTAAAGTAGACTGAATATTACAGCCAGCTGTATTATAATCTTTAAACAACTTCAGTTGGGATTTCTTTTTCCAAATAATAAATCCAATTGTTTCAGCCATGGACTGGGAACACTTAGATGCTTTAATATTTGCTTGTGCATGTAGTTGTGCATGTAGTTTATCTAGCCAACATCTTAGTAAACACTACTGAATGAAAAAAGTGTGAAGATTAATCACAGCTGTAGTCTCCTCAAGCCTAAGAAGGTTTTGTAGAGTTGTACTTACACCTTACATGTAGCAAAGCACACCTAAAGGAAAGGTATGTGAAAAATAACCTAAAGAAACTGTCAAAATTACCAAGAGTACAGGCTTAAATGAACGTTATTTAAAATAAAAATGAAACCTCAATTAGGCTTCAGAATATTACCTGTAAGGATGCAAAATGAAACCCCCACCAAATGGTATTATCCCATTATGTTACCCCCGGAGCATACTTGCATTCCGAAGCTTCCAGTCGAGAGAGGACTCCCAAAGCAAACTTCAGTTAAACTTTAAAAGCTCATCTATTTTGCAGAAGACAGCGCAACCAAGACACACGTCTCGAGCCAGCGATCTCCTCCTCTTCGCCTGAAAGGGGAGGGTGGAGAAGCATCGGGAGAAGGAGGGAAGGGGCTCAGCTCGGTTCCCCGCGCTTGCAGGTGCCGGTGGGTGCCTGCCCGGGCCCGCCGAGGCAGAGCGCAGCTCCGGCGCTGGGAGCGCAGCGCCTCCCGCTGCCGGGGCGCGGCGGCCGCTCGGGACGGGCACTGCTCCCTACCTTTGCCTGGCCGTGGCTTTCCCCTGGCTGCGGGGCGGCTATCCCGCGGGAAGGCGGCCGGGGAGCTGCTGCGAGCCCGCGCAGCTCCTGTCCCGCGTGGCGCATCTGCCTCTTGGCCCGGGCAGGAACCCGCACTGCTCCGGCCACCGCGAGTGCTGCAGGCACCGGGGCAGCTCCGGCCACCGCGAGTGCTCCGGCCGCCGAGGCCGCTGCTGGTGGCGGTCCCGGGCGTGCAGCTGCAGGCGGTGCTGCCGCCGCCGCCGCCTCCCACAAAGGACAAATTCATTTTCCACGTCCAGAGCGCGGCGGAAAGGCTCCGTGCCGGGTGGGTCGCACCGCTACTGAGCGGCTGTGGGGGGAGGACCTCGCTCGGGAAAGAAAAGCTTCTTGTCTTCTGAACAGCGTCGAATTATACCATGTTAGGAAGACAAGTTGTTACCAAGATCACCTTAAATTATTAGAAAGCCACAGTGTTTTCCTTTTCCTCATATTTGGTTTTTTGGTTGTTTTTTTGGGTTTTTTTAATAGTTTGCCAATACCTACACACAATGTGTGTGGAAAACCACTTATTTCACTTTGTAGCACAACTTGATGGGCTAAGTGTAAACTCCTAGCAAAGTAGTAATGGCCCCAGCAACGTTTTCCATTCACAGTAAGTTCAAAAATGTTTAATTGTAAATGAATTGTACAAATACCTATTGACTTGTCAAGTAGAAATTTACAGACTCAAACGTTTAAGGCGTAAATGAATGGACAGTGTTTCTTTTTCCAAAGTGTGAGTTACATAACATTTGCATAGCTCGCTGGCACATCCACACACTATTCATTGCAAGCTCTTCCAAGGTAGCGGGAGGCCGGTAACTGAGTGAGTATTCACTGCGGGTCAGATTCTGTCCTTGCCATGCTTTGCTCTGGAAACCAACCTGTGAACACAGCTCGACGGTGAGGAGCGGGTGGGACACTAAGGCAAGGGCCCTTTTACACCCCTCTCCTCGGTGTCAGCAGCAGACTTCTTTAGAGCTGTCGTCTGCGAGAGCACCAGGCCATCTGTGCACAGTTCCCAGGCTCTTCCTTCTCAATACCAGTCCTAGCAGTAGATCTGAGTACTTTGTAGAACACATAAAAGTTGTTTGTGCTTTGACTGAAGACAGAGTTTTAGGTGTTCCCAAACATACACAAAGTGGTAATTTTCAAACTCTGCAAAGTAAGATTTGACTGCATGGTAAGTGGAAGTTAACAGAAGTTCCCACGCAGAGCTCAGTCTGACAACACAGGATTGTTGTCATTCAGACACAGATTAAAAACGTGCCTCTATATACTACTTTGATTCATTGTCTATCTCTGATGTTTCTTTGTACTTTACAACTTTGTTGAACGTTGCACCTACTTAACCTGAATCATGGCACAAAAAGGGATTTCTAAAGTATAGTGAAACTGTTTATATTGATTTTATACTAATCGCACATTTCATGTTGTATTTGTATTTACTAACAATTCTTTAAGCTTCTTAAGGGTCAGGCATGACAAGCCTGATAATGGATGCAATAGGCTGCTAATCCTGAAACACTCAGATGCCACATAAAAAAGGAAATGAATGTAGGATGCAGGACCCCCTTAGGAAACACTGTGCAAATTGAGTGTTCTTGTCAGTCAGCAAATGTAAAATACCTTGCACAAATGTGCAGTGAAACACCTGAAGATCCTCAGCTTATGTTATTGATCACATCACAACTTAACTGCGTGCTACTCAAATAGTTTTCAAGTTTTGTCTTTTAAATTCTATTAATTAGCACAATTATTGGTTCATATTTAGATTCCTGCTTTCAGCAGCAATTAAGTAATCCTAGGATTCAAAAAACTATATACTGCTCCTAATGTTAATAACGATGTACTTGGCATTTGCACAGAGTTTTCTCAGAATTTCACAATATTGACATGTCGAGGAAACCGTGTCACACGACTGTTTAAAAAACCCCGAAGTGCAGACACACACACACATATATTTGTTTAAATGACTCATACAAGAACACAATGCAACATTACCTACATTACTAGAAAAGTAGCATCTCGTCATTTGTTGCTGTGATATTTTACTCTATGGATAAAATTCCAAATCAGAAGTATTTAGTGTCTACTTTGATGCAGGGCACTTTCTCTGCGATCCACAGATGACCTTTGCTGTAGTTTTGCCCACGGCAGACTTGCTGGTTTCTGTGCTGATGGCAGGACACTGCAGTAAACAGGCCACTTTAGAAACAAAATAAAAGCAACCCTGAGGGACTTTGTAAAGGGAAGCCTACACTTCTGTTCCCAAAAGCTTCTCATACATTGTTTTATGCTCTATACCAAGAGCCAATAAACATTGCTTGCTAATATAAGCTGCTATAAACTAACTGAAAAGAGCTGTTTTTATTAATTAACAGTGGTTGGTGACCATGTTTAAAACTGCACTGCCTGGTGCACTACAGCATAAAATACAAGCTTGTAATGTATGCTGAAACATGTAGCTGCCCTGTTTTATAGCCCACTCAAACCAGTTTTCGCCATTTAATGCTACTGAGCTATGATGTCCAAGAAATGTACCCTTTGATATCTAAAAGTGAGCCCCAGGTACCTCCAGGTGAACTCTTATCTGCAGATGGAGCTAGCTTCAAAACTCAGTATGTCCTTAACATTAGGACTCTTGACAGTAAAGGAGCACCCTCTCTGTGATGGAATAAGGAGAGCAGGTTATAGAAAGCAGCTCTTAAAAACTGCTTAAAATGATTTATCCCTTTCCAATTTGTCCTTCTTCTGGTCTCAAGGCTTTTAGTTTACATTTAGAACCTGTCATTTACACTGTCTAAACACCTTAGAAAATGCTAATATTTTATACCAATATAATTTATCTCATCCAGGTCTTTCAAATCTCAGCTAAAATAACTAAGTGAACTTCATCAGATTCAGAGAATAAATCAATATAGAAGTGTTGATACAGCAAATCATCCCAAAGCAGTATATTGAGAATCAGCATTCTTAGTCATAGTCAAAATGAGAAGATAAACCAGTTTCAAACTATTTTCTTGAATTTAGAAATTTCCCTTTAAAACTTATCTGATTTTTTTTTCAAACTGATCCCCTCCTTCTCCCAAATTATAGTTTTGCAGATTTTTTCTGAAGTCTTCTTAACCCATATTGTCTCAATTTATCAGGGAGATGCAACAACCAATTATTAAACGGCTGACAGCATAGTGAAACTACTCCATCAAGTAGTTTACTACTTCATAAATCAAAAAAATACCATGAAGGGCAGAGAAGGTTTCCAAAAACACATCAAGAGAAGTTATCATAGCTGTTGAAGTTCTGCCAGAGAAACCTGGAACAAAATGAAATTTACCCGCACATAGTATACAAATTCCTAAAATACCAGATTTGGTTTATGTTTAAGGGTCTGTCAGCTACTAAAGTGGTATGACTTCACTAAAAGAATCAATAAAACCACTATCTTCTATTTCTCCTTAAGATGAAGGTGCATCTAATGTGGTATGTGTAGAATATCAACATACGTAATTTAGTTAGGGAAATCATCTCCATTGGATAAATACATCCCTCTTTACAAAACGACGATCTAATTTATCATCACAACCGGAAGCACGGCCTTTGGATGTCTTCTGTCACAATTCTGAATTAATCCAAACCTATTCATCTTACAAGAAGTAGTTTGTTGTCTTCAAACATCTGTCTTGTGCCATTTGTGTAGCCCATGGCTCAATAATATTTTTGTCTCCTTATTGTGTGTTAACAATAAGCTTGTCTAATTATGTATTGTTGGTAAATAATTTACATTTTCCCTTTTGAAATGACCACCATCTGTGATTGCACTGGCTTTTAAAAAAGCTTTAAAATAAAGAATCTGCGTCTGTCTTGCCTAAATTGGGCAATGATTAATATACGTTCCTCAAACTTTCTTTTTTACACAGCATATTTTCAAATATGTTTATTCTACATATTCTACAGATTGCCCAGAACAGCTGTGGATGCCTTATCCCACTCCTTATCCCTGGAAGTGTTCCAGGCCAGGTTGGATGGGGCTCTGAGCAACCTGGTCTAGTGGAAGCTATCTTTGCCCTTCCCCTGCTGTAGGGGGATTGGCACCTGATTACCTTTAAGGTCCCTTCCAACCCAAACCATTCTTTGATTCTAAATATTTTGCAGTATTTGTGTTACACGTATTTCCTGGGTTTACTACCAATTCTACAGGACTATGCTTTACATGCATCTAAGATGAACAACTCACGGAAGTGTGACATTCTTCTCATTTCCTCTCATTTACTGCCCCTTTACCTGGTCCATCCCAAAGTACAGCCATATACCTACAGCTCCTCACACTAGTCAAGAAATTGCTCTTGGAATAACGCGGCTTTTAGACGAGTCACTTGCACTGGCTAGTTCTAGAGGGCTGCTTTCCTTCAACATACCGTCTGTGCACTCCCGACTCCCGTTGAAAGCAACGCGCAGACCAGCCTGGCCTCCTCTCAGGCGCCAAGATTAAGTCTTAGACTTTAGAATTGAACTCGGGCCACAGCAAGGGGAGTGGGACTGGCCCTTGGCTCTTTCGGGGGCCGCCTGTGACCCTCCATTGTGCAAGAACAAGGAGGCTCCTGCCTCACTCCGCAGCCGTTCCCCCCCGTTGGCGGCAACCCCTGCTCCCGCCGCGGCCCGCGCGAGGCGCGGCCGTTACAGCGCCGCGGGCCCGCCCGGCGCCGCCGCCGCAGGGAGGCGCGCCGGGATCCCGGGCGCGGGATCGCGGCAAAGGAACGGGCGCTTTGCACCAGCCCCCACGGGGAGGAGCCGCGCTGGAGTAACGCGGAGCAAGTGGGAAGAATGCTACGCTCCTGGGAATTGTTTGTCGTAGGCGCGCGTGAGGCATTGTCACGTAGAACTGGTAGGAGAACAGTAACACAAATACTACTAAATACTTAAAAACATACAGCGGCGTGGATTGGAAGGGACTTTAGAGATCATCTAGTCCTACCAGCCTGATGCGGCTAGGGACACCTTCTACTAGCCCAGGTTGCTAGACCCCATCCTTGTACACGTCCTGGGATGAGGGATCCACAGCTGCTCTGGGCAACCTGTGCCAGAGGTATTGGGAAGCACTACAATTCACATACTGTGTACAAAAGGAAAGTCTGGTAGCGTGTATTAATCACCGCCCAATTTAGGCAGGGTAAGAGATGCGGATTGCTTACTTTCAAGCTTTTCTTTAAGCCGCTGCAATTGTAGACGGCGCCAGTTTCAGAAGGGAAAACGCAGCCTTGCGCCGCTCACACCCCGCGGCCCCCTCCCCTCAGCTGGACCGCGCCGCCGCCGCCGCGCGCGGCCTGACGTCACCCCGGGCGGGCGCGCGTCACGCGCGCCCTCCCCGGGCCGGCCCGGCCGCGGGCTCTGATTGGCCGCCGCCTTCCCGCTTCCTCCTCGCCGCCCGAGAACCCGCCATTTTGAAAACCTTGTTGATTCCGGGAGGGAGGAAAGAGGGAGAAGGAGAGGGAAAGGGCAAGAGTGGCTGGCGGTTGTCGGGCTGCGCCGCGGCGGGGCGTGAGTGTGTCGGTGCGCCCGGACCCGCCTCGTCCAGCAGTAACTGCCGAATTCAGCTGCTGCTGCCGCCGCGCCTGAGGAGGGAGCCGGGAGCCGGGGCTCGAGCTGAGGTGGGTCCCGCCGCCATGGCCGTAACGGCGCCCGAGAGCGGTCCCGCCTCGCCGCGCCCGGGCCGAGCGGGGACGGACTGTGACGGGGATAAAGGAAACGCGTCCGCCGCGCCGCCGGGCTCATGTCCCGCCGCGGGGACGCGCCGTGTGCGGGGCGCTGGTCACTGGGGCTGCCTCCGTCGCTGCCCCTGCCCGGGGTGTTGGTGGGTGCGGCGGTGTCCTGCGGCGGGGGCGGGCGGAGCGGTCCTGCGCCCGGCGGGAGCGGGGAGGCGATGGCGCCTTGGCCGCCGGCGCCACCGGGCGCTGCGCATCGCCCTCGCTTTGCCTCGGCATCCAGCCTACAAACCGGGAAGGGGAAACAGGTGGGAAGTTCCCGTCTGAAAAGGGCGGGAGACTCTCTCCCGGTAAAGGTGAATCTTTTGCTAAGCAAAACGTCGTCCCGAAACCAGGTGGTGGAAAGTTACGAAGTGTCTTAACTTTTGCCTTTCTGTTCCCATTGAAAGGGGAAGGAAAGACGGCTTGAAGTGTTTCTCTTGCTTTTACTCATGCCTTCAAGTAAAAGTCGGTAATTACAGTGCAAATGCTAGATTACTAACTACAAATTAAATACTAGTAGCAATACTCTGAAATATATATTTTTACCTAGTGATTTAGCCAGGATGCTTTTACTTTTCCCCATACGATTGATAATAAATATGAACTCACGTTTTCTGCTGTTTGGAACACAGCTGATCTCTGGCACCTGCTAATGCTGCATATAAGCAGCAGATATAAATGTGACTTATTGCTCCTCGTCTCTTGCAGATAATACTGGCTTTAATATTGCAAAAAAGAAAATGTGAAAATCTGTTCAAGATATAAACGGTGAAAATTTTGAAAGCTAGAATTTAAAAAAATGGGACATATGGTTACTTTGCTCTATTGGATAGGCGTTTTCTGTTAGTAGGGAAATGGTACATGCATAACTAAGATATTTTAGTTTTAAAGTTTACATGTAGGCCACTTCAGATGCTAAGAAAAGACTCTTAAATGTGCTAGGCATGAAGCATTTATTCTTTTTTGTTGTAGATCTGCAAATTAAAACCAGGAAGTATTTTCATGCCCAAAGATGCAGCAGCTGTCTGGGTTATATAAGCAGTGTTAATTTTTTCCTGAATTGCTTGCAACTTTTTTTTAAGTTTCTGTTCCCGTTTCCCACCTGAGTAAGTAACTTGTTTAAGTTATTAGGAAACTTGCATGCGTAGTTAACCATGATCGAAAATAAGTATGAAGTTTAGAACAGGGTGCAGTAAAAGGCGATATCTTAAAACACTGCAGTTTTTAATAGATAACAGTATCAGCTGCTTTGAATGGGTGTTTCTGAATGCTTCACAAAAGCAGCTTGGAGACGTGTGTGAATAGAATTTATAACCTTTTAAAGGGTTCTTGCAGAAGAGGTGGCAACTTCTGAAAAGCTGTGTGTATTGTGTGTATGCCGAACACCTTAGTTATCAGTGAATGTGAATAATCACGCACCAGCACACTGCTTCTGCTGCACAAGAAGATCATTTTGAAAGCAAGATTACTGTGCTTTTTCATGGATGTTGTTCTACTGATGATGGTTTTCCCTGTTTCTACAGAAACATACACGATGTCTTCTGTTGATTCTTCAAAAGAAGACACAATGTCATCAGAAAAAACAGATGAGAAGCAACCTGAAACTGAAAACAAGGCTGGGGAAAGTGATGAAGATGAAGAAGAAGAGGAGGAGGAGGAGGAAGAAGAAGAAAAGGGTACTTGTTTTTCCATTGAATAAATCGTTCTTTAATGAATGCCAAGCTGTTGAATGCAGTTTCCTGTGATTTTGGCTAATTGTACAATTATTGAGGAGATTCCAAGGTGCATTTGTCTCATGGGTCGTAATAGCTTTCCAGTAGACTATAACAGGCAATGCTAAAAACAGTGCAGCTGTGAAAGAATTGCTGGCATCCTGGACTTCTGTACTAGGGATTTTTGTGTTGTATAAATTTTTCTATGATTATAGGAGGTAGTGTCCCTTATGAAGTCACTTTTTGCCAGTAACACTCTGAAGTGATCTGTGTTTGCAAAAGAGAAACTTTAAGTTTGCAGTAGGTTTGGAAACAATACGGATGTCTTTGCTTAAATACAGTGAATTAATTTTCTGGGTATCCAAATGTAATTATATTGGGTCAGCAGTTATTCCTTTAGACTAATTTTGGTAATAGGATGAGGAAGCAAGGCAAGTTTTTTGTTGTGGCATGTAATTGAAGGTAGTCAAGGAGAGCAAAACCAGATGAAGGAACTACTATGCAAGAAGTCTCCAGGCATCTGTCTCCATCCATCCATTTCAAAAGGAAAGTGTTCATGGAAATAGATTTGTAATGTGGCATAGCAAAAACCATGTCACTGATCTCTTGAATCCTTGAAAGCGGTGAAGTTTGTCTTTAGGAAAGGTAGTAGAAAGAAGACAGATTATGCTGTTTGGAAAACAGTGGAGTAATTAGCATTGGATTTTCAGAAAAAAAAGTCTTTTTGCTCTGGTTTTGATTATGTTCATACAGGTTTTGAAGCTGCTTTTAGATGTTAAAGCCAGGACAGCTCATCTGTATAGCTCTAAGGATAGTATTACTTGAGATCAAGTGTTTTAGTATGAAATGTTTAGGTAAAGCTTTGGCTTTTTCTTTGGAGTGGTATCATAAAATTAGTGAGTGCGGGGTATAAGTAAAGCAATTTAAATGTATTATTAGTAAGCAGTACCAGAATTACTGAGAATAATGTTCTTGTAGTATTAGTGACACTCATATTGTGACCTGCAGAGCATTTCTCTCTGTGCCCTGGGATGTGTAGTACAGTCCCACTGCGCTTGCGCTTCTGCCTCTCCTGCTAAAATGTGTGGTTTCTCCAGTCCAAAAGTGGGAAAAAAATCTCTGTGCAGGTGTCCTGGACCCTGCTTTTGCTTATCTAGTGGTAGTATTCTTCTTCACAGTGTTGTGTGTGTATGGAGTGCAGCATCCAAGAAGAGTGTGCAAACAGGGTCAGTTTGGTACCTGAAAAAGTCAGTGAAAGGAGAGATGGATGGGTTTCTGGAAACATGTAGTCTGCAGTCTCCAACATGGTGAACTTACCTTTGGGAAATTCCCAGTTTTGTCTTCAAGGTTGCCTTGGATACAGAACTAGAGAGACTTTTAGTTATGTACATGCTGCTCTGCAGAATCACCTGGGCTGATTAGCTTAGGGTCTGAAAGTGTCAATAGTACCTGGTTGTGTCATCATCTGGTTTTGATTTACTGTTTCGAAGAGTCAGTATTGTATTGCCTGTCACTTCAGTCAGATCTGCAATGAAGAATATTCTGTTTAAGGAAGCTGTCTTTTGCAGAGAAGAGCCTCATTGTTGAAGGAAAAAGGGAGAAGAAGAAGGTTGACCGACTGACCATGCAAGTGTCCTCACTGCAGAAGGAACCTTTTACAATTACACCAGGTAAACTTGACTTACCACAAATTGTGGGTGTTAGGAATCATAGTGAAAAAATCTAAAAAAAAAAAATTACTAATTTGTTGTAGGTGAGACCTAATTTATGAGTCGTAATCTTTTTTAAAATAATAAGGGTATTATATGAAAACACTCTTTTAAGCCATCAGTTTAAGCTGTAAAAGTTGCATGATGTTTAAACTTAATTGGAATAGGATCTTCAGTACCTCACCACTACTAACAAAGGCAGGAGCAGCCAGAATATAAAGAAGTGCCAAATGCTTGTATCCAGATATAAGTAGTATCAAGTAAGGCAGGTAAAGAGCCTGTCAGGGTGCTGAACTGACAGGAAAAGGCCTGCTCAATGTTTGACCTATTATAATGCCTAATGCTGTTTTTAAGTGACTTGTTTACTTTTAAAAATAGATAAAAGAAACTTTAAGTTAAAAACACATATGTAAATACAAATGTGATGAATAACATAAATGATTTTAATTGTTTTAGGAAAAGGACAAAAGCTCTGTGAAATTGAGAGGATACAGTTCTTTCTGAGTAAAAAGAAGACAGATGAACTTCGGAACCTGCACAAACTCCTCTACAACAGGCCAGGCACTGTAAGAATTTCAATCTTGTATATGCATTAGTTCTCACAAACATTTTCACTGTACATAAGGCAGCTTTTTACATTTGCACATATGGATCTATTTCTGAAGTGCTATTTATTGCAAGCTACTTAAAAAATGGGTATTTCCACGACCAGTTAAGTAAGCCTCATCCTTTTAACTCCTATAACTCTCTTCCTATAAAAATCATGTGGCAGAGTGTATTAAATCAAAAGTCTCTTGAATGTAGATCTGATTTTCTTTTCTTCTTTTTTAGTGGGGGAATAGTGGATTACCATACAAGAATGAGTTGAAAGTAATTTATGGTTCACATGCTAAAAGCTGCTGACATGCAGATGACACTCAAAATACTCCATATATTAATACATTCCTGCTTATCTACTATTTTTCTTTGTTTGCACTAAGCAGTAGAAAGACAAAAGTGATAAAAATAACTATTAAGATTTTATATATAAACATTTTTCTAAGATAACTAAAATATTGTCAATTTTATATTTAAAAATGACAGTTAAAATATAATAGCAAATCTTTCTTGGAGTGGTTTATGTATCACTGATTGTGCCTTAAATTTCAGAGTAAATATGACCTATTTTCCTTACTTATAGAAACAATGTGAAATTCAGACAAATTCAACTGAACTGTTTCTAGGCATTTACTATAATTATTGCAACTTTTTAATTATCTTGGTGTGTTTTGGAGACTTGAACAGCTAGCATAGAAAACCGAAATTGAATACTTCTAGTACAGATGTGTGCTATCTCTAATTTCTCAGACCACTGCTTCCAATGTAATGTTTGTTTAAATGGCAAAGAATGATCTGTTGCCACAAGTATTCAGAAAAGGAATATATGAGAATGGTTTCAGTCAAAATTGTATTTAATCAGAGTTTTTAGTAACTCAGAATGTTTAATATTGTGAAGGTCAGATCTTGTCTTGTATGCACATATTTGTGTATGCTTTTAATTGTGATTAACATCTTTAATAAGACTTACCAGTACCATCTGCAAATTTTCTTTAGGTGCTAGACAAAGCTCTTTGGAAAAGGAGCTCAGCTTTGATAAAATTATAAACTAATGGAGAAACAGCAGAAGCAAAATTTGTAGAAGTATTGAAAGCTAGTTCAAATTATTCTTGATAGTGTTATAAAAATCTCAGAAGACTGAGAGATCTGGGGTTATGTTTTAACTTTTTTTTTTGGTAAAAGGAGATGAAGTGAAATCAAAGAACTTTATATTTGTGATCTTGATGGGAGCAATTTTCCCGTTGTAAGGGCTGTTGCAATGGAAGTTCAACCCAGATCTGACATCAGGTGTTATGGTAGAAGTTGTAGATTGGGTGGTAGGTAAATACAGAAATTGGTCCTACTAAATAAGAGGTTCAAAATACAGTCATGGTCATATGTAAGATTTCAGAATAGCTAGTAAAGCAGATCAGCTTTAGCAGGTTATAGAATAAAAAATAAAATTCCGTATTTTGTAACAAATTACAGGATACAAAGCATGCAACAGGCTTCATAATGTTGTAGCTTTGCAAACCTGTGAATCATCATGCAGTACATTCTAAATTAACTGGAAATGGCAGGTGACTTTGTCTAGTAAGTTATTGAAAGTACAACAATCATGAGAAATTGAACTTAATTGTTGTAATTTGTCGTGAGATAAGTAAGGCATAATTTTTGCAGGTTATAACTTACAAGGTGCAATTTTGTGAACAGAAAGGTAAATGTAGAACAGATTTTTCTTGTATGAAAGTTTAACAGTTGTAGTCAGATGAAATCTTTTAAACTGCTTGCAATGTAAAGTAATCTGTGTGTTCTGTTCTAGGTTGCATCTTTAAAGAAGAATGTGGGCCAGTTCAGTGGGTTTCCGTTTGAAAAAGGAAGTGACCAATATAAAAAGAAGGAAGAAATGTTAAAGAAGTAATAATCTCTTGATATTTAACATAGCTTGATTCATGCTATGCACTCTTGTTTTTTATTCTTTTCTTCCAAAATTTTACTTGATGTTAAATTTAAACTAAAAGCCAGGTGTCTGTTTACTAGAGCTCCACAGTTTTTTTTCTGAGTTCATTTTAGTCACACAAACCAGTCTTTTAAGACAGCTTGAAATGTATTAAGAGTTAAATTGTGAACATTTTATTCATAATTCCTACATTCCTGACTTTAACTATTGCATGCTAACTCGTAGATTCTTCTGCTTAGTGAGAGGAAAGCATTTTTTCCTCAAGGCAAGTATAGTGTTGTGAACACATACTTTATTCATGGTGCAAACCTGCATCCTTCTATGCCTCAAAACCTTCCTCCTTCAGAATCAAATCCATTTCTGCTTTTACATATTTAACATACTAAAATTGCTGTTAGCAACTAGTGTCACCATCCTTTTTTTTTTTCTTTTTTATTGTCTCCCTTCATAAGTTGCTTTTCCATCAACAGGAGGAGCTGCTGCAACTTAGTTTTGGCTGAACTGAAAGGGTTTAAAATGCCCTTGCATATTTATGTAGCTAGTTGTAACAAATGAAAGAGCTAACAGCATCTACACAATATATTCCAAAACTGGGGGGTTTTTTAGTGCCTGTTTCCTGAAGCCTTCTTACATACACAGTTTTCCCAGAGTACAGTTTGTCAAATACATGGGAATCTACAAGATGAGCTCTGTCTCCTGATGGGAATTTTGACCATTTCCCAAAGGTTTAATTGGGAAATTCCCCTTATCCAAAAAAAGGCTGCAAAATAAAGTAGTTTTGCACTTTTTTTTCATGTTTTCTGTATGAAACAGCCGGTAGTTTAGTCTTCTGCAAACTCTGAAACCTGGTTGTGTTGGGTTGCATGTGAAGGTGCAGGGGCCTGTGTGCTTGCCTTACTGTGGTAGCTTCTGCTGCTGTTTGTAGCTGTGTGGGACACAAACTGTTGATCAGTTTGTTAATTTGTCCTCCCTCTGTTATTGATTTCTGCCCAGACTTTACACTTGCATGTCATGTTTTATAATGCAGTAAGCATTGAACGAGATGAACAAAAGTCACAATGTATTTTGCAGAGCCTTGCTATTCAGGCTATAGCTCATAAAGAGTGTAATACTTTTTTTACTATGATTCCTTAACTTTTTAAAGTATCCTTTTATATAGACAGATAGATTTGGGAATTCTGGGTTTTTTTGCTTTATGTAATATAGTGGTGATTCTTTGCTTAACCATAGATGAGACTGGAAGTGTAGTTGACTGTATATATATATTGTCAGGTGGCAGGCACAAGCCAGACAGCAGCTTCTAGCAGTCAGATGTGGTACTGAATCTCTTTTTTTCTTTTTTTTTCCCTCTACAGATTTAGAAATGCAATGTTGAAAAGCATCTGTGAAGTTCTTGACTTGGAAAGATCAGGAGTTAATAGTGAGCTTGTAACCAGAATATTAAACTTCCTGATGCATCCAAAATCTTCAGGCAAGGTGAGATGCAGGTTTCTATGCTCTTTTTAGCTCTGTTCTGATGGAAAACTCGTCTTTTCTCTATTGCTCATTGTTTGCTTGTTTCCAGTGATCATACAATTACTGTTCTAACTTGCTGAAGTAGGAATGACTTCTTTGAAAGAGAGTAGTTCTACTACTATAGGCATCTGTAATGGGGTGAGGACTTAAATAGAAATTCTGTTTACATGTGAGTGTACCCATTAAACTTTGAGCGCAGAAGTGTGAGTTCAACACGTGGAGGTAATTAGGATATCCATTCCCAAATACCAATTAGCCTCTGCTTTGTGGGTGGAGGAGAATAGATACAGGAAAGGACAGAGCAAATGTCAAATGTTACCTATGTTTGCTGTCTTCAGCAAATGTATAAATTGTCACATTTGAGCATCACCAAATGGAATTTGTTGCAGGGTACTAAAACTTGGATTTATCCAGTGCACTAGATTCAGAGTGCCACTGCCAGTACTGCTGGACTCTGTTGTTAATCTTCTTGGACTTTCAGTTTTTAATCTAAAAATAATACTAAAATAATTGCACTGTTGCTCAGGAAATTGAATCTATTGCCAGCAAACACTGGGAAGTGATGTGAATAATAGGGGGTCGATATGCTGCTTTAGGGACACAGGTATTGCATTGCAGCAAAATGCAGGTTTTGCAGAATTTTTGACAAAATTCATGCCTTTTAAGTCTTCTGAGCAGTTAGCTGACTTGTAACCAACAGAAAAGGCTTGTTTTATGGATTGGTAGGTAAAAGGACACCCAG
Source organism: Sialia sialis (assembly GCA_009812075.1). Classification (NCBI taxonomy): domain Eukaryota; kingdom Metazoa; phylum Chordata; class Aves; order Passeriformes; family Turdidae; genus Sialia; species Sialia sialis. Next base: position 90,327,804 of record VRYO01001463.1, on the reverse strand, counting down.
TCTTGCAGGATTTGTTTGCATAGGGAAGGGGTGCACTTAGCTTAGAACTAAAATTTCGTTTTTCTTAGCTCTTTCTCAATAGTGAATATTTGCTTACTGCAAAATATTATGACTTAAGTGTCTATAAAATAGTCCTGGGTTGTGTTAAGACACTTTTATATTTTTTTTACTATTCTTTCACATGTTTTGAAAGAATTTATCTTTTTAAAATTCCCTTTTGTATTCCTACTTGGGTTACACACATCTCTTGTCTCTCAGCCATTACCAAAGTCCAAAAAACCACAAAGCAAAGGTGGCAAAAAAGAGCGCACTAGCTCTGGAACAACTAGAAAAGCAAAACGCACCAAGTACCCAGAGATATTGTCAGATGAATCCAGTAGTGAAGAAGATGAAAAAAAGGAAAAGGATGAGTCTTCAGAAGAAAAAGAAAGTGAAGATGAGGTAATGACTTTTTATTTGTTTTTCAACATTGTGTCATTGCTGTCAATTGGTAACTCTTGGAACACAGAGTTTGGGGAGTAAATTATGTTTAACTGAAAGAAAAAGGAGCACATCTGCAGTTTATAAGAGGTTTTCTTAAATTCTTAGTTTGTCGAATTTAGAGAATCATTTATCTAAAAGGCTGAAGTTCTGGTTCTTAGGTGTATGTATGCACGTGATAAAACCATTTGCTGTGTGTCATTTTGGGGCAGCCAGGATTGCTAATATAATTGATTGTATTTCTTACATAATTTTTTGATAACTTTATTGTAATTTCATAATGTAGTATTTGATTTGATACCTATTTAACTTTGAATTCAGGAGGAGTCACTGACCTACCTGACTGCTTTGGTTTGGGATCTTGTTTCCATATTCTTCCTGGATTTTGTATCTTAATCTCTCTCTTCAGGTTTTGTGTCTTAAAGTAAGCAACACAGTATGCAGCCTTAGAAAGGTCCCTGCAATCTCTGAAGTGTCTTAAAATACAAAATACAATGAGATTAAAACTTTGTGCATACCAGGCAAGAAGCATCAAATAATGGAATAGTGTGGGTTGGAAGGAACTTTCTAAAGGTCATCTAATCCAATCCTTCTGCAATGAGCAAGGGCATGAACTGGATCAGGTTGCCTCGTTCAACCTGGCCTGGAATGTTTCCAGAGATGGGCATTCACCACCCTAATTGTAAAAGAAATGATTTCTCCTCTAAATCAACCCTCCTTCAGTTTAAAACCATTATGCCAGATCCCTGCAACAGAGTGCAATTAATCAACTGCTAGTGTCCAAGACAGTTTTTTTTATGGAAGCTGTGAAACCCTTGGCTGTAATATAAGGCCACTGTTTATTTGGGTTACATTCTGCCTCTTGAAATGGAAGTGTGACAGGCTGTTAGGTTAATAGCCTGAGCTATAGGAAGTTGTAGCAATCTTTTGTTGAAAGGCAATTAATGTAACTTTATAGTTTGTTTGCTTGATAGGTGTTGGGTTTAATGTAAAAAGATGCTTCAAGAAAATTCATGTGCCTCCATGAATTCTTACTGGTTTTTTTTCTTGCTTTATAAATGGCAATTGAAAGAGGACTGAAATACTAAAAGTTGACATATATGTTAATTTCTTCAGGAAAATGGTTTCTGCTGTGGTATCTGTTTCAGAGGCAAGAGTTGTCTTATTTCCAAGACCCCTGTTATTTTTTTAAAAATCCAAAAATCTAAAACTCTCCAAACAAACAAAATTCTAACAAACAAAAAGGCCTAACAGTAAATTCTATTGATCTAACTGGGTCATCTTTGCCTTCTTTCACAAGGTAGGAGTTAAGTTTGTCTGCAATGGCTGAGTGGACTGAAGTCTTCAGAAACTGAAGTTTAAGTGCATGGAATAAAAGCTTAATTACAGTAATTTCACGATTATAAGCCGCCCCTTTTTCATTGAAGAATCCAGCCTACCCCAGTAGTGCAGCTAATCATCAGGTGCGGCTTATCTATGGACAAATCCCAGTGAAATGCCAACCCGGAAGTGAGAGCCAGCCGGGGAGGGCGCCTGGGGCTGCCTTTAAAGGCTTCGCTGGTCTGTGAAAACTGTTTGCAACTTGAGCACCTGATACCAAACCCTGCGCTGGTGCAATTCTGTTACAAACTTATTACTTTGTCGCACATGGATCCTCGCTTAGAAAAAAAAAAAAAATGCAGCTTATATTCGGGTGCGGCTTATTTATGGACAAATCCCGTGGTCTACCCGGCTTATAATTGTGAAACTACTGTATTAAAAAAAATACTGGTTTGTCAAATTATTTGGAAAATAGGACCTGCTGAAATGGAAAATGTGTTTGTACAGCTTTAAGATTGCAGCATTTTTTTGAGAGTTAGGTTTTATAACAGGTTTTGATATTCTACAAGTAGAAGGATTTAGGCAGTGCATCTGTTTTGTGCACCAGCTCTGTTGGAAACTTAGGCATGGAGTGGCTGGAGTAAATTATCCTCAGAGTGGGAAACTGTTCTCGTTTGTAAAATAGGTATGAATTATTCAAGTATTAATCATTACCTTAATTTTCTGAATTTCTTTTTGTAGCCCCCTAGAAAAGCATCTAAAAGAGAAAAATCTAAAAAGATTACTTCTAAAACCAAGAAAGCTGTGAAGGGTGCAAATGTCAAGAAGGCAGACAGCAGCACTACTAAGAAAAACCAGAATAGTTCTAGAAAAGGTAAATGCTTTAAATCTTTCATCATACATTGCCTTGTAGCTTAACAGGCATGCTTATTAGAAAGCAAGCTTTTGCACTTTATTGTGAAAGAAGATGGAATTTTGTAAATTATTGGTGTACTACTTGGTGGTTCTTTCCTTTTTTTAATAAAAAGGCTGTTGGTTTGGATGTATTTCCTACTGTGTGTACATGTATTATTTTATTTGCATATAAACTGAAAGTATCAGGCAGGTTCTCCATTTTGCTGGAACAGCATTGGTAAAGTTCTATTTGGGCCTCTACAGTGGCTTTATAAAAATCTTGTCATTGATCCAGGGGTGTGTATCCTGTGTGTGTCTTTGGTTCAGCAGCTTGATGTAGAGATAGATATAGTTTCTCCATGAATCCTTTTGCAGTTGGTTTTCTCATTTCTCACAAAGTGCTTGAAGGGTATACAGACACTGAGCTTCTTAATAGCTCTGTAAAGATGGCAGGAGTATGGGTGGGGACAGTGGTTTCTTGCCAAGCATGTTTGCTAGTGAAGAGGTGCAGGTAAGCTCTTAGACATAGAAGTGTGCTAAATATTTTTCATAGCCTTATTTCTCAGCAGAGTAACTGGCCTGTGCTGAACTTAGTGTATTTTCAGTTTGACTTCTGAATGTGGCTGTGTTGTGTGTGCACCTTATTTTATCATCAGCATATGTGTGTATAGATATAGATATATATATTTACTAATGTTGTGTGTGTGTTTTTCCTGTAAGTTACATAATATATTTGTAATTTCTTATTTACTTCTTCTGCATTTCTGTTTCCAGGTTATGTTTGCGGTGCAAAAATGTTAAGTAGGTCATTCTGTAGGGTCATTATCTAGTTTGCTTGGCATCTGCTCTAAATTTTGTCTTGGCAGTAGAGGGTCTGAGTAGATGTTGCATTCATTCGGTCTAATTCCTTTTCTGCTTGAAAAGATTGTAGGAGTGTCCTGTGCTCCTTCACTAAACTTCATTTACAAAATTTTCCTTATTTGTTCTCATGGTGTTTCCAATAGTAAGTTTGAAAAATTACAAGATCCTAGTGTATAGCACTGCTAGGGGAAAAAAAAGAAAGACAACTTCTTTTAAAGGAAATAATTCTTTATTTTCTTAAGGCTGTAATACCTGAATTAGAATTGTTGTAATAAATCTTTTTCATTAGTTTCATAGATTAAATTAATCCCATACTTTTTAGAATTTTTGTTGATTTGTAAACTCATGGTTCATCAATAATTACCCAAATTTATAAATAAATGTAGTACTGATAGCACTAGCTTTGTTTTTAAATGAATGGTCTAGCAAGATGCCTGTTTTAAATGAAAACATCTGGATTGGATGTTTGTGGAAAGTTCAGATGGCTTCTGTTTTTAAGAAAGAAAACAGACAAACTGGCAACCTAATTATAGTCCAATTTGTTCTTCATATTTAGAAAGCGAGTCTGAGGATAGTTCAGATGATGAACCTTTAATTAAAAAACTAAAGAAACCACCCACAGATGAAGAACTGAAGGAAACTGTCAAGAATTTGTTGGCTAATGCAAACTTGGAGGAGGTTACCATGAAACAAATCTGCAAGGAGGTAAGTAAATACAATTTTGTAGTCTCTTTATAGGTTGTGGATTGTTTGTGAACTGACTTCTATCATTTCAGAAATGGAAGCTTGTACTCTGCACTTTTGTTCAGAAACTGCATAGTTTTGCATTGGCTTATTCACTTGCTAATAGCTATAACAACGAGATCTTTAATCTTTAGATGTGCAACACTGATAATCAGCATCAAAAGGGACATATTAAAATTAGCTACCTGGGAAGTAGCAGTTTTATCTCCTGAGTACCACGTGTGACAGTGAAAATATCTGACAATTTAGACAGTGTAGCAGCTTTGCTGCTGTCCTGTGCTCTGCACGTTTCTGCTGCTCACCTTGCCACACTCATTCTTCATACATTATTTTTGTAAGTCCATTCAGCTGTTGCATATCAGCAGCTGTCAGAATAGTTCTCAGCTGAGTTAGTTGAATCAATTCAGCAGGAAATCCATTGTCAGAAAGGTGGGAACCCTGTGACCAGAAAAGAGAAAGGTGGGGAAAAGTGACCAAAACACAAACAATAGTTATCTTGGTATTTTCTGGTGAACTTACATGTTTGGTTTTCCTGGTAATTTCAAGAAGTTGTCTTGAGAAAACTAAACCAGAAGTTACTAGGTAACTGTATGTAACTTCTTCTCATATTTATAGCTATTCTAGAAGTGGGAAATTTAGTATGCTGAAATAAAATACTCTGAATTGGTTGTCACTGTTTGCATCTGTTTTTTGTTTGTTTGGGTCTCTCCCACCCTGTTAACCAAAGAGTAGTTGTACAGTAGCACTCAAACATGCTGACTCTTCTGGTAGTCTCTTGAAAGGATCATAGTTTTACTTATTATCAAATACCAAGGCTTACTAATTTTTCATTAATTGTTTAGCTTCCTACACTAGTGCTGGGCTATCTGACTGCTTAAGATAGCATTTAAAACAAAAATTGGAGAATTCTTACTTGTGTGACTTGGCAAATTAGGCATTTCAGTTTGTTATGTGTACCAGTTTAGTCATTGTTCAAACATAAAAGAGTATACATGCATTTAAATATTTGTATGGTCAAAATAAGGACGGGAAAATAAACTTGGTCTTTCCCTAAGTAACAGGGCATTTTGGCAGTTGTAGAACTAGAAGTACCAACATCAGTTTTAGCCCTAATTTCATTTAAGCTTCTTCTATTTGTACAGTCCATTGAATGAAAGTAATTTGAGGTTTGTTTTTGTGGGGTGTTTTTTTTGTTTGTTTATTTATATTTTTTTTACTCTTTTTTAGGTATATGAAAAATATCCTAGTTATGATTTATCTGACAGAAAAGACTTCATTAAAAAAACAGTCAAAGAGGTAAAGACTTTATCATTTAGAAGATATTCTGGGTTGGGGTCGGTTGTTTTTTTTTCTTCAGCCTGGCATGGCATCCTCTTACACCAGTTTTAATAGCTTCTTGTATAATATTGAAAGTTTAGCGTTCACCTAAACCTTTGATGTTTAGTCAGAGGTTATTTTTCCCTTGTGTTTCACTTTAAAAAAATAATTGCTTCAGATTCTTTCTTAGCATGCCTCTAGTAGTCTTATGCATTTCTTTAGTAAGCATAACTAGAATTAATGTTATCATTTTTAATGAGTTGTACTCTGAAAGCTGTGAATTTGCTTTAAATTACAACCTTAGCTGCAAGATGCACTCTAATTCAGGCACTGGCCACATACCTTCATACATAACAAGCTAGGTGTACAAGCTCTGCAGACGTGTCAGCTCAGGCAAAAGGGTAGCTTTTCTCTATGCGCCCTTGGTAGTACAGTTACGATGTTGCATTTGAGTTTGCTGTGCTGAAGATCAGGCCTTATCTACTGTACTTATGACAGAGGGTTGATTGTAAGAAAAAAGTCATGTTTCATTACTCTTGCTTGCCCTGAAACTAAAAATGGAACTGTAGAAGTGAGGTTCACTTGGTGGAGTTAATACAGTAACTTCATTTTCTTGTGACTTAACTCAGAAATGTTGATACATGACTATCTAGAATTGCTATGTCTGTCTTCTGCATACGTGCATCACTCTCAGCAAAGGCCTGCAAGAGCAATTTGTCTGCTTGAGGGATGTTTTTGGCGTTTTGTGATAGCAAAAGGAGAGTGTATTTTCATGATGATTTGATACAAAAGGAGATGTTATATGTGACTGGATTGAGAAAAAGGAGAAAACTAATATGCTTCTCTTTTCAGTTGATTTCATGATCTGATTTTACTGTGGGAAATGAAGATTCCTGGGTTTGTTTCCATGGATTTCAAGATCTGATAGGCACCAGCAAAAGGAATGTTTCTTACCCTTGTGGTATTAAGTCAGAGCTAATTTTTCTGATCTAATGTTAAGAGTGTTAATGTAAATTGCTTTGTGTGGTTTTTTGTTTTGTTTTTTTTTTTGAAACAACTGCATTTGATGCAGTTTTTAGTTGAACATACTTAAGTTTCGTGCATGGCAATAAATGTTTCCTTTTTTATAGTTTTGTACATTTTGAATTGCATTGTATAACTAGATTCATTAGACCATTCGTAGCTTTTTAGCGTGGATTACCAGCATACAGAAGATTTTAAAATTGACTAAGATGCAAGCTGCTTATCTACATGTATACATGCAGAGACTGGAATATTGCAGTATTGGTTACAAAGATATTTTGAATACATATTAATTCTGAAAATAAGAGTTAGCCACATGTTAATCTCTTTTATATTCTGATACATTCTACAGATACAGAATTATTCTGAATCTAGATTACAGTCTTGCATGTGTAGGCACTGAAAGAACTATCATAGCATGGTAACAATTGGCATATAGATGTTATTTTTGTACTTTTAAGGGGCTTTTTGTTGTGTATATAAAGTTATTTCAAATTTCTTTTGTGCAAATCAGTTTTTTAATCTTGGTATCTTTGAGTTTATGACATGAAATGTCAGTGTGAGGCAGTGAGGCAGTGATAACAAGTAGTGTGCAGAAGTTTTACAAAAATGAGCTGAGGTTTCATTATATTTGTCTCATTTTACCTTGTACAGAAACTAAACTACAGGTTTATACCTGTAGTTTATACAAAGACTACAGACATTGTTTCGATGTCTTGGATGTAGTAAATAAAGTCCCTCCAAAGGCAATAGGAAAATTTCTGAAGTTCACTTTGCACAGTATCTTTTATGTTGGTGTCTTGACCTGATGGCCTAGCATCTCAGAAGTGGGTATCCAGGATATACAGCTGGAGGCTTGATAGCTTTGGAAATCCACAGTAGGGCTTCCAAATCGGACAGCACTGATGTGAACATGTGTTTGTAACCTTCTGTGTGGGAGGGCTTTTCTAGACCTGAGCTTCATTGCCTCAGCATGGACAATGGTACTTGTAAGCCTGCAGTCTTGAACTTTGGCTGGCAGCTTTTAGGATCAAAGTGAACTCTTTGCATAACTTTTGCTTAGGTTTTCTCTTCTCCATACACTTTGTTTCGAATATGGGAAGTCCTACACCTAAAATCATAAAAGTAAGAGCTGCCAAAGTGTGGGCTGCCATTCACACCGTGAGCATAGAATCCCTCTGACTAGAATTGCTGGAAAGACAAAGTGTATTTTTTTTAATTTTATTATTGTACAGTTGAGAAGTAAGGGTTCATAAATTATCTAAATTCCAAAAATGTTCAGCCAGTTAGACTGTTCATCTTACACACACTTTTGAATTTCTTTGCGTGTAATCATTTATAAGGCTGAATGTAATGGGGATTTTTTTGTATTCAATAAATGTCTTTCACAAAAATGTAAATCAGTTTTAATCTAACATTTGCTTACGTGTATAGTAAAAAAAAAAGCTATACAGGAACAGAATTGTTTATCTCATATGCTAGAAAGTATTGCCTTCTCTACTTTAGAAGACACTTGCACCAGAATTTTATGTTTTGGTTTGGTTTTTTGTGGATTTTTGTTTCTGAACTGTCTTAGCAGAAAGAACACATTTTCATTTGCAGTTAAAAACATTAAAAATTTCCAAGTCAGTCTTAAGAGTAGAAAGTTACTTGTATTAAGTTTTGATGTTTTACAAATACTTGAACTACCTTTTGATTTTTATGTAAATGTACTAGCCAGTTTTAATTATATGGGTCAGGACCAAAGTATAAACATTTCTTTAATAGTTTAAATTCTAATGAAAACTTGGTAAAGGATAGCATACTTCTATTTATTGTATATATGCATTAGTTGCCACTTTGGAATTGCACAGATGGAATGGAAATGAACTTGACAACCTTCAAATGCTTTGTTTAAATCTCTTAATGACTCAGTGTTAGTCCTCAACAGAGAAGAAATGTGTGTTTCTTTGTTCATCCATACCAGTCTGGCTGCAGCTGATACAGGATTCCAGTTCTTTCTGCAACTGGGAGAAAGGCTGTAAAACAGGTAAATGAAATGTCCTGCTTATCCTGATGCTGTTGGATTAGAAGCACATCTGATCAAGGATCTAAAGCCTGTTCACAGAGTCTCATAAAAATAGAAATGGGTTAACTGGATACAAAATAACAGAATCACTTGTATAGGCATGTACCTTCCAGATGCTTAAGGTAATGCCCTGACCATTGTATTCAACATCTTGATTTGTGCTTTGATTATGCTTCCAGCATAATTCCTACAATCCAATGCATTGGTTCTTCTTTTTAGCTAGGTTTTTGGTATTCAGTATTTTGGTTGGTGACTTGCAAAACCATAAGTTACTCTGAACTGTTAGCAGGTGTAAACAAACAGCTGTTCTTACAAGGACTTGTGGCAACAGTGTATGGGGTCTGTAGGAGAAGGAAGATGGAGAGGGCTAGGTGGGAAGGAGATCAGCAATTTGGAGTGAAGTTACGTGCATTTTGAGTTATGTGGTAACCCATGGATTAGTGGTCAGGCATGTCTAACTAAGAGGAAATTACAAAAACACCGCTGTAAATTCCAACCCACGTTTTTTCCAGAAGCTCTAGTCTTAACAGCCTTCTTGGACCTGAGCAGGCGGTTTATAGGGTATGTGGTCGTTGTGTTATCCTGTTACTAGGCACATGACAGAGTAAGATCTGAGAGTTTATATTAGCCAAAAATAACCCTTTTGGAGGCTAGTACTTAATCTAGACAAATAAAGCCCCTGGCTGTCAGCATAGCGATTCTAGTAAAGCTTATTATTAGTTCTATTTCAGAGAGAGGGTGGCTCATGACCACTTGGGCAGATCTAATCTTCCTTGTTTCCAAATCACAAAGTTGACTATAATACAGTAGCTTCAACTGGACTAGATAAAAACATTCCTGAAATTACTTCTGATGGTTGTTATTTAGAGAGAAGACTGGAAAAATCTGTAAGAGATGAGGATTGTGTCTGAAAACTTGCAGTAAGAAATTTAGTAAAATCAATATTCCACTTGCTGAGAAAACAAACATCTTCAATGCTGACACATGTGTTGTTTTCTTCTGCAAAGAAATGTTTCTCCTGCCTTTGGGTTCAGAAGTATTTATTTTAAAGCAAGATGCTGGAACTTAAATGTGTAAAGGTTTATTCTTGACTTGCAGAAGAAACGGCTTGACAGCAATCTCATACAGGTTAACAAAAGCAGAAGCAGCATCCTGCTTCTGGGATGGAGTATCTCCACTGAACAGTGAGGGCAGGGACAGTGGTGTCCTGCCAAGTACGTTTTCCAAAATGGGCCCAGGCAGGGGCAGATGGTTCTTGCAGGCAGCTCATTGAGGCCATTCAACAATGGGCCCTCCTGATAAGGAACACTGACAGCACTCGGGGCTCTTGCAGCAAGGGTGGGGCCAGCAGCTCGGGAAGTGACTGTTCAGCACCTGTGAGCTGGCCTTGGCAGCAGTGGGGACTCCCTAGAGCAAGGCAAGCATGGACATCATGGAGCAAGTCCAGAGTGGAGGGGCACCAAGATGGTGAGGGGGCTGGAGCACAGGGTGATGAGGGAAGGCAGAGAGAGCTTGGCCTGTTCAGCCTGCAGAAGAGACAGGAAGGGGGATCATCCTGCAGTCTGCAACTCCCAAATGGGAGAGTTTGGGGAAGGCAGGGTCTGGCTCTGCTTGGAGGTGCACAGGGAGAGGATAGAACTGACAGGCAAAAGTTGCTACCAGGGAAACTGCAGTTATTTGTTAGGGGAAGAAACTTCACCATGAGGGTGGTCACAGAAATGGTGCCTGGAGGAGCAGTGGAATCCCCATTGGTGAAAAAGTTTGAGCATCATCCTGGCAGGGGCCCAAGTAACCAGCTCCATGTTGGCCCTGTTCCAAGTAGCAGCTTTGGTACCAGATGATCTCCAGAGTTTCTGGGTGTAAGAGGATGGTAGTATGATGTAACTTGCCCTGGCTTTTCAGCTTACCTCGTTCATTGGACTGCACTATTTCACTTATTTCTTATCTGAGTGTTAGACAACTGAGCCAAAAGGTAAAAAGTACTGTGTTTTTTTAAGAATTGTAATTTTTATGAGTATGATACCTGCTGATTTGTACATTATGATAAAAAGCTGTATTTACAGTAATTTCACGATT
>VRYO01001463.1:90303014-90316021 GCA_009812075.1 Sialia sialis | reverse complement strand
AAAAAAAAAAAAAAAAGTGTGGCTTATATATGGACAAATCCCGTGGTCTACCCGACTACCGGGAGGCGCAGCTTATAATCGGGTGCGGCTTATCATTGAAATTACTGTAATTTCTCTTTTAAAGCTTGTTTTTCTTAGAATTAAACTATCATTTTTCAAAAGTAGTATCAGGTGTAGTGAGTTGGCATTTGGAAAACAAAACACATCTTCAATATACAAACTTTGAACTGCTCACCAAGTATGACAGGGTTAGGGGAAAGCAGTGAATCTTGCCCTAGTAAAGCTTTTTCATTGGTTCAGACCTACATGTGGGTGAAATAAACTCTTACAGCAGCTAAATGAACACCTAAGGTCCCTTTCACAAAGAACATTGTAAATGAGCGTTACTATTTGTCATAGTTTGTGTTTTAAACATTTTGAGTATATAGTCAGGCTTGCACATGTTTATAGTGGTCTGTGCTAGTAGGAACCTTTCAGGACCATGATCCTACAAAGTGGTCACACTACACTTACTCCATGAAAATACTTTAATGGTTATTTGGTAATATTTGAATATTGTAGGCCATGCTTCTCAACAATTATTACTAGCTTAAATTTCCTCTGGCCTAAGGAAAATAATCTAAACAAGCTTATGAGTTGCTTTGTAAAACTTGGAGGCAAAAGTCGGTGACTACAATGTTGTCCAACGAACAGTAGAGTTAGGACTTAGAGCTCAGAAAAGGCTGTAAAGCTGTAAGAATATGCCAAAATGAAATCTTAATCTAAACTGCAATAAAAAAGTAGGCTTAGTCACTAGTTAAATTTAAAGAAAAAAACAACCAACCACAATGGAGCATCCCATGGATACTTTCCAGTTTTATTCTGCTGCTATAACATAGTCACTCAGAAGAACTGAAGTGTAACAGATCATGCTCTGCATTCAAATCTTTTTAATAACATTTAAACAAACCTACTCAAAGAAACCATTCCCCAGTTCTTTATTTGAGGGAATAAATTAAACACAAAGGAAAAATACATACATGCTTGAAAGAAAATTTTAACATAGATATTAAAAAAATTTTGGGCACCATTAAAGAATGAAGTCTCAGAACCAGCCTGATGTTCTTACATATTTAAAATGAACGTAAATTAAAATGGAACATACTTATTTCATTTACTTCTCAAACTTCAGTGCAGCACAACACAGTTTAATATACAAGTAATGAGTAAACTAAGCCACTGGTAAATTTATCATTTGCTATCAGTTTTTCTAATGCTGTAAGTGGGCATCATCTAAAGCCAAATGTGATAGTATTTCTTCATGTCCATCTCTCTTCTCTAGAATACATAGTTGTAGGTAACTTGAAAATCCCAAGTACAAAACAGAATGACATCAAGCATGTTCATACAAACTTTGGACTGGAGAAATGGATGCCGAGCTAAACTTTCCAGACCATTCCTACCTGAAATGTGACGTGTTTATCTGTTACTAAGCTGACTGAAGTTTTTAAGCAAGGTTAGCTGAAGCAGCCATTGAATATAAGGTTTTGGGCTTATAGTAATAAGCTTTTTTTCCCACCACCAAAAGCTCCTCTCCTAATAATCTGTCATACATGATAAAGTGGGAAAGAAACTTGGAGGTCAAACATACATAACTCTCATTGCTAGTTATGCCATAAGTTGGCCTGTAATATATGAAATTAACAAAGTGCAAATGACTGCCAAAAGCAAAATTTGATATCCTGATTTCTTCTTTAGCATCAGAAAGCAATGTTGTGCTTTTTGCAGCCTTCGAATCGCAATCTAATAATTGGAAATACTTTAAAACTGTATCTACCAGCATTTATGTAGAGGAAAATTATGAACAGTTACACTCTTCCTATTAGTCCATATAACTTAGCTTTAAGAAGCAGAACAGAATATATATCTGAAAAACACCTGATTACATAAACATCTTCACCTTGTAAATTAGAGATTAAATAAAGGGTTTTCAACAATATTATACCTACTCTAAAAACAAAATATTACATATTTGAAAAGAATTGTGTTTATTCAGTAGGACCCTAGTGGTGTTCAATGCCAGACTGGATAAGGCCTTGACCAACCTGGTCTAGTGAAGTGTCTCTGCCCATGGCAGGGGGCTTTGGGACTAGACAATTGTTAAGGTCCATTCCAGCCCCTTAACATCCAATGATTTTTCTTAAGGTTGCCTGTTGTTTATTTCCAAGGATGTAGCTTTCAGGAAATAAGTGCTGTAAGTCAAAAACAGTTGCTATATCATTCTTAAATTAAGGAATTAATAAAAGAGAAAAGCCTATGCATGAGAATGGGGCAGGATAGAGTTATGTTCATTTCAAAAATCATGACATCTATGCAGCCAAGTTACAGAGAAGGCATGGGGGAAGAGATCTAAAAGTGGATTTTCATTTTTTTTCATTAATACCAAGATAGTGGAACAGACTAGGTATCCCAGCTACATCTCTCTTCTTTCTGTTGAAAAGTATTTTCCTCCCTGTCACATGAAAAAGCTACTAGAGAGATGTCTAGCCCTTACTGAATTACTCTCTCAAGTTGTTTTTAATATTTGATAATAAAATTAAAAAAGAAAACTTCAAGTCAAAGTGCAAGCCACCTTGTTTCAGCCCTTCATAAGAGTGTTAATATTTTTCCTCATTCATTTTCACTTATTTTTAATATAAAATTTGAATGAGCTATTAGAAACCTGCAATCCCCACTGTATAGCCATCAGCAGATACTTCCTCTATTCAGCCCAAATGAATCTGGAAGTTTGTTTTCAAAATAATCATAGCAATATGGTATTTTTAAGCAGTCCTGTTTCTACAGAAGCAATGAGCAAATCTAAACTCTTAGCCTATTATCACAACAAGAATTTATCTGAATAAGTAGCAGAGATATTCCTAAAATTTTGAAGTAATGTGGAAGTTAATTTTTCAAGTTTTGATCAGCTACAATAACCTTTCCATGATTGCACTGTAAACTGTTCCAGCTCTCTTACTTAAAGGAACAAACTTCATATCCCAAAGCCCACTTAGTGGATGCCAAGAATATGAAAAAGTATTATAGAAAAGGTTATTGATTGAAGTGGGAAAAGTGATAGTTGAGTTCCTTCCTGCATTAATCCTAGAATTTTTCTAAGCTATTCAGGCTCTTGGAAGCCAGTTTGAACTCTTATGAGCATAATCAACCTGAGAAACACAGTTAGTGGAAAATTCCCATATCATTATTAACTGCCAGCATTTTTAATGCTGTATGTTGACTTAGTCTTGTTTTAATCTGACCTTCTGAAATGAAGGTTCATAATAGCATGACTTCAGCCATACAGAAGAGGACTCTTGACAAAAGTTCTCTTAGTTAAGCCGTGGCCAGCAATTCCTATGTCACTCCTGCTAGTAATACCTTAGCTAGAAAAAAGCCCCCAACAATATGTATCATCAGGGCTTAAAAATGGGGTGGGGGAGGAAGAGGAAGATGAAGATTTTATCTTCAGGTACCATACACTATTCAAGTACCACGTAGGAAAAAGGCAGCAATAGGAAACTTGAAGACAGTTTTACCCACAGAAATCAATTAAAAATATATCTATTAACACAAAATTTCAGTACTTAAAATGCTGCTATTTTGCTGGCTTCTCGAACCCCACTCAAGTAAGCTCCTGTAACAGTCTGAGGAAAGTGCCTATTTGTGGCCTGTGTAAAAAAAAAAAACAAAAAAAGTCAATTGTTTCCAAAACTGATAGTAATGAATTTTAGTTTACAAGATCCATTTTGTTTTTCTCAAGCATAAACCTGCATTTTAAAAAGTCCTTTTAAAACTCCTTTTAAAGAACATTAAAGGATACACTCAAGATTTTTAGCAACTTGAAAATTTGCAAGCAAGTCAGCTACAAAAGCAGCAGTCTGTTCTTCTATGTGCAGTTTAGTGGGGCAGGTTAAGTTCTGCCCCAATACCATCATGGTGCGTTTGTTATGTTACCCACAAGTGGAATAAGAGAAAGACAATTTGACTAAAAATTCATTTTACTCATGACCTGAAGTATTTGGCAGACTTCCCATGCCCAGCAATAATATGAATAGAGGAGGTTCTGTGTCAAGAATCATTAGCATATTTATATAACAGAATATTTATTTATTAACTCTACATTAAGGGTACTGGTTAGCAAGAGATGATCTTCCTTAAGAAACTGCTCCCAGCAACCATAATCAACAGTAAAAAAGATACTTACCTCACCAGCAAAAAAAACTTTTCCTTGTATGTCTTCAGCTATCATGTCGTAAGCTTCACCACTGCCCCCTGTCTTCACAAAACTGTAGGCCATCTGCAGCCAAGGGTCATTGCTCCATCGAGTAACAAAAAACTTCACTGGGTCAGGAACCTCCTGCATAACCAAAACAGAAGTTAAAACACTGCAAAGAGAAGTTCTCAAACAGTTTCTTGTAATCTTTAGAGCATTTAGTATTATTAAGATACAGATTAGATCACATTCCAGAATTAAATGCCTATTTGTTTTTATTATAGTATTAACCACAACGATAAGTTCATTTGCTAGACTCTCCTGATGCCTAAAAACATCACAGCTGCACTATTCTGAATGCAAAAGATCTGCATATTGTAATACATCTAGAAGTACACAAGAAAAAGCATCCCCCTCAAAATGCATACACACATGCTGTTGTAATCAAATGTAATACTGATATTGTTCAACATGTTTGTATGTATAATGTAAGCAACTTTTGTCTTGATTAGGCATAATACTTGTTACATCTAGCTTGTTAAATCTCAAAATTCAATTTTTATTTTGGAGATAATTTTATTCCAATGGATAAATGAGATTATTTATCTAAGATCAGAAAATGAGCTGTCTTTAAAACCAAGATCAGTGAGAAAACAAAACCCAAGAAGTCAGGGTCTGGCTGAGCCATGACAAGTAATACTGGGTATTCTTTTTCACATTGCAGCATGCAAATTCCATAGTTTTCTGCCAAAAAGAGCCTGAATAACACTTGTACGAAGGCTTAGTCAACTACAGTTGTGTGTTACTCTGGAGGAGCTCATGACAAGTAAACAGAAGCAGCTCTGGTTGCCTCTTGAGCAACATCTGGCATCGACAAATAAATTCCATTCAGTCAGCACATGAGAAACTCAAGCTTAACCATTTAAGACCAGCCAAATATGACAAGTTGTATGGATGTCCCAGAAGTAGCTCTGGTACACCCCTGAAGCTATCTTGTCTTTGAAAAATCTACTGCATAATCCTCAGGTAACTGAAATTCACAACTGCGGTAAACCATAGAGACAACATTGAAAATCACTCTATTGGATCACAGTGGCACTGAAACCAAAGACTCTATTGCTACATTTTTCATAAGATCAAGCAAGATACAGGTATGTGAACTTCCACTGCATGTGGTTCTAGTAACAATAAAGCCATTACCAAACATGTTTCTAGGAATAGTTGCGTTTTCAGATACTGAAGTTCTTCCAAGATCATTAATCCTAGCATTTGAACCATTAGTAAAACTTGAGAGATCATCCCTGAACACAATTATTCATGGGGATCTAACTGCTCTAAGTAAATTAATAGAGGCATTTTGTCTCTGGAGTGGAATGCAAATATCATTGCTAAGTGATAGCGTTTTGCTTGCCCCAGATTTCTCTTATTTTCCTATTAGGTTTTATCCTAATGATGATCTGGGGGAAGAAAAAAACATAGAAATTTTTATCTAGTGGTTTTTGGTTTTTTTACATTCAGTATATAGGGCCCTTTCTAGACCATTTTGCCCATACCTCCATCCCAAGATAGCTGAGACAGGGTTTTTAGTAGAAGAGAAATGGATCGGTTTGGAGCTATTGTATTTTCAGTTGCTTTGGCATGGGAGAAGGCAGGAATCAATCAAGTTCAGCTAGCTTAAAGATCTTACCACATATTAGAAGTGGTGATGACCAGAAAAAAAGTGACAGCTAAGAAGTATGTTTTGTGCAACCTGCCTAAAGTACCACTTTTAATTAAATCTTGCTTTTTAAAAGCATTTCAAAGGATGATAATTCATTTATATTTTTCAGTTATATACTCCTGTCTATACATTTTTCACACAAGACATCAAAAGTTGTGAATTTTCAGTATGTCTCAAAAGAAAACCTATTCCCTGAAACTGACAAGAAAAGAAAAATAGTTTTACATGTCAAAGTTCTGTACTACATTTGAAAGCTTTATTCTGATGACAAGTTAATTCATCTCTTAATAAAAGAGGCTTCTCTTACCTGCTCCTTAAACAGCTCTCGGAGTACAGTCATACACTGTTGCAGTACTTGTTGATCATCTAAATTCTTAATGGTTGTCACCGCATCTCCAGTGACCACTGACATTAAAATGCTTTCTTTGCCCTAAAAACAAGACCTTATTAAGTATTTCATAAACAGTTTCTTTTAATTGGTATTGCAAAGATATTTTCAGCTGCAAAGCAACTGTTCTAGAGAAAAATGAATTTGATTCCTTGGAACAAAGGGTGCATATTCTACAGTATTTATGCTCAAATTACATCTTCTGATGTCTTGTTCGCAGATCAGTTACAGTCAGCCTCTTTTACAACTTGCTGAATTCACTGAAAACTTTCTATCTACCTACTTAAAAGATGTACCTTCCCAAAAATTACATTGATAGCATTATTCTTTGTGCACCCTCTTAAGCTTCAGTTTTGTGCCAAATTTTCAACTCAGCTGTACTCCATTTTCAAAATGTGGTGACAGAGCAAGTCTGTTTAAATACTGAACCAATACTAGGTTCTTACCAGCAGATTTTGGACCAAGAAATGAAAGGTCACATCCACTGGTATTTCCTTGCACTTCATGACATCTGCTACCATGCAGAAGTTTTAGAGGTGAAGTGGTGAGTAGGGAAGAGCCTAGGTTATCAGTGCCTTTAAAGAACTCTGACTCTCTTGTTTATATAAGGCAATAATTCTTCTGTTGCTGACTTTGATAACTAGTACAGAATAGCTATCAAGCAAATTAGGCATTATGTATAGGGTCTCTGGACAGCACCAGCACACTGAACCTCTTGTAGCATGAGCTTAAGAGTACTGGGGAGAACTCATTTATGCAAAGCTGTATACAAGCACAAATCAGGCAGTAACAGAGCACAAATGCCACAGGATAGTTTCCTTTTGGAGTAAGACATTAGGTTATGAAATGGCCTTTTAATTGCTGACAAGGAATAAACAGCAGTTGTTGTAAAAGTATGAAAAGACTAATATAAACGTTTAATGTATCTGCTTGGAACTGGCAGGGAAGGTCTCAGGTTCATGCAAAACTTGTGTTTGTCTTTTCTTCTGCTATTCCAAATAGTTATTGAGACAACTGCAAGCCAGTAAGCATTCGTAAGTCAGCATGACCTTTTTAACAGGATTTTTAGGTGATTTAATAAGGGAACGGAAGTTCTAACATAGAAGTGACTAGTAGCCTTTTTCCCACATTAGTAGGTTTACAGTAAGGTATTACTTGTCTTGAAGCCTTGTCTTCAGTAGAGATTTAGAATGTATATCAGTCTGTATCCAAACAATGGAAAACATTCCCATTAATTACAACAAAATATTGATGAGCTTTATTATTGATAAATAAGACTGCTTTCACAGTTTTTAATAGTTGCAGACGGAGGGGGGGAAGAGAAGAAACATTTTGTTGTTCAGTAATTACTGCATCTAGATTTCAAACTAGGTTTGAAAGGCCAAGAGAAAATACAGTTGGCATATATCTTACCTCTGGATCCATGTCATAGAAGACACTAAAGAGCCCACGTTGGCTGGAATTAGGTGGAACATGACCAAAAAAATCAGCTCCTTCAATTTTACTGTCCCAAAATCTATATGGAAACTGCAAGGCAATCTAGAAAGATATTAAAAAATTGAATTTAAGCATTTCATACCACAAAACTCATAACAGGATATGGTATATGTTCTAACACATTTTTCTGTTTCCACTCATTTAGACAGCTCTTCCTCTGAGTGGGTCTCAGAGAATATATGAACCAGTCATCCAAGGGGGACAGGCAAAAAAAAAAAAAAAAAAGTCATAAATTGCAAATGCACTGAATATCAAATCCATAATGGAAGTAATTGTGTAAAATGCTCAAGGAATTCAGCAAAATTTTTTTTGAAACCTAATTATAACTTAAATGAATGGCATCCTGTATTTGGATTTTCTTAATCTTGTCTTTAAATTCTTCAAATTTTAACATTAATATAATCCTGTTTCTTGCATTACTTTGTTACTGTTTTGTTCTAAGCACACATTTTACTGGGGAACTTTTCAGGATAGGCTCTATTTTTGTATTGGGAAAAGGTAAAAGATTTTACACTCGTCAAACACACAACTTTCAGTATTCTTCACAAATACTTTATGAATTTACTACGTTAAAATGGCCTGATATAAACACATTATTGGAATTCTGAAAGATCCAAGACCATGATGAATCAAAATTAGGCACAAAATGTCTAAGCCATGAAATTCTTCTGCAAACAGTTTATTTAAAAATGCCATTAAGTTGTGAAAACTAAGAAACAGAAATATGCATGATCCCCAATGGCATTTTGCTCTCCTGGGCTACTGCATGCAAGTAAAACATAAATGTATCTTTATGCATCATAAACCCTGATAAATACACTGCAAAAGCAACAGGGACAAAACAGCCAATGTTTATATGAAAAGAAAATTCAAGATAATATGAAATCACTTACTTTCTCAATGATTCCTGCTCCCAAACTATTAATGGCTTTGATTTTTTTTTCTGACAGTGGAGGATTAAACTGAATGGCATTTTTCTGAAGAAGGGCCAGTGGTACAGTCACTAATACCTGAAAGAAATAGCTACAATCACAACAGTACCAAAACCTGAATACAGCACTTGAGCCTCACTGCATCCTCCTAACTATCTTGGATTATGCTAGTAGGATGCAGCTTAACAACACACCAGACATTTCTACATTAGTGTCTGGTTTTAGTTCCCAATAATGGGACACACATGCCTCACATTCAGGTGAAAACACATCCCACAGTTCACTAATTTTAAGTCATAGTCTGTTGAACTGCTTGTATCATAGTGGCTAACCATGCTACCAGTACTTCAGTAAATGATAGTCAATGGCTCTCAGATTAACAAAACTGTTTGTTTGAAATGAGACATAGATAGTCAGTGGTTTGAATTCCTTCAGAGATACCTGATCTTTAAAATACACTCAGGAACACTGCTGATGTCAATCCAATCTTTATCAAGTTCATGTATCGTTTTAAAAATTACTGAAAGCTAAATTACTCAGCATGAAGAAGGTGGGGAGTACAGGGAATAAGAGACCAAGAAATAGGTGTTGTCAAATCCTGGAAATTTTAACAAGATACACATGCTAAGTGGTGTAAAGCTGAGCAGGGAATGGAAGTAGATAACATAAATATCACTTAAAAGACCAGATAAAAATCTATTTGCTTCACATTTTTAGTACTACCCTTCATAGTACTTAGTTTTTCAAATCAGCTCACACTCAAATCTCAAGCACGGTCACCAAAAATTAGGCTCTAGGACATCCACATAAAGGCCACTAAAATACGAATATTTGTCTTTGAATGGGGAGAAGATGGACTAAATAGTCTTCCAAGAGAAAGAAGAGAAAAAAAGGACATGTACTGTGTGTTCTCTAAAATTCTTTGTCTTGAAGCATACTTGGTACCTTTTGTGTTGTCCACACTGTTCCATCTGCAGTAGCGACCTGCACTTCTTCACCAGAATAATCAATACTCTGAACCTATTGAAAGACACATTGAGACACTGCACTACAAAATGTACTTATGCGATACAAATTCCAGCAAGAATAGCTAAAATAGCACTGATAGCAATCTAGAAAGTGAATAAGACAACTTTTCAGAGAAATCCTGAAAGACAAAAAATAGCCTCCATGAAACGGAAAAAGAAAAATCATCATGATTCTAACATGCAAGATCATCATATCATAATATTTAAGTACTGATAGTCCTCAGGGAGAGTTTCAGAAATGTTGAAATTGTCCTCTTTGTTTTTGTTAAAGACAAATAGAAACAGTCACAGATTTTCCTGGTCCCAAATAGAAATATATGACTGGGTTTTTCAAAGCAATCCAAGACAGGCACTGAATCAACGTTTTCCAGACTCACTGGGAAATTCAGCCGCATGTCCAGCCCTTCTGCCAACTTTTCAATCACGGTTGAATATCCCACAGTTAGAAGAGTGTGATCTCCAGCAAACTGGGCAAAAAATTCATTGTGGTCCCATGAGCGTGCAGATACCTGTGGACAGAACATAATTGGCTGTTTCTACTGGTGAGGAGACGTGTACCATGAAAAGTTCCACAGTTTAGAAGAAGCCTAGCCCCTTTACAACTGGAAAAAAAAAAAAAGTGTATCACCAGAATTTATGGCAATGCTGACAAAATCAAAATGCTTATTTTACCAAATGCTAGTACAGAACATACAAATTGCTGGATTAAGAGAAGTCATAACATGGGTTGGTCACTAGCAGGGTATTTATGGCTCTGCTTAGTAGAGAAAACAAAGAAAATAGCACAAAAATCCGGGTGAATTGCGGTATATTTATTTCAGTTGTCTGTATCTAGCAAAGTAATCAGATTTTACAGCCTTAGAACTTTACATAAAAATAGAAATACCTTATTTCCCAACATGAAGGAGAAAATAAGACACAAAAAAACCCAATTTGATGGAATTTTTCTGTCAATTTGAGATTGTTCCATGATACCTTTCAAAGACCTTGTCTCCCAGCTGCTGCAACCCTATAGTTAATAAAGCAGTGGTATTTGCACTAAGCAATTGCCACTTAGCAGTGAAAATTCTGAAACAATTCTCAAACTGGTATTCAGATGCCAATTCCTATCATTGCAAATGCATAAAATCAACTATATTTTGATTTCCAAACTGAAGGTAAGGTAGATTTTTTTATCTTTCTTAATTCCCCTGGGCGCTCATGGAATATGAAAACTTGACCTATCAAAATATTTTCCAGTGACTGCTCTGGTATAGCCTTTTCCTGCAGATTTTTGTTACATTCTTGTGCACTTCTCAGTTCAGATTTGTGCTTCTGCACATATACCAGTCTGCTATCCCACTGCTGTAGTACAATTGACACTACATGTCTTGAAATGTAGCATCAGAAATGAGTAAACAGTGCACTGCCAACAATATGATACTTCTGTATTTCCTGGAGCTGCTTGGTCAGCGCTCAGGTCAGGAGGGCAGCCAAGCACCAGGTAGCCAAGAGAGAACCTAGGAGTGGTGAACTGGGGCTCACCTCCAAGGGGTGGAACACCTCAGGAGTCTAATGTCTTTATTCTCAAGATATGTAGCAGGGCAGAGAAATACCTCAGTTTCTAAAGAGAACTGAGAAGCTGAAGTCACACCCAACCTCTGAGGAATAACTCTCCTGTGAATCCTATCACCCAGCATCTCAGCTCCCATCTAGCCATCTCCGTTCTACTTAAAGAACATCTCCCTGGAAGCCTGTTAGAACTCCTATCAGATTAAATACGACAGTGTTGGAGTCAGTATCTCAGTGCTTTCAAACAACAGGTTATGGGTGTAGGAATAGTTGAGATGGCTGATTCTTCCTCTAGCGCCATAGAATGGGTAAGGTGATTTCTCAGCATTACTTCCACCTCTGTCTTCTGTGCAGCTCAGTCACTTCAGAACACAGCTGTCAAAACTCACCTGAGAGAGATTGCTGCCACAGGCATATTCCAAATTACTGAGATGGAACTGTAGTACTTTTTCTTCCAGCTCACTGAACTGGATACCAGACTCCTGAATAAAGGCTTTATAGATCTCTTGTATTTTTTCTGTGAAAGAACACATTTAAAATAAGAATATATGACAATTTGTCAGAAGTGCTACTGCATTTCAACATGCTGTTCCCTGGACCACAAGATTTTCATGCTTATTGCTAATTTGAACCAAGATGTTTTTCTTCTCATAGAAAAAAAAAAAAAACAAGTGATAGAGTACAACTTCATTGTTTCAAACCAAGTGATAGAGTACAACTTCATTGTTTACTCACAGGTTTCTGAGACAGCAGAGAAATTAATTGCTTAGCTATCATCAATATACAGTTGAAGATTTCATGTAAAAAACACTAAGATTATGGAGGATCCTTGCAAATAAATCCTGATTAATTTTTACAAAATCAAATAACTGAGAAATTTGATGTAGGGTTCACTGAAAAATATGGGAGTTATTAATCCTGTCTCACAGAATCCATGCTGAAGAGATTTGGGAGGCAGACATTTCTGAGCAAGTTTATTTTTTGCTGCTGAGTTTACAAGCTGTAAGTGTGGTGGGAGGCGTTACCAATGGAGATGGAACTACTCTTGCCAGCAGAAGGCTTTGATTAGGCTCTTTTTAGGCAGATTAGTCAAAAAGTGTAAGAGCTAAGTCTAGCTATGGCCTGCTTCAGCCAGAAGCAAGCATTTTGAACTGCTAGTGATGCTAGTTATACTGAAAAAGTGACCCCATGAAAGCATGCATCATGAAAAGATACAATATCAGAAATATCTATTGGATTTAAGGTCAGATGGACACCCAGAAACTCATAAAAACGTCTGATGTAAGAGCCAATTTAATATAGAGCTTTACGAACACAGCCAGTATCTTCATTTTGCAGTACATGTCTCACTTACCACCAAGAGGAACATCTTGATGTTGAGTTTTATCTTTTCTCCACTCAGAGACAACATCTAGGATGGCATTGAAATGAAAGTCCATGCGTTTATCAATAGTGGGATCTGTTATCCTTCCACCTTCCTGGATCAAGTCACATTTCTCCCCTAGTTTGTGCATTTTAATGCCAAGCTTAAGAAAAAGACATTTTATTGCTTTTTTAAGTATGGAAAAACTACAGCACCCAGCCTGCTCAAAGTTACTTAACATAAGGTGAATGCCTCAAATTTACAGTAATTTCACGAATATAAGCTGCACCTTTTTCA
>VRYO01001463.1:90231610-90302099 GCA_009812075.1 Sialia sialis | reverse complement strand
AAAAAAAAAAAAAAAAAAAAAAGCGCAGCTTATATTCGGGCGTGGCTTATATATGGACAAATCCCATGGTCTTCCCAGCTACCCGGAAGTGCGGCTTATATTCAGGTGCGGTTTATAATCGTGAAATTACTGTAAGTGATACTATTTAAAAAAACATCAACAACTTTACTCAGAGTAACTCTTGTTCTTTTCAAACTGAAATACCAACAATCCTTCTAACTGTCAATTGCCCACAAATTAGTTTTTTTCCCACTTTTACATGCTTTCCTTTATTGAGAATTCACAGAAACTTCCTCTGCAACTTTCCTGTCAGGCAAGGGCTAGTACAGAAATTTAAAGTCTGGTAATCAAACCAGTCTCCTTTATTTCTACCTTAGTTTATTTTTTAAGTCACTGTTAAAATCAGTTGCTTTCTACAACTTTTTGGTGTCTGAGGCCCAAACAGTTCTGTGAATTCAGGAACTGACAGGATGTTGCTTGCCGGTTACCACCAATGTTATTAACAGCCAAGCAAAGGAGGAAATATTTGGAATTAAATCTTGTTTTGCTTGTCCAACCTGCATGGAAAACGCAACAGAGCTAAATTCAAATAAGGATTTTTGTGTACTACAGAGTCAAGTCAGAGAAAATAGCACAAACATAATGCTAATTTCTTCCTAGGGCCTTGTTACTTAAGGGATGCTTCAGGGTTTTTCACACATATGCTCACATCTCTCTAGACTGCTGGTCACCACTGCAGATCTTAAGATACAGTTGTAGTTTCAATGAAAAATTTCATTTAATGACCACAAAGGAAAGAGTATCTGAAGTCTATCCAGAAGCCATTGTTTCCCATTTAATAAATAAAACTTTTTTTTTTTTTTAAATAGAATTCCTTCATGGCACTATAGGGCACTGAACATTTAAAACGGCATGGGCTGGATTTGCATGTATCTCTGAGCAAAACCCTTACTCAGGTTCTATGTGGAGAAAATCAGATTCCTACCTCCAAAAAACCTCAACCAAACAACCAATTCATAAGAATTTTTAAAGAAATTGAACCACAGCATGTTTGCATCAGTACCAACTCAGTTGTTAGACTTTAATCTTAACTTGTGCAGAATTTAACTAAAAATATCAAGAGGCAGCAAAGGCGAATCCATCACAGAAGCAGTAGGCTCCCACAAGTAAAGCTTTTCTCAGGCCTAAGGAAGGCTGCTGTGGATCTCTTATGTTACTGTCTCTAGAAAAGAAGAAAAAAGTGGTTTCTTCTGGTTCTGAAGCCACTTTGTTTTTCTTTACATAATGTGCCTGAAACCATTCTGCAGCCCTTCTCTGTTCCCAACTGTTATCAAAGATGTATTAGCAACACAAAGTTTACTTACAATGCAGAACAGGATTTTAATCATGTCACAAGAAAAGGACTCCCACCCTTACCCAGCCATCTGAGCCTGGCTTTAACAAGTTTTTCACTAGTGATAATCATGACCACTGCAGGAACCCACTTGCTCACACATTAGTGCCATGGGGTTGTTGACACATCCATTGACGATTTGTGCACCTCTTCCAACAGTGACTCCTGTGAATGTCTTATCGTCCCACACTCGGCCACCAATTCTGTCTTTAGCTTCTAAGACAATGACCTGTAGCAAAATGCACCTCAGTGAATTGTAAAACTTAATTCTGTTAAACATATCTGTTCAACTCCAGAGCAAAGGAGAAAACAAAAAAAATCCCCAAAGCAATCCAGCAATGCTAGCTGTCTTAACTTTTTTTTTTTTAATTTCTGGATTATTTGTTAATTTATGCATTTAAATCATCTTAGAAAGGTTTCACTTTGGGATATACATATACAAATGTAACTGTTACTTTAGAAACAATCCTAACAAAAATATTTTTAAAAAAGCTCAAGATTTATTCAGGAAATCTCAAAAGTGGAGTTTAAGGCATGCTACAGGCTACTAAACAATAATCTGGGTGCAGTGTCTATACAAAATACATGCTGCATGCTGTTTAATTTTAGATACAAATAAATGCTGGTTTTAAACAGCAGGTTTACTTAGTAAAACCTCAGATTTCACAAATTATTTAGGATGCCCTGTACATACATGTTTGTAACAAGAAGGTAGGCTTTTTCTTTTTGATGAACAAATTCTCAAAGCAGAGGAAATCTGATTTTTTTAAGTAATGTACTCTAAAGCTTCTTACCTTAATTCCAAAGTTGTGCAGTTGTCGGGCTGCTGCTAATCCTGCTGCACCAGCCCCAACAATAATGACGGATTTCTAAAAAATATTAAAGTATTTAAATAAAAATAGCTAGAAAAAATACAAATTGTAATTTCACTCTCATTTGCTAAAAGTAAAAATGTTTGTAGGTTTCAGAAGTCTAGTCTCTCTTGTCATCTAATGTAATCTGTGATAACTTTTAAAGATGGCAGGCCATTTAATATTGAAAAAAGATCAGTGGTAGCTTTGAAAATAGTTAAAGTTTAGAAGGACATCAAAAAGAAGATGCCTCAGTTTCTTTTAACAGAAAGAGATGAAGTTATCAGTAACAAAAGTAGGAATCTAATTGAATTTATCAGACAAGAAATATACTTACCCTGTAAGGATTTAAATCATAGACCAGTAAAGACTATTTTATGAATGAAAAACATCTACAAATGCAGTTTCCAAACATGACTTACAATTTCTAGGAGGTATTCCACAGAATACATTAATTTAATAAGTTTTGGGTGCTATGTAACGATTTGCTAGTCATAAACATGTTCCCTTTTAATCACAGTTCTTGTAAACCAACATGGAATAGCAGTTTCCTCACCTATGGAAGCAGAGGTGTATTATAAGAGACCTAGAATCTGTTATTTTTCACATCCATTTGAACAGCACATGGGAAACACAAATCCATGGGAATGGATTCCATAGATTTTAGAGGGAAAAATCTCTTTCTTGGAAGAAGTCTAATTTATATAGTTTCTATACCCATTGAAAGCATAAGAGAACAATGTTAAAAACTTCCCACATATTAGGTTTTAGATGTAATTTTGCCTATCATTTCATGCATTTATGTAAAAAAATAAAATCCACAACCAAAAAATTATTCCATGCACCATGTTCTTTTCTAGCACTAATAATGTAGGGACTATTACAGCAACTTACATTGTGGTATTCCTTAGGAAGAAGATACTGGTCAGGACTGACTGACAAAATCCCTGTATTAATTAGCCCTTTCCTTGTCATAAAATACAAGATCCTCTCCATTTCCTGTACACAGCGGATCCGTACAAGCCCCCGAACAATTATATGATGGATACATTTTTGAGGGGTGAGAGCCTCCTGCCAAGGGGAAAGGAAGAGTAGAGATTGTTGATTTTCTAATATTCCATTTTTTCATATGTTTACATCATATTTAAACTGTAAACCAAATGGTAAAAAATCATGACTCAGCCTTCTGAGAGCATTTTAAAAGAATTTTTTGTGGAAATTTCTTGTTAGTGAGCTTTACACAGTAAGGTAACAATTTATTAAGCAAAATTAGCATGAAATAAAACCAAATGAGTCTACAGGAGACTTTTGATAACTCCATGGTGTGTTCCAGTAGTACAGGAATGGTATTGAAACGGATTCCTGTTTACAAAATGAATCTACATGGTGGCAATGTTCACAATGGCATTCCAGTAAAATCCATTCCAAAATGGCATTCTGAGGGAACCTTTCACATAAATGCAGACATCCCTATCAGAAAGCTTTGGTACTTGGAACTTCAGCATTTCTATCGAAGGCAGTGCTGTAGGCTTAGGCTTCTTATAAAAAGACAATCACTTCCCTGTCCAACAGGTTAAAACAATGAAAAATCATAAAGCACAACAAAACACTGTTTTGACGTATGCAAGCATTCCCTTTAAAAAGTTAATAGCTGGGCAGGCACTGTGGAGTTTTAATAATTTAAAAATTTTTGATTTTTACTGCAGAAGAAGCTCATATGCATTAAGTCTTGAGAAGAAAAAGGGGTGGAGAGAGGCAACAGAAAAAACTCTCAGCCCCAACAAGCCCCCAAAACCCGGCCAATCTTAAAATGAATTTTCAAAAACATGGGAGCAATTTTTCTGGAGCATAAAGAGACATCCAAGAAGTGAGTCCCCATCCCAGGAAAGCCACTATTATTTTTGAACAAACAAATTAACTATCAGCATCGCGTACCTTGCAGTTTGTGTACCACAAAGCCAAAATCAAATTTCTCAATGCCAGGTACATGGTAGGGTCTCGTGAATATTCTGGGAACTCATAGAGCTCATCCAGTTCCATGACATCTGGCCTCACACAAAGTGCTTTCCCACATTCATTGGGCTGGTAAAAAGGCTGGAAATACTTGTTCATGCCTGCAACTGAATAAAGACACACCAGGAATTAGTAATACTCCATCATATCTTCATTGAGTCCTTCTCCCTCTAAAACAATCCACTGGCCTCACACAGATAATAGGTAAGGAAGCTTTCCAGCCTCTAGGTACCTCCAGAATGATTCCATTTACGTGGCTCTCCTCTCCCCTGCCCTCTAGGCTGTGCATTAATTATTGTACTGCTGTCTCATGGGTATGCCTTGGACCTATCAGAGCTGAAGTTATGTTAAAAAAACCTGTAATGTTTCATGGTGCTCCAATGCCATGAGGAGTCCAACAAGGAATATGATCTAAATTCAATTCTGAAGACTAGCATCACTGTAGAGACTCAAGCAGTACTCTGAGCTCCTTTCTTCTTCAACTCCCAACACTACCCAGAGGGGGTAAGTAATTATTTTCCACAGTCAGTATTGGTAGCTCTCTGTAATGAAGTTTTCTGTTAAGCAGGTACAACATCTATTGAACATATGAACAGATTTATTTTCAGCACCTAAGGAGAACAAAACCTGCTAAGACAACACAGAAGCAGAAGTTTCCTCAAAGCACTCCCTCCGAGTATGACATTCCTGAATTATCTTTATACCTCACCTATTCTGCCAATCTACACTCCCAGGCTGTTACTAGCAAAAAATAACCTAAACCAAATCTGAGTGCCTTAAGAAATCAAATTATTTTCTTCAAAGCCCAAAAGATCCACAATATCGAAACTAGCAGAATTCTGTGGTTTTTTGATAAATCTTCATTTCCTTAAGAATGCAAACAGTCTTTAAGTTTCCACGTGGTAATTTCCTGTTTCTATACACAAATGACAGTGGCACATGGAAAGCCTCTGCATTCTGTGCTTACTCCCTCAAGAAAAGCCATAAGAAATGTAATCTATTTTTATCTTACAAACAAATGGCATCAAACGACAGACGCAGTCACACAGAGACTGTGTATTAGTCTGAGAACAAAACCAGTGTCCTGAATAGCGCAATTAATGTGCCTTATAAACTCAATTATAAGACAAAATTTATCACACCTATTTAAGCAACAGAGCCCTGCAGATGGCCCTTACCAGTCACATTAGGCACGCTCTTTAGGTGCTCTAACTTCACAAGGTTGGATTCACCAGGTAACCGATTAGTGCTGGTACAGGATGGACTCATGCCCACGCAGTCTGGATAATATGCAGCTAGAAAGGGAGCTGCCACACTGTCTTTCAGCAAAGGAGGGAGTATGAGCATGGAGTACCACCAATGGTCTGAAACTTCAGCCACTCTCTGGCCAAGTGGAGAAGTGAAGGAAAGAGGGGAAAAGAGAACACGTCAGTACTTAAAAACATTGGAAAATGAACCAATTTCCCCCCTCCCTCCAAAACTGAGACCAAAAAGCACTAGCAGTACCAATCTCAGAATTGCAAGTCATAAAGACATTTTCTCTCCCTCTTTCCCCTTCCTCAGCCTGACACAGAAACCTGTAGTATTGATCTATTCTCAGACATGGAGCTGAAACTTCACAAACTCCACACCACGTGGAAAGCAAACAAATGAGACATGCCATAACAACATATCTGTGACTTATCATGCCCTTTATAAAACATTTACAGTCACTTATGCATCCAAAAATCTGAACTTAGAACTAAGTCTAAGTCTACACTAACTGATCAATTTAATTTCGGTTCTACTATCCCCATCACAGACCTTCTAGAACCCTAAGAAATGCTATTGATTCACCCTTAATTTACAAGTCAGACGTGCATTAAGGAAACAAAGCCACAAAGTCTCTACAAGAGTCAACAACAAGCCTGAATGCATTCTCTGTGATAGAAGTACCTCAGGTACACTTGTGAACATGGCTTATTGAACATAATTTTAGATGAAATCTGAAATGTAGGGTGACATGATCACAAACTCCTTAAAACACCAACATACATCTTGTATGTACATATCGTGTTACGAGGGAGAGGAGAGAGGAAAACATGCTTAGGTGCTCTCTTGCAGTCTTCAAAAAAGACTAGCTTGACTAAAGACAGAAATCACCTGAAAGACAAGGAAATTTTAGGATGGGGAATTTCACCTGAAAGCTGGCAACTGAATACTATTTCTCCTGATCAAAAATGAGAATTAGGAGTAAACTTTGAGTCACAAGCCATGACTGAAGAACACCACAAATCACTTGAAAGATATTTAGTTTGGTAAGGGAAAAGAGGATAAAAAAAAGAGAAAATAAAAGGCCCTAGTCTGTGTTGCAAATAGTGTCTGATGGTTTCCTGAGCAAAATGCATAAATGCTGACATAATTGGCCAAAGGAAAATAAAAAAGGAAATAAATATGCCATGCTTTAACATTGCTTTCATATTCTAGGACAAATGAGGAGGTACAGCCGCTACTTACAAAGTCCTCAGGCATGGAACACTGGTCTGAGCCCTCAGTCTGAAAGAAAAGTGAATGGCCTGAGAGCTATTCTTCAGCTATACGGAAAAAATTAAGTATAAAGCAAAATAATTTCTTATGGCATAATTCTCTAAATTTTTTTTCAAAGTGCTTAGTGTTAGCCTTCTGTAGTAAACATGATTGTTTAAAAAAAAAAGTAAAGAAATGTGTGGGTTAAAAACACAACACACCATAAAGCAAAAGAACCCTAGAAATGTTTCTCATTTGTTAAGTTAGTTTCTACTGATCAGACATTAAAATATACATTCTATTCCAAAAAATGGAGTGGAACACTGAAACAAACAAATTCAGAAAAAAAATACAGAATTTTACAGAAAAATTCTGGAAATATCCCAATTTTTCCAGAGCAAGCCTTCTAGTCTTGACTATAAAAGAGAGTTTCTTCTTTATTTTAAGAGTATCTTTATCACAGTTCCAAAATTAAATGCTGACCCTTCAGGTTTTCATATGGTCACCACTTTCAAATTTTTTTTTCATGTTATAAGTTCCATATAGTTTCTATGGCATTTTAAGGTCTCTTTCAAATTTCAGGAGTTATCTTCCTGCTAAAGCTGAAACTTTTCATGTAAAGCTCCATGACAGACTTGATAACAGTTAGGAAAAGCTCGTTGAACTATGCAACTACTTTCCTCAATAATGAAGAAAAGCCAAACAAAACTCAAACAAAACTCAAATCAGCATTTTGGGGTATGTATATTTTGTACATGCTGATAATAATCCCCTAGCTGGAAGATTTTACCATTGCCTGTGCAGACAAAGATATTTCAGATACTTCTTTATTGACATTTCCTGCTAGAAAACAAAATGTCCAAGCAGCATGTAGGCCTCTCACTGTGCAGCTCTCCAGGCCATCAGACTATCATTTTGACATTAGAGACACTGAGCAGCAAGGAATAAGAAATTAATTTCTTCAAACAAGAAATACCAACTTCTTAAGTTTCAATATGAGCAAAACTGTTGTGTGGTACCTTGGTGGAATTGTTCAGTTTCATACCACATCTGTAGGTTTTTGCTATTTGTGGTGTCAGCTGGATTTCCTTTGTCAGCTGACGCCATTTACCACATTCTGGCTTTGTGCACTGCACCTACAAGTCAAAAAACAAACATGTTTTTACTTGTTGCTTGTGATTACAGATAAAGATTAATGCAACTTTAATAACAAATTAGAAAGAAGCTAGACATGAGAAAGTTGGAAAATATAATTGTTAGATATGTTCTTGTGTAATCATTAGGTGATAAGTAGTGTTTGATCTACAGAAATCATGTACTCATCTCCTGTAAAACTGAATTTCTGCACAGAACCTAAGGCCAAAATTAATTCAGTTCCCCATTACTATGGTCTTTGGTGGACTTTGAGAGTATTAATTCAAAAATATATTCTTCATCACTTAAAGGTTAAAAAAAAAAACAAACCTCAAACAAAACACCACTACCACCAAACTTCAAACTTCCTTCCATTCCCATCTTTCTTCTACTCTCTTCATCAGGGAAATACAAAATCTGATTTCAAAGGCTTTCACACTCATACCTTCCCTGCCAAATCTTATTCTACCTGATAATCACAGCTGCTGCTTCACTGAAAAGTAACAGAAGATTGGTCTTTGTGGGATGTGAATTCTCCAACAGTGGAGGAACTGATCAGAATTTTTATCTTGAGCTTTTCCACAATCCTCTTAATACCAAGGGGAAAAAACCCACAAAAACTCAGCTGACTTGCTGCTTGAACAGCAGTATATCAGAAACACATCAGAACATCACATTCCTATTAAATAAATCACCTTTCATCTTACCCAGTAAGGAAGCTGTTGATCAGCCATAAAGGCTTTTGGACTGGGCTCACTTTTACCATTGCTTGTCCAAATCCTTTTCCAGGCAGTGTATTTCTCATAACCATCTTTATGGCTAAGAAGAAAGAGAAAACAGCAAGCAGTCAGAAAACTGAATATCTAGTTCACTTCAAGCAATAGCAGTTACTCTAAAATTAAACATTTTATATAAGGACAGAGAAATAAGAGAGCACTGTAGAGAGCACTGTATTTCTGCTGTCAAAATGAGGGAATCATGGTTCTTAGAACAGCAATAAATTGCATCCTGACCATTATGTCCAGTTACTTATGAGCACAATTCCTGGTATCTAAGGCCTGGACTGAGTGATGGGTACTGCTGAGCACATAAGCACACACAAGTCTTGGTAGAGCTGGATGTAACTCCCACTCAAATGGAAAGGAGCTTGGAGCTGAAAGCACTCTGTCAGCCTGACAAGTGTCTTCATGGTCACTGTACCACAAGAGTTAGACTGATTACCAACTGCTTTAGAGAGGCAAGGTCTCTCAAATGCACAGTGTAAAGTGAATATAAAAGCAAACATGTTTACTCATAATTGTTCTCATAACTTAAAATTCTCTGACATAGTTGTTAAAAAAGACAAAAGCTTCAAAATAATTGCACACACAAACCAGCCTGCCTAAACTAACCAGTTCTGTTCACGCTGCCCTGTTTTAAGTTAATTAGTCCATACAACACCTGCCGTTTTATCAACGTCTAAACCTCACTCTGACCAAAGCAAGCACAGAGAACCAATCTTTGTATTATGTTTATGTACATTTTGTTTCAACAGCTGTAACAGCTGCCAAAGTTCACAATCTTCATTGGTAAGTACCTTCGGTAGTAGTGGTCAAAACATTCATTGCAGAAGTGTTCCCCACAGGATAGATGATACCATCTAGATGTATATCCATTTTTTGCACATCTGTAATGCAGAAAACATAGAAATGATTTTATAGTACATTTAGGGAAAAAAAAAAAATCTTTCTATTGACACGTGCCAAAATGTGAACAAAATATCCAGAACAAGCCAGGGCTTTATGATACATTCATGAAGGCTGACTTACACATGGCACTATAGGAATACAAATAACAATAAGGTCATTTCAATTGTCTCAAGCATTTCCAGTTCCCAAACTAAGCAACACCAGATGCAAGGGAGGCAAAGTGTACACAATGTACAGTCTTATAGTTGGTCTGGCTTCCAGCAGCCTCCCTCTAACAATGGTCAACTGAGCCTGTCTTTAGTACCCTTTAAGCAGGCATTTCCTGAACACAAAACAGTGAGTATGTACTATGACACATCAAGCATTTTGGAAACGTGTAAGATGACAAAGCTTCTCTCTACAGGAACTTAGTTCCTTTACGTTGTTGCATTTTGTTCTAATATTAGTGCAGAGTTGGGAGGGATCATTTAAATTAGCATTTTTCTTGTACATGTGATCAATTGATTCATAACATAAGTCACTGCAATGTTCTGTCCCCAGAAGAACTGACAAAACTATAAAGGCAAATCTAAACACAAAACAGATGTTGTCTATTTTTTTCTCATGAACAACTTGTGATTTTAACCCAGTGAGACAAAGCCCTAAGGAAGCAGTTACACTTTCTGGGCATTTGTTCTTTACTACTCTCAAAAAGAAATATCCATTACAATGATTACATTTATCAGACAAAGCAATTGTTCTTTACTTAGAATGCTCTCAAACTCAATGAAATTATTCAACATAGATGTGCAAGGTAAAAAGCAGTGACCTAAGCTACTAACTCAAATAGCCATGGAATGAGCTCATCTCAAAAAGATAAAGTTGAAAGTATGTACTTGGGAGGGTGGGAAAGGTGAAAATCAAAATACTAAAATAACAATTCAAGAAGATGAGTAAGCAGTATTCATTGTTTCCTAAATAAAAACTGTGATATCACCAATGTTGATCTCACAGGTGCTCATTTCCCAGACGAGTCTCTCAGGCAACTGCCAAAACACTTGGCTTCCCTGTGACAACATCCAGAATACATTGACTTCCTGCCACCAAAAAACAATCCATGGATATAACTAAATGAAGCACGTAATTAGTCTTATTTATTTTCCAGTGCTATAAAGAAGGAAAGTTTGTCTCAATTATCAGGGAGAGAGGAGTGCTACATTAACTACAGTGTGACTGCTTCATAATGAGGTCTAACATGTTGCCTATTATCGGTATACCTTGCCTTTGCATTCAAAATCACCAGGTTCAGAATGCACAGAGAATGTGTACAAGAACAAAGAGTTCAGATAAATATGACTGTCTCTCCTAAGACCTAAAATTTCAAGGCTAGAATCTCACCTCAGACTCAAAGCATTCCAGTGAGAGAGTGATAAAGACTTTCTACACTAAATGATGGTTTCATTTTCCATCTTGAAAGCAAGTTAAGCTTTCTCAGATTACACTAATATGCTCTCACTTTCACAGAGGTAAGGCATGTTCCAGAGGACAACATTAATAATATAAATAAGCATATCCCAAAGATACTCTGTATCTGAATTAGCAAATTGCACAGGAGAAAGTTATGACAACAGGAATAACTTGTGACATTTTCCTGGCATCTTAAGACTCCTATTAGCAGTATCTTTGAATTCTCCCTCTACATTTAGATATGAAGGAATTTTTCAGAATATAGTTAGAAACCTAAACTTCAGCTGCAGATTTAGAAAGTCCATGAAAAACACAAAGAGAAACAAACCTTTCTGCTGCACTGGCAAAGCAAACAGGACATGTTGCAGTGCATCCAGCTTTTTCACACTTTCTGTATTTCTTCTCTGATGCTTCATCATCGTCATCTGCTGCTTCAGCCGCTTTCTTCTTCACCTAATAAATTATAGCTGAAATCTGACCATAAATGACACAAATGCATCTTCCACAAAGCAGCATTCTGACAGTTTTGCAGCTTGTGAATGATATGCTGTAGTTAAAACTATCCTAATGAAAATCTTTGTAGCCATTGTGAAATAGCTACAGCATGAAACAGCTGTCAAATTAGGTCAGATTTCGCTACTAAAAAACCCCAAACAAAAACCCACCCAAAAAAACCCCAACCAAACCCACAGTAAGACTCGAAATATCATTTATATCTTTTTTGATATCTGTTTGTATTTTTGCTTTGGTCTAATTGATGACACCAAAGAAATTATAAGCAAAACTTACAGTTTAAATAGTATTTTAAGCTCCATCATGTGACAATGAGTCAAGCCTCATGCATCCATTTAATTTCTCCTTCAGAAAATTGCCTTTTTTATACTTATTGACATGTGGTAATCCTGTCTGTGCCTCAAATAAAATATTCGGGTAGGCTTAGGGCTCTTTTGTGGAAACAAAACTGTATACCAAATGTCTCTTCTGGGCCTCAAAAGTACTGTGTATTTTGTTGTTTTAGGCCTCTGTCTGGATGGGCAGACAGCTTTGTCTGACTGTACAGAAATCTGATTTTATTTTTAACACATTAGGTACTTATAGGTTATATAGAACATATTTTCTGAATATGGTTTGCAAAATGAGATGACCTGCTTATTCACAGAATTAACTCGTTCTCCTTCTCTGTGGTAAGTACTCTAAAGACCTAACTTACCACAAGGAAGCCCATTTTCTTTACAAATGTCAATAGAAAATAAAAAATAACAAAGTACAAAGCCATGTGTTTTTAAATTATTATAAACACCTGTCTTCCAGAACTCCTCACAGGAAGGCTGTCTGGAGACTGATCTGAAGAACATGCCTTTTTCTTCGTTCGTAACCTTCCCGTTGACATTGTATTCTTAGATCTGAAAAAAGGTAGGCAATAGTTAATTCACTTATATTGCTTGACTTTGCAGAGCTAATCACAGCCACTCACAGTACTACTTTTCACAGAGTTACCTAGGTGAGAATCTGTTCACCTTGACTGTTAATTCGAGAAGGAAATGGGAATGAGGCATTACGGGAAAGGAACAATACTATTTTAAACTAAATTTGTAGTTAAGATTAGATCCCTGAGTATATCTTGACAGGCTGTTCCAGATCAGCATATCCTGGATTTCAATAATCTGATTTGCATTACGTGAAGACCTGGACTGGAATTTGGGTTGGCAAAGTGAACAGACATCAGCTCAATGCTGATGCAAGCATTCAAATACCACTCAGAGCAACACTCATCCTGGTAACTACTGATTTATTGGTACAAGAGATTTGCACTGTAAAGCACTTTTCCAGTGTACTGAAGAGACTTTTAATACCAGATGAACAACCAGTTCCAAGACTTGCACAGCCTCCCATGAAAAGACATCAGAATTTGAAGTCTAGACTGCCATTATATTGCAGCTGTATGTCATTGGAACATTACAAAGTTTGTTGTTAAGTATTCTATAGGACAAAATAAAATATTTACAGTGCTCTGTAGCTGTCTTTGACTGCATTGGTAGAAGCACAGAATGGACCATGGTTAACCCATGTAAACTTGAAACTGTAGAGTGTGAGAAAGCATCATGCAGAAATATGAAAGCATATTTAAAATCAAAGGCCTTCTTTTCAGAGGGAGCAAAGCACAAAGCATAGAAGAAGAAGTAAATCTAAAGAGTGCTCTACAACATACAGAAAAGAAGTGGAAATAAACCCCTCATACTACAGCACTGCATCATGAGTGTTATTATCTTGTAATAGGCATCAGTTTGTAATTATGAGGGAGGGTCTTTTAAATATATACATGAGGTCTCAATTCTTCCTGTTTCAGTATGCAACTTCCTTATTCAAGCTGTCAGTGATGGACAAGGCAGCAGTATCTTTGTTCAGAAATTCTGTTAAATGTCAAGGTAACAGGAGGAGAGTGAGAATTTTTACAAAATTTTATATTAAGCTGATTAAAATCAAGTAAACCAGTGCTTCATTCTCCTCTTAAGATAGAAGAAATTATTTGTGAGTGGAAGAGAAATCACATGAGGATATCCACATAAGTAAAAAATTAATTCAAGCAACCCAATACAAAATTAAACATGGTTTCTTGCATCCCCTCCAATTACAACTAGCCAGAGGTGGGAAAAAATTAAGTCAATCTCTATTACCTAAAAAAAAAGGCAAAAAAAAAAAAAAAAAGCATCATTTCACTGTAACTTTCAACTGTATGGGGGAGGATGACGTTGGAGAGTAGAGAAAAGAAAACCAACCAGTTTCATTTACATGAGATTTCCTTAAACTGCTGCATAATGCCCCAGAAAATGGTGCCTTTTCTCCCCTAGAGCTTTCTTTATGTATCAGTGGCACAACAGTATCTCTCTATGTCACCTAAGCTTCTGATGGTAAATAATCCTTCCAACATGCCATGGTCCTTACAGTCGGAGGCTTGCAACTGAGCAAGGAGTGCCCAGCAAAGGCAGGGGGTGACTCATTTTGGTGACCATCAGGTGATCACAGTTCACTGCTGCGGGGCCCTTTTACCCAAGAAGGTAAAAGAACAGGCGAATGTTGCATTGTGTACGTGGGGAGTAGAAAAAGTGTCAGTTACCAATCACCAGGAAGTTTGGTAAAAATATTTCAGATTCAGAGAGGTTGCCCATTTTGAAAGACAGAGGTCTATTGAAGAGAATCGCAGACATATTTTTTGCTCTTACCCCTTTAATAGTGAAAGGGAGGTGGGGAGTAAGGGAGAAAAAGATCAGATGTTTGATACTTTGTCCCCACTTCCCCTGACAAACCAAAAAGCTCCATCCCAAAAAACCACAAATTTTTAAAGAACAAACAAACGCGCCTTACTCTACTAAGCTTTACATGACTTTGCAGCCTATCCTGTAGACATCTTACTGGCTGAGAAAAGAAGCCCTTTAAAAAGAGAGAGACGCATAATGCGCTGTCACATTCGATTTCATCCATCTGTAATGCGTGGCCTGTATTGGAAAGCTTTGTGAGGTTTACCCGCACAGTTGGCAGCAAGTTTATCTTTGGGGAAGAGAAAAAAAATATAAGGAAAGAAACCACACAGACATACACGCTGTCAGAGACGGAGAGGAAGCGAGAGCAGCCTGATTAACACGGGGAGTGCACACACCTCTGAACTCAGCCCCAGTAACGCGGCGTGCCCAGCCCCGCCGGCCGCGGCTGTGACAGCTGGCGGCGGGCGGGGGTCCCGAGGGGTACCCCAGGGCAGGGACACCCCCTGAGCCCCCGGGCTAGGGGAGCCCGCGGGGTTGCACTGCCCCAGAGCCGGGCGGGGGCAGTGCCGGCGGTGCCGGGGCAGGCGCTGCGGTCGGCGCCTGGCACTCACCTCAGGGCCGGGTCACTCGGGGGCCGGAGACCACATTCACGCGTGTCCGCGCCGCCTCCTGCTAGAGCTGCAGCGGGGAAAAAGGGCGGAGAAGGGGGAAGGAAGAGCGAAAGGGAGTGAGAAAGAGAAGGGGGAAGGAAGAGTGAAGCGGGGAGGTGAGTGACGGGGGCAGCGCCGGCACCTGCCCCGCCACGCCTGGGAGGAGCAAGCGGCCCCGCGGTGCGCGCTGCAGCTGAGGGAGGGAGTCACTCACCGCCGCCGCCAACTCCACCGCCATCCTCCTCCTCCTCCCCGGTGCCGTGCACCCTCAGCCCGCCTCCTCCTGCTGCTGCTTCCGCTCTCCGCGGTGCGTAGCGAGGGGGAGGGCGGGGAGGCGCTGCCCCGGCCCCGCCGCGCTGGCGGGACCCGCGGCCGCGCAGGTACCGCGGCTGCCGCGGCCCGGGCGGGGGGCGCCGGGCGGGGCGGCGCTGAACAGCCGCGGGTCACCCCCAGGTCCCCCGGGCCCAGCAGCCGCTCGCCCCACCTGCTGCCCGCGGGTTTCATGGGAGAGAAACGTCGGCGTCCCCCCCTTTCCTTGCCGGGGTAGGGGGCGCTTCCCGAGGGTGCGGAAAGGGAGGCCCCGGCGGTCCCGCAGTGCTGGACAGGCGCGTTCAGTCCCCCCGGGAAACGGGGTCTGGCCAGGAGATCGGAAGCGAGAGTGTGCTGATAGCTCTGTCGCGTTCTGTACAGCTACATTGTGACTGTCACCAAACTGATCTCTTGAGATCTATCAAATTTTTGCCCGGTTCGAGGAAGTAAAAGCCAGTCCCAAACTATGCATTGCGTCGAGATAATTCTTCTCTCTTTTTTCACAGCTACAAGCACTCCCTAGAGACATGGACCACTCAGCGGATGCATCTGGGCTCCTGGAAGGCTCTGATATTGGGTCTCAGAAAGAGAGAGTGGTGACAGAGGAGGAATGGCTACAAAAATGGGAAATGGGTAACATCGGGTTTCACAAGGAACAAGGGCATCCGTACGTAACTTCACTCTTCTACCTAAGCTGTTTTAAGTAATGCCATGAGATGAGTGGCTTGGCTCTTTCGAGAAACTCTTAATTAAAAATGGAACATTTGCAAAAAGCAGAATATCTTACATGGGCACAGCTTGTGAAACAAAAATATAGGTATTATTGTGACCTACATTTGTCAAAGGATAGAGAAAAGAAAGTATTGAAATTAATTTAGAGCTTTTACTCTTGAATCAGGTTTTTAACCTTAAAGTTTGGATAGTTTGGCTAGAAAATCTGAAATTTTCTGGTAGAGAAGCTTTGCACTGTTGTTCATGTTATGAAACTTGTGCAGAAGGGATCAGAGTAACTACCATGCAGTAAAAGACAAGGACTTGAGAGAGCAAACCTGATTATATAGTCTTTGAAGACCTATAGAAGTGATTTGTTTGATGCGTGTGTTTCATAATCATGGTGTTTAAAATCTCTGTTATGAACCTCATTGAGCTGGGTTGGATTGTTTATTTGCAACAGAAAATAGAACAAACATAAATGTGTTAATTTCTGAATGACATGAAATTTACTTTCTTGCTATGTGAATGGAAGGTGAATGCTTTTATTTTATGTTTTTATTTCTAATGGCATGAAGCAGGTTGAGCATGTCATTGTGGAGCTTTTGTGCTAGCTGGCATAGTTTTTAGCACTTGGCTTTTCGTGTGCCAGCACAAATGCTCACTGAGTTAAGTAAAATGTGTCTATTCTTTTGCAGGCTCCTACAAAAGTATCTGGATGTTCTTTTAAATGGCAGGAGTGGACTGAGGATATTTTTCCCACTTTGTGGTAAAGCCGTAGAGATGAAATGGTAAAACATAGATAATAAGAGCGAAAATCTTACTTAATGTGGGGAGGAAGGGAAGGAAAGAGAAGGGGAATTCCCAACCTTATATTGGCCAGTGGAAATGCACTGCTAGGAAAGCAGTGTCACTGGAAGCTGAAGGGAGGAGGAAGCTGGTGTTTTGTATAGTAGCATAAATTTAATGGATAAGGTCAGACCAGAAACTCCTCCTGATGGTCCCAAGTTCATCTTGGGGAATGCTGAATTTAGATGGACAGAGTGACTGAAGCTATGCCATTACCACT
Source organism: Sialia sialis (assembly GCA_009812075.1). Taxonomy (NCBI): domain Eukaryota; kingdom Metazoa; phylum Chordata; class Aves; order Passeriformes; family Turdidae; genus Sialia; species Sialia sialis. The sequence continues at coordinate 90,285,070 of VRYO01001463.1, read as the reverse complement.
GCTGCTTTTAGTAGCAATGCCAGCTTAAATTATCCACAATGGTGTCAGTTGTGTCAGACAACATTTTCAAGAGACTGTGTGGCATGCCACTCTGGAAATTTAAGTGTTTTGGGCTTAATGTAACTTCCTTTTTTTTATACTTCTTATTTTACTTTAACCTTTTATTTTTTGATGGAGGGGTGGTAGGGAGGGAGTGTTGTATTTAAAATTAGGGCCTATATAAGCCAGTGTTTTTCTTGGAGGGAAGGAGCACAGACCAAAACCTGCACTGAATTTTCAAGTAATACAGCTCTTAGATTTTATCACAGAAACTGCTTCCTAGGCTGACTGTGGGCTCTGACACATGTTGGTATTTTGCTGAGCTGCAGCAGCACAGAGTTACTGCAGCTCCTTTGCTGCCCACTCTGCCAAGCCACAGAGGCAGCTGGGTGGACAGTGTGCCTCAGTCACCTCAGTTGACTTTCTGGAATGGACAGTTTCTCAGTGTGATCACTTCTGTTTTCATCGAGTTAGTAAGAATAAATGAATAATTCATTAAATCTAAATAAAGCATGTAAATCCTTGCCAACTGTATGCTGGGGGGTGCTAATTTAAGCTCAGATCATGGAAGGGAAGCGTTCAATAGAATGTGAACACTTCAGAAAGTCAGGATTAGACTTATCAGGGCATCCTGAAACTAGGCTTTCCCTAATGAATAAATGATGCATGGAAGGTACACATTTCGTCCAGCCTGTGGGCCTCATGTAAACCTGGGTCCTCTCTCTCTTGTGGGCAGGCTGGCGGACATGGGGCACACTGTTGTTGGTGTGGAAGTTAGCGAGCAAGCAGTGAAGGAATTTTTTTCAGACCACAGTCTGCCTTACTGTGAGGAGCCAGTCCCTGAGATTTCAGGAGCAAAAATGTTCCAGGTACGTCTCCTGTGTTGTCAAGTGATCTGGTGTGGTTAATCATGCAATGCTGGCATAACTGAGCTAACAAGTTATTCTGCTTTTATGCATCTGTTTTACTGGTAATCATTCAGCTCTCCTGAAGAGGTTTAAAAGGAAGCTCTGAGTTGTATTTTTGGACTGAGAAGTTATTCTTCTAAACTTACTACTTTGGCCTTCTTATGACAGTGAAACACCTGAATGTAGAAGGAATGTATTTTAAAACTGGACATGCCTTAAAACAGTTGCATGCCTTGATAGATTAGAACCTCTCTGGAGGGAATCAGAAGATTTGCCTCAGCAAACTAAAACCAAAAATAATTCTCAGTGTTCTTCCCTATTACAGATAAATGTATTTTTAAATTTTCATTTTTAATAGTGTATGGGTATATTTTAAGATGTGAAGTATAAATATATACTTATGAGTATGCATTTAAAGACAGTTATCTGATAAGAATTGTTCCTTTGCTTTTATTGTAGAGTACCTCTGGCAACATTTCTCTCTACTGCTGCAGTATTTATGACTTGTCCAGGTAGGAACACTCATTGTGTTTTACAATTCTCCATAATCAAAATGTCCAATACTATTATTCTATTTGAAACAATCAACAATTTGTCAGGTCTTCTCAAGCAAACTCATATTAATTTGTTTGAGAAATTTGAATGGGCAATCTCCAACAAAAGTCTAATTCCATTGCTAATCGTTAAGGATGACAGCTAATTATCTTTAAATGGGCTTCTTATTCCAAGACATTCTGTGAAAGTTACCAAAAACTTTTTTGCTTTTGCAATAAGACTAAATTATCTTTAACATTACTGATGAATTCTGTGAAGCAAAACTTTAGCACAATCACTTACTCGGAGTAAATTAGTAAAAGGAAAGAGAATATTACCAGAGATTTCTTAGCACAGTAGTTCCCTCCTCTTGCAGTTCTTACTGAGATGTGACTTTTCCCTAGATTATAAGGTTTTGGTGAATTTTTTGGGTTTGTTTGCTCTTCTTACAAACAACTGTCAGGCACAAGAATTGTTTCATGGCTCTTCAGTAAGATGGAGGTAAAGTCTTAACATTTACTTGTGTGGGCTTTCCAGAACTAGTACATAGAGGTGCAATAGGTAGTTCAGGATACTGGAACACAGTGGTTATTATATAATTTTTGTGGTTTTTTTTAAATCTGCCAAAACACTGGAAAAAGGACTGTTCATTACTAGGGTCGAGAGTTTTTCAGACAGTAGACCATGACTGAGACTTCTGCTGCTGCAGCTGCAGCTGACTCCAGTTGGTTTGAATAGTGTATATATGTATCTCTGTATTGACTCTTGCAAAGAGTCAAACAGATGGGGTGTGTCTGAATGTGTCTCTGTAGATACTGCCTGGTTTCTTACCTGCCTTGTCCCTCCAGTGTAGCTACTTGTTACACTGTGGATCCTTTTAAGTCTTTCTTGATGTGAGTTGACAAGCTCCCCAAGGATTGCTTAAGCTTCTCAGAAATTTTTGAAAAATTGAGTCATAAGTTTTGTAGCAAGTAGTGTGGTGAAACCTGTAACTTCTATCCCAACATGGTGGATTAATACTTGGAAATAAAGAGAATTAGGTAATTAGTGACAATTTCAGTGCGTATCACTGGATCCAGTACATAGTTTGTTGTCACAAAAAAAATTGGCAGATAGACGTTCTGGATGCAGAGTGAACTGTATCTCCAACATCAGTCAGCAGATACCTGTGACTAGAAAAATGCACACACACTTCTAGTTTCTGGGTGCAGACAATTTGATTAATTATGGAAATTAAACTTATTTCTTTCTTGTTGAAACTAGCCTACTGACAGGTCTCGTTCATCTCCATTAGCCTAGCATTCATTAGAAGAATACTAATGCTCCTGACCTTTGTCAGAATGGGACACTTCAAAGACTCTTGCTAGTTAAAGAGTAACAGGAATTACTGCTCTTTCTGGGAATTCTGGGACATATGTAAAACAGTTATGTTGCACAATCATTGTACCTCCTAATTATGGCTCCAAGACTTCAAAGAAAATCAAAAACTGCATTTACTGAAACTACTAAATATATGCAGAGATAGAAATTCACAAGTTTACTCTTGAAATCAGTGGATTTTCTGCAGATACGTGAATTTCTGATTTACATGTTAAATTTTGTTAGATGTAGTAGTACCTAACCGATGCTGAATGCCATATAAACACATAGCAGTGTGATACAGTGAAAGGTATCCTCATACCTTAGCTTCCTGACCCCACATCAGGAAAAAAGACAGCTTATGCCTTTTTGACCTTTTCGTCATGGCTTCATGGTGTTGTGAAGGAAATTGGATGTGCAGAGGGACAAGGAGCACCCAGACACTCAGCAGGTCCTGAGATCTGGGCAGCCAGGAGATCAGGCCACAAGCAGGAGCTTGTCTGCAGCCTGGGATGTCTGTAGGCCTTGATGAAATCACTGGGGAGTAAAGTACATTAAATGCATGTATGGAGCCACTGCTGCCATTCCAGTTAGACCAGATTAAAGTTGGAAAGAAAAACCAAGTGCAGAAAGCCCCAGTGGCTTCCCTGAGGTCACCCAGCTGACTCAGCTACACAGAAGGGAGAACTGCCCCCAAGCCTCAGAAGATCAAGTTTGTCACCTGCCCCACCGAACTTTCCTTTGTACCCTGCATGTCCAGCGCTTGTTTAACTGTCTCTTTAAAAACCTCCTTTCAGTTATGAGTCTGCTTATTTAAATTAGATGCTTAGACTTGGAAGACTTTAAAAGAAGTCAGTACTTGAAAGTGTTATCGTGTCTCATCGCAGTAGAGTGGGAAATACAAGATCAGCTTGTAGGTTAGATGCCAGAGACTTAGCAATGCCATTGCAATGAAAATAGCAGTGGGCAGAGAGTTCTCATGGTTTCAGTCTGGCTAAGGTGATGGAGCTAAGCACCACACAGCTTGCCCACTCCCCATCATGAGATGATGGGGACAATCTAATTGGTAAAAGTGAGAAAGAAATGTGTATGGAGATGAAAACAGTTTAATAATTTTAAAAAACAGTGTAATAATAAACAGCAATTTCAAAAAGTTGTAAGAAAAAAAACACACAAAAAAGAACAACCAAAGAGAGGGGGAAATAAACCCTAGAAAGACAAGAGGTGTAAAAGAAAGCAGTTGCCCATCACCAACCAAGAAACTGATGCCTAGCCAGCCACCAAGCAGTGCCTCCATCCACCAACCTCCCACACAGTTTTATTGCTGAGAATGGAACCAGATTGTCTGGAATATCCCTTTGCTCAGCTAGGGTCAGCTGTGCCGGTTGAGTTCCCACCCAGTGTCCTGTTCATTCTTGTGCTCTCCAGTCTGCTCACTGGTGTCAGGGTGTGAGGAGCAGAAAAGGTATGGTGCTACGCAAGTGCTGCTCTGCCGTAACTAAATCATCAGTGTGTTATCAACATGATTTCAAGCCCAAATCCAACTCAGCCCCATGCAAGCTACTGTGAAGAAAGGTAACTCTACCCTAGCCAAAACCTGTACAGAAATTAAGACAGAAATGAATAAATGAAGAGGTGATGCAATTGGACTCTGACACCTGCCCAGTAGGCAGAAAGGTATTGCACAATTCCATGCCACATTTTTGTAAGTAAGCTTATTCAAACTTTCTTTAAAATTACACAATTTACTTTGTTACCACCTTGCTGTCTAACCTCCTATTTTAATAATTACCAAAACCAAGGCTCTTTCTTATCCCCAGATATTCTTGTCTTTTGTGTCATTCTGGCTGCTCTTACCATCCCTTAATAAAGGCATTTCTTGATAGTCTTGTTCACTTGCAGGCTTTAGATGGCCACTGAAGCCGTCTGCCAGCATATCCAGGAGCAAAACTAGTGTCTGCAATAGAGTTGCACTGAAGCAAGCAGCAGTGTAACTTAGCTTTTCTAGCATTAAACGAATTGCAAGCTGAAGCTAACTGTCCTGGGCATGTAGCTGGGAATTCAGGTGTCTAAAAAAAGCAAAGTTACTGAATGTGCTGAGTCAACGATAGTAAAGCAGCAAGGCACCTTCCTTAGCCTGCATATGAAATCATGCATGGGTTTTGGAAGGTGGTCAAGAACTGTTGACGTGCTGAGTGCATATTAGCAGGATGTGGTTAATGAACACCCAGACTTGCAGCCCATATGTGTTAAATCTACATTCCTTCCTCCCTGCCGTGTCTCAGCAGCCCCTAATGGTGGGGAAGCACTGACCAATTCCATCACCTCTTTGCTATTGCAGCATGATGAAGAACCAGGAGGGCTTCTTGAGTTCCAGATCCTGTTGGTTTGGATTATGAAAATGCTGCACCATGACAAAAAGGTGGTGGGGAATCTGCATCACTAGCTGCAGAATCCTTGTGACCTCACAAAAGTGTCTGAAAGAAGATGAAGATCTCTTTATACTGTTTTTAAGCCTTTTCCTTATCTCTTTATAGCTCGATAGTTGGCAAGTTTGATGGGGTTTGGGACAGAGGAGCTCTTGTAGCTGTGAATCCGTGTGACAGACAGCGGTTAGTAAATTGCATTCTTACTATCTTTTCTCAGATGTATCAGTGACAAGTTTTTGATCCTGTGACTTGTTAATGAGTCATTTTTCATTTGAAGCACCAACCGACACAAGTTCTTCTCTACCACAAGCATCTGCTGCAGTCACAGAGTGCTGTACTCTTCCCTCAGGAAGCCACCCTGCCTCTTGGTGGGAAAATATGTGGTTTGTTCCAGCCCATCAGAAGCGGAGCTGCAAGTCTCATCTGAATTCTATTATTTCCTTTTCATCACATCTATTGCTTCTGTCTTTGTTCTTTTTTCCCCCTCACTTACAAATTTTTGTTCTTGCCTATAGCCACCCCGAATTTAGTTTGTACCTGCTCTTGGGATTTTTTAATTAGATGCAGAATCTTCAATTTTAGAAGATCAATACTGTACTGTGTATTGTATTCTAGACTGTGGCAGATTCATTTGTCTGTTAATCTTGAGTTGAATGTGCAAAGAAATTCATGTGTAGCATGAATTTTATGCTCCTGAAATTTAAACTAAGTTTTGCCTAGTCTCTGTACAGTTCAGTTCAAATTCTGTCTGAATAGAAATGCATTTTGTTGAATATTTTGAATGCTATGCTTGAATGCTTCACCAAATTAATGAAGTATGGTTTTTTTTTCCTTTTAGCTATGCCAGTTTGATGATCAACCTAGTGGAGAAAAATTCTTCTTATCTCCTTGTTACTGTTTCATATGATCCAAACAAACACAAAGGTGAGAACTTTATACTTTATACTGTTCATGTTGTGATTTTGCTCTAATGCAAATTATATATAGTAGATGTATTAGTATCTTCCTCAAGATTTTTCTCTGCATAGCTTTGTTAGCTGGTGATACCAGTATAATTGTGTGTTAAAAAGTTTAGATATTGACCAAGCTTGGGACTAAATTTATGTTTTCTTTAGCATTCAGACATGCTAAGGGTAAGTTGAGGACAGTCATGATATGTTAACAATGAAATGAAACTGTAAGTGTGACTGCTACAATGAAGCTGGTAACATCCTGTCTGGCCTCCGGAGCTTGAAACACTCCCAAAACATCAGCTTCATGCTGTTTTTCCAGTATTTGCAACCCAATGTGTTGCCCATCTTGTGCCTCTCTCTCAGCCAGTACCACACACTGAATGTACGGGTATGAGGTGAAATTCTGTAAAATCATAAGGGGTTTTTTTTACAGTTTTTATATTAGTACTGAAGTGGGAGATTTTTTATTGACTCACAAAAGAAAGATCTTTTTCTGCTTTTTGGGCTCTTCAGCATAATTATTCCCCCAAAAAATAGGTCTTGCTATCACAAGCAACAACAGTTTAATTCATTACTTTCCCTCTGATGTTGTTCAGCTCTTAGCTTTAATCACTGTAGTATAAAGAGATTGTAAACTGGATTCCCACAGCACTCTGGGAGTGGTCATAGCCATGTCACATTCATGATTCCCTGCTGCGGCTGGAGATGATGCAGCAGCAACACCTGAAGCTGTCTGGCCCACCAAGGTGCCATGAGTTCCTAGATATGTTTTCTGGTTCCTGTTGATGGTGCTACCCTCTAGAGCCCAATTACAGGCCAGGTGTGGTGAGTGAAGGAGTTGGTTCTCCTACTGCAGTGGAAATTTTGTCTTTTTCCCATGTCTCCTCTCTGATTAGCTTCATCCCTTTGCTTTCAGGCCCACCATTTTATGTTCCTGAATCTGAAATTAAAAGTTTGTTTGGTGAGTAAAATTTCACTTAACCCTTAGGATTTTTTTTAAGACACATAACCATGTTCATATTCCTCTACCTTGCCTTGTGACAAGTGATACAGTCATTTGTTTCTTATCTAAAGGCTGGAGTAATGGAAAAATGCTGGAAAAATACCATTTAGCCACAGGGATTTTGCTGTCATGGAAAATTCTCAGTTCTTCAAAAGATATGAAGAAAAAAACCCAAGAGACAGTTTCTTGTCTCCCTTTGGTACCTTTTTATTCTCCCAGGATTCATACTGCAGTCAGTAATCCTGTAGCTGCAGTCTTAGAGTCTTGTTTGACTGTTTTGTCTTTGCCTGTATCTCCTTAACCAGTTGCCCTGGTTTTAATACAAGTCCTACCAGTGCTACAGTTTCTACTGTATTTCTGTGACAAGCAGGAAAAGTACCTCAGAGAAAATGGTAAAAATGTACAATTCAAATACATCAAAATAATGAAATTTGGAGCTATATCAGGAATTTCTTTTAGGAGTTCCTCCTGATGTGCTATAATATCTCACTTTTAAATGTACAACTTTCTGAGACTCTGGCAGTGTTTGTGTGCAGTGATTCATTGGCAAAGACAGTTGCATCCCAGTGCAAAAGAAAGCTATTCCGTTTCCCCCGGTGCAATTATGTCTCTGTGTTAGGCACTGTGGGGAAATCTGTGGGTAAGATTTTTTTTTTTTCTGTACAGTTTGCATTTTTCATTGACTAATCATTCACTAATTTGTTATTCTTACCTCACTTTCAGGCAACTGCTGTGAAATTAGGTGTCTTGAAAAAGTTGATGACTTCTCGGAGAGGCACAGACAATGGGGACTAGATTATTTTCTGGAGGTGCTATATCTACTAAAGTTTGTAGTTTGACTAAAACTTATTAAAGTAATTTGCCACCCACCTTCCTTTTACTTATATCTCACATTTTAAAATGGGGCATTCTTAAAGCAGAGGTTTTGTCCATTTTGCATACCAAGTCAGCTCTCCTACACAGCTGCCTTTATTGCCTTGGGATGTGAACAGCTTTTTTTAAACTCCTTGCAGAAACAACCATTACCAAAGCGTACCTTTTTCTTCCATATCAATTCAAATAATGAGAGCTGTGAGAAAGAAATGTTCCTGTTCCTTTTCAGCTACTGCTGTCTGCCTGGCACTCTGTAACTCGGCCTCGTCAGCTGGCAGCCCTGGGAGTGTGGCAGCCGTGGTTCAAACACTGTTTTCTGGGTCACTGGCCTTGCACCAGGCTGGGCAGAGAGAGGAGGGAAGCTGCTGCAAGTTGGTTCTCTCCATCCCTGTGAATATATGTTAAGTGAAGAGCTGGCAGTGAGTGGGCAAGGCAAGGCAGCAGCTGCCAAAAGGAAATAACCATCCAGCAAGAAATGCTGGAGGGAAGTAGATTAGATGACGGTAGAGGGGAGAGTATTGGGTGGAAGATGTCCTGGCAGTTGCTCATAAGTGTTCTGCTCCCTCATTTGAGAGTGCAGCTTCAGGCAAGCAAATCAACAGGGCTTGGGTAAGAGGGTTCAAAGAGTGCTGAGATAGATGCAGATGTTATTGCTAAACCATTTTCCATCATCTCTGAAAGGTCACAGTGTACAGGAGGGCTGCCTGAGGACTGGAGGTCCAGTCGCTTCAATGTCCTTCCTGTCTTGAAAAAGTGCAAGAAGGAGGACCCAGTAAACTATAGACCAGTCAATCTCACCTTCATCCTTGGAATAACACATCCTGGATGTTGTCTCTAAGCAAGTGGAGGAAAAGAAGGTTTTCAGGAGTAGTCAACATGGACTCACCAAGGGAAAAGGGTTAGTGGATAGTGAGGTAGATTGAGAACTGGCCGAGTGGCTGAGCTCAGTGTTGTCATCAGGCTAGTTTCAGGCTTTAGCAAGCAGTGTTCCCAGGGGTCAGTATGGGGTCCATTCTTGTTCACCTTATTAATCAGTGACCTGAATGAAGGGACAGAGTGTACTTGCAGTAAGTTTGATGGTGATACAAAACTAGGAGGAGTGGCTGACACACCAAAATGCTGTGCTGCCGTGCTGCAAGACCTGGACAGGCACAGGAGCCAGGCGGAGAGGAAACTAATGGAGTTCAAAGAAGGCAAGTGCAGAGTCCTGCACCTGGGGAAGAAAAACCTAGGGCACCCGCACAGCCTGGGGGCTGACCTGCTGGAAAGCAGCTCTGTAGAGAAGGACCTGGGAGTCCTGGTGATCAACAAGTTAGCCAGCCAGCCAGAGTGTACCCTTGTGGCCAAAATGGCCAGTGGTATCCTGGCGTGCATTAGGAAGAGTGTGATCAACAGATCTAAGAGGTGATCCTGCCCTTCTACTCGGCCCTGGTGAGGCCACATCTGGAGTGCTGTGTCCAGTTCTGGGCTCCTCAGTACGAGAGAGACCTCAACATGGAGTAGGTCCAGCAGAGGGCTGTAAAGATGGCTGGTGGGCTGGAACATCTTGCTTATGAGGAAAGGCTGAGAGAGCTAGGACTGTTTATCCTGGAGAGGAGGCAACTGAGAAGGGACCATCAATGCTTACAAATACCTTTAAGGGCAGTTGACAAGAGGATGGGACTAGACTTTTCAGTGGTGTCTACAGGTGGAAAAAGGGCCAAAAACACAACTGAAACACGAAGTTCTGTCTGAATATGAGGAAAATCTACTTTGACAGAGCACAGCAACTTCTCCCTTTTGCAGCTTATTTTGAAGGGAAAGGTATGATTGCAATGTAATGTATCATAATTAATCAAGAATAGAAGGCGAGTAAAAGCCATGGGGCTTTTTAGAGTGCCATAGTCTTAGAGCTGCAAATGAGTCTGCTGGTTTTAGCACAGCAGTCCCCACACCCACAGCTCATTGGAACACTCAGTATTGCTTGTAGATACTCGTGTTTCAAGGTTGGGCTGACAGGGAGAAGGGATGTAGCTGGTGGGCCACTGCAAGCTGAGAGCTGCTGGTTTTGTTTGTTTTCACTCCTGGCCAATATTGCAGCTACCAGGTTAAAGCATCTCCTTCCTTTCAAGTTTTTTCCGGATGCAACATGAGAGCTCCTGAAGTTTATCTCAGACTTCCAGAGATACGTGATAGCCACAAAAGGCCAGGCGCTTGGCACGAGGCTGCCACATGCTCTCTAGTGTCCTGCACAGGACTCCTAGGCATGCAACAGCCTGGCAAGAGCAATGCCACATGCCAAATGCCATTCCAGGATGTGTAAGATCTGTGTGTACCCTGCAATTACTCTGAGAATACCCTGTAAATACACCTAGAAGAAGAAGCACATGCTGTCCATGCACCTTATAGAAATGTGTGTACATGCCTGTCTGAGAAATGTGTCTACTAGTGATGAGTGTAAATATTTTTTAAATTTTGCCAGAACAGCAGGAAAATCCAATGAAATTGAGGCGCTTAGAGGGATGGAGGGCATTCCTATGAAGACAGGCTGAAGGAGTTGGGATTGTTCAGCCTGGAGAAGGCTCTGGGGAGACCTTAGAGCAGCCTTCCAGTACCTGAAAGGCCTGCAGGAGAACTGGAGAGAGACTTTTTACAAGGGGATGTAGTGACAGGACAAGGGGAAATCTGACAGAGGGTAGGCTTAGGTGATTTATTAAGAAGAAATTCCTTAGTGCAAGGGTGATGTGACTGGAACAGGTTTGCCCATAGAAGCTGTGGATACCCCATCCCTGGAAGTGTTCAAGGCCAGGTTGGATGGCGCTTTGAGCAATCTGGTCTGTCCTGGTCATCCCTGCCCATGGGAGGGGGATTGGAACTAGATAATCGTCAAGGTCCCTTCCAATCGAAACCATTCAGTGATTCCACGATTCTGTGATTTCTGGCTTAATTCCTTACTCTGGTAGGGGCACAGAGAGCTGGTAGCAGTGGGGTGACTGGGATGTCTGTAAGAATCTGGTGGATATATGAATATTCCAGCGGGTAGCTGAATGTCGTGGTGGACATTTGAACATTCTGGTGGATATATGAACGCTGTTGGACGTGCGGGTGCTGTGGTGACAGGGATGGGTACTGCGCGGTCCCGGCGGGGAGGGCGGCCCGGGCCCTGCTCCTCCTCCGCGGGCCCGCAGGGGGCGCGCGGCCGCCTCAGCCGCGCTCAGCGCCCGCCCCGCTGGGCCCGGGGGCTCCGATCGCTCTCCTCAGGCGGGGATGGCGGCGGAGGACGAGGCGGAGCTGAGCCTGCTGGAGTGCCGGGTGTGCTTCGAGCCGTACGGCCCCGACGGGCAGCGGCGGCCGCTCAACCTACCCTGCGGGCACGTCCTCTGCCGGGGCTGCGTGGGGGCCCTGGCCGGCGCCGAGCGCCAGAGGCTGGAGTGTCCCTTCTGCCGGCGGCTCTGCGGCCCCGCCGAGACCAGCGACTGCCGCCCGCTGCTGCAGCTGCTGGAGCTCCTGGGCCCCGCCGGCGGCCTCGCCTCGGCCCTGGGCAGGAGCGGCGGAGGGGCGGCGGCGGCGGCGGCCCCCGCGGGGCTCGGGCTGCGGCTGTGCCTGGGGGGCTGGGGGTCGCTGGTGAACCCCACTGGCGTGGCGGCCTGCCCCGGCTCGGGCCGCCTGGCAGTGGCACACGACGGCAAGAAGAGGATCCACGTCTTCGGGCCGAGCGGGTTCTGCCTGGGGCGGTTCGGGGAGCGGGGGCCCGCGAGCAACGACATCAAGTATCCGCTCGATGTGACGGTCACGTCGGACGGGCACGTGGTGGTCACGGACGGCGGGGACTGCTCCGTGAAGGCTTTCGATTTTGATGGAAGGGGTGTCCTGGCTGTCCGGGAGGGCTTCTGCTTGCCCTGGGGCTTGGATGCCACCCCCAAGAGCGAAGTCATCCTGACGGACTCGGAGGCGGGCGCGCTCTACCGCTTGGCGGCCGACTTCCAAAGGGGAGAATTGAAGAAGTGTCAGATGATCCGGTCCCGGCTGGTCAGCCCCAGAGCGGTCGCGGTCTGCCAGACCTCGGGTGCTGTCGTGGTAATAGAGCACCTGAAAGCTCGAGGGCCAAGCAAGGGCAGCACCCGCGTGAAGATATTCAGTGCGGAGATGGATCTCATCGGCCAGATGGACAGCTTCGGTCTGAACCTCGTTTTTCCCTCCAGAATATATGCTACCGCTGTGGCCTTTGACAAAGAGGGTCGTGTTATAGTAACGGATGTTTGTAGCCAGGCTGTTATATGCTTAGGGAAACCTGAGGAGTTTCCCATCTTTAATCCTCTAATTAGCCACGGGCTTTCTTATCCTGTCGGACTGACTTACACGGCAAACAATTCCCTCGTCGTTTTAGACAGCGGTGATCATTCAGTGAAAGTATATAGCTCTACCTGAGTGGGCTTAGATGCTTACTGCTGCAGGCTCAAGCTGCTTCTGGCCATAAAGCATGCGGACTTGTGGTGTTTGTAGGAGTGGAGTTGAGGGAGGAGGTAGTTTTGGGGCTTTGAAATCACTCTCTGACCAGCACGCCATGCTTCCCGCAAAACTTGTATCACGTCTCTAGCCTGCCTGTGGGAGAGGACCTGGCTGTTGCTGCCTGTAGCCAACAACAAATCAGCCAAACAAATGATTTGGCATTTTAAATCTATTCCATGCCTTGACAGCCAAGTGGTTTTGGTTCTTTTTGGCAAGTAATCAAAGACCAGCACCTGTGAAAGTAAAGCGTCATTTCCCAGCACGCAGTTTTCACTAATCTTAATTAAGTATAGAGACACTCCTGACAGAACCGTTTCCAGGAATTGTGCACAAGGGAGGAGATTGCCTTGACAGAGTGATAGGAGAATTGGAAGCCTCCATTCAAGGCTGCATAAATCCAGCTAAAATCATTGTGATGAAGGAGCTACCACTGATGAGTGAGTTATGAGAAGTGAAATCGTGTTCAACCTCTATTTTTTCTGTACCAGGAAAATGCATTTCTGGGAGCACTCTTTGCTAGTTTATTCCCACCTTTATTAAGGTTGTACTGGAGGACTTTGTCTTCCTCTAAAATGCCCAAGTCTGTGTCTTTACCTAGAGGTAATCTGGTTTGTGGTTACACAGCGTGGGCTGCTTTGCCTAAAAGCCTCTTGAAGTATTCACACTTAGACCACAAATACTCCTGCATAGGTAAGTTTGAGTTGGCTGTGCTGCTAACACAGCTACATGTAGGAGGTTTTCAGCACTGTCTGCCCCTGGTTTGCCATTAATATGCTGCTTTTGCACTCCAAACCCCAGGATTCAACTGCAAGTTGAAATGTTACTGAGAAGTAAGCCTCATTTTTTTTCCTAGCTACCAAATGAGGTTTTGTTGATTGTGAACACAAAGGAGATTTAGATCAGCTTATATTCTCTTGTTTTACTCACAGTAATACTATATTCTCACTTGTTTTCTCACAATTTTACTGTGGACACTTTTGCCTTATTACATAGTGGAAATTATGCTATATATGACTTATTTTGAGAAGGATTTAATACCCCCACTAGAAGTCACTGCTGCAATTTTTGGCATTTATCTGCTGCTAAAATGATTACTTAGATGGTTCAGCATTAAAATGAAGTTAGATATAAATGTAAATGCTATCTGAGGTAGAGATGAGTAGGTTAAAATGGCATAAAACTTTTGGGGTAATTTTTTTTTTTTTAGTAATTGAAATCATTAATATTAACTAACCTAATTTGAAATTCACCGGCAATCTATCAATAAATTCGGCTTTTGGTCTGATTTCAGGGCCTTTAATAATTGCATGTGTTACAGCACCAGTGATTTACCAAATACTTGCATTAAATTGGAGCAGTTTAGCCTTTTAATTCACCGTGTTTCGTGTCAACATTTATTTAAACAAAACAAATCTCATAATTGCAGCTATTTATAAAGGTTAATTGAACCTGCCAATAAAGTGTGATTTGCTTACTCCTATGTTTTAATAATTTAGTGGTAATTCCTCTTATCTTTTCATCATGTGTTTCCTTGTTACAACACCACTTCTGTATTGCAGTTGGTTTATTCTTCCATTTGGTGATATCCTGCAGAAGTTACTCTCAGGCCATTTTTTGCCATTGAAAATTATATAGATGTACACAATTAGTATTTTTCAGCCTTCTCTACTGCCTGGCCAAACAGCAAGTGCCTTTGGAAGAACCAGAATTCCTCCTTGGATGTTCTGCAATACGAGCTGTATGGCTGTGAGCAGGTGCCCGGCTGGGAGGTCAGGAAGGAAATTTACTCAGAAAAGCAGACCCCTGGATTATATATTCCTTTCTAGATGCCAAGGAAATGCCTGCCTTGATAGAACCAATTAGATAACACTTCCTTTGGGGGACTGCTGTGTGTCAAAATGCATGCAGTGCCATCAATGATGTATTCATATATAATTAATACTTTGTCACAGTAACACTTCCTCTGAACCATGGGCTGTGATCTTTCATCTTCTGAAACCTTTGTGTGCACCAGGTGTTTGTTTTTAGCTACTAAACTAATGGATGGGCAAATTTCCTAGGACCTAGTGCCATGTAGGCAGCTTTCCAGCAGTTGAAATGTTCATTTTTAAACATTTGATTCGTACTGTTTTAAAATCTACAAAAACTCTCATTGTTGCCCATTCTGTTCCTGCCTCTTTTGGTGACTAGAAATCACTTGATTTTTTGGGTTTGTAAGCAAAATAAACTTTGGGACTTTATTCTACCTAGTAGATTTTTTTTTCCTGTGTGCCATCTCCTGCAGTCTCTGCTTTACCTACCTACTGAAAGCAAATGCAAACTTCTGTGAGCAATGCAACTGTTCTCCTTTTACTCTACAGCTTGGTGCTTAGTGTTGTACAACACTGCATCAAAGGAATCATTGCGTTCTGCCTCAATTAATTTGATGCAGGTGCCTAAATTGAGAGGCCATAATGAACTGTATAAAACCAAGTATTAAAAATTTTGAGTTCTTTGGTGTGTAAGGGAAAATGCAGCAGTAAAGCTGAAATCTTTCTTTTGACACAAAATCTTGCGTTCTGAGAGAGGGATGGCAAATATTGAAGGGGCCATGCTCGAACTGATTCATTAGGTTTGGAGTCTGGTTGTGCTTGGAATGGGGATAGCTAGATGCATGCTTACCTTTGGAAAAAAGAGGTGGCCATTCCGTTTAGAAAGGAACATAGAGACTAGTTGCTTCAGTGACAATTACTGTTGAGTTTATTTTTTAAAATTCCACCACCTTTGCATAACTGTCTGCACGTCATTCTCTAGCCATTGGATTAAAACCAAATAAATACAATAGACAGTATTCCTTAAGTATCATGTCTTCAGCCCCTAGTAGAGATTGCTATGTTGTGCACACACACTGCAATTCCTATTTGGTTTATTTTTAAGCGCTGATCTTAGCTTGCACGTTAATATATCAGGGTAGGTTTACAGTTACAGTGTTAAGGAATTAAAGGAGTCAGAAGAGTTTCAGAAATGATTGAGATGATGTTCTGTAACACATATTTTTGTTTTGCTTGTGAAGAAAATAATTTTAGGTAAATAATTTTTTTTAGATTGATGAATAATGGAGGAAGGGTGAAAAAATGTAAAATTCATTTCATTTTGGCCATTGTCCATTTGAGCATCTGTCCATTCCCTGCAGTCACATTACTGTGTGCATCAGTTTGATCACTATATTTTCCCAAAGCATGGATGTAACATCACTGTAGCATTTTTTAACATGGACTGATTTCAGGGGAACAGGGGATCGATCTCCTGTACTATCCAGCCCTCAAACCACTAAGAATTTTATAGGGCAGGTCCATCGAGATGATAGCCTTGAATATAGGAGACCTTTCAATTCTGGAAGGGTTGATGGAGGTCAAAAAGCATCTTTCTTCCCTGGGACCATGCGTCAGAGTGCTGTTGCACCCTGCACACCAGGAATTTCTTTTCTTTCTCTTCAATAGTTGGGGTTTTTTCCCTGACTCTTCTCAGAGGCTTCTCTTACAGTTTACATGTCACCTGTGAGTCACAGCTTGCCTCCACAGGAGCAAAGCAAAAATACACATATTATTCAAGCAAGTTCTAAACCTTGTTCTTCATTCAGGCGTATCAGGAGAACTGACAGATGTTCAGAGAGCAAGCGCTTCTTTGATACTGTTATATAAACATCCAGGCTTTCTCTAAAGTGCCTTCTCTGAGGAACGTGTCTGACTCTCCTGAATAGCTTCAAAGCTCTCTAATACTGGAGAGGTTCTCAGGGAGCAGATGATGCCTTGCACTTACATTTTTTCTCACTAGTGCTTTCCAAGAGATTTACAGATATTCCTGAACTTGGCACTCCAACCTCTCTGTGAGGCAAACACAGTATGAATGTCTTGGCCCTGTAGCTGAGAGTCAAGGGAAGCCTTTGGCAGACTTCAGGCTAGATCTCAGAGTTCCCATTAAAAGGTTACCATAATAACGTGGGGAGAGTCTGAGTATAATCACCCTCTTATCTGGGAGGTGCCTTCCTGATTTTGGAAGAATTTTTGACACTATACTGATGATCTTCTTGTTACTAATTCCTTTGGTGTTTCCTACAAATCATGGAAATTAATACTCTTCCAAACCACAATGTATTCCTAGATAATTGCTTCCAGTGTGCTCTGCAAAAGTGTATGGTTTCAGTTTTGAAATGCTCAAATTTGACATTGAGGATAAAAAGGAGGAGAGGAGATCAACTCTGAAAAGGAGAAAAAAATTAATGGAGGGCATCTGTGGCTTAAGCAGAGGGTGAGCTCCACCAAGTCAGAGCACAGAGTACACCCATCATTTCAGTAAAGAGAATGCATTCTTAAGAGGTGAAGCATTTCAGCCTGAAAAATGGACAAGATGATAAGGGCTGTTGCCTTTTGATTTGTGTTTACCTCTGGCAGAGGAATAACTGCATTTGAACAGATTTTCCAGCTACAATTAGACACTTTACAGATGCCAATCTTTAGGAGAGCTATCAGTTACTTACAGCTTTTATTATGTGTTAGTTTGCAAAAATCTGTGGAGGGAAATAAATATTTGGAGCAAACATTTTAGGGAAGTATGCTCCCTGTAATTGAATTAACACATACGTAGCATTTTTCTAAAGATCCCTCTTAACGTGGTGATTTCTATTCTTTGTTCACATGGGCAGAGAGTTGAGATGAGAGAACAAATCCTGCTTTCATGGAATATATTGTTTTTTAAATCAGGAAACTATTGCTTGTCACAAGATTCCATAAAACATTTTAAATACTTTAAATATCATTATATGCCTTGTAATGAATAAAGGGTAGGCAATTTTAAGGAATACACAGGATTAGAGATCTAAAATTATAACTGAGAAAAAAGAAAGAATTTACTTTGAGAAGACTCTGAAGCTACTAAGAAAACCAACCAACCAAAAAAAAAAGTTTTTTATCAAAACTTGCTTTTAAAACTTCTAGTACAAAAAAATGATCTTGAAAGAACTCTACACCTACATAATCACAGGAGGTAATTCTTACTGGGAATTTTTCCAAATATAAATAGATGAAATGTAAAACCCATTTGATGTTCACCTAGCATGATTTCCTGAATAATATGGAGAGGAATTTAACCAGTATTAACCAGTGTTTAGTAACTACTGATCTGTACTAAAAGTACAAAACAAAGAACAATTGTGCCTTTACTATCACAGACTAAGGCACTACCATGAGAAGAAATATAATGTCATTAAAATATGCTTTATAAGAAATCTAGCAAAAAGAGTCAGACAGATTAAGTATTAAAAATATATAATCACTTTAATATGAAAAGGATGTGCCTGGCTCCCTTATCTGTCATTGTCCTTCATTAGGTAGGAAATAGAGCTCTTCACTGAGTTTTCTGCCAACTTCCCCTCAACTTACAGCATGACATTATGGAGCCAGAAGTATTTAAAGTACGTGTATTAGTCTTCTTCTAGTCCTAATATTACTTGAACTGACTTGTTTGAGTTGAGGCTTGCTCTGTCATGAGTAGTTTATCTGTGCAGTCATGAGTATTGCAAATGGAATTGTCCACATAAATAAATGCTGCAGGACTGGGCTTGAAGTCAGGAAGATTCAGGCTAGTGCAGAGGTTTGCCCTGAAGTCTTTGCAGCAGACTTTACAATGACAGTTCTGGGAATGCTGCTTTGGGGTTTTATGTGCTGAAAATCCTGTGCATGTTTAGAATATATTATAAACAATTATGACTTTCAGCATCAGAAATCTGTTGTGAAAGAAACTAATTTGTAATAGTTTAGCTTTTCTTATTTATTCTTTCATACTTTACTGAACATTTGCTTGGTTCCTAGCAGCTCTTTAGGTTGAATGGAGCAATATCACACTTCCCTTTCAGCATGTGCAGTTGCTCAGTAACCAGCGAGCTGGGGCAAGACCCACTCTGGACCGGCTGCAGGGGAGACCTTATACCTGGACATGTCTTGCAGATCCTACAGAGGAGGATTTTAGTCTTAGCCAACAGGTTGGAAAAATTATGGTGTTTACACTGTAGTAGAGATGACACGGTAGGTTCTAGTCCCAAGAAGACTGTGTGAAAAGCTTTCTGAGGCTGCAGGGTAGTTAGCCACTTTTAGTTTTATTTTGCAAGGAGGATTGCTGCCTTTTAAAGAATGAGTGAAAAGTGCACCACTTCTTCCTTAGTATGGCAAAGTGAAATTG
Organism: Sialia sialis; assembly: GCA_009812075.1. Taxonomy (NCBI): domain Eukaryota; kingdom Metazoa; phylum Chordata; class Aves; order Passeriformes; family Turdidae; genus Sialia; species Sialia sialis. The sequence goes on along the minus strand of VRYO01001463.1, from coordinate 90,266,271 downwards.
AACTTACCCCAGGCCCAGCATTAGAGCTTTTTGTAATTTATTTTGTGATGTTCATAAAGCTGTTCAGTACTTGGATGGTGTTACCATTAAAGTGCAGCTGATACTATATTTCACATATTTCCACTGTGTTAGTGTTAGTAAGATAAAAAACAAACAAACAAACCAAACCACTTTTGAAAGTGTACCTTGAAGGCAGAAGTAAATCTTTCTTGTATCTTTCTCACTGGAGAAATAAAAGCCATGCAACTGAATTATTGTCAGACACCTGTATCAAACGATGGAGTTTCACCCTTTTGTTTGACTTGACTTAATCCTCAAGTCAGTGTTCTTGATGATAAGGCTAAAGTTTTGATTTCTGAATTTCAATCACATTGTTCCTATTTATGACTTTTGCACAATCCTTGCCCATTCTTCCCAGCTGGGTTAGTCCATTCCAGAACTGTATTTCACATTAGCTGTTGTTCAGTCAAACTGTGGTGTAGATGTCTGTCCACACCTTCAGAAGGTTAATTCCCCCAGAGGTTATGTTCATGTTTTGGTTTTGCTGTGTTTCTTTTCCAAAACAGACTTTCATCTCTGCTGTCAGATAAAAGGGAGGAAACCTCAGATCACAATATGAATGGTGGGAAAGGACCTAAGTCATTCAGGGAATGCCTTTGGGAGACAGGCAATGCAAGCTTTATTACAGGAGAGAAGAGGGTGAAGAACTGTACAATTCAAACTAGTTGTGCACTAACAGTTTTAAGAATCCTTCTACCCCAGCTCCTCCTGTGCAGCTCCATTTGTAACAGTGACTGTGGGAAAAATTAAATCAGAAGTCACTGGTTAGATGGTTTTTTTTTCAGTCCTCTGCAATAACAACAGGCTGGTCCCACGTGACCATGACCCTTTATTGGATTTTGTGGGCGACTGCTTAAAACTGAGTTTTTATATCAAATGCTGGTGTAGAGAACCTACAAGAAGCTTGGAAGCCTCCACAGGCCATCTGTGCTTCGATTTATATTTTCACCTGCAAAGAGCAAGCCTTTTATCATGAGTTAAAGAAGATAAAGCTTCAAGAAACATGACAACAAAGGATACCCAGTGGTTGCACTCTTTGACAGTCTTTAATAGAAAAATTAGAGTATGATCTATTGCTGATAATTTTGGTGCTGATGGTAGTTATGAGATTATTATTTTAAGTAGGTTTTCTTCAGACTGGAGAGAACTGGGAGGAGAACTTGTGGGGTGTTTTTGTTTTCTAAATAAAAGATCACAAGTCTTACTATGCACCTTAATTAGCACCTTCAGCACTTGTTTCTACCTTCTACAGGAACTGATGAAACCTGCTCAAATTAACGTGAGTCTTCCTGATGACTTCAATAGAGAGCAGATGGATCCAAGATCTGTGCTGAGCTGACTTCCATATGTTTTAACAAACACAATTTCACCTCCTCTTTTAAGGCTTTGCCTCACTCAGCTTCCTTACTTTGCTGACGTGCCCGTGTGTACTGTTCTCCTTTCTAATCTCTTTCAAGCAAGAGCTTCTTTCCTTCTCCACACTTTATAAAGATAACATGTTTGGCTAGAGTGCTTTTTGCAGGCATCGCTAAAAAGTAATTGCGTAAGGAGAAATTTTGGCTTGGGCAGCATGGTTAACAGCTCAGCTTACTTAGTAAGCAAGCTTGGTGGAGGTACTCCTCCCTCCCCACCCTCCTCTTCCTCCCAGGGGTAGGGCCCCAATTCCAAGTCTCTCCCATGGTAGCCAGCAAAGTTCAGCTTCTCTCTCAAAGCAGAAAGTAAACCAACAAGGGGACAGTAACTAAGTGCAGAAAGGTTAACAGGAAAGCTGTTCTTTTGTTCCAAGAGGCTGCTGCTGCCACTAATCAGGCTGTTTATATTTACAGCTTTTCCATTCATCCCTACTGAGCATAAGGCGCACCTCTGAAAACAGAATCTGAGCACTGCTGTGTGTTTGACAGACTGCATGTAGTGTCTGTTTGCTAACTGAAGACACTTGAACTGCAGATTCACTTTTCCTACCTGTGGAAAGGCACACACCTGCACTTAGCAAATGCATAATAATTAGTGATGCTCTGCACAATGTTTGTAAGCCAACTCCCTGCTTACAAGTGCCCTTAATCTCAGTTTGGGACTTGCAGTCTCAAAAGGACTGCATGGATGTGCTGGAGTGATGCTTGCATACCAGACATTCCTAATCATAAAGATGAGGGGTAAGAGCTTTCTGGGTAGGGGGAATAATGGCAGGGTTGTCCTTTCCTTCAGTTCACTGGGGCCTGCCTACTGATTTAAACTGTAAATAACTTTACAAACCAGCTGTGGCACTTTGTTTTTTCTTAGGCAGAGCATCTGATTTCTACTAATACATGGTAGAAAACTGAAAGAAAAGAAAGGGAAAATCTCTATTGATTTAACCTCAATCCCTTTTCATTATGTAATAGTTATATTAACCACAGATAGGTGATGTCAGTTCCTTTGGGACCTTGTGATCTTACTTTTTAAGAGTACCAAACTGTTTCCTTTCCCTTCCCTTTCCACTACCATATTATCATTACCATGATGTTTAAAGACCATATAGTGGCACATGTCTGGTAGGGTCAGCAGGAAAGGTTCACTGCTATCACGTCACCTATTCCAATCAAGCTCACTCTTAAAATTAGCTTAATTTAGTCCTCTGTTCCTCTGTGAAAGAAGCCATTCCTTCCTCTGGGGATGGAAGTCAATTAATTTCCAGCCTAAGACAGAAACACAGAAGGATTGAGGTTGGCAGGGACCTTTGGAGCCCATCTGGTCCAACTCCCCTTCCCAAGCAGGGCCACCTGGGTGCACAGGACCATGTCCAGATGGCTTTTGAGTATCTCAAAAAGGATGAAGCTTCTGCGACCTCTGTGGGCAACCTGTGCAAGTAGTCAGTAACCTTCACAGTGAAAAAGTGTTTCCCAAATTTCAGAGGGAACCTCCTGTGTTTCAGTGTGTGTGCCCATTGCCTTCTGGTCTGTCACAGGAGAGTCTGGCTCCCTCCTCTTTGTACTGCCCCTTCAGATGTATCTGTGCATTGATAAGATTCATCCCTTTGAGCCTTTTCCATGCTAAATAGCCTCAGTTGCCTCAGCCCTTCTTCTCAGGAGATGCTCCAGACCTTTAATCATCTTTGTGGCCCTTCACTGGACTGCCTCCGTCATGTCCATGTCCCTCTTGTACTGGGGATCACTCAACTGGACATTCCAGATGTGGCTTCACCAGTGCTGGGTAGGATCACCTCCCTTGACCTGCTGGCAGTGCTCCTCCTGATACAACCCAGAATAAAAGGTCTGTGTAAAAGAGAGTTTACATCCATTTGTTCTTGTCCTAGTGTTTTTCCTGAAACTTTAGTAGCACCATTCTTTTGACTAGCCTGAAAGAAAGGATAAACAGCCATATCCCTTCTATATTTTGCTAGACTAAACAAACTTCTCCCAGTAACCCTTTAATGGGTCAATTCTGTTTTGAACTCCTCTTCCTAAATGCCATACTGAATTTTCCAGGTGGAATCTCAGCCATGGCTTTTACCATGTCACCTGTACCTCTTCTTTCTCTGTGGGAAATAACTGAAGTGATAACTGAACTACATACGTTTTCATTCAGGTATTACTTGGTTGAGTCGAGGATGAAGACCCACAGCCCTGGTCTCCCTGGTATAAACCAATTTAGGAGGGTATTTCACTTGGGGGTGGAGTGTTTCCTGAAGAAAAAAAGGGATGGCATACAGATAATTAACATCAATAGCAACAGAAAATGTAAATAAAGCCACCATGTATTTCCCGGACAACTAAGGAATGTGAACTACATAGAACAATACTAGCTGTTAGAGGAAGACACAACTGTTGCTCACATCTGAGGTTACAATTGTAGGGATGTTAAATTCCTGGCCATAACCAAATCCCTCCCAGGATGACAGTAAGATTCCCTTTAGATTCAGTAAAAGCTTCAGTCACATTTTCAGAGTGTAGGAAAATAAAAAGTTCAAGCAATATAAAGAAATGATCTTTACTTCCCATCAGTTTCCTTGGTACCTTTTCCCCCTTTTTTACTTCCCATCAGTTTCTTTGCTATAAATGCATTACTTTGCTTCTAAGCTCATTTATTTCTATTAATAGGACTTCTCATCTGTAGGTAGTAATGACCATTAAAGTTCCCACAGTAATTGGAAACTATTTCTCTGTTCTAAGTGATGGGAGATGGGGAACAGAGCTCCCTGCCCCCTCTTCTTCAGTGAGCGGAGCAAAGAGATTGTCCTCTACAGAAATGGTCATGGAGTTAAATGTAGCTAAAATTGAGCAGCTCCTCTTACAGGTGGGTATTTCATTTACTGCGCTGATCTTGGGAAGAAGTTTACAAAACCCTATTGCAATACCATATCAGAGGCAGGGAGAAAACATCAGATTTCATCAGTGAAATTGCATGTGATATTTTTTCACCCCACAGCAAGGAATGTTTCAGCTTGATGGGGATGTGATTGTGCCTGTCTTGGGGACATTAATTTGTTGTAATTGTTCACCTCTGATCCCAGTGTGAGATCTACTGTGGAGCAGTAGGGTGGGCATGTAGGCAGTTAGGGTCTAGCAGAGGTCATCACCCCAGTGAGGTAAAACCAATCAGGTAACTCAAAACATTTGTAAATTAGCCTGTAACAACAGATTTAGTCTGTTCATCACAGAAAGCCAGCTCTGTTCACAGCTGGGGCAGTTTTAAACTGCAGTGCCTGTTCAAAGCTATTTACCTTGGGTAGCTTTGGGCAGCACCTGTCAGGTAGGGTAATGTTTAGGTGCATATATTCTGCATTTGTTCTTAATGCTGGCAGTTAACATTGCTTCATTTTTTCCTAAGTGTCAGAAGAGCATTTGTCACTGTGGCCCCTTGCTGTGCCCAGAGTGTTGCCATAAATATGCTGGACATAGAGGACAATTTTCATGCCTCCTGCACAGCATTAGAGACAGTCAAAACAGATCTTTGATAAGACAGGCGGCAACCATCCAGCCTAACATCCAGCTTGAATTTGAAGCAAGAAGGCGGTGGAAAAGCAGCCTGAAAAGTGCCCTCAGACAGGTCACTGGCTAAATCCCTGCCCTCACACTCTTTTGTAAATTCAGTGCATCTGTCCAGCAGGCTTACTTGCAAAACCTAGGGATGTGTGACAGAAATTTAGTTCCTGGTGTGCAATTATGGGCAGACATTTGCTTTCCGAGGTGCTCTCTAAATGCATCTTATTAAATTAAAAATTCAAGTCTGTCTGCAAAACAGGACACTAATTTGTGTCCTGTCCCAAATACAGTCATATTTTATCCCACCCCTCCAATATTAAATATTTCTCCCTTCCATAATGACCATGCCTCCTTCCTATATGCTAAATGCTATTTTTAAAAAATGCATTAATTATTAGCCTCTCTTCCTTTTCAACAACATGAAAAGTGAGCAATTTATCAATTATTTTGTTAGAGCTATGGTTTCATCCTTTTTTTTCCTAACTTAAGTGTAATGTATTAGATTATTAACCATAAAAATATCTGTTGCTTTTATATTATAGTATTCGTTCATTTTATCCCTTTCTGACTAGATGATGCTGTAATGTGTTTGGGTTCAAAGTAGAGTTTGTTTTCTCTGTTAATTCAAATTTTTAAAAATACTCAGTAAAATTTTGGAAACTCAAAACTCTTATTTGGACCAGTCTATTAAAATACACTCCTTGGGTTAAATTTAGTAGTAAAAACCTTCATTGTAGGTTTCTCTTAGATTTCAGGTGCTACAAAATTAAACACTTTGTCTTTCTTTTATAGTTTTCAACTGCAAAAGAATAGCAATGCTTTCCCATGCTCCTGCTGCTGCCAGTTTTCCTCTTCTCTAGCTCCTGCGACACAAGATGAAGTTAGATGTGCCAGTGACAGCATGCATCAGTCAGGCACAGTAAGGTATGTGCTGGGGATGCTGCTGACAAGATGGATATTCTTGGCAGACTCCGTGACATTTCGCTTTGCCCTTTGCTGAAGAAAGGAGGTCACTGGAACACCATCAGGGCTTCAGGCATCAACCTGGATGCACAGCATCCCTCCCCCATTTCCATGTCATGAAGCAGAGCAATTGATCCTCTTGCTCAGAATATAAGGGAAGATATGGGCAAATCACATCAAATCCCATTACCTGTGTTATGCCTTGGGAAGATGAGGAGCATATGGAACTTCCCACCAAAACAAAGGAAGGAGCAATGTTTTCTTTGTGCTCTTTGCTGAACTGCAGATCAATGGGCAAACATACAGAAACACTCGAAGACAAGAAAAGTGAATGAAACAGATGGAAAACAAGAAACAAAGATTAAATTCTGGCCCTAGTAAAACTAAAAAATTCCTGTTGACTGCAGCAGTACAGAGCCATGATAAAATAGAGGGTGGAGGAAAACAGGGAGAGGAAAGGGAAATCAGGGAAGGATGGCTTCAGCTGATCTTATCCCCATGTTTCCATCTGAGTTCCCCTCAGCCACCATCAGTCTCCACTTTCTCCAGCTCTCATCTTTTCTCATTGCTGAAGCAGTAAGCTGTCATTTCCCATCCGGTATCTCCTATCCATCCATCAGCATGTCTGGGATAGCTGGCAGCTAATTCTGATGGGTTAGCGACCCATCAGTATCCCTTGCCAGCTCCCACGGGGCATGTAAACTGATCTAGCTAACAAATTCTGACAGGTGAGAGACATTCATCCTCAGTTGCTACCGGTAGCAAAGACAGAGATGTAAAGGGTTCCATATGGTGTTCAATGGGGAGATAAATGCTAGAAGAGAAATGTCTCATCGGCCTGAATTCACAGACGGCTCTCTGATCTACCTACTGATCTCATGGGACCCTCTTCCTATTCTGCCCTAATGGCAAAAGTTTAGGGGAGACCAGAAACACCTTGTACTATAAATATGCTGCCCAATAGGTGTGGTCAGGTCAGGGTACAAATGTTGCCAAAAGCTCTTTCTTGAGAGGGCAGAAACACCAGAAGCAAGACAACACTTTTGGCAGCTGTTTCTCAGGGTACGTTGATGTGAATGAAAGATTAAAAATCCCTTTCTCAACTACCTAACACTAGAATAAGTCAGAATTTCACAAGAAATGAACAGTTACAGTGTGTGTTAGAACAAACTAGGTTGTCTCTGCCTTTTCAAACAGTTTTGCATGGCTGGCTTTCTGTACCTGCAAATGGTGGAGTATAATGCACAAGCCTATACCAGACATTCATAAAAATTTCTTCCCAAGACTCTTCCCACAGCCAAAATCATAGTCAATGTCATAAAGGTTCCCTTTAGTTTCTCTTCAACTAATGTAATTGTTTTTATGTAATCTTGCAATGATGTAGTTTTTCCACTGAGAGGTGGAAAATCGAGATGGAAGGGAGTATTTTCCCTTCCATCTGCTGGCTGTCTTCTCTTTCCCAGCAGTGTCCAAATTTCACAGAACAACTCCCTTTTTGCACAGCCATTTCAGACCTCACGCCTTGTCTTGAGCCAGCGCTTACTTTGATCTGGGTTCTTACAGTCTCCAGCAGTAAATAGGATGTCTCATGTCAACATCACTCCTTTTCTTTACTCGTTAGGCCACATGCTTATGATGCATTTCATAATGAACTTCATTCCTTATGCCTCCTTCTACAGGCAAGAAGTCCACGTGTACCAGCTACTTCTGCTGACATTCTCCAGATGCCCGGCTCTGTTTGGTAACCTTTCTCTTTTGCTGTGCTAAGTGTGTGTCTCATTTCCTTTCAGCATTCCTGTAAGTTGTGACCATTTGGGACAGCCAAGCCTCCTCCAGAAACATTCATCTCAGCTGCTTTGCAGGGCCCTTCTGGTTGGTGTGCTGGCAAGCCAGGAAGGGGTTGATCTTCTAAGCCTCCCTCCATTGTTTCCACCTCTGTTTGAAAAGTCTGCTGTTTCTCAGTGCAGCTATCTATTCATCACTGGTTGTTTAGCCCATTCTCCCTACAGTGGTTTAGCCCCAGAGTAGACAGAATAATCCCATTTGTGTTTGAGTCTGTCTTCCGCAAAGAAAACGCTACCAACATCACTGTTTTGCACTGGGATTCCTGCCAGTGCGCTGCATCGATAATAAGGATTGATTCTTTGGAAGATATTTTACTGAAGCTAGGGAAACACTTGTGGGGAGAAAAGGCTTTAACAGGACACTTTGAAAAGAGGCCTATTGCATTTTTAACTAAAAATCTTTCTTGGCTTGCCCAGTGGAATCTCAGCCATCCTCAGAGCTCTCAGTTGCTGGACAAAACACCACTTTTTGTAATGCTTTCCCCCAATACTAAACTAGCCAGTACCCTGGACACTACTCTGTCCTGCAGCGTTTGGGCTGGCACTCATCGCTGCCTGGAACAGCAGGACAGCGCGAGTGGTCCCGGCACTTCGCAGGTAGCCAGCCCTTCATTGCGAAAGAGGTGACCTGCAGGCTGGAGCCCGGGCAGGGCTCCTAGCCCCATCACCTCGAGGCGCTGCACCACTTCCAGGCCTCCACGCACGTTGCAACCAGGCCATCCTGCGTCGTGTATATTTTGTCAAAAACCCATCCCCTGACGCCATAACATTTTTTTTTCCGTGGCAGATTGTGGCTTTTCCTTTCCTTGCCCCAAGGAAGCTTGATGTACAGTGGGGCAAGCCGGTGTCTCTGCGGTGGCGGCGTACACCTGCAGAAGGCAGGACGGGGCTGTCGGGCCCGCGGGCGCACCCCGCTCCCGCAGCACGCCCGCTCCCGCCAGCGCCGCCTTCCCGCGCAGCGCGCGTCCCTCCGCGCCAGCTCCCGGGGAAGCAGCGCCTGGCCGAGGATGGGGCGGGGGGAGAGGGAGTCTCCCCACCCCGCCGTGCCGAAGGCGCTCGGGTGTTTCCGTCGCTCTCCGGCGCCGCCGCCTTTCCCCGCCCTCTCGCCGCCTGCCTGGGCGCCCGCACTCCCGGCGGCGCGGCGGGAGGAGGAGGAGGAGGAGGAGGTGGTGGTGGCGGAAGATGGCGGGGGGGATTGGCAGGGAGGCGGCGGCAGCAGCGGTTCTGCAAGCGAGCCCGTCGGCAGCCAGCGCCGGCGCGGACCGCGGCTGAGCAAGGAGGCGGCTGGGGCTGCGCCACCACCGCCCTCCCCGGCGCCGCACCCTCCTCCTCGTCCTCTCCTTCCCTCCCTCTCTCCCTCCCTCTGTCGCCTTCCCCGCCTGCCCCGGCCCTCCGCCCTCGCGCCCGGCCCGGCATGGACGCTGGCGCTCCGCCGTATCGCTGCCGCCGCCGGCGCTGAGCGGGGCCGCCCGCCCGCCGCTCCCGGGAGCGGGGAAGATGTCGGACACCAAGGTGAAAGTTGCCGTCAGGGTCCGGCCCATGAACAAGAGAGGTGAGCGGGGTCTGGGGGCACCTCGGGGCGGGGGCGGCACCGGAGCGCGGCGTCCCCCCGCGTTCTGCCCGGGCTGGCGGGAGGACGAGCTCCCTGGGCCGCCCCCGCCGCTCCAGCCCCTCGCTCCCCGGGGAGCCGGCGGGGGCCGAGCTGCACCGGCGTGCCGGGAGGAGGGGGGTGCGCTCGCCCTGGCTACAGCCCCCCGCCTTGTCGCCTTGCAGAGCTGGATCTGAATACCAAGTGCATCGTGGAGATGGAAGGGAACCAGACTGTGCTTCACCCGCCGCCTTCCAACGCCAAGCAAGGAGAAAGGTAAAACCCCGAGTCGCCGTGCCCCGAGTGAAAGCCCAGCCCCGGCTTCTCCGCCTCGCTCTCGCAGACGCCTCGCTTGGCTTTGTCAGGGCAGCAGCGGGGTCCCCAGGGTGTCGCTCGGTGCTTTTCGGGGCTGCGGTGGGAGGGAGAGGGCGAGAGGCGAGCGCTGACCGCGGCTGCTGCGCTGGGCTTGCATCCATGGGAAGTAAGAGTAGGTTCTTTACCTGGCTTCCTGGGGGAGTCGGAGATACCCAGTGTGGGGACAGAAGATCCCTGTTAGTCTCCCAGGTTTAGAAGTTCATTCTTGATTGACTGCTCAAAAAATGAACTGTTGAGTAGGTTAAGGACTTAGGCTGTGTGTGCTGTTTTCAGAAATTTCCCTTGAGTGTAGGCTGTTAACAACTTGGTGTAACCTGTGAGGGAACAAGATGCAGAATCTGATTTTTATGCTAGTGATGGATTTTTTTTTTAATATAACTTTGTTTACTAGGTTTTAACCTATTTGCATTTGAAAAGGCTGTAATTGCTAGATCCTTTATTAATTCAGTGTTATTCAGTGAAGTAGCCTATGAGAATATGCTAAAATAATTTTGAAATCTGGCATTTAGTTGTGATGCCCCAGTAAAGAATACCCTTGGAAAAAATCCAAAATACCAATGCACTAGACTGTAAAAATAGATCAGAACAGGAAAAGATTTCTTTCCTTTGAGGGAGTGTGGGGAAAGACAGGGAGCTGCAAGGCAATAGCTATGTTGTATGCTGGTGTGTTCAGTTGTATTCTTATCTGCTGGGTTACCTGTTGACTTCTGGAGTTCAATTAATCTGCTAAATGCATTTAATGCCAAGGAGTCATTTGAATGGATATAGACATTTTCAACCTAGCACATTCCTACTACTTAAACCTTTTTAAAAAATATTTTTGACTCAGTTCAAAATAGTTATAAAGAAACTGTAGTGTGAGAATATTATTTTTTTTTGCAAAGGCAGAGTGTCATGCTTTTATAGCTTTCCATCAGAAAAAGCTGAGACCTTTTCTATTCTTACATGTCCAAGGTGTTAAGGTGCTTCTCACATTAACTCACATACTAGAATGTAATCACACATTTATTTTAGATCCAACTTGCATTGTCTTCAGAATCATTGTTGTGGCTAAAATGCTGGCCTGCATCTTGAAACATTTGTGCTTGTTTCCTGCTTCTTTCAAAGATCTTTGTGCGATCTTCTATAAGTTGTGCTGCCTCTCTGGGTCTTAGCAGGTCATCTGTGAAATGGAAATTGTGGGGATTTTTAAATACTATTTTGTTTTAGAATGTATGGGATTTTTTTTAAATAATCAGGAGTTTATTGAAGTGTGTATATAGCTTCCATCACAACACTGCTGTAATAAGAATAACAAACTCCTCAAAGTGAGTGGGATTGACAGGTATGAAACATAAATAATACATAGAGTTTATAAAGCAAAAACAGAACTAAGATTTTAAAATCACTGTTTCAATAGACTTGAGATACTAAGGGCCAGGTAGTTTGATGAAGAGCCAGTAAAGTGGGAATTTTGCTTGTTGTGCACATTGGCCTCCAAGTATTCAGTGAGGCTATGCAGCGACTGTCTTTTGAGAGCTTGTGTGTCTTGTGTTTATCAGGCTTTAATATCTATAAAATGTATAAATTCTCTTGATGGGAACTGGCTTCTGTTTCTACGTTAAGAGCCTTATGGGTGAGCTGTGACGCTTGTGTGCGACCTCACCGTCGGCAGCTGTGTTGGCAAGGGATAGCTGTCCTGCTTGCAGCACAGTGTGGGGCTGGAATTTGGCTGGCTGCTAACGTGTGTTTGAAACAACTGCCAGATGTGTTATTGGAAAGAACAGTCAGAAATACTGATCAGAAGTAATTCTCATTAGTGCAAACAGATAGTTTGGGTGCCTGCTCAATGGCAGACGCTTCATGTAATCTGTCAAAATGCCTGATGGGCTTTCTAGGGCCTCATGGACATCCTTATGTTTCCTTCAGTGCTAAACTGCTGGTTAATTTCTCATGATGAGAAATGGATTCTGTTCTTCTAGTGTACCCACCATAAAATGTCTGTATAAACTGGGTCTGAATTGCTGCGTAGTTGTTGCTTGTACTTGGATTGATGCCTTGGCAGGGTTAGAGATGTCAAACGGATTTTTGGTTTTCTTTGTGTAGCTTGTTTTTATATAGCTTAACTGGATTTTTCTTTCAGAGCAACCATGTCATCGCAAAAATGATTTAATTTGTTAGGGTGATTAATTGGACTTTCTCTCTTCTATGCATTATTTTAATATTCTGTTTGGTCTTACCTTTCCCTTTCCAAATTTTATCTTTTTATATGGAAATTTCCGTTTCTTAACTGAATGGAAGTACAAGTTTGTGCTGCATTTTGGAACAAGAATAAGTAGCCTTCTAAAGCAAATTTGGTTTCCAGGGCTGCTTTTTTCAATTCAGCTGAAGCCAAGAGACTATAGGGTGTAGGGACTAGAATTCAAGACCATGCTCTTTATTTGCATTGTTCTCTCAATTATAATTCAAAAGGTACTGACAGAATTCTCTAAAGTAAAATTAGGTAACTCTTTAATAACTATAAAATTAAAAAATTTGCTCTTGGAAGAACATCCAAGGTTAGGAAAATCAGATTTTACTAGCTTTGCCTATGCTGTACGGAATTTTTGAATTAAATCTAAATTCAGTTGCATTATTTTAATTAGGCTGTAGGCATTATTAAGGATAGTTCTGAAGGATTTTAGATGGGCAAGTAATGCTAGTTTTGCAGGTGATGTAAAAGGCCTAAAATCCCAGACAGTGCTGTCATTTGTCCAACTTTCGTTATTGTGTTAGAGGTAGAGTTATAACCATAAATTAGAACAGGATTCTGACTGCATCTTCTAACTGCTAGACCACACAGCACTCACACCGTAATAAACACAGCTGCAAAATAGTAATTGTTATTAAATGCAAGTGTTCTGTCTTTTTATAAGCAGCAGGCCTGCTGTTGCCTACCGGCACATGACTTTCAGTGTTCTAAACTAATGAATGAGGAAAACCAGAACACAGTTGAACTGAACAGTCAGAGTCTGAAAGGCGCAGGAAAATCGTAGCAACTGAAATAATAGGAGACAGAGTTCAAAAAGGAGTAGTTTTCATTAGCTGCTATCAGGTATAATTTCTGGCGCTGGCAAGGTTTTTGGAAGTTCGTTGTTGGACTTCATACCTTTAACCCATGTTTTGCTTTTACTGGTAGCAGTAGTTTCCTTTATATATGCTGAAGTGTGCTTGTGTGTTCTTTTAGTTACTTCTTGTATCTCTCAGCCATTTCCTTCCCAAACATAATAGATTTCCATTTCTCCCCAAGAAGAAAGTTTTTGGGAACTCTCTCTGATTTTTTTTTTTTTTTCCTGGGAACCTGAATTTCCTTCCTCAAAGTACTTTCTTCACAGAAAAAAACCTGTCCTAGTTTATACCCATTTTAGAAATGGGTATTATGTTTCAAAGCCAATTTAATGTATCCTGCTGTCCAGCTACAATTGTTTGTATTTAGTTGTTGGCAACAAGGTGCCTTATTAAAATGTAGCTGTAAGAGTATGGAGTCACAGACAATCCTACAAAATGGTTGAATAATTTTTTACAATGGAGATTTCACATCTCTGTGTCTACTAAAGATCTGACTTTACATTATGGATGTTGTTTTCCAGTAGGACAAATGAGTTCTTGCTGGGTTGATTCCTCCTCTGTTTCTGATTGTTAAAATATGCTTTCCTTCCTTTCCTTTCAGCTACACTTTTTAACACATAGGATCTGGAAAGTTTTATTTTAGCTTTCTGATAACAGTTCTTCATGACGTGATTTTTCCTTTAGTAAGCAAAATATTTGTCTTGACAGAAATAAACAAGGAACCATGGAGACAGTAGAACTGAAATGCTATTTCATCTGTAGTTTTAACTGAAACACAAATTCCTTTATTGGGCAATTCATTCCATTAGAGCACAGTAGCTTATTGCAAACTTTGCCTTAATAAAAATATCAGAGCAGGAAATAAGAAAGAAGTCCTCAGAGCTGAATCAAAATCTCACTTTTTTCTGGAAGTATTTTCTTGCCTGTCTTAACTCTTAAAGAAGACCCCCAGCATGTTATGAGTTGTTTGTTCAGTCTTCTTCTGTCCTCATTTTGATAAGACAAGTAGCACCAAAGCCCAGTTCTACTTAAAAACTCCCTCAGAGTGCTAAATTACTAAAGATTCCAGAATATTTGGGGGCTCTATTTTTTTTTTTTTATAGGTTTAAGCTCTTTAATAAAATAAATAGCTGGGAACAGATGTGTATGCATCTATCTAGTTTTTGTAGGTCATAATACTTTCAAAGATTAATATCTGAAGCACAGATCTCATCCCTAGGCAGCTTGTCCTAAAACTCTTTGTTTCCAGAAAACAGCTGTTGCTCCTTCTGCTTTGGAGAAAACATGTTTTTGGATGGTTCTTTAGTACACAGTGGTTGCGGTACTTCATAGTTTTTGATATGTTGCTTTGAGTAGCATCAGAGATGAGAGAACAGCACTGTTGGAGACCTTCATGATAATGACAACTTTTTCAAACTGAAACTTCTGGAAGCTGAAACAGGACATTTGCTAATTAGTTCTGTATCTGTAGGAATGACCAACCAGATTGATGTGTGGACTTGAAATTACCACCTGTCAGAGGTGGATCATAAAATAGTAGAAGGCAGCAACTTTTATCTTCACAGGAAATTGTAAGAGCAATCTGACTTTGACCTGTCTTAACTTTCCTGTTCAGTGTTCAGGATATGAACTGATTGCTTTGAACCTTGGCAAAGGAGATGGATTTGAATTATGAAATGTGTGGTTGGAAAATGTAATTTTGGGAGCTACTTTTGCATTGCTTTAAACCATTCATGCCTCAGATACAACACTAGGTGCAGTTCCTTGAAACTGCTGTTCTAAAATTCTATGTAATTTTGAACACAACGAGGCACAAACTTGTAGTCCAAAATACTGTGTGATACGGCTCTTGGTTCTTCATGAGATGACCTGAACTGTGAGTAAATGCAACATCCATTATTCTGCTCTGTTTATAAAATCCAGACTGCTGATAGGACCTTGTGATTTGCTCTTTAAATGTGGTTGCTAGAAGAAACTGCTGTTGGAACCTGTTGGGATTATGGGTAAGCAGCCTGTAGTACTTAGCTGGCAAAATTTCAGAATAAAAATAGATAAAGCATTTGAGGAGTAGGAAAACTCTTAGAATGACCATGTTTAGGCAATCATTGCTTTTTAGTCATTCAGTGCTTTGGACTTCTGAGTGTTATGTTCAAGTATTTCTGAGTAGAACACAGTTGAATGAGGTGCAGCTTCAATCCTGTCCAATTTTTCTCTTTTGCCGTGTCGGAAGTACCTAAGTTGTTAGACATGAAAATATGCATGAAAAGATCAGGAGGCCTATAGATATGCTTTGCTTCTGTGTTTAGAAGATACAGCTATGCATGCAAATGTTTCTGCAGCCAGAGGTGTTTTTGAGCTCTGAATTGCTAGTCAATACACCTTGAATATGTTGTCTATTGAAATTAATTATGAACTTTAAAAATTGCCGGTCTCTTCAAACAGGGTTTTTTTTTTTTTGTGGTTTTTTGGGTGATGTCTCAGCTGAAGGAAAAGTTTTATTTTCACATCCTTACCCCCTTACTGTAAACAGAGACAGTTGTTTTGTTTTGAAAACAAAATTCTCTGCTCTGTTGTGCATCTGGTAGGCTTATTAAATGTGCACGTGGTAAGACTCCAGACTTCTAATTCACTGTAGTGTAATAGTTAAAAAACTTTGAGTTAAATGGTGCTTGTAAACATGTTGTGACCCAGGTGTGGGTTAGATTCAAAATACTTCAGGAAGTGCTGAAGAAGTGTTGCAGAACCTGAGCTCAGAGAGCAGCAGTGCACACCAGCTGCGCATCTGTGCAGGTCTGTATGCCGAGCAGAGCTGGACTGTGAATCTTGACACAACGTTTTAGAGGCAAAGCGAATCCCTTCTTGGTCTGATCAGGTCTGCAGGGCAGCATGTGCAGGCAGGCAGCTGCTGTTCAGGCATTCAACATGGTGGTACTTCTAGTAATAAGATTAGAGCTAAATCTTTAAATTCACCAATGCACTTGCTGCTATTGTATTTGAGACTTTATCAGATTTGAACTCCTGTGTTCCTCTGGTGCAGACTGAGTAGTGGTGGCTGCCTCTGGCTGCAGTGCGTCTCCTGCATGGACAGACTGTCCCGAATGATGGGAAAGCAGCGCAGTGCCTTTGCTTATTTGGCCTGCCCTGGGCATGGTTTGAATCTATTAATGGAAGCAATTACTGCCTGTTCTAGCGAGATGCCAACTGCTTGTGCACATGCTCTTGCTTAACTGAGTAAGTTCTCTGGTTTTTTTATATTTTGAAAGAATTTCTGTTACGATGGCAGAGCGGAGAGGGCTCTTTAAGGAAGTGTGAAAGTGTTGGCTGGAGACAGTGAGTGCAGCCCATGACAAAAAGACTCCTGCTGTGCAATGATGTGCACTGCAGGACTAAACTCTTGAGTTAACCTGTGACCCAAAGCACTAAGTTAACTAAAACAGTTGTGTCCTTGCCTGGAAGTAATGTTGCTCTGTGTTTTACAAGAGGAAGTGCAAGGGCCAAAAGTTTGTCTAGCCAGTACTTGACTTTGTATGTTGGTATGAAATTGGTCATTAGAGTTTGAGGTTTGATGGAGCTTGGGGTGAAGGGTGTGTGCCTTTGTGGTTCTTCTGTGTGAAGCTTGAGATGGGTGTTTGCTGGGGGGTGATAGAGGAGCTCGGTAAGTTAGAATATGAAGGTCAGCCAGAAAAATGCATTGCTGACATGAGTTGAAAAATCAATTACTTGAGCTCAAGATACCAATGTTATTGAAGAACAGGAGTTACACAGGCTTTTTTTCAATGCCAGAGGAGTGTGTCTCTTTATGTCATTTCTCATTTTGAAAAGTGAAAAGTGAGTAAGTGGCTTTCTGATAATATCATGCTTGGTTAGTCTTATCATCTCTAATTCTGGCCTTTATTTTTGATAGTTGCCTTTTAATATAAAAGTAATAGTATAAAAACTCCACCTTCAGCCATCAAAACATCTATAAATTCATAACTATATCCTGAACTAGTATATTCAGTAGTCATCAGCCACACCCGTCATTTGGCATTTTGTTGCATCCTAAATAGAGACATCTTCACATACATGCTTACCAAATACTCCTACATCATCTTTGGATATTGTGAAACTAGTGGCTTGTAAGGTGGAACCTTTTCAGTAGGAGGTAATTTGAATGCCCTGTCCTATTTTACTTGGGTCACTGTAGGGAAATCCGTGTACTCACAGCCGCTCACGAAGTCTCTTACATGCTTATCATCCTATAGTGACATATTTGTTAATTAGGTGTTATAACTCAGGAGAGACATTTATATCACAACTACTCTTTTGACAAATTAAGCCATGAATATATTTTGGTACTCACTAATGGTAAAGGGTTTATTTTGAGGTGCATCAGTCAGCACAGCAGCAGAAAGGTGTGCCTGAAACATTTCTGGGTGCTTGTGTTAGTGCATGGTGACTGGCATGGTTAATGATGATGCTGCAGATGGGTGCCGAGAGGCTCACTGTGCACTAGCAACAGGTTCTCAGCTGTTTCATGAAGACTAGTCTTACCAAGCCTGTGCTGCTACCTCTTCACGTTCAATAACAATATAGATACCAGGCTAGTAGTGACTGGAGATTCGTGGTGTCACTGCATCTTCTTTTTGCAGAGTATATGTATATTCCAAGAATTCTAAGCATTTCATAAATATGAATCAAAGCAGTTGCTGTGGCTGGAATGGCATGCTTATCTCTGCGTGTACTTAGGAAGATACTGCTCCATATGTTTAAAAAACTGCCAGGGTGCATTGTGAACTGTAAATTTTTTATAAAGTAACTTGATGCTTTGTTTTAAAAACACATTGCTGAAAATGTCAACCCTTGAATATTTTTTTAATTTTTTTTTGTATTAGAGAATATTTTAGGCTTACAAATACAATAAAAAATACACATCATATTTTATTTATTGAGCTTACATTTTCTTAGTTTATTCCACAGTCTCTTTTTAAACACAAATGTCAATCCCTCTTTAATAGTGTACAAAAGCCTCCAACCAAGATTAAATTTTCTCCTCGTGTAAGGCTTCAAAATTCTTAATCTGTCTCTTGAGCTACTGCAGTAATTTTTCTAGTGTTAAATACTAATATGTGGAGTGGTCTGTTTTGCTTAATTCCTACATGATGACAAGGAAGAGCAGATCTTAGATAAGAAACTGGAGGATTTGATACTTCTTCTCATGGTGGTTTCCACTTTCTGTCTCACTTCATTATTAAAAATCATGTCCAGTGTAGCTGAGGTGGTCTTTCATGAACTTGATTCTTTCAAAATTGAAGCAAAAAAGATCATGTGAGGTGGGAGGGGCAATTTATCTGCCAAACAAATGTACTTGTATGGTTACTGGCACTGGCTGCAATGTAATTTTTAAAGCTTCAAAGTTCTTATTCTTGTTGAATATTTACTTTAAGTTCTGTTTACTTTGTGATTCAAAAGCCCAGACTTGGTTTAGAGTTGACAAGCTTTTGCAAAAGATAAATCAACAGAGCATTCCATTGGAGGCACAGAACTAGTGGAGGTTCTCTACTGCCAAGGCTGTCTTATGGCCCTGAATGAGTGGTGTCCCGCTCTGCTTTGGAAAGTTTCTTTGTCAGCATCTATCAACGTGAGTTTTTTAGATACATGGTGTGATGCGAGTCTGCAGTGCTCCGGACTTGTTTTGGCTCAGTAGTGCCACCTCCCTGAATGATGCAGTGTTGATGAGTTTTGGTATTTTTGACTTCCTGTCATACTGTGTTGTCATTCTTTATTTTGAGATAATTCTCAATTTCTTTTAGACTTCAAATACATTTGCAGAGAATTTTATCTAGCAAAATCTCTGACAGAAAGACTGAAACAGAAATTGGCCATTTGGCAAAACAGAGAAAGGTTGGTTTATTCACTATATGGAGGTGAAGACAGTAATGCATTACTTATGTATCCTCTGAATGCTCAGCAACAAGTAGTTGACTTTGAATATGTTTTCTTTAAAGACACCTGTGCAGTTATGTAAGGGAGTAACAGCTGAAAGTATTTGCAGACCTCCTGCACTATGCTGTTTTATTACATTGAGATAAAAATATGGTGCTGAAAGTTTTGCTTTAAATGTGTAATGGACCATCATCCCAACACTCATGTTTTGCTGTTTTGAAGCCTCTTTCTGAGTCCATAGCAGATACACTATTCTGAAACAAACTCTCTGGAAGGCAAGCTAACACTTTCCGTAGTGCCCATTACATTTTAAAAGAAGGAACTTCTGAATATTCAAATTCTTCTGGTGTAAATCTAATCCTTGTAGCTGCATTTTTGATCGGAGTGCCCTTGAGAAATGCTGCTTCAGTGTCTGCAGAGAAACTGACACATAAGGTAACCCAAGAGGTGGCTTGTTAATGGATTTGCTGCTGATGTGGTAGAATATTTAGGGAAAGGATGCTTAGGAACCAGGACAATAAAAGGCAAAAGAGAGCTACAGAAATGTTTGCCCAACAACATGATGAAATTACTTAAAATACATGTTGGAGAAAATCAAACCAACAAACATCTGCCTCTCCCCCTTGTAAAAAAAAAAAAAAAAAAAAAAAAGGAAAAAAAGAGCTTCTTTTCATCCTCCTGAAAACCTGGCATTTTCTGGGGTGGTACTGGTCTTTGTGGGTGTTCTGGTTGAGATCCAAGTTGAAAACAAAAAGGAAAATCAGTTATTGTAAACAGATTGCTGAACACTGGACATCTTGCTATGTAGCTTCCTTGTCAAGAGCTTCCAAGTCCTTAGAATGTTTATTGTTTGAGGTGTTTATAACATTGTAGCTAAGTCCATGGCATATTCTAGTGCATGGCTGTAACCCATATTTTAATACTGAATTCTTACTGGTTATTACATTAAATGTCATGAATGAGAACCCTTTCAAATGGACTGTGAAATACTCAGAATAACGGGAGACAATTTGTGTGTCCATCAGAAGAATGATGAATTATGCTTGAAGCTGGAATATTTAAAGGTTCTCAGGTCCCTTTCAATGGAACAGTAACCTGATTGTTTAAATAAATTTAGCAGATGTTGTGTCTCTCTTAGCATTGCAGTTCCATGACTGGATTCCTCTTTACTGTCAGAATTGCTGGATAGTGGAGGGAGATGTCTGACTTCCACATGGTGAAAGTTAGAAGTTAGCTCTTGACAGCTCTGTTTTCAAGTTCTCAGCAGGGTGTGGTGGATGAGTACTAAACCTGGAGAGACATCAGTCTAATCTCTCTTTCTTTGTTTACTCCTTGGGACAGGCTGCATCCTCTCAAGTAGTTTTTGAAGTTTCAGTTTTGCAAATGTGAATGTGACAGTGGCACTCTTTTTGTCAGAAATGCTAATTCTGCCCTTGCTGCCATCTACACTCAGAAGTTTTGTGTGTACTCTGAGGAATGTGGTATACCTCTGTATGGAATTTCAGGATGTCCTCTTGCAACTTTGGGCTAGTTTAAACCCAGAAAGGCAGATTGACAGTGTTGAGTGGACTGAATGCCCTTAGTGCTTTGCAATACGTGTGTTTTCTGAGTTATGGTTCTTCTGGTGTGTGGTCTCACCTGTACTATTGGTTGCTATTTCAGAATTTCTTACCTGAATGAAGAAGAAATCCATGGTGCATGTGCAAGATAGATAAAATAGACTTTGAAAACACTCTTGTACTCACATGACCAAGGTGTGAAACTAGTTTTATTAAAATCTCTCTGAGGCAAATTATCTTAATCTGTCATCCTTTGTGTAGAAGGTTGTTGTAGGATGACTTCTGAAGGATCTCATGGTTCAAATGTTTTTCTCAAGCTATTGGCATCTTCATCATGGCTCAAAAAAGAGGCAAGTGAGCTTGCTTTTGCTCAGATGGAAGATGGAAAGTAAATGCAGGACTTTTGTGGACTTTGAAATGGGATATTATAAAATGGAATTGCAGAACTGAATTATGAGTAAGGAATTTTTCATTAGCAGTGTGTTCCAAGGAAAGAAAATAGAAATACTGACAACAAGCAGTTGTTGCGTAGGAAAAGAAAAACTAAAGCTAGCTAATTTCATGAATTTCAAGAAACATTTGGAAGTGATAAGAGTCTGACAACCTGTTGACTAGTAGCTGTAAGGAACAATGTCAGAGTTCAGTGAGCTGAAAGTAAGTGTTTGATTTGACTAGGAAACTTGCATATTTTTTCCCAAATAATGGTAGAAA
This sequence comes from Sialia sialis, assembly GCA_009812075.1. NCBI lineage: Eukaryota > Metazoa > Chordata > Aves > Passeriformes > Turdidae > Sialia > Sialia sialis. Next base: position 90,245,198 of record VRYO01001463.1, on the reverse strand, counting down.
TATTTTGTATTTTAAATGCTTTTGTAATTATCATTCTACTTGGCTTCCAAAATAGAAGAAAAGTTATAAATTCCCTGCAGAACTTTTCCTCTTAACAGAAGGAGCAACGGCTGCTTTGTGTTGGTCTCCTGAGGCCTTTTTCATTGGTTGGTTGGTTGGGGTCATTTTTGTAGTTCTTTTCTCTTAAAGTACCATTAATCAAAAAGTATTTGGAATGGGATACCTGCCTTAACTGCTGCTTCTCTTGTAGTATGTTATTTCAGTTTCGTGTCTCAGTTTGCAGGCGTAGTAGATGAAAATAAATTAAGCTGGTGTAGAATTACTGATCAAACAACATGTCTTACCCTTTTTTTTTAGTAGAATGGCTATTTAGGCAAAAAAGGAAACAACCGACTCCTTATTACATTGACACTTGAGAAGTGAGGATTGCTCTGGCTTAAAATATTAGTGATAATGGTAAAAGTGGGAAAGCTACACTGAAGAATTGGTGTGATAGACATTTAAAATAATTTTGAATTTAATGCTGTATTAGTCAAACCTGACTTTTGTTTGCAGTATTGTTCCTCACCTACTTTGCTCCTTCACATTCTTACCCTAGTGTTACTAACCCAGAACTGCTGACCTCATTAATGCTGCTCTCTAATTAATGTAATGCTTATCAGAGTTCAGAACCTGTGTGCCCTTACATGTGACTTTTCAGGGGGTTTCAGACCGATCTGCTTGCTCAGAGTCTTTCTTGTTCCCTAATACATGGTTCTCATTCTCTTCTAAGGATCTTTGTCAACTTTTTGAGAGACCATATGTAATTCTGCTTGCTTTCTTGTTTGTTTTGTGTAACTCTCTTCACTATGCAGGCAGATCCCTGGGTAGATAATTTAGGCCATGGGTTATTTATGGCAGAGATAATTAGCTGTGTTGCAGCTCCTGAAACAGAAGAATTGCAGCTCAGTGTCGTGGAAGTTTAGCTGATAAGCTTTGTGAGGCCTCAGCTCCTCTGCACAGAGTCAGATCAGGAGACTCAGTGCTGGACTCCTGCAGTCTGGGTGTCTAGCAAAGCTTCATTAGCCCATGCTGCCCATGCTGTACCTGGTGTATGTGCTAGTGTTGGAGTCAAGAGCAATGCCAGGGGCAGGAAAGGGCAGAATGTAGGTGAGTGCGGGCCTCCACTGCTTCTTCCCTAGTTCAGATGCAGTGCAGGATGAGCATGCGTTCAGGTAATGAGGCAAAGCTCATGGGAGTCTCCTAAAACTCATGTGTGAGGACTGGATACATAGAGATATCTAATGGACACTATGGTGTTGATTTGGTGTTTGGGAGTGCCTGTAACATGCTTCTGAATGTACACTCTGTTTTCTGGGTTTTTCTGTTTCCAGAGTGGTTCAGCGTACTTCCATCATGACTGGGTAGAGGGGACTGTAATGACCACACAAATGATACTAAATGGAATTATAAAGCTGTGTCTTAAGTAGTATTTAAAGTATTTCGTTGAATACTAGAAACTAAGTAGTTGAAATTCTTTGCCAAAAGGTGAGGTAACACTCACAGATTGATTTAAATACACCTGTTGACCTTACTGATCGAGCTGAATGTTAAGTTCAAAGCAGAGTTATTTGCAGTACCAGGAGAAAAACAATCATCATGAAGGAATAAATTTTTCATGGTTCTCTCTTTCTACGAAGGAGACTTTCCCTTGTGTAACTGCAGTACAGCATCACTGGCAAACCCTTCACATCCCAGTGCAGGATCCCAGAGCTCCCTTGTTGTCTGCCTCTGAGTGGGTGCCAGCACAGGCCACAGGTTCTCCTGCAGTCTCTGGCTCAGCATGTAGGGGGCTGGACCTGCTAGCCAGGCCTGACTTTTCACCCTGCAGGCTCTTTCAACATACAGAGCTAATCTAACTACTAAACCTTAGCATTTCTGTTCAAGCAGATCCATAGATGAAGTTTATGCTTTTTTTCGTTCTCCTCAAGTTTAACTTCCTTCTTTTTCTACCCTTCGTTCTCCTGACCTTCTATCTGCATTCTCCCATGCTCTTTAAAGATACCATGTAAAGAGTTATCTCCAGAAACGATGGCTTCAGAATAGAGCTTGAATGCTGTTAACAACTCCCAGCAGCACTCTGCTGCTTACTCTAAATGGGAAGCTTTGATTACATTTAGTCATCTGTAGTTATTATGGTAGTGTGTGTGTGTCACTCATGTCTCAGCTCTTTTGTCTGTTTTCTGTGTTTCCCTCTGAGTAACTTCCTTTAGAGTAAGTACTCACTGACAGGGATTGTGGTTTTTTTATCCTATTATTAACTAATATGTATTTATATTTTTGCATGCCAATTGGTAAATATCTTTCTCCTGCTCTGAAACATGTCAGGACAGCTTGATTTAATTTTAAGATGTATAATTTAGAGTTTGGGATGGGGTTTTTTTGTCTTTTTTTGTTGTTTTTTTTTTTCTGCTGCAATAAGACAAATCTTATAATGGAATAGCTTTTTTCATGATGCAGCTGTGTTTAGTGTGCTGCTGCTAAATGAAAAGGCCTCTGCATTTCTGCAGGGTGGCATAGACTCTCCTCTTCGCAAACTCTCCCTCTCTTAGCCTGGAGTGCTCCTTTGTTCACAGTATCCATGCTGAACCTATGCCCTTTTTAGTATCTAGTCAGGTGCTTCTCCACTGCATGAAAGGGTCCATGCACCTTCTCTGTTTTTAGGCATTAATTTGTCTCTTTGCCACTTTTTTTTTTGGCTTTGTTTTATGCCTTGAGGTTAAAAAAAACCACCTGGCTGTACTCTGTCAGGGCTTTTTCCCTGCACAATAAGTCTACAACATGGCTAAAATTCTCACAGGTAATGTCAATGGGAAGATATTTCAAAAACTTCTACCTTTCAGGATAGTAATACAGTAGCATTCCACTCTTTGTAAAGAGGTATTCATAAAAAGATAAACCTGTCTCTGCAATCTGATATCACAGCTCAAAAAACATTTTGATGGGGTACTGTTAGCTGCAAGCCAAAGAGGGAATAAAGATTCCAGTAGTATTAAAGAAGAATGAACAAGTTTTTAAGAAAGAAGGATAAGAATATCTTTAAAATATTTGAGCTTAAAATATTTGACTGTATAGGCTTTGGGTAAAATTCCATTGAGAATACTGGATGTTGTTTGAACACGTGTTTTTAAATGTCAGAGTGTGTCTAGAGGAAAACAATTTGTTTAAGAAAAAAAATATTTTCTGACAGCAGCACACTGTGCAGGCTGCCAGTCACAGTTCTTGATGATGCCTGCTATCAGTAAATCAATAAATGTGAGAGTTGCAGAGCATAGGAAGTCTGTTTGGGAAGGTGATTATGATGACTGACAAGTTTTGAGTAAACCATGTCAGGAGCTAAGTAGAAAAGTTGATTTTGTCAGTACAGTGGGATAGAAGCTGAAAAGATGCAAACTCAAGTTTTTGTTTTGTTTTATAACCCTGTGGAATTGTAGAGGCTATATTCTTTATCTCCCTATTTCCTGTTTTCAGTTCATTGAGTCTATACTGTGTGTCACTTTATCTCTTGGAGCTTAACACAGTTACTATGGTAGAAAAGAACAGATGTATCCATCTTTCTTGTGGTGGCTTTGAATATGAGAATAGTGATTTCGCCACCAAATCCAGTGTACCACTGCAAATTCACTTGGCAGGTTCTGTGGAGAGAGAAGCTGTTGATCCCAGCGAGACATTTTTCAGAGCAAAACCTGCTTGGACTTGTTTCAAGCACATTGCAGTGTTTATGTGCAGAGCAAAGCGTGGAATAAATTGGTGATCAGAGGTTTGGTGAAGCATGTGACAGGAGTTACAGGAGTAGTTGGGCTGGGCATGCTTGTGTGAAATGTTATGTTTTTGGAGACTGGGACAGTCTTGAATTCAAAATTAAAACAGATTTTTAATGTGTCTCTTAAATTTACATTTGAACCGTGTTTTGTTGGGAATTTTTAATAACAAAGGCTGCAAAAGCTTAAATACTTCTTTTCAGAGTTTTAAAGATTACAAGTTAAAAACCAAAAGAAGAATCCAGATATTTTAGTGAGTAAATCTAGTAGTAAGTTGTAAATCTCTGTAGGTAATATACCAGTTGTGATTTTAAAATATTGTAAAAACAGTGCATTACTAGTTTAGTTTGGGCTTGATTTTTTCATTTACATGATATTTGATATAATGTTTTTAAAGTAGACATCACATAGCTCCTATTTTCCATCCCTTTGCCAGAACTGCCTTTTCTGAGTGCTTAATTCTCTGGGACCTCAAAAACAGGTGAGGATTAATCAGTTCTGTGTATGTTCTTGCTGTCAGAAGGATATTTTTCATCATGTTCCCAATTTTCTTGGACAAAGTGTTCCAGCTGTCTTCATTCAGTAAAGATACCATCAATTACAAGTAATTAACAGGTCAAATCAGATTATGATCTGTGGGTTTTCTTTCTGAGGGGTAAGGATTAAAATGTCTATTGTAATCTAATAATTCTGCATGTGGCAGATCCAACCTGAAGTTGTTTCCAAAGAAGAAAAATGTATTGTGGATGCTTTTTCATATTGAAAATTAAGAGTTTGAAAGGTCAAGATATGAAAGAGTACTGAAATTCAACAAATTGATGAGAGGCCAGATTATTTTGGTTCATTAGTTTAATCTCTCCCATGCAGCTCTTACTTCTGGCTTTTTGAAATGAAGTGCTGCATAATTTTCTGCTTGAAGTTCCAGGGCTTTTCCACAGAAAAGTGAGTGAAACTGTAGACCATTAACTTAGACTGGATGAAATAATGATATTGAACTCAAGAGTGTGATCAGGTAGTGCCTGGCACATCAGGTGAGGTGGCATCAGAAGTTACCCTTCAGCTGTTTAATACTGTGCCCTGAGAGGTAATGTCAATGAGGTTCTTTGTATTTCTGTTATTTTTTTTCCAGCTGTAATACTTAGGGATTAAATAAGAATATTTAAAAATAGGTATTTTAATATTGGTAATGATAGATGGATAAGTTCATACAAGGAACAGAAGGTTCCATAATATACTGAAGAATAATAGCTGAAAGCTCAAGTCCAGTGAAGGGTTTGGGCTGGGGGAGGGGAGGCTAGAAGTGCATTTAGTTATTGGAAGAAACTGCTAAAGGAAAGAAGGAATATATCTGCTAACTTGAAGAAACAAGATAGGTCTCTCCTTTTGCCTTTGATCACCTTGTGCTTCTCCTGTTTCTGGATTGTATGGTAAGTGAGACAAGTCAGTCTCCTTTCTGAAGTGTGGAATACTTTGGTCTCCTGCTGCTTGGACAAAGCTGGGATGGTGGTTACCATCTTCTGGTATCACAGAAAAAAATCTTCAGTCTTCAAGGCCTGCACTAAGAACTACACCTGCAAATTTTTTTTCTTTAATACTGTGTCTCAGGTTGCTGGTGGTATGGAATATTGGTCAATCATGAGAATTATAGTAAGAACATTTTTAAAATGTGAACAATTTCTTCTGAGTCACAGTATGGGATTTTCCAGGTTTCAGAGAAAGTATGTGATAGCACATTTTGCTAACCATCAAATATAAGGTGCTAATTAACTTATTTTCATTGCCCATGTCTATCAGCTAGGATCACCTTCTTTTAAAAATAGCTTTTCCTTTGGTATTTGTCTGCCTTGTGTATTTGGGCTCAGCAGTTTAGTGAAAGATAAGAATCAGAGATGACTGCTAAATGTGAAAAATTAGAGTCACTTGCAGGCAGGTTGACCTTCAGTGAGTACAGCTTTGGAGAGAAGCTGTAGGAGGACAAAAGATGAAAGAGCATTGTGTATTATAAGCTCTGTCAAGAGGGTTTCTTGTAAAACATGTAGATGAGAAAGAAAAGTTTTGGGGGAGCATAATAGAATCAAAAGCTGGTAACAGTTCACAAGAGAATTTCTACTATATTTTTACATTTAGTAAGGTAAACTAAACTGCTCAAGTTGTGTTTCCTTGGTGTTAGTGTTTATTGATGCCTACAGTAATGTTGCTGTGACTTTAGAGAGAAAGGGGAATGGAAGGCCCACTACAATTGTTGTTAAATTGCATCCTTTCTGTTTCCCAGATTGTAGTCCCAAAATTCTGCAATTTGCAAGCAGAGGAGCATAAAATTCTCCAATGCGTATTTAAGATGACAGATTGCCTGAGCAATCCAGTAGTTTGTCTTGTGTAAATTATAAAATGACATAAAGAATCATTACACAATCTGAATCATTGAGTAAGTGATGGTTGAGTGAGAGAAAAAACTGTTTCCTGAGAACTTGCTTCAGAGATGCTCATTCTTCAAGTGCCTCTAATAGCACTAGAGAGGTCTCTGATTTTAGAAATTACTTCGATTTGTATGCAGGAAACAGCATATTGCCTTGATGGAGCAGCTTTTTTTTTTAATTTCAAGTAACTTTGGCTCAGTTGATAGACATATTCAAAAAAACTCCAGCATGTAATTGTGAGGCTTTTTGTGGTTATTAAAAACAGGTGCCAAGTAAATAGTCATTTTTTTTGGTTTGTTTTTAAGTGGTGAAAAGGTTCATGGAGATGCTTAGTCGTCTCTCTGAGGTAAGCAGAAACTTTGCTATGCAAGACTCCTATTAACGAGCTCAACTTTTATTATTGCCAGCTGAACAAGCAGCTCAAAGCAGCTAACAGAATTTTATATTAGTCTTATACCAGCTGGAGTCAGCACAGATGGCAGTAATAGTTTCCATCACAGTGCAAACATAAATGGCTGCTCTGTTGTAAACATGGAGGAGTGTTAAACAGAGGTCCCAAGCAATGCATTTACTAGTACTTATTAAGACATATTGAGTATCTTTTAGACCAAGTCCTGAAAGTTAAATTTCTCTGAACATTATGATGAATTGCTGGGATGTGAAGAAAAGCACCTTTTTAATAAATAATAAACTTACTTCAAGAAGGAAGTGATGTGTTTGTAAAGAGACATGGTTTATGGATCAGATTGTGAATATGTGCAGTTACAGTAAATTAGAATCATCATTGTCTTGGATTTGGAGGACAGAATTGCTGGGAAATGTTTTCTTTTTCCTCAGCTTGTAGCAGAGGTGCAGTACAGAGACAAGGTTTCACACAAGGGCTGCAGGAGGTTGTAACTAGGATGGTCAGCGTTTAGCATTGGAAGAAAAATCCTGTGATACAAATTGGAGCTTAGATGAGGTGATTTAGTTGGAATTGGGTCAGAAGGCACTGCTTGCTATTGGAAAGGGGAAATTGCTGTAAATCCCTTATCACAATTTTCTGAGATTATGGAAGTAATTTACAGTAATAAGAATAGATGACTTTTAAAAACTCTTCAGGAATTAGTTTGAAAAAAAAGTTCCCAAAAGTAACTTGTCTGTTTTGACTTTCTGTGAATGCAAAAACATTTGAAACTTGTTCTCTGAAGAAATACATCTGTTTGTGTGTTGTTTGGGGCTTTTTAAAAGCGTTTTCCAGACTTAACTATTGTCTAGGTTATGGCAGGGAGGAGAACAAACCATGAAATAATTGCTTTGACTCTGGAGCTCACTGCAGGATGTGGTAAAGCAAATAACTGAGCAAACCTGCAGGGAAGAGGGCTTTTTTATTGTTCCCTGCCAGGGTCACCAAGCCTCCCCTTACTGTGGGCAGCAGGCAAAATCTCTGGCATCTCACACAATCCTTCAGGTAAAATGAAGTGAGCATGTCTTTGGAATGGCTTTGGATTACAGTTGTTCACATAAGTTGGTTAATGAGGTGATATACTGGAAGAATATTTCTAAAGGTGAGGTATTTAAGAATTCTTAGCACTTTTTCCACTGTTAATCTAGTGTTGCTCTTGGCAATGAAAAAAGAGTGAAGGTAGGCTGGGTATATTTTTGTCTGCTGCTGTTAGGCACCAGAGGCAATCAAACGTTGCCATGATGTGCCTTCCTTCTGGAGAAAAGTTATTGTCAAGGAATAAAATTTTAACTTTGGTTTTATGTTTGTGTGCCAGACTTCCAGGTTTTAATACCAAATTAAGGTGTGTAAGAACAATAATCCAGCAAAATCTGAGGGATATTTTACTGCAGGGACAACTCAGGTCTGACCATGAAGATACGATTGGCATTCACGGATTCCTGAAGTATAGTCTGTATATACAGTATAATTTCTTTTTTTGTGGTTTTGTTTTGTTTTTTTGTTGTTGTTTGTTTTTGGGTTTTTGTTGGATCTTTTGTTGTTGTTGTTGGGGTTTTTTTGTTGTTGTTTTGGATTTTTTGTTTTTTTGGTTTTTTTCTCTTCTCCTTTTTGTTCACGTGTGAGGTGTGTTTTTGGAAGAGAGTTGCTATTAGTGACAAGTTTTTCCTCAAGAAAAACGTTTTTGAGACAGTTCTTAAAATAGGCTAAGACAATCTTAGTGAAATTTTAGATTTGCAAAATCTGCTTTTAAGCTGCGGAGATGTTGGAAACAACCACTTCACCCAGATTTTCCTGTATTATTTTCCCTGCTACTGGCTCCCCCAAAAGAAACATATGTTTCCAAAATCTCTCTTGCAGTTGTTTGCTTATGCATCCCTCTGAAAGCTTAACTAGGAGATAGCTACTCATATTGAATAGGTTTAGTTTAGGTGTGCTGAACTGCTCTCTAGGATTAGCATTGAATGGATTTTATTCCTTTGGTAAATTACTAGCCAAGATACCAAGTTTGCCAGAGGTGTTGTCATTTGTCCATGGTGTCCTGAAGCATAAAGTAGGTAAAATGCAACTTTAAATTAAAACTCTTGCTGTTTTGCAATCTGATGCAGACACATTTGTGGTCCTGTGGTTTTACAGGTAGGTGCTGGAAGTTTCTGCTCTTAGAAGCAGAAACGCTGTGTACCAGTACTCATTGTACTATTCAGAAGTTAGACCTTTTCCTGAAGTTCTCTGTTTGTTTCTCTACCTTTTAAACAGAGATATTAACAATCTCTGGGATTGTTGTTTTGGGTTTTTTTTGTTGTTTTGTTTTTTGTTTTTTCCCAGGCCTCTGATTAGCATAGTAAATATTCTTGAGTTATATCACTTTTTTAAACAGTTTTGCTGCATTTCCACAAAGCTTCCCTTTTACTATAATTTAGTGTTATGTTTGACCTGAAGTATGAAACTCATGGGTACCAAAAGGTCTGGAAGGATGGTTCAAGGACTGGGCTGCTATTGAGGCAAGACTCCCAGTTAATTTTCATGCCAGTAGTTAGAAAATATCAATAAGGAAACAATTGCTTTTGTTGGTAATTATTCCTTCAAATGCTCCTTTGAGGCTTTTCCTTCATGAGGAGAGCATATGCTTTGATGGAGAAAATAACACCATATTTTTACCACTGTTTTTCTGAGGAGGATCTTTTGGAAAATATTAATTATCTGCAAAGTATTACCACCGTGTAAGAAAGAAGAGCTCATCTCCTGTGCCTCAGGTATTCAAATGATGCTGAGTGTGCAGTTTTAGTGTTGTTTGTGCTGTGAGTTGAGCATTAATATGCAGTATATACACATAACATGCCCCAGGACACAGACACATGAGCTGGTTAATCCATGGCATTTCAAGCACTCTGTTTGGAAAGATTGCATACACCTCGTGAAACCCCTAAAGGTGATTTGTCTCTTGAAATATGACTACGTGTGTGTCTGGATGAATTCAGGCTGCATTTCTCATGCTGAAGTTCCTGCTTTTCAAGGCACAGTCCTCTGTTTCTTGTATTTCTGACAGTGTCTGGTCAGCATATACACCTGACTTGATCTCAGTTTATTATTTACACCTTACTCTTTCTGCTCTGGATTCATGAAGTCTTATTTAAGTTCTTGGGAAATCTTGTAGTCAAATAGTGAAGGTTAATGTGTCTAGCTAGCCTTTGGATTATCATTCACATAATTGCAACTCTTAAGTTCTGTGTTACAGTAGCTTTTTACTGCTTGGTTTTTATAGGTATTGTATTTTCCCTGTGGAGTAGGCCAGCTGATTAACACATTCTTTTTGGTATTTTGGAAAAACACCCATTCTCTCACCTTGTATTTCTTTAATGTTGATCCTGTTAAATGATGGGATGCTTGCAGAATATGAATTTTGCAGAATGCTGGGTTTCCCACCAAGAACACCGGTGAGTTACAGAGCTTTCCCCACACACCCTTATCTTCTGTTCATCACATCTGACTGGACTGTTGCTTTGGAAACCGTTGTAATGTCGCAAGTGACTTCATTATGATTAAATGAGGGGAAAAAAATAGAACAAAAGAGCACATTCCTGCTTCAACATGCAACTTGGAAACTGTCTCACATACATTCTCTGTACTTCAGAGCACTTTTTGGTAATGGCATAGGTCTGTCCTGCTAGTCTGGAATAAAATCTATACTTTGAAATTCCTGTTATTTATTTCCTTTAAATAGAATCAGTTACCAGCTGATATAGTTACACGGTTAACTGGCTTATACTCTATTAAAAGCTGTGCGTGGTTCTGGCAAAAAAAGGGAACCATTTAGTGTTTACACTTCTTTGTCCATCACAGAGACTTAATTAGTTGTCTTTAACACTGAGAATGTTGTAGTTTCCTGTTCTATCTGGGAGTATTTTATATTTATTTCTAATATCTGTATAAATATTTGGGTTTCTGAAGCAGTCTGTAACTGCAGCTAAACAGAAGATTATAAAAATGTGCCAGGATGCTGCAAAATTTTTGGCACTGTCTCAGCATTGTTACTGATCTAAAGAGATTTCCATGTATTTTGTGGTTATGTTGGAGTTTTTTTCTCTGTTTACACTTGATAGCTTGTCTAGCAAATTTAAGTCTTCAATGCTATATGGTGAATAAATGAAACTTTACTAATGACTGAAGAAGGAAAAACCAGAGTTATGGTTTCTTAGACCTGCCTCCTTAATGCTCTAGTTTACTGAAGGTTGTTGTCGTCTAGTTTACTAAATAGTAAACTCTTTTGTTTGTGCAGCTTGCATTCAAAACCATAGAATGGTCAGGAGCCAGATCAGTGATTGTTGCTTGGAGGTGAGAGGGATGGGAACAGGAGGAGCCTCTGCAGGAGTTCCCACACCCCTTGGCACTATGGTGTATGTGCAGTGCTGTTTGGATGTCCTGCTGTTAACTCTGCTCCTCTGCTCTGGGTCTGGGTCGCTCCCTGGAGTCTGTACCAGCTCAGTGTGCTGCTGCTCAGGTGCCAGTGCTTTGCTGGGAGTCTCTCCAGAACAGGTTACTGAGCCACCAGCCAGGCCTTGCTCTGGGCTTTACAGGGAAGGGGGCTGGCAGTCAGAGCACTCCTTGTTACCCCTGCTCTTGTGCCAAGCAGAAATCACTAACAGGTCTGCAGAAGTTTAAAGTGCTTGGCATGGACAGCTTGATAAGTGCCACAGCAACTGAAGATAGTTTGGGATGTGTTTAAATACAATTTTTTTTTGTTCTTCATTCAACTTTATTGTCACTGGTTTGTGAATGAAGTGGTTGATGGGTGAGATAGTGCTACAGAAAGTGGTGAAGTATAGAAAATAAACAGGGTGTGAGACTTGCTGCAGAAACACCAGACTAGTATATTTTCTTCAGCTATATCCATATGAACTGCTAAAATTGACATTTACAGCCACTGATAAACTTTTAAATCATTTATACTTTCAAGTGAATTGTCATTTTCTTCCATAAGTGTCACAACACCTTCCTTTTTTGGCAAAGCAAAATGAATAAGCCTCTCCTGAGTAATACATGAATTATCTTTTCCATTATCTCTCAGGAAGTTCTGATTGTTTCTGAAACGCTGAGTGCTACTGATGTGCTACCTGAGGAATGTGTCCACTCCCTCTATTGTATAAGTACGTGGTGTAACCATTAATATGAATCTGTTGTTCTCTTGTTCTTTCTGGAAAAATAATTAGCAGTTCTGAAATAGTATGGCTTTTTTGTACCAAAAAAATATATTTTTCTGAATGTATATTTTTGTCATCTGTCTAGGTAGCTGCAGATGAGCATCTTATCCCTAGTTATTTCTGCATACTATCATGTCTTTTTGCTTTTGTGACTGAAATCCTAAATTAATTACGGAATTGTAAATTCTCATCTCGATGTTGATCAATACAGCCTCTTAGTCATGGCATTTCTGTACCATCAAGGAAAGTATTGATTTATCCAGATATATATGCATATTCTTGGATAAATTAAATACTGATATATAAATACTGCTAACACTCACATATACACTTTTTCAGTCAGAAGTCCATCAGAGTAGTCCATTGTGAATTACCATCAGCTAAATAAAAGAGGTAGGATGTGTAAATAGATATTTAATTCACAAAATTCAGATGAACTTATGTTACTGAGCATATTTGGTATTTTTAGCAGATACATGTTGAACTGAAGTACTGTATGTGTGAGAGGCCAGTTCTTTCTGGATTCTATTTTTAGGCTGGTCTGGAATGCTCACATGATGATATTGTTTGTAATCTTGGGTGTTTTTATTGCCAGTGATGCTATGGCAAAGAGCTTCTCAGTATTTCCATTTTACAGTTCTATTTCTAAGCTGTGTACCTAGTGCCTAACATAAAGCTTGCCTTGGAGGTTGAAGATGTGACTCCTCTGCAAGTGGAATAAATCCTGTCTTTGTATTTATGGAATAGTTATGTGATTGCAATGACTTGTAGACATTTCATTATTATGTTGCTAAAACAAATATTAAAACACATACCAGTTTAAAACAAGATGTGAAAAGTAACCATGGAAAAATGGTCAAAGAATAGATAGAAAACTGAAACTGCATAATTGCAGTTTGTGAGTTTGTTCTGGTACAGTGGAGTTTAATCCAAAGTGTTGAAGCCATAAATGATTTTGAGCTCAGTTAGTGAGACTCTCTGTTAAAAATACTAGCCAAAATTAATGTTGGCAATATTTCAGATTTTTTTGTTTCAGTGTTCTTTGGTGATCTTTTATTAGGTTCTCTCCAGTTCATTAGCAAAGTGTTTAAAAAAATCATTTGAGGAGAACAGAAATGGAGGAGCAGAAAATAATCAAACTGACAGGAAAAGAATACCACTTATGTGTAATTGTAATAAAATATGTGAAAGCAAAAAGGAAAAAAAACCCACTTATTTTTTTTGTTTAAATTTTGTTTTGGTCAGCTGCCTAAAGGAATATTTCTGCCTTCTACTTGATGACTATCATTTTCTTCTATAAGGAAAAAAGAATCTCTCTCTTGCTGCCTTCACTCCCTCTTTCATTCCCTCCTGAGTAGACTATGATACTTATTGCCTTTCTTGACAAGCTGTAGTGGCATTTGATTAAGTGTATACAATGTTATTTTCCTGAGGTTTTTTTGGGGGGCCGGTTTGAGTGAGTTCAAGATTTAGAAAATGCTCGATACTTTTTGCAGCACTGTACAGAAATTGTATCTATTTGTCACTGCCCAAGAATCAAAAGTTATGACTCTCGGAGTAACTAAAGGAATTGCCTTAAGTACCTTATGTGGATTAGACAAAAAAAGTGCCATTTGGAAAAGCTAGATTTCTATTGAAAGGTTACCACTTTGATATATCATTGTTATGCAGTTAACTTATTTTTGTCTGAACTTGACAGTAATTTTTATGCAACTGATGCATAACTAAAGT
>VRYO01001463.1:90210751-90230610 GCA_009812075.1 Sialia sialis | reverse complement strand
GCATACAGGGCCAAAGGTAGAAGAGTATTTTGTGTTTGAATGATATGTCAAAACTCAGTACTGTCATTTTGATTTTGGACTTTTGTATCACTTTGTTTTCTAATTGCTGCATTCTTTTAATCTGCATCTTTTTTTCTTCTGAAACAACAGTAAATAGTGTTCTAGTAATGGCATAATCATTTCAGATAATTGTGAGAAGCTGACCAAGAGGTTCTATAGTTAACTTATCAACACTTAGTTAAAAAATCTAGTGTTTAGCAAAAAATACTGATAGCATTTTTAAGACTCAGACTTATTTTCTACATTTCTTTTCACCAATTCCTATATGAATGGTATTGGGTATATAATTTAGCCGAGGTTTTGCAGATGATTTGGTTCCCTTTTGAAGGGATGTGCTCATTCTGCAAGGCTCCTTAGCCTGTTTTTATGAAGACTTCTGGAAGATTCGATACTCAAAATAATTTTATGGTTCCAATGAGTTATTTTAAGCTGTCAAGGCACTGATATTCGTGCTTCAAGTGTTTTGGAGGAAAAGAAGCCAGCCACAACCCACAGACTTCTGACTTTTAGCTTCCCCCACTTAATAAAAATAACAGACTCAGTAGGCATGAGCCACACGTCCAGCCAAAATCCTTTCTTTCTCCTCTGAACATCTTGTGTGGAGTTCTGGAGAGGTCTCTGCTTGGTTTGGTATTTCTTCTTTTAAAAATGTTCAGCAGAAGGGGAGAATAGGGTGTGATGGAATACATTGGCAAGATGGTGTTGCTCTGGCTGCCATTGGAGTGTGGCAGCCACAGAAAGCTGTGGGACAACCTTCAGGTGGGTTGTGGCTGAATGATAAAAGGGTACATGAAACTCACTGTGAAACACAAAACTCTTCTGACCTTATGTACCCAGCCATGGTTTCTGGACTCCCTGTTCCCAGGCAAATCATTTTGGAGTTGTGCTCATTCAAGGGAAACCTCAACTCAGTGCTCAGCAAGTGGGTGAAAACTGGTAAGAGGCTGTCATGACCTACTGAGAAAGCATGTCAGCCAAGAGCAGGGAATGAGGGAGGGAGTTTCATGTCTCTGTACAGCTGCAAAAATCCTCTTGACTGTTGTGTTTTATTCTGGCTCTCCTGTCCCAAAAAGGTCTGCTGGAATTAGGAAGAGAGAGAGAATAGCTGTAAGGGTGGTGAGCTTACAGATTACTTCTACGTGAAAAACCAATAATAAAGCAAGAAGTCTTTAGTGTAGAAGACAGCTGAGGAGGGAAAAGGGATATGGTTAGAGATCTGTACATCCATGAACAACAGGAGGAAGGATTTACTGCCTGTTGCCTCACAAAAACTGTGGGACTTAAATTATCAGAAGGTGGATTCAGAGCCAGAGATATGTCTATAATTAAACTGTGGACTTTGGCACAGGATGTCAACTTTTGGAAGGCTGATTAAAAAATGGTAGGTAAATTAATATATAAAAACCCAGTCACTGAGGGCCATTAAGGTTAAACATACCAGTCAATTCCAATTTCTCACTGTCCATGGCGGATGAGAGCTGTGTTTTGCAGCGGCATTAGGCTGCTGCTGGGTTTTTTTGCTGTGTTCATCAGGTGGCTTGATTAAAGGACCTGATGGCTGTCAGAGGCAAGATCTGCCCCTTCTGTGATATGGCAGTGGTCGAGCAGTCAGTACACTTCACCCCTCTCTATCTGGGCTTTTGTTCCCGATTGCACATTGATGTTTGCTGTATACATTCTCTGCATTGGTTTCTGGTTCTGTAAAACTAAGAGAATTTTTCAAATAAAAGAATGTCAAAGCAAATTAATGTTCCCCTCAACCTCCCATTACCTTGCAATTTTCTGGCAGAAGCATAGCTTGGAGTGGCATGGAGATAAGGAACAAGAAGTTGGAGAAGAGCAGAACCTCCTTAAACTGGCTTTTTCTCTTTGGCAATTATAGTGAGGTATTCTTAAAACAGCTGTTGCCAGTGTCTTAGTCTGAAGCTTACTCATTCTGCCTCAGACCTGAAACAGCATACACACTTGAAACTTTACCTGTTTTTCCTCCTCCCCCTTCCCCTGCAGAGATACAGCTATTTCACCTGCAGCATAATTAAAGATAAAATCTCTGCTTTCAAAGGTTTCCTTTCTCTGAGATATTCTCAGAAAGAATTTGCTAGCTGAAGTAGTTCTTCAGGTTTCAAAAATAAAGCAATTTCTATGGTTCTCACCTCCTTTCTAGTCTCTAATGCAAACTGAAATTTGTCATGATTCTTCCCTTTGTAATCCACAGAAGTTAGGCAACAGTTCTTCAAGAGTACCGAAGGAATATAGGAAAGTCTGGAAAGAGTTATGCTTTCTGTGCAGAAAGATTTTTTTTTTTCCTTTACATATTTTCCAATTTTTTAAAATGCAAATAGTCCTTCATAAACAGCTCAGTATGACTGCAACATAGGAACAATGTCATACTAAGAGACTCTTGATAGCATTGGACTTGGTAGTATCTTGAACTTTGTTGTATTCTCTGTTTTTCAGGTGCACTATGCTTAAGACGTATAAATTCAAACTGATTTGAAGAGAACTGCAAAACTTCCCTATGTAGAAGTGTGTTTAGAGCTGCAAGGGAAGTGCAACATACGAGAGCACATGTAGAAAGCCATGTTTGATGGAAGGGCTAAATTACAGGACAATGTTGGTACAAGAACAAAATAAATAATATTCAATTTCTTCACTATTAAAATTTGGGAAAGCTTTCTGTACAGCAGGAGAATGAGTCAAAATAATTCAAAGTCAATGCTGTTCTGCCTCATGGAAGGCTACTCAATCTCAAAAGACTTGATGGCATTGTTTCCTATGACCGACTATATGACATAGAGATTCTATCTCTCTGGTTTTTTGCATTATTCAGCCAGCTGATGTGTATTGGCAGATGTAAACTCACTCTTTAACTGTACGAATAGACACAAATAATTTTTGTTTCTGTCTTTTCAGGAAATACTGAAAATCCATTTTGTTTCTTCATTGTCTGATTACATTAATGACTTGTGTACTGTTATATTGTGACCTCTTTCTAGACTTTCTAAAAGCCATCAATGTCTCTGAGGTCTGACTTCTGTTTCTCTTCATTATCTTGTAAACTGCATTCTTGCTGTGTTTGTGAATCTGTGAGTTCACATTTGCTCTTTGAAGTCACCATTTCTTATATTGAAAACTGCTTGTAATACTTAATCTGGAATTTACTCTTGACCTACACTGTAGTGTTGCTGTTGGTTTTGAAATGAATTGAAATTTTTATGGGACAGAGCCCAACTCTTTTTGGTATTGTAAAAATGAAGTCTATTGTAACAAAACAAGTAAATTATGCTGCTCTTCTGTTTTTGAGTTAAGCAGTACACATGCTGGCATTTAGCTGTGGACTCATTCTCCACTGAGGCACTTCAAAGTGGTAACTGTCTTCCCTCTATAGTAGAGTCTCTATGTAAAGTCAGCAGTAAATCAGCTTTGCCTGTTTTCCCCATTTACATTGCTGACTTGCACATGCAAACCTTTTAAGATTTATTCTAATTTGTCCCTTATCCCTTCTCAGTCTTACTGAGTATTTTTTCAGAATTTGTCTTTAGGCATTTCGTTTCCACTGCAGCTGTACCATCGCTTTCTTAGTAATGACCCTGACCATCTGCTTAGAACTAGAGACTTGGCTACTGTGATGTTAAAAGTAGTACTGTCAAAGCTTGTTCACTGAAAATCAGGAGGTGAAACCTGGATACCCAGCCTTTCTTGGTAACTTCACTGGATGAGCACAGTGAATAATATTCTTCACAGAAGTCTGCCTGTATTTTTTTGGAGATGTGGAAAAATTTGTTCATAAAAGCCATGTATGAAACACTACTGAAGGTTGCTGAGCTGCCACAAATTTTATATTATATTGAATTTATTTTTTTTCCGATGAAACTGATATATGTAGGTTGGTGTGGGGACACATGATTTAAGGATCTTTAGAGGTGTTTTTCTATTGATTTCTTTAAAATTGACACGTTTGGGATTATAGTAATGGTTAAAAGTTCCTGAGTCTCAAGACTTGCAGATTGTATTTTATACATTTATATACTCATATTTTATATATTTGTATAGGTAATGTCCATGCTACTACTGTGTACCACATCTTTAAAAAGTGATTTTAGCTTTTTTTTACAAGAGTGTTGAAGTTGGAGGCCATCTGGTTCAACCCCCAGTTCAACCCCTCTGCTGAAGCAGGGCCATCTAGATCAAGTTAAGCAGGACTGAGTCCAGACAGCTTTTGAGTGCTTCTAAAGAGGGAGGGGAGTCTCCAACCTCTGTGGGCAGCTTGTGCCTGCGCTTGGTCACACTCAGAGTGAAAAAATAGGAGCTCTTTTGTTTCAATGTGTACCCATTGCCTCTGGTCAGTGTTACTGGGCACCACTGAAAAAAGCCTGCTTCTCTCCTCTTTGCACCCTCCCTCAGATATTTAAATACCTTGATGAGATTCCTCTCGAGCTTTCTCTTCTCCAGGCTGAACAGCTTCCTCAGCCTCTCCTCACAGGAAAAATACTCCAGTTCTTAATACTTAATTTTTATTTTCTTGTGATTTTATTATTCTCCATCATATCAAGCCAGGCTTCTTTAAGAACATGAATACAACCATTTAGAATTCAATTACATCTAGCAACAGAATTTGCTTAATATTGGATTGAAATGTCATCTGGGTCTTTTACTTTGTTACCTGTTAATATATTTCAGTCATAAGGTGATCCTTGTTTTTTTAGCCCTGCAAACATGTTACACTTGTAGTGCTGCTACAAGTCTACATATTTCCTATATTGTTGTACAAAAGCAGTGTACACTTCATTTTTTGGTCCAGGAAGGCTTGGGAATCTTGGCTTTTTTTTCCACAATTCTCATTGTAGTGACTGGTTAAAAGTGTGGTGTGTTTTCACTGCTGTAATTTGTGATTTATCATAAAGTATCTGGCAAGGAGGTGGTTGTCATTTCCGCCAAGTACATGTTGCATGCATCACATAATGCCTGCTAGAAGGGCCTGGCCTGCAAGCTTTGCTGTAAAAAAAAAAAAAAAGGAAATGCTGTGCCTCAAAGTAACATAGTATTTATACCAATTGTTCACAAATTCACAGCTCACTGGAGAAGAGGAGCCTGTTAAATACTTCTTTCCTCACATCCCTTGTCATGTAGAATGTTCTCTTTTACCTTTCTGATGTCTATTAGAAAGACACCTAACCTCTGTCAGATGAAAAGAAAAACTCTGAGTGCCATTGCAGTTGCCACCAGCTTGTACCTTTCCGTGATAGATTCAGTAACTTAATGTTTGATGTCATCTCTCTGTTAAGGTGGTTACCTGCCTGATTCATTAGCTGATAAACTTGGAGCACACACCGTGAAGAATTTTTCTAACCTTTGGATTAATTGTGTGGTTCATTTTATGGCACACATGCATTTGCTTCTCAGGTTTTGCAGTGCTCCGTGGAAGATTTCTAGAGGTGTTGCTTGCATGAGTGCTTTATAAAAATAAAGTCTCCTCAATACTTTTAGGTGTTTGTCCTGCAACAACTCAGGAGATCTTACTCACTATTTATGTAGAGTTGATTTGAGTTTACATTCTTGGTATATTGTTCCACACACTAAATCTTATTTATCACATGAATCACTGTCATCGTCTTTCTCTGCATTACGTTCACTTTCTGGTAAATGGTAGCAGTTGTTAATGCTATCTGTTAAAGCAAATAATGTCGTCTCAAAGTTACCAAAACAGCTGGAGTTGCATCCAGCTGAGATAGACTTTTTTGCAAAATGCTTTTGGGTGAACTTGCTGTGTTAAAGTGTATTGTCATCAAACCTAAGTTTTAATTTTAATTACCAATTAATGGACAGTATTTTCCTTCTGATAGGTTCATGTAATATTCATGTCAATAAAAACACATGCTAGGATGAAACGAAAATAATTTGTGAGTTTTGCTGAATCTCAGATAACTTTTTCATACTGGAGTTGTTGAAGAGGATTGCAGAACTGTGTGAAAGGATGAAGTGTCAAACCCAATTAGCATCTCCCCTGAAGTCTCATTAGTAAAATAAAGTAGATGGCAATTGAATGATAGTTTTCCCTGTTATGATAAAGGAAAGTGACAGTGAAACCTGGGGGCTCTTATCTGTTGTCCAGTCAGAATACATAGTCAAGACTGGTGCGCATGCAGTAACTTCTCAACAATATCCTTGTCCCGAGTATGAAAAATATGCTTATCTTGCAGCAAAATAGAGTGGTGTGGGGGAGGGAAGTAAGGTGTTACAATCAAAGTTCAGATCCAGTTACTTTATTTACACCCATGTTTTAGTTCTTTCTGGTACACAGGCTTTCCACTGATGAGAGATCATCTGTCTTTTGCCTTATTAGTGAAACTGTTGACTGCTCTGTTTATGTCTTTTCAGCAAATTGTAATGCCTGAGTTTTGAACCAGCAAACTAACAAAGTTAAATTTAATTTATGAAATGCTGTGTTGCTTATCAAATTTCTTTCATGTAGCCTTGGAAATCATCTGTCTTGGATTAAGTTCTGTATATAGTGATAAAATAGCAGTATATTTTTCAAAAGCTTTGAGCACTACTTCCACAAGAGGTGTATCTTCACAGGTGTTTTGACGATTCTTACAAGCAGCATTTCTGAAGGAATGGTAAAGGAGTAGTAGTGTTGAAAGGAAACATTTTCCATTGACATTGGAAATTTATGATATAGTTAATAGCAGCCAGTAGCCAGCTTCAGTGACAGGCTGGGTGTGAGAGTCTCCAAAGAGTTTGTGCACAGAGTTGAAATGCCAGTTATTGCTTGGAGTGTTTCCTCCTCAAGAGCACTGGTAATACATGCAACAGAGTAAGAATAATGGGTGCCTAATAAACGCCACTGCAATTTTATTAACACTCCTAGAATGTGTTTCCACATACTTTCCAGAACTGTAGCATGTTTGCTCTGACAGTTGTTTCATTGCATTCAGGCTAAGAAGCAATCATTGGAGACTACCCTTAAGGGCTAGTAGATCTTGGGTTCTGAGATCAGATTATTTTTCCCCTTCCTCATTTCCTTATCCTGATTAGTTAAACCTGATTAGGTGGTAAAAATCTACTCGTTTAGGTTCTTGTACATTCAGCTTTACTGAAAAGGAAGGGAAAAGAGTGGGTTCTAAAAGGGACGGGACTGCTTGATAATGTACCTGGGAACATCAGGTAGACTTTAATTGTTTTGCCTCTTTGTCATGAGGCTATAGCTGGATGTTAGTAAGAACAAGATTGTTGTCCTTGTGGTTATACACTTGTATAGCAGTGTAGGTTTTCATTACAATAACTAGAGTCTTGGATAAGTTTTGAATTAGTATGATTAAAGACTTGGTGAAAATATATCATTTAACTTGTTGGGTTCTAGATGGGGGGTCTCAGCAGGATTGCATTAAAGCTCTTGAATCTCAGAGCAGAGTGAGAATTTTAGTTTTTGCCTTTGCAGTGAAACTAACCAAATTAACTGAAACGGGTTTTTTAAACACCAACTTATTTTATGTGGGAGAGTGTTCAGATTTTAGGTTTTTTTAGTGAGTTTTCTAACAGAGTAATAAATTAATCTTTCTGCTGATGGGTGGTGACTGCTCTCTTAAGTTGCTGTTTGCAAAGTGATGTGCAGTTGCATGTAGGGCAGGTATCAGACCTTTTTCAGGCTATCAATAGAACTTGTTTTTACATGACATCAAGGCTTCTGTGTAAAGGTTAAAACACTTGACTTCACAGCAGCAAATTGTTGGCATTGGAATAATAATGCCTTGGGTAGTAAAAATACTCAGAATTTGGGAGTGAAGGTAAGTTAGAAACTAATGATGTTCCTGCACAGCTGTCACTTTGTCTTCCATCTTGTAAATGTCAGAATATAATGCCTTTCACTTACTTTAATGAGTTTGGGTTGGTTTCATAACCTGGTTACTTTCCTTGCTGTAGTGACTGAACTTCAGTAGAAGTTCACCTGTTACGGTGAAATATCCAGGCGTCTTTGTTTCTTTTGTGTCATGGAAGTCACTCTGCTACTGTAATGTATATTTTATTTCATTTGCACTGCAGTATTTGTGTTCTGAAATCAGTGTCTGACTTTTCTCTCTTTGCATGTGATAGGTTTCTGTAAAGCATGTGAGAACAACTTATTATTAGAGTATGTGTCTGTTTCTCATGGTGTTTCTGATTATGATCAGCTACCACCTTATTATGCAGGCACTTGCTCAAATTGCTTTACTTGTTAAAATGTTTGGGGTTTTTTGCTGGTCTTCAAAGGATTATTTTGTCTATAGAACAGGCTTTTGCTGGGTAGGAGGATTAAACAGGGCATGTGTTGCTCACCTTATGCAAGAATATAAAATAACTAATTATTTTTATTTGTGTGTATATGTGTGCTCACACAATATGTAAAGTAACTCTTCCAAGGATCCCACGAAGGAATTGTGATGGCAACTTCATTACAGAGGTGGGATACTGTTCCCCTTAAGGGCATTGCCCCTGCCTTTTACTTTACCCTGTGTTTAGAAAATGCATGGGAGAAATGGGCAAATAACTGTCCTTTTTCTGTATTCTTTGAAGAGAAACTGATGTACTACCAGTAGTTTGCTGTGTATAATCACCTGAAGCTGCTGCTGTGGCAGACTGTGATCTTTATCTAGGTGGTTTAGTACAGTGTTCATCAATAATACAAAACCACGCTTTTTAAGGTGCTTGGTATCAAGCCTGCAGGTAACAGCCTGCAGTGATAAACCAGGAGACATGGAAGGGTCCTAGAGCTGCATGACCTTACTGTGAAAGATAGGAGAAACACGATCTCTCTGCCTCTACATAATTTACAGTGTTTGCAGTCAGGAGTGCTGAGTGCTTGCTATCTCTGCTACTGCCACTCTGGAAGCTGCACACACATGGATAAGCAAACAGAGCAGTTACTTCTGTCCTGGATAGCAAGGCACACTCCTTACAACAATGCTTCCACAGATTTGCTCCCTTGCACTCTGCCATTATGTGAGGCAAACACACACTGCTGACAGGCTCAGCCTGAGCTGTAAGGCAGCCTGATTTTTAAAAAGTGAACCAAATTTAAAACCACTCAAAAATACAATAATATTTGTTTTCAACAGCTGATCTTCAGACTCCAGAGATGCTGGAGCAGTGAAATGTAAGAAATATTATTTTTATCAGGATGATCTTGGCAATTTGATCACCTTTTTGCTTACAGAGGAAAGACTCTTTTATATGACAAGTTGAAAAAAGAACTGAAGAACTTTCTCCATTTTTTTGTATAATTGCATGTAATTGCATGTAATAATTCTTTCAACCAGTGACCCTAAAGAGTATGTCAATGACTATGTAACCACAAAATATAAGCAATTATATATTTGGGAAGTCAGTCAGTACTGTGAATTTGCTGTGGTTGCACATGTGATGAGAGCAAAAAAATTTTTTCAAACTCAATGTCTTAGATGTTGACTTTCGGTGTAGTCAGCTAACAAGAGCTGCAGACTCATCTGGTTCATTCATTCGTAGATACTGTGTGTGGTTATTTAAAATAACTAGCTATGGTTACTTCATCTTGACTAACTAATGTGAGAAAGTATAGAAGAAAAGCAACCCCAAATACTTTCCAAAAAGTGAAATAATTGTAGTACAATTGTGACCTACTTGGCTACTTAGAACAGTTGAATTGGAAATGAATTGGGCTGTGTGCATGTTCCAAAGAATCTAAGACCTGTTTTTCAGAGCTGCCTCGTTCCTCTGTCTCCTTTAATGTAGAGTACCTGGTTTTCTGCCTACCTTCTTGTTTTATAATGTACCTTGTCCCTATTGAGGGTGACTTTCTTGACTTGAGGGTTGGGGGTGGGTGGAGTAATGAAGCTTCATTACATGAAATGTAGAGAAAAAAAAGTTCTTTCAAGTTTTTTTTGATGTATAAAATGTCTTTCCTTCTGGTAGAAGCAACATTTGGTTGGGAATGCTGACTATAATCACTAAGGGACACAAAAGTCTTGTTTTGAAAGTTACTGAGTCTTTAAGATGACACTATCGCATACTTCTGGATGCTCATACTGCAAGAGTGCCTTCTATTGCATGGGACTATTTTTTGGTCAGAAGATGCAATATCATCTTGTATCAACTTTTTGTAGGACAAAAGGAGACTTCTATGAGAGAGAATGGAGATAATGCTAAAAAGTGAAGAATGAACCTTTGCTGCTGTTAAACTACTAGCAAAATGCACTCCTCTTGTGATGTGCTGTCACAGGCAATGGGCCGAGGTACTACAGAAAAAATGTGACTTCAGTCAGGAAGACTTCTCGTGTGCTGACAGAGTACATGAGAACTGACATTTTGTGAGTCACTTCTCTTGGCAAATGTGGGAAGTATTGAGTTTAGTTTCAGCAAAAGATAACAGAAAAGAAAAGTTGACATTAGCACAAGCTTTTCTGTAAGCTATCTTTCTTTATCTAGCTTAAAGTTTGGGGTAGCTAAGCACTCTGCGATCTTGATGTGTCTTAGCCAAGCAGGACAGGAGATGCTTAGTACTGTTGTGAAACAAAAAGCCTGAGTAGATATCCACAGAAGACACTGCTCAGTAAAGTTAGAAAATCATCCTCGTGATATTTTTATAAAGTCATGGCGGCCTAAGGACAAAGGCAGGAGGAAGTCCAGAAGTTCAGAGGGGCTTTGTGGTCATGAAATTCATACTTTTCCTTTGACCCGTTAGAATATTTTCCAGACTCTTGGTTGTATTTGCTTGGGTTTTGAATTCCAGGCATGTGAAAGAAGTCGGTCTTCTGAGTGTGCACTTTGAAGATGCCCGCCGGCTTAAACCAAAATCTGCTGTTGTGCAAATGCATTACAAGGTTAGGTAACTTTGCTAATTTCCTGAAGTATATACTAGCTGTCTGCTTTAGAGGAGATTTTATTGTCACTCAAAAGGCATCTGTATCTTGTCGTTGGCACCATGGATGACTAGACATGGAATTAAAAATTCCTGGAAATAAAAATTTTAATTGTTGTATCTGTAATGTGATGCCCATATGTGTGTTGTATGTCTCTACCTTTCCAGCCCCAGCCGTGACACTGAATGACCACATTTTTATGGTCATTGTTTGGTACAAATTGAGACAGCTTCAATTATCTATGAAGCTGAAAAGTGCTGGTTTTTGGAAGGGAAAAGTAGTAAGGAAACACATATTTTTAAAAGAAAGGCAGCAAAGCAAACCAAAAAAATGTATGGTAAAAATAGGTTAGGCTAATGCAGTATTTTATAGCACATCTTTAAGCTGCCACAGATGTGATTTTCTGTAAACAGTTCTTTAGTTATTAGTCTGAGTCCTTTGATTAAAGTATTTTGGAGTGTTTCCATCTGAATCACTGCCAGAATGATGGTTGCACTGAGTTGATTAGCTAAAATATCCAAATAGCTTAAAAATCTGTCATTCGAGTTATATAACTGACTTATTCCAGAGGCCTTTGATCATGTTGCTGTTGGTGATGCAGGGAGTTGCTGAAGTTGGTATTAAGAGTTTGGAGCACTTGGATGTGACATATGGTAGGAAGCTGCAACTCCTTGTGCTTTGAAATCCCAGAGATCAATGATGCTACTGGGAAGCTCTACTGTCTACCAGGGGTTTAAAAAGTGACTATTACACTTTTCTTGAAATAGACATCAAAGTGAAGTTAGAGGAGGCTTCCAAAAAGGTAGTGGTTACACTGCTTAGGTAAATATCTTAAGAATTATGTGTCAAACCAATTGTTTACTTCAGTGATGTTCTGTTTCTTTTCCAATTAAAGCTTAGAAGAATGATCTCAGGAAGAAAAAGCAGTTGATAAATTTTCTGTTGGATTTTAGTTCAAAATAAACTGTTTAGGACTTCTTCTGAATCTGTACAGTAGTCTATCAGGAATTCTTTAGTGAAGCTTTTAGAATCCTGAATTATTTTTCAAGGTATGAGTGTATTTAAACGCTTTCCAAAAATCTTTGGATGACTTCTTTCAATAGGAGCTTCTCTTGGAAGTTTAGAGGTGGTGCTGGGACTCTGTCTAGACAAGGTGATAGCGCTGTAATTGCATCACATCTGAAAATGGATTAAAATGTAATATTCAGGGTAGAGCTAAATGTGTTTTTCAAATGGATGAGAGTTCATTCTGCACAAGTTCTGAGCCACCTGTACCTGAGCTAGCCATGGACTGAGCTGTGTAGCCACCACTAATGAAAGGGTAAAGCTGCAGCGAGTGGTTTGGCTGGAGGCAAACAGTGTTTGCATTACACCAGTCCCATGTCCCAGCTCTGTAAGTTCTGTTTCAGGCAGATGTGTCATCTGAGGTACGAGCTGAGAGTAGGCAGAAAAGATTGCATAAGATGTGTTTACAGATTTGCTTCCCTTCAGAGTTTTTTGCTGAGCCCTTGTATTGTGGGTTGCTAAGAAAAGTGCTTAAAGTGTTTTGTGTCTTCCCTGCCCTCCTCCCAACTTGGTGGGGTTGGTATGTGCAGACTGGTGGATGAAAGCATGGCTTGGTCCCAGGGGTTTCTGCACTGAGAGTGTAGCCTCTTGATATCTTTGACTTTCGGGTAGTGTGTCTGTTGCTATACCTTTCATCCGTGTCCTTATCTTACAAACCTTACTGCATTCTCTGCTTGTGTTGTTTGTCTATAGACCTTTCTCGTTGTGTTTTTTCCTCTTCATCCACATTTCCTTTTTTCCTTCATCCATGCTTTCTTTCCCTTGATGTGAAGAGCAAGTGGAAATTTCTTGTTTCCATATATAAATTAAACATATGCCTAAGGTTGTAGTTTTGATGAATGGCCTAAGTCAGTCTAGTTCTGCACTGTATGTTCACCTCCTCTTGCATTGGCATCAGCAAGCACAGGACCGCACAGTAAGACAGGGCAGCAATCTCACGTGAAACCAATCCCACCAGAAAAACCCAAGCTGATTTAATTTATAATGTGGCCACATGCCTGCCAGCAAAAGCATAAAAGCATTTAGGGACAATTTGAAGTACTCAGAGCTGTTGTCTTTAGACTGGGGGTTTGTCATCCCTGTGTTATTTCTGATAACACTCACTGGAGTTGGGTGTGAAGGGTGATGGTGTTTTTCCTTTGGTTTCTTATGCACTGTGTGGGCATTCTGTGACCAGGGAGAACACAGCCTACACAGGTTTCTTTTTCTTCACTTCTATAGTCTCTGCGAGAAACATTTGCTTGACTCTTGCCTTGGACATGCTTGTGTAGCACTGCTGAACTCAGTGGGACCTCACCCCAGCACCTTGGTCTGCCAGTTGGCAGGCTTGGTTTATTTGCCACCAGAGATGGGCTGTGTTTCATCTTTTATGATAAAACAGATACTTACTTGTCTTTCTTCTGGAATGCAGCTCTCCTAGATGTTTATATCTAAAAGGAATCTGTTCCTTTCTTTTTAATGTGGAGTAGTATTAATAATTAAGTAATTACTGGTTAAAAATACGTGGTGTGTCATTTAAGTATCTTCTGATCTGATGACTCTTAAATACATTATGGATTAAACAAAATGTTCAAATTATTGTAATGACATACACTGACTTTTTTATTTGCTCTTTTCTCTTTATGTGAATGGTATATTCATGCTACTTGTCACTGTTGCTGGGTTTATTGCCAATCATCTAGAAAACCACCAAAGGTAAGTATTTTGTCTCTTTTAAAATTTGTATCTGCTTGAAAATATTGAGCTTTGCACAAATTTTGGGCATATTGCTGTAGTATGTGAACAACACAGCTTCAAAAAAGGAAAGCATATTTAAAAATCTGTTATTCAAACTTCGGAGTTAAAAGCTTCATAATGTAAGAATATATTTTAATCCAATTGACATCCAGGCAAGGCACGTGGCTTGTTAAAACTGTGACCAGGAAAAGCCAAATTTTAATGCGGTCTTAAAAACATTTGAAAGACTGAATGAGTAGTGTGTGTAAAACATTTCATTACACACAGTTCTGTTTAAAAATTCAAATACTTTTTAAAAAAGGCAACAAAAATCATCAAGTAATAAATAAACCATTTTTTGCATTTGACAATAGTCAGGAGTTAGTAATTAGTGTAAAAGTTGCTGAAGTGCACCAGAATTCACGGGAAAAAGACTGTGGTGTTAGTAGTGCAGGGGAGGGGCAGAAGAACAAGTGATGAACAAATGTCCCTATTGGAACATTTAATAAAATTCTCTATTATTTGATATGCTTAATAAAAGAGAGTTTGATCATTGTTAAACATTTTTTAAAAGGAAGAAAACTCTCATTTGTTGTAATTCCACCAAAAAACATTGTTTTTACAAGAGCCTTCATTTTCTGTAGTGCATCATTTGTGTTCCATTATAGGCAGATGAAGTTATTCTGGACATTATGTAAAAGCTTACGTATGGCCTTGTGTTTCCTTGACAAAATCAGAATAGCTGCATGCTTGTGCGTAAATGTCACGTTATTGTTAGGTATAGTTGGATGGTCATTAATATCCTTAAGCTATACTGCTGAAGCATATGATGTTATGTGAAATATTTATCAGATTGAGACAGAAGAAGGTTAGTACCATCTGTGCAAAATTGGCATTGCTGAGTTTGTAAAGATGGGGTATGAGATTTCTTGATTTACACAGTTTTTAGGGTACTGCACATAGTTGATTTAAAAAAAAATTCTAAAATAAAATTTTGTAAATATTGGAAGTCTCTTTATCTTTAATGTGCTACTTTATCATCAGCCATAGATAAATTGTTTTCCTGATTCAACTTGGTAGCTAAAAAGCTGTGATAAAAAATTTATGTAAGGATATTGGGGTGCTATTTTGCTTTATATTTTGCTATTTCTGCAAACATCACATTGAAGTGTAATTTTGTGACAAAGGTAAAACAGTTGTTCTGAGCTGAGGTCTATGAGCTGCGTCCCAGGGTCCCTTCAGATTTTCTCTCCACACTTCTTCAACCTTGTCATTGGTCTTGTGTTTGTCATAGTGACCAACTTTTTTTTCCAGTTCTTTATTGCTTCCATTGACCTTAAGCTGTCTACTGTAGACTCTGTCTGCCATTTCCTCATGTATATCCTGTATTGCTTATCTCCATCAGCAAGATGTAAAGATGGATGTAGGAACACCTGCCAGTGAATGAAAACTTCCCTTCCTCTGTTCTCCCTTCCTTTCCTTTTTAGGAACCTGGTAGCCCCATAAGTCACCCAACCTGTCAGACTGACTGCTTCTCAGTGAAAACAAAATGTGAATAATTGGCCACCTCCTGGTCAGATAGAAATTACTCTTAAACATTAGCCATACATTTGGAACATTTTATAGCTGCATAGACAATGTGTTATGGATTATGTTCAATCTGAGTAATGCATTGCTAAATGCTGAAAGCCCCAGACCTCTGCCTGGCCTATGCTGAGGATTAGACTTCAGAAGAATAATGAATGTGAAATTAAACTCCTTTTGAAACTAATTATGTAATTTGGCTTAAACTAGAAAGCAATTAATATTAGTTATGGTACTCATTACCTGTAAGTGGCTTCCATAATATACTTACATGCATAAACCCTTAAAATTATTATTTCTTCAAGCCATTGATTAGGAAAAACAAGTTGTGCAAATTTTTTTTTGGCTTTTTAAAATGTGAACACCCATTTGGCTGTCTTTTCAGATTCCATGATACATTACTGCAGCAGCAGACATAATGGCTCTTTCTAGTTCAAAATCTAATTAACATCTGCAATTTAATTTTAAAGCCACAGATGAATTTGAGGCAAAACTCCAGATTTTTTTACTGATATGTGATGGATGCATGGACCTGCATCCCAGTTTGCCTTTTTGAGGAAGCCATAACTTCTTGTTGTCTTAGCAAAATAACCATCAGCTTCTTAAACTGCTGCAGGTATTTGCTGAAACCATCAAAGCCCCATATGTTTTGTTTTTCTTAAATGTTGTGGTTACAAGAACAAATATTTTGTACAATTTCTCATAGTTGCTAACACTCAAAGTATAGTTCTCTATTAACTTAGAAATGGCCTATGTAACTTAGGCTAATGTGCACACTTACAATGACTCTGGATATAGTAGTACCAGTATCCAGCACTTCACAGCTAGTTCTTCCTCATAAATTTCCATTTTATATGATTGTGGTGAACGTACCTAGTTCATCTCTTCATTCAAAATTTTTGGTTTCTAACCTACTACCCTAGTGTGGCAGGATTCTGGCAGCTTCCTTTTATCCTAGCTTTCTCTTTTAGGTGCTAGGATGAAGTATGAGATACAGAATCTTGCAGAAATTAAGAAGATTTAAAGTTTTGTTTGTTAATTCCCTCTGTTGTTTGAATGACCAGAACACTACTAATGAGACTAAAGAATACTATTAAACACCTTCCAAAATGTAGTTAAAAACTGATTCATATAGGGTGCTTGAAGTATAAAAAGTTCTGTTTGTGTCACAGATATCTCTGTTCAAACACAGTTCAACAGTTTTGATATAGTTGCTTGATAAAGGTTTTTGCTAAAAAGGCATATTCAGTGACTGATAATGCCAAATTTGAATATTGGCTACTGAGTCTGAGACATGAACATTAACAGAACTTATTATGGCTTTGATAGTCATTTACAGGTGGGTTAATGCCCTTTTCAGGAAAATGGATTCTGGGGAGAAAATTAGTAAGAAAAAATAATTATTCTGCACACTTCTATCAGGAAAAAAGTAATACCCACCAGTTCCAATTTAAGGAAGCACAATCTGTGCAGATAGGAGAAAGAAGGGAGCACATTGCATAATATCTAGAATACTTAGCTGTTTCTTCATGGCATATGTTCTGTGTCTTGACTCCAGGTATGGTTCCATGCTCAACTTGAGATTGCTTGTCCTGCTGTTCCTTCACTGGCATCAGAAAAATATAAAATAGTCATCTTTTTTTATAATCTTTTTTCTGTACAAGGTTTACTCTTTTGGTAGGATGCTGTCCTACAGATATTTCCCCTAAAATACCTTCCTGATGTACATGTTGAGGAGCCTTGCTAATGGGGACCATGTGTCTTGCTCCTGTGTGCCTTATTTTCACTCTGTTAATTCCTGTGTTTGCAATCTGTTTTCCCAAAGGTCTCAGTTGTCCATAAAATTACTTTGGTTGGGTGAATCCTTAAAGTATGGTTGCTGGGAATGTTCAAGGTTACTGTTTTGTCATCACTAATCAAAGTAATGTTTAAGTGTTCACCTGCCTGTTTTAATGGAGAGGGAAGTTTGGCTGCAGTTGCTCAGTTGCTCTGCATGTTTTGCAGGTAGTGCATGCCCCAGCAGATTCTGCCTTTTTGCCTGACTTTTTTTTTTTTTTTTAAAGTACATAATCTTGTTACTTCTGTTAGAAGGATTTGGCAATTTTCCAGAACAGAATTTATAAATAGACCAAATGCCCTTGCTTTTTAATGTTTATTATGGAAACAAACTAAAATGCTATATTTACATTTGTTATATCTTAGGACAGAATTTTTCTCTTCTTATTGCATAATTATTTTTGACCTTTTGAAAACCAGTCTGACCTATTTTTACCATTTTAAAAACATCCCAATAAAATCTGCTTTTCTAGGAGAAACACTTGGCTGCAAGCCTGTATTTTAGTTTTAAGAGTCTCTTTGCGAGATCAGTGTTTAAATTAGAAGTCATTGAATGATCCTGTCATCATTTTCCAGGTTAACCAGGGGCAAAAATGTGTAGAACAATAGATTGAATTGGCTTATAGTAGTGCTGCATTGAAATTTAAGTCATTACACATGAGCATGTAAAGCCAGGTAACCTTTTTAATTGGTCTGTGCAGATAACAGTTTTAAGGGGAGAAGAATAGTCAGTGTTGGGTCCTTACAGTAGAGTGTGGGGTTTTTTTGTAATTTAATTGCTTGCCATTTGATCATCAGAGAGTCTAGGTATTGTTACCAAGTCCCATGAGGAAAATTTCCATAGAATTGGAATATGAGAAGAGAAACAGTCGTTCTTGGATTACAGAGGTTAGGAAAAGAGTTAGTGTTCTTAGTGATGACATGATTTTATGCCCAGATTTGATGATCAAATGTAGGAAAGGTAATTTAAAATGCCCCCTACTTATGTGAATGTCTGAAGACAAGGTGGAGTAGCTGCTGCATTTTGCTTGCAGTTGAGTGGCCAAAGGACATCTTTGACTCAGTCACATTGGGGAGCAGCCTGATTTATGATGATGTCTGATTCTATTTGTGCTGCAGTGACTCAGGCCTCCCTGTTAGATTATTATATGGGTTGGTTTGTTTTTCCTTCAGAAGGGAATTTCAGAGCTCTTCACTCTTACACACTTAGTGCTGTCTCAGCATTAGGTCTTCTCTCAGGCCATTTGATGTGTTTTGTATTAAGCTGGAGGAAAGGCAAGGAGTTGAGGTTACTGTGCTAACCTGGTGTTACCTTCTGTAATATTTGCAGCAATAGATGTTTTGGGAAGGGTTAGATTGCAGCGTATCTGTAGATTATTTTGTATAGTAACTCTGAATAGCTGGGACTTCAAGATGTTCTTTGTCCCCAAAAGCCAAACAAAAGAGATCCATCATCTTCCTTACCTCAGGATTTGTCACTAGGGAATTTGCATGTTTCAGCTGACAGAGCCTGTGGCTCCTGTTCTACACTGATGTGCATGGTTTGTCTCACAAAGCAGATCTGTTGGATGACCAGGCAAAGAACATCTTGAGCCAGGCAAAGTTTTGTTAAAAAGGTGATTTGGGATTTTTCCTACCTCTTGTGCTCCCCCCTTCAAAAAACCCAAACCAAATAACAAAACCTGGATTGTTAACTCATCCAGTCAGTTTATCACGGCAAAGTGTAGAAAATAAACTGCAGCTTAAGGTGTTTGTACCAATCTAAAGCTGCAAAAAACCCCCAGACTGTTAAATGTCTGTCATGATGTCCTGGACTGTGCAGGAAGAGAAACTTGGATCAAATCCCAATGTGTTAAGTGGTTTTACAGGACACTGCTCCAGGTTTGCAAGCCCTCTGAGCGCAGTACTGAATCTCATTCAATTTCTACCTTGCTGGATCTCTTGATTAAAGTGTTAAGTTTTTTCACTAGAGCAGGCTGTGATAGCTTGTTTCACTAATAGAGCTACATCTTCTTTTTGTGTTTTCTGAGCTTTCTCTACTGAGATGCAGCGCTGTGCTCTTAATTTAGATGGATAGTATAATACAGTAATTTCACGATTATAAGCCGCACTTGAATATAAGCTGCACTTCCGGGTAGCTGGGAAGAGCACGGGATTTGTCCATATATAAGCCGCACCCGAATATAAGCCGCGCTTTTTTCTTTTTTAAACTCCGTGCGGCAGAGGGGACGGGGCGCTCCGGCCTGGCCCCACACAGCCCGGCTTCCAAGCGGCAGGGGCCGGCCCACCCACTTGCCACTCTGCTTGGCCGGATCTCACTTCTGGGTTGGCGTTTCGCTGGGATTTGTCCATAGATAAGCCGCACCTGAATATAAGCCGCACCACTGGGGTAGGCTGGATTCTTCAATGAAAAAGGTGCAACTTATATTCGTGAAATTACTGTACTATTTATTTTGCTCCTTAAGGCTTGTCAGTACAGTAATTTCACACTTATAAGCCACATCTTTTTGACCGAATTTGAAGTCGACCCCGGAAGTGCGGCTTTTCACCCGGTGCGACTTATACATGGACAAATTCCAGCAAAATGCCAACCTGGAAGTGCGAGCTGGGCGGGTGGGGAGCTGCTGCAGACGGGCAGGTGGGAGGTGGGTGAGTAGCTGCCGTGGAGCCGCTGCCAGGTGGGTGGCGAGCCGCCCGCCACTGGCAAGCGGGCGGTGAGCTGCT
>VRYO01001463.1:90191286-90209751 GCA_009812075.1 Sialia sialis | reverse complement strand
TTATAACCAAGTGCGGCTTATGAGCATGAAATTATTGTAATAATGCTCTTCACTGAGTATCATAAGTGTATCCCATGGTAAAACTTTTGTGTGTATTGTCTGCTAAATAATCATCTCACCAAATTCTGTATATTGAGTCCTTGTGCTGCTGTTTTGTTACTGTTAACAGAAATATTTGTCACTGTTGGTGCCTGGAGAAGAGTGGAGTTAATTATTAGATTTTGTCTTTTTTGAAATCTGTACTAGGGGGTAGAATAAGGACTAATGTGTATACTGTATCATACATATAGCAAAGAAGTATTGTGCTTTGTAACTCTCATAATGGCACAAAAGAATTCCTATTATGCCTTTTTAAGGTCTGATTTAGGATCTGGAGAAATAGTAGAGTCCAGCTGCAATTACATTGTCATGGATATGTACTGCTTTAAAGTAAGTCTTGCAGCCAGGGTGCCTAATTTGTCTTTTATATGCTCCTACAGGTGTTTGCCTTTGATCACTGCTTCTGGTCCATGGATGAATCAAACACCACAAAATATGCAGGTAAACTATTTTCTATACTTTGGGCAGTGGAAATATTTTGAGAATATATGGGAGCTAGGGCCTTTGTTGTGTGAAGTTGTTTTGGATTAGTATATTTTTTTGCATTTTGCACTATTATGCTGAAGTGACTTCTTCACAGAGGCAGATTTATCACTTATACAGGGATTGAGTCATCTGGGTGCTAGCCCCTCAGCTGAGAAGGAATGCAAGTTTTAAGGTGCCTGGGACACCATTCAAGAGGGATGCTTTTACATCTAAGCATTGTTTCTGTCACTTACAATTTCATTTCTGCATCTGCAATTACTTCTGATGCTAGTGATAAATGTGTGTTTTTTGTGCTCTGCATCTCTGTGCATGAGAGGGGGATAAAGCATGTTCTCCTCAGTGTAGTTATCTCAGGTCTTTCAAGTGATTCATAGTCTGATTGTTCAGATTCCTAATGTCTTTTGAGTGATCAGCATTGTGACTCCTTTTTTCCAAAAGCTGGATAATCCACACAAGATTTTAATCCTAGCAGTTTTCTCATAACTGGATTTGTCTATTAGTACATTCATATTTTATAAGAGGACTTGTTTTGGTAGAGAGAGCTCTGAACACTGGAATTTCAAGGCTGTGGTCCATGGAAAGGAAGAAACCCCAAGCACTCAGTTTAGATATTCATACTATAAAATTTTGTGGCCCATAAAAATTCTTGAAAGGTGATAGAGTTCATTACCTCAGAGTTTAAGATCAGTGATGTCATATATGTGTGTTAAAGTATATCTCTGACTACTGTAGGCTCTGATATAAAATCCCAGATCCTAAGGACTGCACTTGGTAATAGCTTCTGCTGCATTTCTTAATTCCCTAGCAAAGAGAGGCTTCTTCAGGAAAAAGTTTTTATGTGGTTCAGCTTTCAAGAGCTGTGTTTGCACTGAACAGATGCACTGCACAGTATTTGTAGCTCAGGCTGGGAGAGCCATTGGATCTTGAAGCACCTTCTTACGTTCCTCCACATCCCTGTTTCTTTTAAAAGGAAGGAGGTGATGGTGTGCACCCATATCTTGGCCCCACGTGGGAGCCACACCTGTTGGGTACACCATGGCACTAACCCACAGCAGAGATGGGGTAGACCTAAGAAACACTTCTAACCAGTTAAACTTGTTTCTGTCTGGGTTTAACCCATCTCCAGGTGAATTCAGTGGGGTTCTAGATCTATTTATTTTTCATTTGTGTCAAAGCTAGGTCTCTCTAGAGTGTTTCAGAAGTTATAAGTGGGTTTGTCTTACCTAAGAAATGAAGTTTTATTATCTATATATAGATTAACCTGTTGCTGGACTGGTTTCTAGAAAATGGTGCCTCACATCTCTTCTATTTACTTACTGGCTGGAAAGTTGTGAGGTGTTTTTTGCCTATTCCAGTTAATATTCCTGCCTGGGAAAAAGAAAATCAAAACTGATTTTTGGATTTGGGTTTTTTTCTTGTTTTGTTTGGGGGGATGGGTGGGTGGTTGTGTTGTTGGAGTTTTTTTCTTGATGGAAGGCTGTGTGGGAGGCTTTGGTGGTGATTTTTTTTTCTTTTCAGAAATATGCTAAGAATGTGAGCCCAAAGACTTGCACACAAAAAACAATGGCTTCACTGATTTTGTTGTTGCTGTGTTTGTGGTATGGTCTTGAAGCTGTATTGTGACTGCCAGCCCTTATGTTCCAGAACATAATGAATTTGATACAACACCAAAATAAAAGTAATTAAAACCAAACCTGAAGTGTTTCAGGTCTAAGTTACCTGGTTGTTGGCTTGTTCACCTGCTTGAGCATGAGCTAATGCTATCCTATACAACAGTAGCATTTTTTGGTTTAGCTCCAACAAACCAAATGCGGATATGGCTATATTTCAATTTTTATGTATTGTTAATATTAAGGCTCCTTAAGGCTGTTTTCATAACTTGGCCTCAATGAGAATATTTGTTAATTAAAAAAAAATTATATATGGTAACTGGATTTGGTTGGGATTTCTAATAACTTCATTGCCTCATGGAACAAATCCCCATTGTCCTAGGCACCTTGCAAACAACCATCTTGTCTTACATCCAGACACTCTTAAGGTTGTAACAGTCTTTGGTACAATCTTAGAATCCAAACTAGTAATATGACCACCTGACTTTTGGAGCTAACCTGGTATCTCTTGGAGGCTGGACTACAGAACGAATGCTGATCTGGAAACTAGGTGCATTAAACACTCCCCGCCCAAAGTAGTTCTCTGTGGATGTGTAAGTTTAATGTCATTGCCAAGAGCAGGGACTTGTAGCACAATTAAAAGGAAACACGTGTAAAGCTTGAAAGATAAGTCCAGACTGCTTGAAAAAGTAAGTTGTGTATGAGCTTTAGGCTGAAGTAAAATTCTTAGAAAAGGCATGTGCAACAAATTTAGTTTCTTGAAAAGCCCTTTTACCTGTATCACATAAATATAGTGGAAGACGATACAGTGAAAGGTTTAACAATTGCTAGGCTACTGTATCAGTTGTTGCTCTCTGTGCAAAACCAAATTTGCTCATTATGTTGAATGGATATATAATTGTGTATATCACTCTGTATTAAAGATTTAGCTGATTGACAGGTTGGTGAGAACACACACAATGGTGTGTACCACAGACAACATATGAGGATAACTCTTCCTTGCTGTTTGTTTTTTGATGCCCACAAACTCAAAGTTTGTCCACTCCTAGAAATTCACATTTGTTACAGGATCTATAAAACTATCACACGTAATCAGACTGGCTTTATTTCTCACTTTATGGATCAATCTATGCTACTACCAGCACCTGCTAATATTGTTCGCTCAAGAGCAAGATTCCTGTTTGGATAATTGCATGGGTAATTGAAAACAATTCTCAGGCTCTGGGGGTGTAGGGCTGACCCTGAAATGGTGTTAGTCATCTTTCTTTTATGAGAGATCTTCAACTTCTTTGGCTGAACATAAAACTTATTTTCTTTGTACTGATTTTCTTTCTGTACTCATGTTTGGGAAGTATCTGCCTTATCTTTCCAGGACTTGAAAACATGGGTATTGTTGTTGTTGGCAGTAGAATTGCTTTTTTAGCAATTTTTCTTCCCGTTGAAATGGAAAATGCATTCTTAAATTCAAAATGATCCAGTGATAGCACCAACAGAAATAGTGAAGGGGTAACCTTCATATGATGAAAAACTTCTAGAGAGCATCTTTGCAGCTGTCCTTGCAAGAGTGTCTCTTATAAAGACAGCAGGGAGTCTGGAGTATAGAAGAGAAGTAAACTCTTTACAAGCCTTGTGGAACTGGTGCTCTGATCTCTGCCCCCCAAGATAAGAGGGCTGTTTAACAACTGGACATCTTGTATTAGAGCCCCATCCAACCTGTCCTGGAACACTTCCAGGGATGAGACCTCCACAGCTCCTCTGGGCCAGTTGTGCCAGTGCCTCGTCACCCTCACAGTAAAGAAATTTTTCCATATATCCCATCTAAGCCTATACTCTTTCAGTGTGGGAGGCTTTTTGTTTGTTTTTGTTTGGTTGGTTTTTACACTGAATATTGATGCTGTGCATTTCTGAACAGGTGTGTCTGTGTCATTCCAAGCAAGGAATGATTTGTGCTGATCATCACATGCTAGCTCCTGCACCTTTTTTCTGATGATTTTTTTCTGAAAGACATAGGTGTTTGGTGAAAATGTGGATCTCTCATTGGAAAGGAGTGAAAAAGAAGTCAAAGAAATAGTTTTTGAGAAGGAGGGGAATTTGCTTGCAGGACAGAATGATTTGCCTTGATCTGGAAGAGGGATGAGCTTTGTCTATAGGCTGCAGTAGAGGTGTTTTGAGAGTAAGTAAAATAGCTTATTACCATTTGTTCTTGACTTGAATGGGTCAAGTGGATAAAGAACACACCTGCTTGCCTTGAAAAGCTCACAGAGACAAATAACTGCTTGGCATTTTGGTGAAGAGGAGGATATTGAGTAATTCTCAGAGATGAGAACAAAGAATTCTTTTTATGAGCCTGGACAACAGTAAGAGCCTATTGAAGTCTGCAATGAAGTGTATTTTTAAAAGGAAGAAAACAAACCCTACAGTTTGGGAAGGATTCAAGAGATGGCATAAATAACTACTCCAGCACTTAGACAGGTTCATTCCTAGGACCCCATGCTGTATTGACTTGCCTGTGGATTTTTCATAAACTCCCTAACCTACAGCTCTGTTTCTACAGGCTCCTGAAAGGCCATACACCTGACTTTGAGCTCAACTGTAATTTTATAGGAAATATGTATGCCGACTGCAGCACTTTCCTATTTAAGAAGCAAACCAGGCAATTGGCTTAAAGAACTCTACACTTCTACCCTCACAAGAGACAGTGACTTGAGGATTTTGTGCAGACACAAGTGTCTTGTCTGTTTGTAGTTTTGAGTTAACTGTTCCTGGTCTGCAAGAAAAATTCACTAGCCTTTGCTTCCCTTTCCTCAAAAGGACGAGCAGAGGGGAAATCTTGGCCTGTGAGAACTGGAAGCTCATTTGCTTACCCTGGGCTCCCTGGTAGCCTTGGGCATGATGTCATGAGCTTGTCCCTGTTCTGAGCAGAAGGTGGAGAGGGGATGGATGTCTCTGGCCCTCAGCTGCCTCTGTAAGATGCTGAATTGTCTTAGCCAGCTGAAAGATGGGGAATTCCCATCTTAATGACAGTAAGGGTTAGTGTAGGGAAAATCATCCTGTTAGGCAATCTTTTTTTTTTTTTTTTAAATTTCTCCCATTTGCTGAGAATTAGGTCATAAGTTAAAACCCTTGCTTCCTTCTTTAAATGCTAGGCATCTGTGGAAGAAAAGTCCTGTAAATAAGAAAAAAATATGAATTACAGGCATTATAGTTTAATTTAGCAAAACAGAAATGCAACAGTGTTGACACTGGATCTGTGTTATTTCTTTTGATTGTAAACATATATGGATATAATTCTGTATGATACAGAGTTTGTGCTGTGCAGACTCGCTAATAAAATTCATGGGAGAAGCAGTGAGGTTTCTTAATGAAAAATAGCAAAATACCAAAGATGATATACTACTACCCTCAATGCCCTGCATTTGCAAGTTAATAAAATATCCATAATTGAAATTCGGCATTTTGCTCTTTTCTTTGGGGGCACCTTAAACCAAATCTTATTTTATTCCATGATCATTTGGCTGGTTACTATAAATAATGCCCTTTAATGACCCACTTGTCTATGCTGGTATTGCTGAGCTCTTCAAATATGTAATAAAAATATGGTTTTAGAGCTATATATCAGTGTCACATTGATTTTTCTGTTTGTGACGACAGTTTGAAAGTTAAGTATCTCCTGAAAAATAAATCCAGCTTTGCTGGTGAGATTTAAAGTGGCTTCCAGCCCTGATATTTAGCAGTAAAGCAATCTGTAGTTCATCCTATGGTCATTATGACCATGCACATTTTTAAAACACTTGATTTTTTTTCCCCCCCTTAGGAAACATGGAGCAGGTTACTGGTTTATTGCTTGTCAGAAGTGGGTGATAAGTTTTTCCCTCTTGTGACAAATGGTTTTGTCTTCCACTCACTGTGTAATGTATATATACTTCGTTTTTCTTTTAATATTTATGCTTAGCATCAGATTTGCTTGATTTTGTGTTCTTGCTCAGCAAGATAATGAGTGGCTCCCTCAGGAGCTGGATAGAAAGCAAATTTTTGTTTATTCTGCGTTCTTATAAAAAATCTTCTGCTAATATATTTCATTCATCAGTAGCTGAACATTCTGTTTCCAGGTTCTCTCTCAACATATATATATATGTTATAAAATGGCCAAATGACCTCTAGTTGAAGGAGAAGTGGCTGAATATGCATGGTGAAGGAAATTGAGTTACTCTAGAATACAATGGATTTTCCTCTGATTTTAGTTCCTATATTCAGCATTTCTGAACGATGTTAATCCAAGTCCATTGACACTTAGGAATTTTAGAAATTCAGCTAGAAAGGTACACAAAGACCATTTCATAGTGCATTGCTGCACTAGTTTTTTCCTCATAGGAGAAAAGAAATCAGATGATAATTAAAGGAAAATGAAAGTACTTTCTTATCCTATTTACATGCCCCTAAAACATTGTGCAGTCATTCCAGAGGTGGCTCTGCAGGAATTCTCTGCACTATGGAATGTAGATGTTCTCAGAAATAATTGTGTAGTGAGATTTGTGCTTGTATATGCCATTTTGAGAGTACAGAAGTCACTCCTTCATCCACAGTGAGAAATCATCTTTCCTGACTGACAATTGCTGACACTCCCATACTAAGATGAGATCACAGAAAGTGATCAGAAAGTTACCAGGCAGTGAATCTAAGTTTAAAACCATACACCTGAAAGCTGCCTTAGCTCAGCTCTCCTTGTTTTGGGCGTTCACACAGCCGGTGTAATTGTCTGATCAGAATTCAAAGCACACAACACTTTAACTCTCTTTGTGGTGCACAAATTCTGGGCTTTCCTATTAAAAACAAACAAACAAACAAAATCAAACAGTGATTATTTTCATCTTCTACATCTGAAAGACTGAAGTGCATCTCAAATCTCCCTGGCTCAGGGAGACAATTTTCAGACTATCAAATTCTGCAGCTGATGTTTAAAATTATGTATTTGGCAGAATGTGTCCTCAAACTGCTCTGTTGAAGTCTCACAGCCTCCTAATACACATTTTCTTCCTGAATGTCATTGGAATGCTTTTATCTTGGTTCCAGCCTCACCTTGCCACAGGGTAAATCATAATGGCTTATGGTGAAACTTGAGGCCTGTTCCCAAGAGAACAGCTGCTTGGATTCCCATGCACCCATAATGTTCCGGTTCACCAATGGGTTTCATTGAAATTTTGTTACAAAACTCTTTTGGGTATAGTCTGTGATTAAATAATGCATACTAATTGCAGAAACTACACTGAAATAATAAAAAAAAAGTGGACACTTATAGTTATTTTCTAAGCATTCAACTTGTGACACCTTTTGTAGAACTGCTCACTTTATGAGATAATGAGCAATATATTTAAACTCAGATAGCAACAGTTTTGATCTTACCACTCAATTGTACACAAATAATACGTTTCCATCAGTGCTCTAAATTGTAAAAAATGATGTGAAAACCTTTTTTATTCTTGTTTTTGGTCAATTTCAGCATGTTATATGGTTTAAAATAAACAAACCCACTTATTTTCTAGGTCAGGAAGTGGTGTTCAAGTGCCTTGGAGAAGGAATTCTGGAAAAGGCCTTTCAGGGATATAACGCTTGTATTTTTGCCTATGGACAGACAGGTGAGTGCCCTAAAGGAGGAAAACACTTTGTGCACGTGGGAAGTGGGAACAACAAAACATGACTATTAAGGTAGATAACATTTTAAAATTTTATTTTGAAATATCATGATATTTCATATGCATCCAGTACAAGCAGTGACAAGTGAATTCTTAAAAGCATCTGTCAATATGATCCTGGTTGCTACCTGTTGGGGCCTCTTTCCAAGACTGAAAGGAGTAGAGACTCATTCAGTGTCTGGTGTTTAAGTGTGTTCCAAGAGGTACCAAGTAATGTCCTTGCTGAACGAAACCTTGAGGATAATTTGTCTCTTTATTTACCTTTACCTTGACCGAAGAATAAGCTATGTCCTGGTGTTATAACACATGCTTGTGGAGCAATAAAAAGAGAATTAAAATGTGTTTCTTAAACAAATGAGTAATTAAGAAATTATATTCTAAAGCATTTTATTCTCCTTTTTTTCTTTTAGGTTCAGGAAAATCCTTTTCCATGATGGGCAATGCAGAGCAGCTGGGTCTGATCCCACGGCTCTGTTGTGCTTTATTTCAGAGAATCTCTGTAGAAGAAAATGAATCTCATACTTTTAAAGTTGAAGTGTCCTATATGGAAATCTACAATGAGAAAGTCAGAGATCTGCTTGACCCGAAAGGGTGAGTAGCTTCACTTTCCCCCCATAGCCTTCTGTATTTTTGTCTAAAACTCTAAAAACAAGACTTGGTTTTGGAAGTCCCTGAGAAGGTTTTTTCAGAATGTACATTTATAGGACTTCTTTAGAGAGGATTAGATATCAAACACCAAAAAGAAGAGAATATTCATGTGAAGCTTGTATATGAAATAGTAAGTGTTGTGATTAATTTAAACATTAGGATACCATCCTGCTGATGCAAACAAATACTGTATGAAGTACTTTACCACCAGAAAGCAAGACTACATACAAGTAAATTCTGGGGTATTTTTGCCAGGTGTTTCAGGCAGTATTTGTTTAGGAATTTTCATCAGCTAGAAGAAATGTGGAGCTTATTTACAGTTTGGTTCTGATAGTTTAGATGTTGAACTTTTTTGAAAGTGAAAACACACTTTAGAATATACTTAGGAATTCTTTATTCTGTTTTGTCTACACAGAAATAGTGGTTAGACACTCTGGCTTGGAGAGGTGTATACAGGACATAGTTTGACAGGACTTTTTCAGCTGAGCATTGATATATGTGGTTTATATTTCAATTCTTGAACATAATTACTGAAGGTGTTGTATGAAATTTAGTTAACAAGATAGATTTCAGACTTAATGTGTTGTCAATAAAGTATAGAAAATGTGAGAAAAATGGAAGATTTAGCAAATTGATGTGGGGAGGATTTTTAGTTTCCTTTTTTTTTTTTTTTTTTTTTTTTGGCTCAGCATTCTTTCTGCCAATTAAGGCATTTCAGGTTTTGTTCCAGCCACAAATACTGGGATGGGAGGATGCATTAAAAATAATTGATGTCTGTAGATCAAAACCGGTTAGATTGGTTTGAGTCTTTATTGTTTGAGTTACAAATTGTGGAATACTTTCTTCTTCCTGTTACAATTAAAAAAGACATAAATTGACTTCTGCTATATAAAGGGTACTTAATTCATATTAGGGTCATTTTGGGATATCCATGCTAATCAGTAGGTTGTGCATGAGGTGTATTTTATTCCCTAGGAGTCGGCAGTCCCTCAAGGTTCGAGAGCACAAGGTGTTGGGTCCATATGTTGATGGCCTGTCTCAGCTGGCTGTTACAAACTTTGAGGTAAATCTAAACCAGGGATGAGTTTATAAATAACACCAATGTAAACGAGCAGTAGGAATCTCAGAAGAGGTAAACTAATGTTTATCCAGATATTTTGGTTCTTGAGTGATTATGGTCTTTGGCTTTTGCAAAGATCTTCTCTAACTCTTTGTGAATATTGATTTCATGTGGAAGCACTGGGTTTATCCTTATGTTAGTTACAAATACAGTTGTGGTATCTCATTAATTTGCAGTTTCACTGCATGTGATATATACCATGAATGCAATATTTGCTTGACACAGGAAATATAAGGATTCTAAAATGAGGATATTAATCTTCCAGCATGAATTTGACTTGGTTGTTGAATATTAAATTCTGTTTTATATAGGTGTGTGTATATATAGGAAATTCATAACTTAAATCACAACAGATTCTAAGCCCACTTAATTTACCAAAATACATTCAAATGAATTAGCATTGTGGAACCATTATAGACACAATGGAAATAATTAAAGCAGTGCAGTTTTATTAATTGTGTAGGACATTTCTTTTTATGAGGAAACTGATTTAAAATCTGATTTGGAAGTGTTCTGTAA
Organism: Sialia sialis; assembly: GCA_009812075.1. Lineage (NCBI taxonomy): Eukaryota > Metazoa > Chordata > Aves > Passeriformes > Turdidae > Sialia > Sialia sialis. The sequence goes on along the minus strand of VRYO01001463.1, from coordinate 90,199,579 downwards.
AAAATACTAATTCTTTGTCTAGTGTTATGTTTTGTTTGGTTTTTTTTAAATTTTTCTGCAGTATTTCTGCATATTATACAGTTTGCAGCTTCTGTGGTGAATTGCTTACTTTGCAAGCACACCTCCTTTGTGCAAATTCTAGCAAATGTTGTTGATGCTTAGGCTTTGGCTGATGGCTTCCGAAATGGTTTTGGAAGACTCAGCAAACATAAATATCAGGCTCTGCATAGTCATCTTTGTCTTGCACATATGGGAAGGTACAGGTTGAAATGAGGTAACTTTTTGAGCCAGTTAAGTGAAGCAAATTAGTGCAGTTCAGCAAAGAGATGCCCTGTGTTCGCTTGTGTAAGTGAATCTGTGCTGGCCTGATTCCTGGCATTTAACAATAAGATTTGTAATGTGTCACCAACCTATTTCAGCAGCAGATAAGGAAAAAGTGCATTGACTGTAGTTGCTGGGCTTCTAAGTGCAGCACTTAAAACAGAGATGATTTAACATTGCTCTGTGGACTTACATGCTTCTGTAGCTATGCATCTCAAAATGTGCAAATTTTCTCATTAGGTCTACCTTCCCTTCCTCTCTCTCACACAGCCTTCCATCTAGATGGGGGTTTTATTTCGCAAGCGCAATACTTTGCTTTTATCCTAGCATCCCTTTTTACTCTTTTTGCTCTAGGATATTGAGTCACTGATGTCAGAGGGAAACAAATCACGAACAGTTGCAGCAACCAACATGAATGAAGAAAGCAGCCGCTCTCATGCTGTGTTCAATATTATAGTGACTCAGACACTCTATGACCTGCATTCTGGTGTACGTATTTCTGTTGGTTAACTTACGAAGTTGTGGTGGATTCTTCTTCTTCCTTTCTCTTCCATATACATAATCTGTTTAGCTGTGCTTTGACTTTTGATGCTGTTGAGTCCAGTAATCAAGATTGAGAGAACATTGGAATAGTGAGGAAGCACACCAGATGAAACAAACAGTTACATCAATTTTTAAGATGATATTGACACCATGAAACCTTCTTAGATCTTAACTATTGCGAGAGTTAATGTGTTTTAATGGCCTACGTTGCCATAAGGTGGTTGATGTTACCACATGGCTGATTCTGGTTCTTTGGTGCTTCAGGCCTTTACTAGAAAATATATGGGTGACTTCTAAAGATCTGTAAGACCTCTGACAATTCCTTCTTCTCTCATGTCTCAAATGTGATACTTTAACCCACGTTATTATGAAGAACAGTGCTTCATAGTGTCAGGCTTGTTGGTGCTTCATGCCAATGTTTCTTAGCTGTTGTTCTCCCGTGTCCCATCTGTGCAGAATTCTGGAGAGAAGGTCAGCAAGGTCAGCCTGGTGGATTTGGCTGGGAGTGAGAGAGTGTCCAAAACAGGAGCTGCAGGAGAGCGCCTGAAGGAAGGCAGCAACATAAACAAGTAAGACATTAGCATATGCAGGGTGCAAACCCTAATCCTCCAGGAATCACTGTTGGTTCCCTGGCCTCCTCTTGGTGTGCTTGTCATAAATCAGCTCAAATGAGCTTCATCAGAAGCACTTCAATATGGCTCTTTCAGCTGCTTTGTGCTGAGCAGCATGTGTTTCCTGACACTGGCATAGGGATCCTGATTCATGCTTGACTCAGATGATGGCTGTATGAATTTTATCTGGAAAAAGTGACAGCAGCGCTCTTTAATTAAACATATACCTTTTGTGATTCATTTATACACCCTGTCCCCAGGCTCATATGATTGTCTCATCATCCGCTCAAAGAAGAATGCAAAGTTGCAGAGTTGAATGGCTTTGTTCCAACATGAATTAAAATATGTAAGGGTATAATGCAAAGTTTGAGAAAATCGGATCAGAATGAAGTTGTGTTGGTTTAGCATTGCCTTGGGCATTTGTGCTCAAGCAATGACAAGTTTCAAAGAACATTTCTAGACATAATTAGTGCGGTATTGTCCAAAAGCAAGAATGTAGCACACTGTTACTGCTGTCTTAAATACACTAATTTTCTGGGAAAGAGTGTAGCTACTACATTAAAAACTACTGCATTTTCAGTTTATTTCAAAATGTTACAAAATGCTTTGGTATTTTATATTAACAATAACAGCACAATGTGTGTATGAACATCACACACTTCTTGATGTGTGATACAAATTTGCTAATTTGAACATGTTTGCTCTTTCTAGCTTAGTTTCTAATCTACTCTGTGTTTAATGCATCATATTGGTAGTTCTTTTTAAAAAAAATGATGTGGCTGTCTTTGCCTAATGGCAGATACTGTAACCTTACCCCACAGGTTCCTAGTTAAATTCAGATCCCTTTTACTAGAAACCATATTTGTATTTTGCATAAACAGAGGTGAAATTAGATATTTCTTTCTAATTTTTGGGAAAGAATTCAAATGCCACTACTCCCAACAGCTATTAACAAATTGAAAATATAACTATAGATACAGAAAGACTGCAATTTTTTTTCCTTTTAGGATATTTATTCAGTATTAAACTTGTATGGTATCAATGTAGTAGGAGAGGATTGTTTTGCCCATGCTAAACCTCTTTGACGATAGAGAACTTCAGATAAAAGCACCAAACATATCTGTTAAATATATTTTTAAAAGAAAACCTAACAGCTCTACATTTTCCATTCAATTAAATTCTTATTTCTTATATCTTATATGATATAAATCTGTAGTACTTAGTCCTTTTATATAACATTCTATATTTGAAATCTCTTTTGGAACTGATTGGCAAAAGAGAATTCTTAGTGCTGTGCTTGGTGTTTTCTGTTAGAGTTTTGCTGTTGGAGCTTTAATGAAGTTTGACTTTAAGCCTCAAAATAGAGTAATTTCACAATTAGAAGCCGCACCTTTTTCATTGAAGAATCCAGCCTACCCCAGTAGTGGGGCTTATATTCAGGTGTGGCTTATCTATGGACAAATCCCAGTGAAATGCCAACCCGAAAGTGAGAGCCGGCTGGGGAGGGCACCTGCAGCTGCCTTTAAAGGCTTTGCTGGTCTATGAAAACTGTTGCAACTTGAGCACCTGACACCAAACCCTGCGCTGGTGTGATTCTGTTGCTAATTCGTTACTTTGTTCCACATGGATCCTCACTTTTAAAAAAAAAAAAAGTGCGGCTTATATTCAGGTGCGGCTTATATAAGGACAAATCCCGTGGTCTACCCAGCTACTGGGACATGCGGCTTATAATCAGGTGCGGCTTATAATTGTGAAATTACTGTACATGTTTAGTCAGACTGAGTCTTCAGAGGACATTGTGTGAAATCTTCTTTAGGGTGCGATATAACTTACTCATTAGGGAAAAGTAATCATTTTTTCTGGAGTGATAGAGTATATTAAAACTATATACCTTACTATGTCAGCCCCTTTTCTTATTCTTTTATAAAAAAACCTCAGTAACATGTATTGGTAGCATGTGTTATGTTTAATGAGACCAAAAATTGAGCTGCTGGCAAGTAAACTTGCTGCGCGTTTTGTGTTTTATTACCTTGAAGAAGAATGAGGAAATAATGTGCCTGTTTATTTAGCGTCTGTGTCATTTGTTTCTGATGAAAACTGTCTAGAGCTGTGGCTAGATGCCACCCTGGTCCCACAACTTTTCCTGTTGAAAATATTCTTTCCTGTCTTGAGGACAGCATATTGCTTACTGAAGCAACTGAAAGTTGTGTCATTTTGTGTCAACACCTTCATCAAGTTGTAATAGAAATGCTTTCTGTTTTTTTCCCAGAGCTGATGCATAGTTGCCTTGGTAAAGAGGGTTTTTGGGAGATTTGCCATACCTCATCGGAAAGCTGGATGTGCTTGTTCCTCCCCAGGATGTGCTAGTTTCCATACCCAGTGTAGAAAAGATGCTTAACAGCTCTTTGTGGTCTTTGTGTAGTCAAAGAACTTCTAGAACACAGTAGTAGGAGGAAGCAGAATAAACAATCTGTCAATTAGTGTCTACAAAGAAAAATACTTTCTGTGAACAGGCTGCTATTTTACCTTTGATTAGTAAAATCATAGCTGTTGTAATTTTAACTTTAGAATGCGAAAAGAAGATGTAGGCGGGAGGCAGGAAATGGGTTGGGACAGGTCCAAGCTGTTTTGAGGGAGGGTTTTAGTTCTCAGAATCAACTAATAGAAAAGTGTATTCTGCTCATTCAAGAATTTGGTTCGAAATTGTACAGAAGTAGCTTGAATGGGTGTCACTCAGGGACAGAGTTGTCTCCCTGTGATGGGGAAGTAGTACTACCTTTTAAATGCTGCTGGTTCAGACCCATGGTGGAAATGTGCCCACTAGCAAGGATAGCCTGGTCATGCCTGAGGAACAGGGACAAGGAGAACAGACAGTGAGCAGAAATGGCACTTTGCTGTAATCTTGCAGCAAGTCCACTCTCCTTCTTCTGGGCTGATTCTGTCTGCTGTGGGCTTAGGCTGTCTAGTTGATTCATTATATAAGTACCGTGAGATAGGATCAGAGTAATGACAGATCTCTGATGCATCATCCAGCACAAAGCAAAGCAGCTGATGAATCCTGTAATTATTTTGTTGGGCAGCCATTCCTTTTGCTGCTTCCCTTAAAGTCTTTAAACATTTTAATGTATTATGAAATCTCAAGCAAACTACATGAATTATTCCAATTTGGCTTTTATTGCAGATTTTAACAGTTATTCTTAAAATGAGGTCGGTATTTATAAGGAGCAGTAATATTATTGCATGTTTTAATCCCATGTTAATAAATTGTACCTTATAATTTCTTCTTCGTTAAAATGCAGTATCCACAACTCAAATTGGTGTTGCAGCCCACCTGGGAAAAAAATTTCAGTCACAGGTCCTTTTGAATCCCTGTTCTTCCTACTTTGCTTTTGACTGTCCATTTCTTCCCCCTCCCTCAGGGTTTGGCTTTGGTTTTCACATTTCCCTCATTTAAAGAGAGGAGTCAGAGGAAAGTACAATAATTTCACACTCATAAGCCACATCTGGTTATAAGCCACACTTCCGGTAGCCGGGAAGACCATGGGATTTGTCCATTGATAAGCCGCACTTTTTTAAAAAAAAAAAAAGCGAGGATCCATGTGCAACAAAATAATGAGTTAGAATCTTTGCGATCACTGGGTTTGGTGTCAGGTGCTCAATTTGCAAACAGATTTCACAGACCGGTGAAGCCTTTAAACGCAGCCCCAGGTGCCCTCTCCATGCCATAGGCCCTGGCACACCCACCCCCACCGCCAGCCCGCCCACTCCCCGCTTGGCGGAGGGCCCCGCAACCTGCTCACCTCGCAAAGTCCGCTCCCCACCCGCCCACGGCTCCACGGCAGCTCACTCCGCGGCAGCTCTCCACCCGGCCGGCTCGCACTTCCTGGTTAGATTTTGCCGGAATTTGTCCATAAATGAGCTGCACCTCATTAGCCGCACTTCCTGGATCAACTAGATTCTTCAGTGAAATAGGTGCAGATTATCAGTGTGAAATTACTGTAGTCTGGGATAGTTTTTTAGCTTTATGCTCCTTGGCCTCCATTAGGAGTGGTGCTTTTCAGATGTGCTGGAGGAGGTTGCTATAGAGCAGCATGGAGCATTCTGCTGTTTGCTCTTGCATGTTTAGCATGCTGTCATTTCTCTCTGTGGAGATCAGAGACTGGAGGCAAGAACTAGTTCTCCTTTTTCTATCCTCCTCTCATAAACATTCAGAGGTTATTAGGCTTTTCTTTAGGCCACAGAACTAAATGTAACTTTCTATTTTTGCTATGAATTTTTCAGGAGTGTATCAGAAAGTTATCCTACAGGCAAATTTACAAAATAGAGTGCTCTCTTGGGAGTTACCTAGCCTTTCCTTAAATTTGTTTTAGTATGGCTCCCAGGTCTATGCCATCTTTATATGCAATATGGAATACCTTTTGTGGCATATGTTTTGGTTCTTGTTAACTCATCCTCAGATGTCTTCCTTGAAATACTCTTCTGCAACATTTTTGTCATTTTCTAAGTGCTGTTTCTGAACCAGTGGTGGTTTCAAGCAGCACTGAGACTCTGTTATAAATACTGTGCAAATGCTGCCTATAAACCAAAATAGTATTACTTTGAAAAGAAAATACAAGAGAGTGAAGTGGAACAGTACAATTAAAGATTATTTGACTATCTAATTGCAATGCTGCTGAAGCTTTTTCCATTGGTACTTATGGAGAGTAGCTGGATATTTGAGCAGGAGTGTGACAGATATAGAATTCTCTTGGGCTTCAGTGATGTCTCCTTTAAAACCCTTTAGGCATCTGTTTAATGTTCTCAGGCTCCTCAGCAAGCTCATTATCTTAAACATACTCACCCCAAGAGCCCTGATGTCACTTGAAATTTACACTGGGTTGTATAAGAATTGCATAATATAGCACACATATGCTTTGAATGGATTGCTGACACAGTTACCCCTGTTGGTAGAAGCTGTGCATGTACCAAAATGATGAGGTGGCTATTTTCTTCCTGGTTCTGCAGTGTTTTTTGGGATTCAGCTGTCTGCTAAGCAATTTGGGGGCTTTTCTCTTTCACACTTGTACAGAACCTTTGTAACTGGGAGTTTGTTTGGCCTATGCCCCCCAGAAGAAGCTGCTGAGCTGCTCCCTCAATTATAAGCTAACCCATTTGTCAAGGGACCTCCTAAACTACCTCTTCTGATCAGCAGCCTTCTAGGCTTTGTGGCAGCTGGCTGGTCACTGCTTCACCAGGCAGATGAGTACTCCAGGGCCACAGCTGGATTTGTTCTGAGGATACCTCTTTATGGCTGGAGAATTGTTTCGTTTCAGTTGGCATTTGAGTCAGCGTTCCTAAACACCATTCCCAGAGACAGGAGTTCTTGCTGTGCTGCCAACAGTGACTTGTAATACTGTCATGAGACTGCATCCAAATCAGAAAGATTTTTATCCTCTGAGGAAAAGGTAGATGTCTAATCAAGGGCAGTGATTTTTCATATACTGAAGCAGTCTATTTTACACTTTTCAAACTGTTCTAAATATTTCAACATAGTTTCAGTCTTTCTGAAATATGACCTTAGTAACACCTATGATGAAACACTCTTGATACCAGTTTTTTTTTCCTCCAAATATACAACTTTAATGAAATACTTGCCTTGTTTGGAGCATGGCAATGGGCTAACTGATCTCTGGTGGTCATTTTCAACTTAAAATATTCTATAATAAAATTGTGCATGAAGTTCTGCAGAGCAATTCCTTTTTTCTCTGTTTTATTAAATCTGCATTTGGAATATGTGTTAAAGCTGTTCTGCCATTTTGCATTGATAGATCGCTTTCAACACTGGGGTTGGTTATATCATCACTTGCTGACCAAGCAGCAGGGAAGGGGAAAAACAAGTTTGTGCCTTACAGAGACTCTGTACTCACTTGGCTTCTCAAGGTAATTTGTATTTTCTGTTCACCATGTTCACAAGATGTCAGTTTACTCATTTGTAGGATTGTTGTAATATGCCTCTGTGTACATGTACTTCTCACCTCTTTTTAAAGAAATGAGTGAAGGAGCTCTCATAGCTATGTTATTCTGAGTAATACGGACAGCTAAGTGTATCTTGTGTTAATTCAATGCAAAATCCTACTTGACTGTTTTCAGTTGTAATGGAATCACAGGTGGTAGAGGTGGCTAGAAATGTTTATGGAACACACAGATTAGTTTATATTCAGAGTATATTTCAGTGCCTAAATAGTACTTTCAGTGCCTTTATTAAGTATTTTAAGTGAAGGCACTGTATAGTCTCAGAAAAATTTTTAACTCTTGAACTTTCTATGCCTGCACTACAGGACAACTTGGGAGGAAACAGCCAAACTGCCATGATAGCCACAATTAGTCCAGCAGCAGACAACTATGAAGAAACACTCTCAACTCTGAGATATGCAGACAGAGCCAAAAGGATAGTTAATCATGCTGTGGTGAACGAAGATCCAAATGCTAGGGTCATCAGAGAATTACGTGAAGAAGTAGAAAAACTGAAAGAACAGCTTTCACAAGCTGAGGTAACCTTATACACAGTACAATGTAAAATGAGTTTCTCAATGAAATGTCACATTGTGTGGAAGACTGGCTGTCTTACAAAATGTGTTAGAGTCTTGCACCCATTCTCTTTTCTTTGTTTCCTTTTTTAAAAAAATAATTAACCTTTTTTCCTGAATCCAGCATAATGTGTGCTTGTCTTTAATGACTTTTAAATGAGTTTAGCACTGTACTCATGGTGACACTTTTCAGTTCTTGGGGAACTTAAGACTACAATAATTTCACGATTATAAGCCACACCTGAATATAAG
>VRYO01001463.1:90160335-90172050 GCA_009812075.1 Sialia sialis | reverse complement strand
GTGAATAATTTTTGGTTACCTTAATTTGCCATGAGTCCAGAATTATAGCCGTCTGTGGAATGTGCCACTTGCACGGTCTGGAATTGCTTATTTAATTTTGATCGCCTGGATAACAGAAGCAAGAGGCAGAGGGAAAGGAGTTTTTCATCTAATGCTGGGAGGAGATATGGAGGAAGTTACTAAAAATCCACTGATAGTAACAGCTGTTTAAGACCAAATAAAAACCACCACTGTTGCAAACCAAGGCTGGGTAGGGGACAGAGACAAAGCACTAAAATTCAGGGCTGCTTGCTAACACTGTTGGTTGTCTATCACTTTGTGGTGTCACAGGACTGTCAGAGTGCCGTTTGAATTAGCCATTCCTTGGGATTTTTTGGAAAAAGATAACCCCTCAAGTAGAATTTTGGTGGTGACTCAGAGGCATATTGGCAGCAGGCAAACTTTGTATTCATAGGTAGGCCCTTGTTCCTCCTACAGTTGTGTATAATTTAAACTGTTCTGTGGAAATTAGAAGTGTATGTGCTCAACATGTGCCATATTTCAGTAGGACTTTGCATAGAAAGGCTAAAAAAGTCATACAGGGATGAGCTGGTGACTGAAATATCCCAAGTTTGATCTTGAGTTTTATAAAGGTAAGGAGATAATAAGTGCTGTTGAGATTACAAAGAAAGGCAAAATGAACTTTGCTCAGCAGATAATCATGATCATTTTAAAAGGTAACTTAAAGATGAGAATCCCAGGTAAGATCATGTCTTAGTGCACAGGTGTATGTATAGTATGTGTCATAGCAGGTTTGCCAGGTGTTGTGTTAGAGTAGATTTGCTCAGACAGGCCTGAGAAACCTCTCTGGAATTTGTCCAGAAACTGAATGCACAGGCTCATTCATCTGTTACTTAAAAGATACCTTGGGTAAATAGGATTTAAGATTTTTTTAATTTATATTTTTATATGTGTATGCGTAAGTGGGGAGAGGTTTGTGGTCACTGCAAAGCCCTTGGAGTGATCCAAAGCTGTGGCTGCAGTGAACGCAGCTTCTAACATCGTGGTCTGAGGAAGAGCAGGTTTTATTAAGATGAAGTCTCACAAGTTGGGACTGGTAGACTCTGTGGAACAGGACTCCAGATTAAAGACAAAGACAGCTGCAGTTATTTCATTTCTTGAAAATTCAAAATGTTCTCAGGGCTTTAAACAAATCATCACTGTACCAGCTCACATATTACTGTGACCTTTTATTTGGGCATCACCATACTAGACATGCTTCAACAGTAATTTGTTTGTTTAATATGTGATCACTGCTTTCCCTCAATAAAATTGTGTGTTTGGTATTAACTGACACAGTGCTACTCAGCATTTCCTCTTAAACTGTTTCAGAAAAGTCTTTGTTAGCACCTCTATTTGCAGCTTTCCAATAATAGAAATAGGTTTCTGTGTATTTTTCATGTTACCTACTGCACCACAGGGATGAATTGTTTCGACAGAGCCTGGCTAAACTTCGAGAGCAAATAGTAAAAGCAAATACACTGGTGAGAGAAGCAAACTTCTTAGCAGAAGAAATGAGTAAGCTAACAGATTATCAAGTAACACTTCAGATCCCTGCTGAAAACCTCAGTGCCAACAAAAAGGTAATGATAACAAAGAGTGCTGGAAAACGTACCTTTATGGCTAAATTTTGTAGACATATATAACATTCATCCAACTTGACCCAATAAAATGCTACTTTTATTAGATTATGCATAGGCAAAATAGAAGTATTACCTCTTTGAAATACTGAAAGTGAGTAATTAAGTAAAAAGCAGAGCATTAAGTGTGGCTCTTGCTGTTTTCATATGTGTGATCTCCATATGTTCATGCAGATTATGAACAGGCATTTGTGTTCTGTTGCTGCAGAACCTGCATTTTAGTTATGTCTGCAGAAATTAATGGGTTTTGTTACAGTTTGCTACAATTTTGTCTTAAAGGGTTTTACAGTGCTGCTGTAACTATACTGGCAATAAGGATAACATGCTTTTCCTAAGGGCTTTGATTGTGTTAATGCTCCTGTGGGAATGGTCACTGTTTGAGAAAAATAAAGAGATCTGGATCTTCAGAGATGTGTATAGACCATGCTGTGTCTGAGGACAGAAGTAGCATAACTGGCATGCAGAGAGAAGCTGCATGTTCTGTATTTTATTCCTTTCTAGGAATGCAATTTGAGTGAAGGGTTGAACTATTTGCATGCACCTTTCCTGCACTGATTTTTTTTTTTTTATTTAGAGAGGTGCAATAGTAAGTGAGCCTGCAATTCAAGTGAGAAGAAAAGGAAAAGGTACTCAAGTGTGGACTATTGAGAAACTAGAGAACAAATTGATTGACATGAGAGACCTCTATCAAGAATGGAAGGAGAAAATTCCTGAGGTAATTTATATATTTGCAAAATGGATCAAAGATTGAGTTTGTTTTCTTTGAACCCCTTTTAATATGTTGTAGAGAGCAAGTGCACTGACTTTGTATATGAAAGGTTAGGGTGCTGTTTCATCTTTTTAAAACCAAAACAAGCAAACTAACTAAAACCCAGAACAAAGCCAGTTTGACTAATACTAAATATTCAAAATGCTCATGCATAGTAAAACACATATGTGGGATCTCACTTGTATTCTCAAATGCTAAGTGTGGTGAGGTCAGATATAATTGTACTGAGATAGTGACTCACAATGCCACTAAGAGCAGTTGTTTACCTGGCAGATGACACCAGCTCTGAATGGAAGCAGCAAACTGCAGTAGAAATAAAATTACTAAATAAAGTCAATGTCAAAGCTAACAAGGATGTTAGGCACAGAACTACACTTAAGGCATAGAACATACTAGTGGGATAAAACTTGATTTTAAACTATGAAATATTCTTTAATTTCATTTGTATATTTCCCAGCCTTAAAGCAGTGAAGAAATCAATTAAAGATACTTACTCTACATCAATATTTCCATCAAAACCAAGAAGTGGTTTGTGAGGATTTTAAGTAGCACATTAGCCTTGGCAGATAAGCATGAGAGTGGTCAAAAACTTGCTTGTTTACCAGAAAGATGTGATATTTTGTATTCCAGAAGACATCATCTAAGTATCCAGGTGGAAGCGCATAGGAAATATATCTTACTGTCTTGTGGCTGTTAGGAAGCACCTAAATTACTTGTATCAAGAATCATTCTTAAATATGTTTGAACAACTCTTGTGCCTTTGTTACATGCTTTGGACGGGACAATGGGAATCTCTAAAATCATAACACAGGGAAGGTCAAGCACTTCATCTGTGCCCATTGAAGACAACGATGATTTTGCTGCTGACTTTAGTAAGAACTGATAGCACATATTTAAATACATTATGTCTGCCTGAGCCAGGATCATTCTTTCCATGACTTATGTCGTCCATAATGCATGTGTTCTATGTGCTACATAGAAACACGTAGGTCAAATGCATGTGTTGAAGACAAAAGAGGAGAAGAAGGGAAGGAACTAACAAATTCACTGAGGAGTGCATATTGTGCTAGGAATCTGCATGAATTCTTTGTGGCTGTATGGAGAATGCTGCAGGTGTGATCTCAGCTCTGTGGGAGTCATAAGAACATTTGTTGGCTTAAATAGGAGTCATCCTGCACCTTCCCTTTGCCCTTGTAGTGGCAGGCAGCAGCCAGACCACCACAACCTGAGGATGGTTTGACACCTCATTTAAGAAGTATAAACAGAGCAGAAAAGGTGAAACATCTTGAAATCAATGGCTACTGTGATTGCTCATGGTAAAGTCTGCTTTGCATTGACATTGCTAAAATATGCAGGTCATCATATTATTATGTCCCTTAGTAAAGAAAGGATTGTATAATATCTCATCTCAAAGATTTAATTTCAAATTTGTAATATGATTCTATTCTCTTTCTGCCTGGGTAACAAGAAGGAACAAAGATGGGTAGTGAAGTCATTTTTGTGCCATGACCTTTTAATACTGTGCGGTTATTTGATCTCCTGTTCCCACACTGGTGGTTTTGTGACATCCCTTTCATTATCTCTAAAACAGATAAGGAAGCTGATTGGCAAGAGAGGAGATCCTTTCTACGAAGCGCAGGAGAACCACAACTTGATCGGCGTTGCCAATGTGTTTCTGGAGTGCCTTTTCTACGACGTGAAGCTGCAGTACGCCGTGCCCATCATCAGCCAGCAGGGCGAGGTAGGGCCAGGCTGGGCATGCTGAGAGCTCCTCTGGGACTCTTAGTGCTCCTGAGGCACCAGGGGTTTAGCAAGAAAATGGTGCCTGCTGTCTTGTTCCCCAGGGAATAAGTGTGTTTCAAGTGGCCTTGTATGTCCTCTGTGTGATTGATTCAGGTGGCAGGACGGCTGCATGTTGAAGTAATGCGTGTCACTGGGTCTGTCCCAGAACGTGTGGTAGAAGGAGATGACTCCTCCGAGAACTCCAGTGAGAGTGGGAGTCTGGAAGTCACGGATAACAACGGAGAAATTATTCACAGAGCCAAAAAGCTCTCCTGCAGGGTGAGTGAGAACACCTGATGAAGTTTACAGTTTCAGGCCTCTGTAACTAAGTACTCAGTCTGATGTAAAGTGAAAGGTCTTCTCTTGTTCCAGCTCAGGGTAGGCCAGTTAGTGGTTGCCAGTGGCTGATTTAATTTGTGTTAGTTACTAGGAGATGTCCATCTGCACCACAAATACTGGTGTTACAAGGACAACCCTTTACAGACAGAAGGGGAAACAGTTTCTCCCTCTATCTCCTGTATCTCCTGTAGTATCTTTGGGTGGTGTATGGATTTAATTTCTTCTGTGATGAAGCATTTCATTCTCCACTCAAGCTAATCAGCTTCCTCAAATGAAACATGTACATGGGTTGTGTCCTTACATCTATGTTTCTGTTTATGCAAAATCAGATTTCCTAAACGGGAACATCTTCCTGTCCTTTAAAACTTCTTCTTGGCTGTTGGTCTTCAATTTGCAGTTGAAGAAGAAACAGTGATATTCATGACAACATCTGGTTTGTGTCCTCAGGTAAAAATAAAAGAAGCAACCGGACTGCCACCTAATCTCTCCAACTTTGTCTTTTGTCAATACACATTTTGGGATCAATGCGAGTCAACAGTAGCAGCACCAGTGGTAGATCCAGATGTGCCTTCATCTCAGAGCAAAGATGCTCATTTTACAGTGGTCTTCTCTCACTGTAAGGTGAGTATTTTAATTATGAAATAGTGTTACCAGGAGGATCATAGGTTTGAGAGAAACTGTTTAGAGTCTGAGCTTTGCTTAGCTGGTGGAAGAAGAAGGGAGTTAAGTCATATAACTAATGACTTTTAACTATGCTTAAGAATGCCATAATATTTCACTTCATCACTTCAAAATGTAGCAAAAGGAAAAGATATTTTGATTAGTGATTTTTAAAATACAGATGTTATCTTTAATATGTGGCGAAAGCTATCATTTATATAATGACAGCTGATTATATACTTATTTGGTAAGCTCAGTAGCTTAAAAGAGATCACTGGACCTGAGACATCACTTTTATGGAAATTTTCAAAGTATGAAATGTGGTATGCAGAAGTGTGAATTGCTGAGATGATGAGGTTCTACAATGTCCAGAGGTTTTGGTTGTCCAGAGTCAAGCTTTGTGATGCAAACTGTATGATTTTATCAGGCAGAAAATTGGTTGTTTGGTGTGTCTGTACAAGCAAGTTGAGAAGATACAATTATTTAATCTGGTTGAATGTGATTTGTTTTTCTCATTGCCAGGACTATGTGGTGAATGTCACAGAGGAGTTTTTGGAGTTCATTTCAGAAGGAGCTCTTGCTATTGAGGTGTGGGGTCACAGGTGTACTGGCAATGGCAGCTCTGTTTGGGAAGTCGATTCTCTTCATGCAAAAACTAGGACACTGAGAGACAGGTACAAATAAATTACAAATGAATGCTTCCATCAACTTTCTGAAAGTATTTTAATACCTGTGGTGCACAAAATACTTTGAGGCAACCATGAGTTTTTATGGGGATGTCTTTTTAGATGGAATGAAGTAACTCGAAGAATAGAAATGTGGATTTCCATACAAGAATTGAATGAGATGGGAGAATACACTGCAGTTGAACTCCATCAGGCAAAAGATGTAAACACAGGGGGAATTTTCCAGCTTAGGCAGGTATGTATCTTTTCCTTGCCATCTTATTCATGCTTAAATAATTTTTAAATTTTATACTTAGTTTCTCTCTCCCTCTCAATTTCCTGCTTAGGGTCATTCTCGCAGAGTTCAGGTGACAGTGAAACCTGTGCAGCATTCAGGAACGTTGCCTCTCATGGTAGAAGCAATTCTTTCAGTCTCTGTAGGTGGGGTGACTGCCAGATCAACCAAACTGCAAAGGGGCTTGGACAGCTATCAGGTAAGGCTGTTAATTTCTCAATTTGAACATAATTCTAAAAGAGACCTTAGCACACTGGTACATGATTTGCTGTTTTACACATGCTTGAGGTTAATACATGTAATGTGAGCCTGTGGTGCGAAACCTGCTTCCTTTTTTGCCTATACATATGACTGATAGAGTACTGAGTGTGGTAGAACAGAAGGAATATGGAAATTGTTTCTACCTTTGGGTGTAGAGGTAATTCATATTAGATTCCTAGTGCTATTTCACCTTCCAGGGATGGTGAAAGTTGAGGAGGGGAAAAGCAAAAAAAAAAAAATAAAGGCAATTTAGTAGAGAAAATACAGAGATACTATTTAGCTTTTTGAAAAGCACCACGTTATTATTTGACTAGAATCAAAGACAGTCATCACTGAATATGAGAGAGCTATTCCACATAGCCATGGAAGTCCTTAAGGAGCATAAATTATTTCGGGTGATATTTGACAAATTCATATTAGAAATAAAATGTGACGTAACAGTGATGGCAAAGAACAAGTGGAATGGGCCACCCACAGAAACAAGGTGCCTTTGGTCAGGTTTGCCTTCAGTTGCACAAATAATTCTAACCTTGGATACTGTATGAAACTGAATGACTTGAGATTAGTGGTCTGCTTGCTGAGTCATTTTCCTGGCACTGGATTCTGTGGGGTTTTTAATTTAATTTTTTTTAATAAACATATTCACTAATACTCAAATCATGGCTGACCTGCTACAGTCTAATGAAAAAAGATCTTTCTACCTATTAATAAGACTAGTTATTTGAGTATTGGGATTTTAACATTTTACAAGTTTGGTATTCATGTTTTGGGTTATTTCTGTGAATTTCTGTTGAGTGAAATGCATGGGTTTTTGTGTTTTACAAAATGTATTTTCTCCTACCAGAAGGAGGAGGATGATGGTGGTGATATGGATAGTTACCAGGTATTGCTGCTGTTGCTGTCAATCCTGCGGCATGGGGCACAGCTAATGCTAATGGCCAGCAACTCTCAAATGAACAAGCAAAAGCGGCTTTGACGTACACATGTGCTGTGCATTTTAGAGGCTACCTGGGCTATGAAACACTGCTATTTCAGTTTACCTTGTGACTTTATACTCTTACAGTGTCCTCTCTTCTCTAGTACTCTGCAGTCAGCTCTCCTAACTGGCTACATGAATTGCTATGGGAATAAAAGCTTTGAAACTTTAATTTAGAATGAAAACAGTTTCTGATTAATATCACAGGGAAAAGAACTAGCAGCTTCAGGCATCTTTTCCAGGCAAATTATGCACCATAGCATATTTTGTTTTCTAAAGAGTATCATAACCTTTTATATTGTGCAGTTTTCTGAAATGCTTGAGTGAGAGAGAGTGGAGGATGTGAATGGGGGGTAGATACAGAGGCTTCAGTGAAGCAATATTCTTTTTCTACACAAAACCCAACCTTGTCCCTGTTTTTCTGTGTGATGAGTCACAATTTAGACAGTGTTACAGAAGACTCTTTTTAAAGGGTGACAAAGAGCAGAAGAGGAAATCTCCCCCAAAATAAAATAAATTTCAAGAAGACTTTTTTCTAATAGGCAGTCCTATAGAAGTCAACACAGTTAGGTGAGAATGCTGACATCCCTTAAGATGATGTGTTAAGGTTCCTAGCAATCTCAAAAACACAATTTAAGGTACTAACTTCTTGCGGGCTGTTTATGCGCTTCCTGACATATCACAGAGAAGAAGCAGCCAGATTTTCCTGTGATACCACAAAGCATGATTGCATGATGGGTTTTGTTTGCATGAGAAATCTTTTAATTGCACTGATAGCAGCTGCTAGCAATGGAATTTTGTGCAGGTTTGAGGGTGTACTGACCTGTCTAATCTTCAGGAGAACTTATGATCAACTGATAATACTGGGTTTTCCTCTTTCATATGCTGTTCAAAAATTTGATTGCCACTTCTGCGAGTAATTAGCCATGGTGTCTAATCTGTTTAGCAGCAGAGGCAGTCACATTTTCTTTTCTCCTGTTGAAATCTGAGACTTGAAAGCAAATAAACTTCCCTTCATGGGTGATGAGGTACTTAATCAGTGTGCATGTCATTTGGGGGAGAAAAGTTTTCTGCATTGTGCAAGCCATTTAATATAAATTCTGATTAAATTACCACAAAATTCACTGTCTCAGTCACCCACATAGTGCAGTGACTTTGTTCTCTATTTCCATGTTAGGAAGAAGATTTGAACTGTGTACGAGAAAGGTGGTCTGATGCATTAATAAAACGCAGAGAATACTTAGATGAGCAGATCCAAAAGATCAGCAACAAACAAGGTTTGTAGCTTGAAGTCTCTGTCATAAGTACTTTATGCCCTATACCACAAAAAGGGCATCTCATCTGTAATCCTAATCTCTCCCACTGTAGAAAAATCTGAGGATGACATAGAACGAGAAGCCCGGCTGGTGGAACAGTGGGTAGGGCTGACGGAAGAGAGGAATGCAGTGTTTGTTCCAGCACCAGGCAGTGGAATTCCTGGCGCCCCCGCAAATTGGTATGTTCAGAAAAGCCACTGGAGTTGCCATCTTTTTGTACATAAACTGTGCATGCTTGCAAGGTACAAATCTAAGCATGTTTTGGAGCTTCCTGTGTTCTCCTGTCATGCAAATACAAATCACATTCAGCTGACAGAAAGTTTAGAAGGTCAGGTGCTGTTTTGAATGCAAGAAAGATTTGCTTAGATAAACTACTACTAAAGTAGCTTTGAAATAGCTTTCAAGGTTTGAAAATCACCTTTGAATATAATACAGTATTTTGCAACTTTATACAATTGAGAAAAATATCCAGTAGTTTGATTCCTTTCAGAAAAGGACAGATTGAAAGATGAATGGTAGAACACACGGTAATGTCACTGATAAAGGGTGGAGAGGAAGAAACTGTTTCATCTGAATTTGTAATATATTTCTCTTTAGTTCCATTTAAATTTGTGTTTTAACTAAGATCTTTGGAGCTGATATGCAGAAATGAGGAATGCAGCATGTTACGTTTGGGAAAGTATGGACAAGAAATACTCATAATTAAGTGTACACTAATGTTCCAATAGTTTTTGGGAAATAAAGTAGCAATACTTTTACCTTGGCATTTTTCCCCTCATCCACCCAAAGTGTGCTCTGGACCTATAGCTGAAAGTGTGTTTATGGATATAAAGACTGCCAGTCATTACATATCCAGTTATTTGGAGGGTTACTGACCTTATATATGAGATGACTACAACCAGTTAACTTCATAAGGAACAGACCATGATGTTTAAAACTCACAGCAACTGAGTTTTGGCAAAGCTCTATATTTAGCTCTTTGTGTTGATAAATAAAATGTAAAATGCTGTCTGTGCCACATAGGCATTTAGAGTAGCCATCAAAATGTTGACAGTTTTAGCCATTGGTTACAGTTATTGAATGCTGCATGGTGATCTGTTTGCCCAAATTAGCTTAGGTGAGAATTTTCCACCTTTGTTGCCAGCAGTTTGTTTCGTTTCAGGATTCCACCTGCAGGAATGGAAACACATATACCTGTCCTCTTCCTTGATCTGAATGGTATGTTGTAAAAGCAGATTAATAAACTTGTGGAGGGAAAAATGGGGGTTGGTTTGGGTCAATAAATCGTTAAATGGAAGAATTAATCTGAAAGGTGTAATAAATCAAACAAGTGTCCCAATGACACTGTCTGATATGGCTTGTAAAGTGCTTTTTCTTCTGGTTGTGTATGTTGGCATAATTAAGCACAACTATTTTAGAATAAGGATTAAAGTCAGGCAAGACAGGAGTACAGTGGTAGACTGTACAATAGAAAATATGGTAAGAAAGCAAGCTTAGTTTGAATCAAACAGCAAATGAGGAAATCTTGTACGTGTTTTGATGTACAAATTCACATGTCATTAAAGCACTGATAGAGAATCTCCCAATGCTTTCAGAGTTCCTTCCACTGTTATATCTGTAGAGTCTGAAACAGCTCATTTAATGTACACTGTATTAGGGCTATAATGGGCCTTCTTTACAAAATCTAAGTCTTCTCCCTTTTAAGGTATTTAATTCTAAATGTGAGAAGAATATTGATAAATATTCTTAAGACACAGATACATAGCGTAACAAGGTAGCTCCACATTTAAGGACTGTTTAAGAAGCAAGTCTAATTATAAATCTGAACATAGAGTACAAGAGGATCCATAGGCCATATCACATCCAGCACTGGAGTGGGTGACTACACATATAGGCAATGCATCAATACCTGCTTTAGCAGATGCTTTTGGAAAGTGAAATACCTTCTTCCTTCATCTGTGCACACAAGGAATGTTTCAATTCTTCTTTTTTTTGTTTGTTTGGTTTTTTTTACTATCATTAGAGATTAGCAGACAAAAGATCAAACACAACATTTAAACAGGTTAATTGTGTCATTGCACACCTTTTGTTTGTTTAGCTAAAAGTGTAATGTAGCCAGAACTGCTATTCTCAATTTCTTTTGTATGCTGAAATCATCTTCAAAATACTCCATAGTAATAAGATTAAGTAGGATTAATTGTATTATGAAATATGCGTATGCCTTTATTACAACTTTGTATTACAACTTTGCCTCTATATATTCATATCCTTTGCGATAAAACTATTTCATTCTTTGCACATTTGTTTCATTAGCTGATGACCTCAGTGCCAATGAACAACTTATAGGTCCCCATGCATCAGGAGTTAACTCAATACTACCAAAGGAGCATGGGAGTCCATTCTTTTATCTGCCGATCATAAAACACAGTGATGATGAGGTAAATTGTTAGCAAGCCTCCTTCTTGACAACTGCAGCTTGTGTAAATGCTTTCTTCTTATGTTTTATTTCCTACTGCTATGTATTTAATCCTTATTATCATTATTACCTTTTTGTCTTAGAAATACCGTCTATATCTAGTGCTGCTTTTATTTTCTGGCCTATTTATTTAGAATTTAAGAGGATATGACTAGTTAGCTCTTTTGCCTTAATTCAGAGATAGCAAGTCTTAGCTTTTGGCGAAGAATAATTGAACTGTCTGACTCAAAATCCATTTTCCTGCTTTCCTCACCCCTTCACCATTCCTCTTGCAGGCTCTTAACTATTCAGGGAAAATGACTTGTTTTATTGTGTGCACTAGGCAAAGCTTAATACTTATATAAAAATTCTTTCATTTGTAGTACAAAATTACTATTTTTTAAATACAGTAATTTCACAATTATAAGCTGCACCTGATTATAAGCAGCACATCTGGGTAGACCACAGGATTTGTCCATATATAGGCCACACCCGAATATAAGCCGCTTTTTTTTTTT
>VRYO01001463.1:90134721-90159903 GCA_009812075.1 Sialia sialis | reverse complement strand
GCTTATAATTGTGAAATTACTGTATATGGTATGGGAATTATTGGAAAGTAATGCTTCTGAATCCATTTTGGAATTTCTTAACTGATTCCTTCCATCTCTTGCATCTACTCAGGCCATTGGTTAAGACACTGTTTCCAGAACAAAGGGGACACCAAAGTTAGGGGAGAAGGCAGAGGGTAGGAAAAAAAAGTTCTGCAGAATGGGTGCAGGTTTATTCTGTCTGGGCTGTTATAACCTAATCTAACATAGGATGGAAGATTTTACATTGAAATTAATATATTTCTAATATAGTAGCACTAGGATTTGTATTTCTTCATCCAGTCTTTCCTCTGCTTTCCTTTCTGTCTCCAGCCATATGAAGACTTCCTTTTGGGGCAGGGTTTGCACAGTGCAGGGACTGTGGTCACAATTGTTTTCACCAGTATCTTAACACCTCTTATGATTCTTCTCATAAATTCCTTACTATGAAAAGGAGGTTTGACTCCACTTTGTTCAATGATGGTGTTTTACTTCATGTAAATGATACCTGTTGTTAGAATAATAGAATCTTCGATTTCCTTTTCCTTCTTCCACTTTATTTGTCGGCATAGGTTTCAGCCACTGCTGCCTGGGACTCTTCTGTCCATGATTCAGTGCACCTGAATAGGGTAACTCCTCAAAATGAGAGAATTTACTTAATAGTGAAGACTACTGTGCAGCTCAGTCACCCTGCTGCAATGGAACTGGTATTACGTAAAAGGATTGCAGCCAACATTTATAACAAGCAGGTAGTAACTTAATATATTCTTTTATTCCTTGTTTTGTTTCATATTATTAATTTAATGAATATGTTTTCTTAGCTGCTTGCTTAATTTTGTGAGTCTGGTCTCCCCAGCTTTTATGAGAGAGAAATGAAAACTAGATTTTTATAGGTTGGAGTGAAGCTGTGTACTGGTATATTTATTTGAACTGTCAATTTTTCAACTGATTAAACTTAGTAGCTTTGTATGCTGAGTACAGTGCTGTAAAGAGTGCTTAAAATATCATAAATGCTAAAAAAAGTAAGTTAATAAATTATGGTTTTGATTGGTTTCATAATCAGATTTTTGCATTGCATCTTTTTATTTCTTAGGATGTCATAAATAATAATTATTAAAACAGTAACTGAAAATTGTTTTCTTTCTAGAGTTTTACCCAGAGCCTGAAAAGGAGAATATCCTTGAAAAATATATATTATGCCTGTGGAGTGACTTATGAAATAGTATCCAATATACCAAAGGTAAATCATACTGTATTTCTCTGGCAGATTCACAGAAACCAACAGAATAGACCTACTGCAGTGGGTGTGGCTGATACTGATTAGAAAGTAAATGTCCTGCTTTGCTGATAGGAGGCAGCTAGCTAAAGTGGATAAACTGAAGTTCAGTGTGAGATAGTGTTTATCTTTAAACAGTCGAAAACTGTGGGGATTTTTTTTTCTCTTCTACTGTGTTTAACTGAGTTTTTGTAGTAGAGTTGTATTTGAAAGCCCGTTAGTGTCTACAGGGAAAATACAGAGGGTACTCAGAGGAATGTTCAGGTTTGTGAAAACAGAATAGCTAGGCATTTGAGTTTACAGGAATATAAATTACTTTTCATAGAAAAGCTTGTATAAGTTGTGCTATAAGATTTATTTTAAAACTAAACAAACTGGACAAATAAAAACATAAATAGTCTTGAAACCCTGTAATTATCACTTTCTTGCAGTACTACTTAAAATTTAAACTAGGGAAACCACAGAGTATTTGAAGATTTGGAAAGGAAATTACATTTCCTTGCCTAGGAAGTTGTCACTAGTTGAGCCTTAAACATGCACAATTTCAGGTTGTATATGCATTATTTCTAGGAGTGTATTTACTACAGCAAATGCTCAGAACTTCTCCTAAGCTTGATCTCTTCAGCATCAATGCATCTCTATGGAACAGCCCTGGATCGTTGACTGTAATTAGATTTGCTGATTAACCTGCCCAATTCAAATTAATATCTGAATTGAACTGGTCAAAAAAAGGGAGCTAAAACAATTGGCTTTCTTTTTTGAAACCTTGAATGGTGTAACTTCTACTTTAGGCCACAGAAGAAATTGAGGATCGTGAGACCTTAGCGCTGATGGCTGCCAGGAGTGAGAACGAGGGCACATCTGATGGTGAAACCTACATTGAGAAATACACACGTGGTGTGCTGCAAGTGGAGAATATTTTGAGCCTTGAACGACTAAGACAGGCAAGGAAAAGGCATTTCTTGTACCCTTTGTGCTGGATTATGAGAATTCAAGAAGAGATGATCTTTTAAAAATACTTTTTTACTTCAGTTGCATTTTTTAGAGACCATTGGAGAAATAAATGTAAGATGAAGTTACTTCTGTGAACTACAAATTTCCATGGGTGTTGGATGTAGTAACTAAAGCTGGCCATGAGTAGTACTCAAAACCTGAACAAGTGAAGGCCAAATGATGAATTTTGGACAGAAGCTTTGGTGGCTGTATGTGCAAATTAGGATTTGTGAATGCAAGCCCTGATTGCTGCTGTTAGCTGCACCCAAAAAAAGTCCCTATCCTGCTTGCTCAGTTCTCCTGAGGAGACCACGGCATTGCTGTTATTGTTTTGTTCTCTTCACACAGGCAGTCACTGTCAAAGAGGCTCTCTCCACCAAAGCCAGGAACATCCGCAGGAGCATCAGTACTCCGAACGTGCACAATGTGAGGGCCCTTCCTCCTTAGCTCTGATGGGGCAGGGACTGTTCTCTGTGTGCTGATGAAATGCTTGCATGAGATACCAGAGTATATGATTACTCTGTACTGGGACTAACCAGCCTGTGGGAAAGTGGTCATGAAGTGAAACCCCTCCCCAGAATTGTCCATCCTAGGAGGTAACAAAGTTAACAGGGAAGAGGGAAGGTTGGTTGAAAGTCTTCTTTTACAAGGATACACATTTAGGAAGTAGTTCAGGATGAAACTGCCCTGATTCAGATTACTTTTACCTCCAAGTCCCTTTAACTTTTTTCACAGTGTAAGGGGTAGTTTCCATTTTATATGTTCTCTCACACACTCATACAGCAGAAACATATTATACATAATCTGATCTGAAAAGAGCAAAGCAGTTATTAGGACTAAATGATCATAGTGTTTCCTCAAGGTATTGTATCTCACAAATAAAAGGTGGCCATTTTGTCATTCTGTCTCTTTGTGTTCCCTAGGTGTCCTGTAGTCGACTGGATCTTTCTGCCTGCGATGAAGATGATAAGGTATGGAAACATAGCAACAAACAGCTCACATTCCCAGATTTCCCACCCCCACCAGAAGAAAGATATGTTTGAGAATTGGGAAAAACACCCAGGAGAATAGAAATAGTATTTTCCTTTAATAGCATTTAAAGCATTGATTTATATAATGTATCTTCAAAATTCTGCACCCATTACATATAATTTTGCATTAAATCTAATTGTCCTTTTCTGCTTTTCATATTATAATTATATAAACTGATATTTAAGAAAGAGAGCAAAACTTTAAATACTTCACTGACCAGCTAATTAGGTTTTAAACAATCCATTTCTGACTGGAAAATTGCCTGAAGTCAGTAATTGACACACCTTTGGTTTGCTGGGTTTGGTTGACTTCTATTAGAAACGAACACCTGAGTTACCTATTATTTTTTTCCACATTTGCCTGAATCATCATGCAGATTTATCTATTTTTGTTTTTTTAGGGTTGGTCTGAAAGTCACCTAGATATATCTGACTGTTGTTCCAGTTACCAAGATGTATCATGCTATGGTACTTTACCCAGGGAGTCACCTCGCAAGAGCAAAGATGGCAGCGGTGAGATTTCATATACATCATGACACTGCTGGTGGATTCTTACTTACTGCATTAAACAGAAAATTAAATTCCTGGTGTTCTTTTCCTAACAAATGTGTTATCCAGCTTCTACTTAAGGAGATAAACATAATCTGAAAATAGGAGAGAAAGGGAGAAATGCATAAGACATCCAGAAAACAGTGTGAAGTTGAGGGTGTCCAAAAAAACCAAGAGGAGGGTAGCATGTGCTAAGTATAAATCAAAACTCGAGAAGAAAAAAAAACCAAAAAAACCCACCCAAAACAAAACAAAAACCACACACACACACTAAAGAACAAAAAGCAGCTGCTGTTATGAATTTTATGAATTTGAAGATGAAGAGGCTTTTTTAAGTGGGAATTGTCCTTAGACAGTTATGACAGCTGGATATTGGCTGTGCCTCCCTGTCAGTGTGTCACAGGTGCCTTGTCTCCTTCTCATCGACCAGGCAGTGCAGTAGAGATACTGCTGCAATGAAGTGGCACTGGGGATTTATTCATTGTTTCCTTTCTTATAATTTCCTTTTTGATTGTCCTGGCTGTGCAGGATGGCTGGCTTGGTTACAGGGCAGATTTGCAGTGTTATGGGAAGAGGTCAGGTAAGACACAGGAAGTAAAGAGCTTCTCAGTTCTAGAATCAAGGACACTTCCCACTGCTTTTATGACCAAGATGGAAAGGAGAAATCTTGGAGACTCAGAATGCAGGGGGCAGATACTGCTCTTCTCTGTTTTACTTCTGTTTCCAGACTTCTCCGAGGATCTCACTGAGCTCTGCATTATTTCATGCCTAGGCCAGTGGTTAAATACTAAAATATTGACATTTTTCTGTAGCCAGCAACTTGTCAGTTGCATGGCTTTAACTTCAGTTGTTTTGAAATGTGCACTTGCAGTCAGGATATGAAGAACTGAAATACACTATTTTTGCTTTTATACCTAGGTGTTGTAGCAGAGAATTCCCATGCTTTATTGACCAGCCCTTTTAAAGCATTTTCTCCCCAACCACCAAAGTTTTTCAAGCCCTTAATGCCAGTGAAAGAGGAACATAAAAGGAAGACCCCACTTGAAAGCCGACCTCTACTTAGTCAAGAGGTAATCTTTGAAAGCCACCTGCTCTTTTTAAAGGAGATGGAGTGATTCTGTGTACTTGGCAAATCATTTGCATCTGTTGCAACAGCATTTTGTAATTCCCTGGTAAAATTATTCAGTCCACTCTTCATATGTGGTGGAGTTTTGCTGTTTGTTTTTTTACCTGAATGCAGGGTTTGCGGGTTTTGGGGTTTTTTTACTTCTTGGTATGTATTCTCCTTTACAGGATATTTCTATTTTAAAGTAGCAGTAACCTACCTCTTTTTTTATTATTATTCTTCAGTAAGATGTTGGTGTGGGTTTTTTCACAGATCAAATGTGTTTCTGTGAAACTATTCTGGGGTGGTTATAATTCTGGCCTTTATTCCTCACCCTCAAACTCTGGGAGGAGTGCATGACTTCACCTACCTATTAACTTGCTGTATGGCCAGCACGGGTGTTTCACCTTCATGTCTTCACATCTTTCTAGCTGGCCCCCACTTAGCACTGTGGTCAGAGCTGTGTGTGATGTGTTGTGTGTCTCAACCTTTGCAGAGCATGCCTCCATCTCAGGTGCACTGTGGTGGCTGTGCTGTGCCTGCAGGAAGCAGTGCCAGCAGCATGCCTGAGGAGAAGATTGTAAGTTTTGTACCAGTTTCTGGCTCGAGGCCTGGTGGTGGGCTTGAGGCACTCACGCTACTGCAGCAGGAAAAAGAAGTTGTGAAGTGGAAATAACCACTTGTGACTGATTGTAGGTTGTGGTCGCAACAGCTGCTTGCTTGGCTTGCAAATGCATTCTGTCACTGGAACTAACTCCACTGGGGATTGGTGTTTTGTTTTTGTTTTGTTTTGGGTTTTAATGTTTTTATATGTCATTTGTCTTGTGGGGCAGGGGGAAGGGGCAGGCTATAGTGTTTACAGGGCACAAATGATCAAGTAAAGGATGGATTAGTGAGCCATGCTATTGTCACTCTAATATACCTTGTATGTTACCTAGATTTTGTGACTATACCCCAGAGTAAATGGAATGATCCCATTTGGTGTAAGTAACCATGCATTTAGGTGTGGGTACACTTTATAAAGCTTATCTTTGCCTGACATGGAAGTAATATGACTAAAATAAGATTGCCGCTCTTAATTAACCTGCAGCCTGTCTGTCATAATTCAGGTGGAAATTGAGGTGGAGGGTTTTTGTTTTAATCTTCACCTGCTAAATCCTTTTCTCATTGCTGCTTCAACAAAAGGTGTGTCATCATTTCTGCT
Source organism: Sialia sialis (assembly GCA_009812075.1). Taxonomy (NCBI): domain Eukaryota; kingdom Metazoa; phylum Chordata; class Aves; order Passeriformes; family Turdidae; genus Sialia; species Sialia sialis. The sequence continues at coordinate 90,153,727 of VRYO01001463.1, read as the reverse complement.
GTATTATTGTTTTGGGGCTGTGGAACATGGCTGCAAATACTTGCTTTAATCAGAGTTTAAATTAGATTTAAAATTCAGAACTATTGAATTATTTTCTGTAAGTCTTATGGGACATTTTTTCAAAAAACGCTAGTGATGAATTCTTCCTATTTATTTTCATTCCTACCATATAGCCAAGCCACTAAAAAAGCCTGTTATGGATTGCTAATGGTGTTTTGTAGGTTGTTAGACCAAAGTATCCTGAGTATTCTGGTGTATATATTTGAAGCTTGGCTGCTGGGTTTGGGTGGCAACTGTTTTATTCTTGATCATGTTCATTTTCCATAAGGTAGCTGATATGCTGACTCGCACTGAGTCACTGATACAAATAGCATGAAGGCATTTGGAAGGAAAAAAAAAATCTTCTAGTGCCTTGAAAAAACATCCCTTGGAAAATAAATTGTTACAAAACTTTCCATAGCAACTTCAGGGCAGTTTTAATCCCTTGTGTGAAAACAAAGTCCCACCCCATGCATGCCCTGAATTAACCCAAGCACTTGTCTGTGCTGCTTTCCACGGATATGCAGAAGCTTTCAGAGCTAGAAAAGAGCAACATCCTGCCACCAGGCTTTGCCAGCTAGAAGGGAACTAATTCACTGAACACTGTAAACCTGCAGTAGCCAACAGGACCATGTAAGTTCTCAGCTGCTTGACTCATACTGACTTCTGCCTTGTATTAATGCAGCTTTTTGTTTGGTTGCATAGGAAGTCAGATCAAGGGAACTGATCCAGTTGATGTCTTGACTTACCATAGAGTTTTTCATTCAGATCTAGTCTTCTGTCTGATGACTTTTTAGACCCTTGAGGGTCCTGGGGAGACAGACAAAAAGTAGCTGCTGCTAGTGGGGAGCACATGACTACTTTGTGTAGCCCAGACAGGCTATGGTATGTTTAGCAAATGATGCTTCTGGGGAGGTTTTATTACTTTAGGAAGGAAGTCATTGTAGGATGTAGGCTTCCCAGGCTACCCCATTTTTCAGAGCTGCAGTGAGCCCTATGTTTTAACTAGGCTGGAGTATTCCAGTATTCAAAACACATCTGTCAAAGGAAGGGGAAAAAAAAGCAATTAACAAAAAATATTTTTATTCAGTTGGCCTGAAATAGAGCTTTCAACCTGAAATTTCAGAGAATACTTTCACATGCTTGATATTGCAGCTATATCAAAACAACATTATATAGGGGCATGTTCTATATTACATAGGAATACAGTGACTTGTGTTAAAGTCAGATTAAATGTTTTCATATTAAGTATTTTTAAATTGTGCCAGTAATTAACATGTTTAAGGGAGGGTTTGCAAAGAGGAAGCCCTTCTACCAGGCAATAAAAATTGAGGCACCAATAGTGCAACCACTACGTAAGTATTACTGATTTTTAAATTAGTAAAATGGGAACTAATTTGTTGAGGTTACTTGAGAGGTGTAATTTAGGGATTTGAAAGCTCAGATGCTCTAACTATTAATGGCACAGTATCTTTGTTACAAGGCATGGGCAGAGAAGCTGCTCTGTGCTCCTGCTTATTTTGCTGCTTTGCTGCTAGAACTTGATGTATAGTCTTGTCTCATTAGTTCTTGCTGTTGTGGTCTTTCTGTTTCCAGTTCTTAAATCTGCTTTTCATTGTAGTTATTCTGTTACATCACAGGGAAGTTGCTGAAGTTTCTTGACCAGTTTTGCAAAGGTTTTGTCTTTATTTATACCAATAGCCTGAGCTTACAAGGCACCTTCTTTCTTTTTCCCCCCGACATATCACATCCACAGAAAGTTGAAGAACTCTGAAATTGCTTTGTTTCTGGAATTTCCCAGTCAGGAAATTGAAAGGATACCAAGCCTTTACTTGAGCAAATATTAATAATCTGAAATGTGGTTGGATTTGTCATACATACTTAGACAAGTAGAGACATCCTGTTCAGATACTGATAGCTGTGCCAGCAAAAAAATAATATTATTGACTCAAGATTCATCTTAAGAGGCCACTCTACATGGGTAATACTGAAATATATTTGCTATGGGTTTGAACATGGTAGGAATGGACATGAGACCTTATTACAGATAAGGGCCTCTGACATGGTGAGAGGCTGGAATATCTGGAGCTGTTCAGCCTTAAGGAGACTAGTCACAGGGTCATCTTATCAATGTATAAAAACACCTGATGAGCCAAGGCAGACTCTTCTCAGTAGTGTCCAGAGACAGGACATGAGGCAAATCAAAATACATGGGATTCCATCTGATCACAAGATGGAACAAGAAAGCACTTTGCTGTGAAGGGTGTCAAACACTGGAAGGAGTTGTGCAGGAAGGTTGTAGAGATCTCAAAACCCACCCAATTGGACACTGTCTTGGACAGCCTGCTCTGGCTGACCGAGCTTGAGCAGAGGGAATTCTGTGATTATTCTGACATGGGCAAGCTGAGCAAATCTGTTTTCTGTCTGGGCATCTGAGGGCTTATTACACAAACTTATTTGAGCAGTCTTGGCTATTTTGAAGTGAGGAAACATTTTCAAGAGGATGTTTATCCTGATGTGTTGATACTCTGTGCTAATCTCGTTAACTGTTCTGCTTTTCCTGTTAGATTGGTGAATCACAGCACGTGTCTGAAAACATCCATGTAATTCAGATATATACAGGATCTGCCTTAATCAGAATTTGAAATCTGTGATGCAGATGAAGGAACTTTGAGAAATAATGGGTGCTTGAGTTTCTTTAAAAGACTTAACCAGTTTTCATTTTTCCTAAAATACAATTATTTCTAGTAGAAATGTCCTGTAAACTAAGAATTTTTAATATGTGTATGTGTTTATACATATACCTATACCTATGTTTATACCTGCATATATAAATGAAGACATATACATATATAAAAAAGGAAGTACTTAAAAAAGCATCCATGTGGAGTCCTGCTTGCAGTGTTTTATCTTGGGGGAGCAGCCCTACCATGTTGCTGGGGTCTTTCTCAGATTCATCTTTACAGACTGAAGTCCTCAGCTTCAGATGGACACTGTGGTCTGGTCACAGTGCATCCCCATGCATCACCAAGGGGAAATTCAGGGAGGCACCTCCAAATTCTGCCAGGATGTCTAGTTTCACTTATTTCCCTCCAAACATGTACACATATATATACAAATGCTTCCTTGAAGATTTGCTGTAATATTTGCTTGTATATTCAATTTTTGCTTGTATATTCAAACATCCTGAACATGTTCAGCTGTGATAGCCTGGGGTAAGCAAAATTATTTAGCCTTGCTGATATCAGGTTAATAGAAAGTCCCACTGTGCAAAGTTTTTAATAATCCCAAAGTTTTTAATAACCTATATTGAAGCATGGATAATGTAAGGCCTTTTCCATTCGTATTTATCTTGTTAGGTAGTAAATTAACTCCTTAAAATACCTTCAATCGGTTTAATTAGTAAAAATCGTGGGATGAAAATAAGTAACTTTCCTTTTATTGCTTTATAATTTCTGAACTATTTGGAATTTATTTTCTAAAAATTTAATAGCTCAGTGTAGATAGGATACATTCCCAGCAGCTGTTTTCAATGGTGTCTTCCATTCTTCAGTTAAAGAATATTAAAGGTTCATATTTCTCCATTCTCAGAAAGAAAAAAATCAAGGATGATTCGTTCATTTTGGAAACCTCACTGTCACGGGTTCCTAATCCTAATTCCTCTTTTCATTTGCAGGACTCTGAGGAGGAAGACAGTGAATTGGAGGCCATTAACAAGAAACTAATAAGTCCACAAAGTTTTCAAAATTTCCGGCCTTATGTACCGGAGGAGTTTGCTGACTTCAGTATTTACAACGCTAGCCTGGAGAACAGGGAGTGGTTTTCCTCTAAATCAGACTTCATGAGCTCCCGTGTTCTTGAGAAAGAGGTATCCCGCAGCCCCACCACTAGCAGCATTACTAGTGGCTACTTTTCCCACAGTGCCTCTAACGCCACCCTATCTGACATGCTTGTTCCCTGTAGTGATAGCACAGACCAACTAGCCAGTCACCCCAAGGAGCTGGACTCTAGTGATCCCTCAGGATCATCCCTTGCACATGATTTAAGATCTTCTTTGAACAAGGAATGTCAAGAGTTAGAAAAGGAGTTAGAGAGAGAGAAGTTACCTGTGGTACCACTGAAAGAAAACAGTGCCTTAACAGAGCAAGTACCACTGTCATTCAGTGCCACTGACAGAGACTCTCAGCAGTTACCCAGAGCTGGATCCCTCTCAGCTCTAAGTTCCTTGGATGGCAAAAACACCATTGAATTTTCCACACGTGAGGTGACAGTTGAGCACACGACGGACGTTCTGGAAGATCACTCCTTTACTGAATTCATGGGTGTTGAAGATGGGAAGGACTTTGACCATTCAATAGCTCCACAGTCATGTTCCCTTCTGTCCTTTAATGGGGCAAACACCTCAGAGTCGCCCCGAGGCCCTGGCAAGGGGCAGAGCCCATGCACAGCCCAGCAGAGCTCTGCAGCAGCAGCAGGTGACAACTGGCTTGCGGATGCTGTGGAAAGCCCTTTTTGTTCTGGACTGGTGAAAGACACTTCAGCCCCTGAGACTTATCCTGATGCTTCCATGGATGATTTTATTACGAAGGATCACTTGGATGGTTCTGATTGTGAAGAAGGTGCTTCTGCAGATCAAGCCCACGTCTTGCCGAGCTGGGTGGCTGTGGGCAAGCAAGTCTGTGTTGGAAGTAATAAGATGGGCACAGTGAGATATGTTGGAACAGTGGATTTTTCAGCTGGAATCTGGGTTGGAGTTGAACTCAATGTTCAGCTGGGTAAGACTAAATGTGTTCTGGTTTATCTTTGCAGCTAGTGTGACCAGATTTTACAGTAACAGTACAATCATTCCTTCCCGTTTAGTCCTGGGAAGTACCTCCAGTTTCATGAAGCTTGGTATCTGATACATCCAGTTCTTGGCTTTCTGTTTATAGGGATGCTCTGATCCATTTTAACTGTCCAAAAACCCTGCTTTTGCATGTTGAGATGGTTCCCTGTTGGTACCCATCTGTTTTTACAGATCAGAGAAACGCACAAAACCTAAAATTTGCAGATTTTTAAAATCAGTCTGCACACATTCATGAACAGTACTAACAGTGTGCATCACTTGTCAGATAGGTTTGCTGTCAGTGGCTTTTAGAGGTTTATTGTTGTTGTCCACTGAGGAAAGATGAATTCCAGAGCACAGGTTTTCCATAACTTCACTTTAGAGGGGGCAGAAAAAGTCAGTGCTCTGCAAGCATTAAGAAACTTCTATAGAAACACTTCACATCATTTAAAGATGTTTTTAGTAGTTTAATAGGTAATATCATTTATGCCAGAAGTTTGTCTTCAGCTAAATTTGAAGATTTGCAGGCAATTGGTTTTGAGGACAGTTTATTTTACAAAATGAACACATGCTTGGTTTTTTAAACTGTTAGTTAACAAAGCAATATTTTAGAAAATCATCTTTTTGGTCACATTTCAAGCCCTCCTTTCCAAGTTTTGTTCTCCCTAATGTATGGTGAGCATCTGGCTTTGTCACTCAGCAGGAATAATCTTGACTATTTGACAGATAACCAAAGCTATTCACACTTCAGCACCTCAATTGTATGTGCTAATGGCAGCACCAGCATTTAATCCTGTGCATTTCTTTCCATTGAAGGGAAGCACGATGGAATTGTGAAAGGCAGAGAGTACTTCCACTGCAAACCACGACACGGTGTTTTCGTTCGTCCTGGGCGCCTCAGCAAAGCACCAGCTCCCACAAGGAAATTGAGCAGCACTTCCCGGTCTCAGGCATCTTCCACTTCAGAGAAACGGAAGAGTTCTGTGCTTCAAGGCTCATCAGCCACTCCCAAGACAGGAGGAGATGTCCTCTGCCATTCAGGAGATGCAGCGGCTTCTGCTTTTTCTAGGAAACAGGAAAACAGGAAATCTTGGATTAACTAAACTGCAGTATTTTTGCACTTACTACACGCATCACTGTGTAGAAAACTTTACGGATTTTTGAAGCTATTGTACATTTTAACCTGTCCATATGGAATGTGTATTCTCTAGAGTCCTTGACTTAATTCTCTAATTTTTTATAAATAATATATATATTATATATATATGAATGTGTATCTATAGTTTGTCTGCCAGTGGGCAGATGCGGCTGCACACTAAAACACAGTTAAAGCTGATTGTAGATAACTGAGGTACTGGACTATTTGTTATGCAACAACTTGGGAGATATATTTTAAACAACAGAAGATATTTTATTGAGGAAAAACCAGGATATAAATCCATATTTGGAGAAAAATCCCAACCGCTACAGTTTGCTGTTCTTAATTACCAAAGAACTTGTTTTAGACTGACATATTGCTGTTTATATCTTTCTATTGTAAATGTTTTAACTGGTAACTTGGTGCCATGTTTCTTTCAGTCACTGGGCACCGTGCAGCCTTCCGTGTTTAAGCACACTGAAATATCCCAACTGCTTCATATGTTTTGTCTTCCTAGAGGCCTGCCACTGTGCTGACTTGGCATTAGAATGACTGACAATGCCTGAAGCTATGAGTCTGGCATTTCACATGTTAGCCAGCTGGGCAGTTTGACTGCAGAAACAGTATTACTGCAAGGGTGTGAGAGGACAACGTACTGGGGTTTTTTAGGGGGTTTTGGGATCTTTGGGTGTGGGGTGGGGAGAAATGAGAAATAAAGAAGCAGTAAATGGATCATGACTGCAAACTTTGCACTTGTTACTTGCTGGTGTATTACCAAGATGAAATAGGACCTGCTAAAGTAATTTTAATCTGTAAAGTTTATTTTAATAATGGGAATGATGGAGGGATTTATGTCTGGTGCTCATGAATTCCTAAGAAGGTTGTTCCACATGTAGATACTGTAGATGCCTGTACAAGCGTTCTGGATGTTTGTAAAGCAACATGGTAAAAAATGAGTGAAGTTAATGGCCTGCTGTATCATTTCTTTGTTCCTTAGCAAGTGAATGATTGAGATACCTGGGACCTTACTGAAAAGCTGCTGTTCTTTATTTGATTGTTGTGTACAGTAAGCGGACTCTCGTATTTTACTATTTACTGTAAAGAACTGTAATTTATATACTGCCATACTGTATTTAATTGGTGCAGACCTATTGTGTGTTAGAATACAGACTGTTTACTTGGGATTTAAAAAAAATGTTTTGCTTGTGTTTGGTACAATTAGGCTTCATGCTCCAAGAGGGAACTGTTTCTACCTGGTGCTGCTCAGATGCAAAGGACTTGGTAAAAATGCTGAAGGATAGTGTGGTTGGAGTGGAAGACTGGGTGGTATGAACCCATCTTACCACTGAGCCTCAGAGGAGAACAGCAGCCCCTGTGGATACATACTCTTCACTTTCTGCTTTTCCAATCCCTCCCAGGAGAGGCAGTGGAGCCGGGGAACTCCTGACGGAGAACAGAATCATGCGGGTCAAGGGGAGATGGGACAAGTACCTGGAAGACAGACAAGAGAGGATCATTGCTAAATGTATAAAGGCCTCAGCTGCCTGCAGCATGCTTGACAGCTGGGAGGGCAATGTGCTGGGGGAGGCAGTGAAAGGAGGGACTGTGAAGTGCAGTGCACTTGCCCTTGCCATGGCATGCTTGTCCCTTCTAAGACAGGATTCTTATATGTTAATTGATTTTGGTGAAATGCGTAACTTTGCAGAACAGTTCATACTTCCGGTGTCCAGCCAGAGTTGCTCTCATTGCATCAATGACACTGCTGCTGGAGGAAACTACTGTAATAGAAAAAGATTTTGTGCAGAATTATTTTATCAGGTACAGATGATTGTGGAACACTGCCATGTGTCAACACCAAACACCCCAGTGTCCTGAAGTTTAGATTTTACTTAAGTCTTTTTATACACCTTTTAGGAAATTTACTTACGCATTGGCATAGACATATTTGTCGAGGACCACTACAAACAATTTTGAAAATCAATGTGGCCATTTTCTCATGGCACACCTAGTTACACCAGGTTGGCATCAGCTGGGCTCTTCAGTGTTTCAGACTGCTGAGAATACAGAATGCATGATTGATTGCTTTAGAAACACTGGGATAACTGTGCTCTTGGAATAGGCAATCTGTATATGCCAAGGAGACCAAAGCAAGCCAACATTGTGTCCTTCTGTAGCCATTTCACATAACCTATGCCATCGTGAGTTCTACTGTTATTAAAAGACCTGTACATTTTGCAAACTTTGCATGCTAACGTGCCCTGCCCTGGGTTGACGTAAAGTTAGGAGTACAGCTAACGAGTGCACCGATGTGACAGAAAAAGGAAAGCTCTTTAGTTGATGTGCTCCTCAAAACTCTACATAAACAGAAACATTTTTTTTCCTGTTTGCAATGTCAGACTAGGATTTTTCTGTCATGAAGTTTGGATTCAAAGTGGAAGAAGATTGTGGTGATAGTGCAATTACAAATTGCTATTTTTCTTCTTTTTAATATTAATTAGCAGCTAAAATGCATTACCTAATAAGCACAGTGTCCAGTCTGTAAATAAATTTTAAAAAAACCAACACCGATCATGATACTGAATAATGTTAAGCAGAGCCAATCCTCATTCAACAACCTTGCCATCCTGCTTGTTTCCCCAGTCTGCACAGAAATAATGGATTTTGACCATCAGGGTCTTTAGAATGCTGAGTAAGATCACGCTGGCCTGCACCTTGTTTTCTGAGTTTATGATGTGCTGTTTTTCCTAGCATGCGTGCCTTTATGGAGACAACGGAGTGTTCAGGGAACAGCTGCCACAGCCCAGCAAGCACCAGCTCAATCGTTTAGTCAGCACCACTCGCTGTGGCAACATTGTCCCACCAAAAGCTTCCTTCGAGCAGTGTAAGGAGGGGAATGTCGGCTGCCAGCCCCTGGGTGTTCCCTGAGGTGAACTCGTTCAGGTAACTCGTCCCGTGCCAGCAGCAGTGGGAGACAGGAGCTGGTGCTGCTGGACTTGAAAGGGCACGGGGGACTTGCCTTTCAGCCTTTCCCCTCTTCGGGGACATGGTTTGGGGGCCTCTTCATCTGCGTAGCTGATATTTTACAGGAGAGGGGAGAAGTGTGTCAAAATCTCTGACTGAAAAGGACCGTAATGATTTAAGGCTGCTGGGGAAGGATGGAGAGGAGGCGCTGCCTTCTTTATGCTGCAAAACATGCTAAAACCAGTTTTTCTTATTAAAAAAAAAAAAATAAAAAAAAATTGTGTGCTGTCCAAGTGCAGCGGAGTTTTCATCCGTGAACCGTAAACTGCGACCGCCCAAGGGTGGACCGCAGAGAGGGATGACGCTGGAAAAGCATCCAGCTTTCCTGACCTATTTGTGTCTCATTCCAGCTCCTACGTGCGCGCTCCGGCAGGGACAGTGCAAGGCCGGGAAGCGCCCCGCGGTGCCTCTAATGCCTCCATGCCTCTATCCCCGCGTCCCTGCCGCCTTAACACCGCGGGCCCTTCCCCGCGGGAGGGCGGAGCGGCGCCGAGGCCCGGCCCTGCCGGCAGCCCGGGGCGGGACGTGCGGCACCGCACGGCTCGGCCTCGGCCGCCGCCGACCGGGGTGAGTCGCAGCGGGCGGGCCGCGAACCTGCGGGCCCGGGGCTTGCGTGAGGGCCGGGCAGCCGCGCGGGCGGGCGGAGCTCCGAGCTCAGGGCCTGGCGGTCGCCGCCGCCCCCTCACCGAGGCTCCGCCCGCCCGCGCTGTCCCCTTCGCCCTTCTGCGGGACGGCAGATGCACGTAGGCTCAGCGCCCGCCGCGGCTCCGTGCGTTGCTTTTCCCCCTGCTCCTTAACATGCCAGCGGGCAGCCGGGTTCTGGGAGCTGCCTCGGGTTAGCAGCGTGGTTCGGAGGCGTCGCGTAAGTTGAATGTGGGCCGAAAGCCCTGCTCTGGAGCAGGGCTGATCTCCCCGGTTCGGAACAAAAGCGGTGATCCCGGCCCGGGGGTCTCGGGTCGGGGATGATTCCGTGTTTTGCTGGTGCAGGAGGAAGCCGTGAGGAGCACTCGCCCCTGGTTCTTTAAGGAGAGCCCCTGACGGGAGCCTGGCAGAAATACGCACCCTGGCTGGGCCACTCATGTTTGATTTATTTCTCCCCAGGTGAAATATTTCCGAGGGATCCTGATGTGTCTCTTTCAATTTACCGCTAGAAGGTTGATTTCTCAAGCGCATTGTGGACTTAAGGCCTCGTCTTCAAAGAAACAGAAGTTTTGCTTGGAAATGGCCCGTCCTAGTTCAAGTAAGACGTTTGCTTTAGCACCCCGGACAGGTTTTTAAGGTGGATTTGAAGTGCTAGAAGGTTTCTTATGCTAGGTGAAATCCATGCTTAATTCAAAATATTTAAAACACCGTGAAATTGCTTTTTTTGTTCTCCAGCTAATAAAATTACCTTTCTATGTCTGTATTCTGTATAGTTCCAAAACCCCTTGCAGTCAGCATGGTTGCAACATAAACACGTTTTTAGTGTTTATAATTTATGCACATAAGTAGGCAATGGTTAATTGCATTTCCCTTTCATAACCCTAATGAGTAATAAAACTAATTCCTCATTTATTTGTACAAGAATGGGCCTCGAGCATTTGTAACAACTCAGGAGCTGGGTAACCCCAGGAGCCCTGTTCAGGCTAGGAGTTGTAGCTGTCCTCTTTTCGCTTGTTTGGGTGTATTTTGGATTTGTTTTTCAATTTGAGAATGTGCCTTAACTTGAAAACTGCACACGGGTACAGTAGCAACCCCCCTAATGTCGAGTAGCTGAGGCAAACTTACTTTTAGTGCTGCCTTCAGCATCAGCGTTGGGCTGCTGTCAGAGACCTGGCTGGGAGGGCTTTTAGCCTGAGCTTTACACATTCAGGGCTTATGAGGTTTGGTTTGCAGCAGCAGGTGGGGCATCAGAATAGCAGCATTCAGTGGCTCTGTGCTGTGGGTGTTGGGACCTTTCCTGTGGCTCTTTCTCCCTACAGGAACTTCCCTGCCTTTGGGTGGGCTTTTTGTGTGGGCAGGGTGGGGAGGAGGTTGTTTTTGTTGTTTTGATCTTTTTATTTGAAAGACCACCAAGTAAACTGTGAAGATTAGGGTTGTGGTGAGCAGCTCAAAGTTCAGCTGGAGGCTGCTCACTAGTGGGATACCATAGGAGTCCGTACTGAGGCCAGTGTTGTTTAACACCTTCATTAATGATCTAGACAATGGACCAGAATGTATCCTTGGCAAATTTCCATATCATATGAAGCTGGGAGGGGTGGTTGATACTCCAGAGGGTCCTGCCCTGGGGAGAAATAGCCCCAGGCACTAGAACAGCTGGGCAGCAATGTCCCTGGGGATCCAGTAAGCATCACCTTGGCGTTAAGCCAGTGATGAGCCCCTGTGGCAGTGAAGCTCCAGGGCATCTTCTGAATGCATCAAAACACCCCATGGTGTTTGTCTGCTGGGAGAGTGGTCAAACAATGGATTGAATTGTGCAGGAAGGTTATGGAGTCTCTATCCATGGAGATATCAAAAGCCACCCCACAGGACACTGTCCAGGGCAGTCTCTTCTGACTGACCCTGCTTAGGCAGAGGGGGTTGAACAAGACAGTCTCCTGAGGTCCCTTCCTACCTCAGCTATTTTGTGATTCTAACCTGTGTTGCTTTAAAATCTGAGGTAAACTGCAAGAGATCTTTTTTAGTCTGTCTGTAGCTAACCTGTTCCTTTTAATCTTGTCTTGACTCACATAAAAAGGCAAAGGAAATTTTCTATCTTTCTCCCAAACTACCTTACTGTGCAGGGCAAAATGGTTGGGAATAGCACATTAAAAACATACAGTTGCAAACCTAGAAAACAGGAAAAATGCCTCACAAGAAAAAGCATTTTCCCAAATTGCCCTAATTTTGAAGGTGGTACTTCATGGAAAAAAAAAACCCAAACAAAACCAGAACAAATGTATTTCTCTTCATCTCAGTATCTTTTTGGAAGATCAGTTAGGAATTAGGAAGCAAACTGTTCCTGGGTGGTGGTGCCAACAGTTATTATTGGGGCAGCATCTAGTGTGGGGTTTTAGTTAAAGGCTCTGCCTTTCCACTGTTGACTATTCACTGTGTTTAGCACGTGTTGCCCTACTGAGCTTGCTCAGACATATATTTTGAAGATCTCCAGGAATTGCCCTTTAAATTCCAACATACAGAAGCTCAGGAACCAGTCAGTTTTCCGAAATTGACATCATGGGAGGTGTGTATAGAAGCTGTTTCTGGATGTGTAAGTGTGACACTCTTAGGTCAGAGTGTGAGAGTCTGAACAGCTCCTTGTTTTCCCTGCCCTGGCACAGACATGGCTGATTTCCGAGAGGTGTTTGCCAAAGCCAAGCACATTGCCATCATCACCGGAGCTGGCGTCAGTGCTGAGAGCGGCGTCCCCACCTTCAGAGGGGCTGGAGGCTTCTGGAGAAAGTGGCAAGCCCAGGTAGGTACTGGTGGCCTGTATCTGTGCAGCTGTGCCTCTGTCCACCACGAAGATGAGCGTGGAAGGTCAAGAACAGCTGGAGGAAGAGGGTAGAGGTTTTCCCATGGCAGTGCAGCAGGGACATAGCTCTCCCTGCAGCTGCCTCTGCAGCTCTTCCCCGTGCCCTTGGGGTCTGCTTCTGTCCTTCAGTTTATCAGTTGCTTGGGAAAAACAACATTCTTGCAGGCAGCTCTGGGTCTCTCTACCATCCATGTTTTCCTGCCGTTCAGCTGTTTGCTCATCTTTTGACACCTTCACTGTTTCCCTACGATGTGGACCAAAGGAAGAACTGACAATAGAGACTGGTTGTTTTCTTTTAATCTTGGTATCCTGTAACACCCTTTAAAAATGCTTTAGGGCTTGTTTTATTTTGGGGCAGGCTTTTTAACTCTTGCACGGGCTCTGTGTCTCTTCCTGGAATGATCTTGCTAGTGCTAGGAGCCACAGGGGTGGGAGAGGGGGTGGGAGCAGACACTCAGAGTACAGCTGAGAGCAGCAACAATGTGAGCTCTACCGGGGCCTCAAGTCTCATCCTGCCTGTTGCTGCTGCAGGTGTTTCAAGCTGCTGTTATGCTGTCAGTACCTGGTACTCTCTAAATGCTGCAATCACACCTGCTTTCTTTGTGGTTTTGAATTATAGAATTCCTGAAAATCTGATGAAGTTAAAAAAGCATCAGAGAGATGAGGTTTTTTTTAACTGGTTTGAATCTAAAGATGAGGTGTTTTTTTCTTTCAGTAACCAAATAAAGCACTTGTGTGTGTAAATGCCTCATCCAGCTGCACCAGAAACTTGTATTCAGTGTTTCTGTCAGCGAAATTGTGCACTGGAGTGCTGGACTGAGCAGCAGCTCATTTTTCAGAAAGATAAGGCAAAATTAAAGTTACTCTGAACACCAGCTTCAATTTTACCTGCACACAAAATTCAAGACATTACACTTCGGTTTTGACAATTGGTGTAATTTGGCTTGTATTATACTTAAAGCAGAAAAGAAATTCCTAGCAAAGTAAATATATTCACATGGTGCTGAGTGTTATGGTGCTGTGGAAAAGATAGCTGTGGGTGCCAAAAAAAAAGGTGTGCCTTGGAATATCTCATCTTGCTTTGTGCTAAGCTCCTAATAGCTTGGTAGGGCAGCACGGAGTGTGGTTGGAGTATAGCATAAACCCACATACCACACTAGTGCTGTGTTATTTCCTCTTTTGATCTGGCACTTTGACTTGTAAGGGCTGTGGATTAATACTCTCTATCAGCCGCATTTGGTTGCAAATATTCTGCTTTTGATGACCTTGTGATGCAGGCAGCAGTACAAATGGCAGAGATCCAGCAGGCTTCACCTGGGGAAGGGATTCTTCTTTTGTAGGATGACCTGTTATGTCTTTTGCAGGAGCTGGCTACTCCAGGGGCTTTTGCACGAAACCCCTCCCGTGTGTGGGAATTCTACCACTACCGGCGGGAAGTGATGCTGAGCAAACACCCCAATCCAGCCCACATCGCCATCGCAGAGTGCGAGAAGCGTCTGAGCAAGCAGGGTAGGAGCGTTGTGGTCATCACTCAGAACATTGACGAGCTGCACAGGAAGGCAGGCACCAAGCACCTCTTAGAAATCCATGGTAAGAGTTGGGTCACGTGTCTGCCACAGGCCAGGGAACCAGGGATGGACAGTGGGAAGAAGGGAAAGCAGGATTAGTACAGAGAGAATTTTGTCTTTAAAATTATAATAACTTGTATAAAGGTATTTACAATAACACATGTTCTCTTTTGGCACTTGTTTCAGGTACTTAGTAGCCTCTCTTTATTCCTTACCTTTAGAATCACAGAATCTCATCTTTCTGTTTTTAATGAGTTCTGACACTACACAGGAACTGGTTCTCCCTTCTTGCTTGCAGAGTTTTCTGCAGACCCATTTGAATTCATGTGGCTGTGACACCTGGCTGATTTCACTTAGAAAAGGGGAAAAGAATCCCCAAGGATTCCACTGTGTGTTAGTGGTGGTGTCAGACTGCCCCCAGTAAGGGGTATATTGGCAAGCGTGGCCTCACCAGCCCTGGTGCTTTCCCTCTGTCCTGTCCTGTCCTGTCCTTACTTGTGCAGTCCTTGGCTACAGGGGGACAAAGGGACTGGAAACAATTGAGATTCCCCTACCTTTCTTTCCTGCAGCCAGTGGCCCTCCCCCTCTCTTCCCTGTAGTCAGTGGCATTCCTTACTCCCACAGTGTGCCAGAGGAGCACAAGGCAGGTGCAGCACCTGGGGATCAGCGGGGCTTTGGGATCTGAGGAAATGTACAGATGTGGAAGGCCTTCTCCATCCTTGGAAGTGACCCCACTCATTTCTCCACTCTTCAGGCCCTGCCACAGGGTGGAAGTCTCCCAGGACAAAGACCCATCCTGGTCCTCCAGCACTGTGATGGTTTTTAACTCGATTATCACTGAAGGTGTAAATGGGATTTCCCACCACCACCTTTGTGCTTTGGACACAGGAAACCTGCACAAGCTATTTTGCAGTTGTGGACCCAATGATGAAGCCTTGGCAAGAGTTCAAATTTGGTTATTTGTATTCCTTACAAAATGGACACCATTTTTAGCTCTTGGCTATACTGCACATCTTTACAGCACGTTAGTAATGCTACAGAAGCTTTGGGAGCAGAGTTTTGCATCAAACAAAATGGTGTTGATGGTATTTTTTTTTTTAAATATTTCTGATTTAAGAGGAAAAGCAATAAACAGAAATCATCTCTATTGGTGATATTTAAATTATGATTTTCCTGCTAAACATGTTATGGACTGTGTATTACTCATGTCAGGCAGAACAAGGTGACACAGTGGGACTGTCTTCACTGTTGCATTCCTGTAGTAAGTTACCCACAAGGTGCACCCTTCAAGATCTGTAAATAAAGGTTGCCCAGGATAAACAGAACCACTTATCTGCACAGCCGTGCCTCAGAGCCATCACTTCATCCCTGATGTTTCCTCTTCGTGTGTTCCAGGTAGTTTATTTAAAACTCGGTGCACCAGCTGTGGAAACATCGCTGCGAATTACAAGAGCCCGATCTGCCCTGCATTGGCTGGGAAGGGGTAATCCATTCTTTCTTTCACCATTAAAAAGGGAAGCGAGCAGGGGAATGGCCAGGCATATCACTCAAAAGATTTTTTAGGATTTTTTTTTCCCTTTATATTTCACCAGACCTTTAGATAGTTACATAAATAATTGTTGTGCCTGTGACAGTCTTGGCCAGCTTATTACAGCTGCTTAGCTCCAGGATAATTCTGGACAAATTCCTGCCTACCCTGTGTGTGGTATTTTAGGATTGTAGTAGGTGTTTGAAGTTGGCTGAAGTTGCAAAGATTACTTGATTGTAGAATGTGCTTTAGAGAATGTGAAGGTTTTTAGAGAATTATTTATTAATATATAAAGTACATTTTGTACAGCTGGACATGTATTTCCATTTTGTAACTGCAGGGCTCCAGATCCTGACACAGACGATGCTGCAATTCCAGTTGAAGACCTTCCTCAGTACGTATGGACCACTTTGTTTGGGCTGTTACCTCTTCATGCTTTGTGCATCTCAAAAACTTCATGATATGTTCATGTTGTTTTGGAAGGACATTCCACAGGAGACAGCTCTGGAACTCTGCCCCTGGAAACTAAGTCTAAAATCACAGGGGCATCAAACAAGGAGTGTGTAGAAGTTTCCATGGTGCTAAAGGCACCGCACATTTGTGTATTTGAGCACCAAGATGAAACGTTCCCAAATTCATGGGGTTTGTAAAAGTGAAGTAATAGGAGAATTGCAGCAAGAAAGTGAGTGCTACCACAGTAAATGCTTTGTTAGTTTGCAGGTGCCACCCACTGTTAGTCTGGGATACTGGGATTCTGTCCCTTACCAGCACAAAATGTGTCACCATGCTTTCTAACACTGCCTGAAGCTTTGCCACAGTTAGCTGCAGATGGAAAAAGCCGTCATGTTTTTCATCTGTTTACTAAGGAAAGAAGGACTAACACGATGCTTCTGTCTTTTGGTTCATTTTGTCCTTAAAACCCAGTTAGCCACTTTGTTAAAGCTGATAGAGGCTTTTTTAACGACCATGCATTTCAGGAGCTAAGGGGAAGACACAATTAAGTGTCTGTGCTGAACAACTGTTCAGCAACCCCTTCCATGGGATCATGCAGGGCATGTGTACTTCCAGCACGTGTGTAGCATGGAATGAGCTGCCTTCTGTCCAGCACGTGGTAGAGGAGGGTGTAGGGAGGGCTATGAAGGAGGAGAGAGAATGGTGGCAGGTAGGACTTGCCCAAACAAGAATGAGAAGTGCTTTGCTGCTCTGCAAAGTGCCCCGTCAGCGGCGTGACGCTGTCCCTTTGTGGTGTCTGCACAGATGTGAGGAGGACGGCTGCAATGGGCTCCTGCGGCCCCACGTCGTGTGGTTCGGCGAAGCCCTGGATCCTGGAGTGCTCACAGCAGTGGAGAAGGAGCTGGATATTTGTGACCTCTGCTTGGTTGTGAGTGGCGCTTTCCTTACCTGTCCTCCATGGTGGGGAGGCCACACTAAGGACATGGCACCTCCTGGGTAAAGCAAATGCCTCTGTGCTTCCCTGAGGGACCTAAAAGCCCCCGAGGGACTTTGGTGTCCAGTGCAAAACACTAAAAGACCTTGCCGTTCGGAAATGCACACAGACTACTCAGAAGTCAACAGGTACACAGGGCTTAGAGATTAGACAATGTTGTTTGGCTGTTGAATTTCACTCCCCCTTTGCTCTGCTCTTGTGAGACCCCACCTGGAATACTGTGTACAGTTCTAGTGCCCAAAGCAAAAGAACATGGAACTGTTGGAGCAAGTCCAGAGGAGAGCCACACAGTTTGTGAGGGTACTGGAATACTTTTCCCTATGAAGAGAGGCTGAGAGTGGGGCTGTTTGGACAAGGGAAGGCTCCTGGGAGACCTTAGACAGAGCAGCCTTCCAGTACCTAATGAGGCCTGCAAGGAACCTGGAGAGGGACTCTTCATCAGGAACAAGGAGTGATGGCTTTTAACTTAGATTACATATAGGAAGAAATTCTTCACTGTGAGGATGGCGAGGCACTGGCACAGGTTGCCCAGAGAAGCTGTGGATGCCCCATCCCTGGAAGTGTTCAAGGCCAGGTTGGATGGGGCTCTGAGCAACCTGCTCCAGTGTGAGGTGTCCCTGCCCATGGCAGAGGGGTTGGAATGAGATGATCTTTAAGGTCTCTTCCAATCCAAACCATTCTATGGTTCTAATTTCTCAGACAGTGAAAAACACAATTATTTTGATGCTTAGTTTAAAAAGAAAGTTATAGTGTACTGTTTTTTTGCCAGGTAGTTTACATGCCATGTAGGTTCCAGATCCCTAACCAAAACACTTGCTTAGACTGTTGTCTTTCATTTACAGAATGACCTCAAATAACAGAAGGAATGTTATTCTTTTTCCTGAAGACAAAGTGTGCCATTTTGTTTCTGGGATTTTTTTTTCCATCTACAGTTACAAACGGGTTTCTTTGGGCTGCAGCAGAGAAACAATTCCTGATTGTTAGGCCAAGTTAAATACTGTGACATCTGCAGTGACACTAATTGGAACTACTGATTGGGTTTAATTTCTGCAGGGATCTCCCAGGCTTCCGTGCACGTGCAGTGTTTCGAGAAGAGTGCTCACCTCGGGGCTGGGTTGGTTTGTTTTTGTTTGAACGCTGTCCTGCTACACATGAGACTTGTATCCCGTTGCCCGCAGGTCGGGACCTCGTCCGTGGTTTATCCTGCGGCCATGTTCGCCCCGCAGGTCTCGGCCAGAGGCGTCCCTGTGGCGGAGTTCAACATGGAACCCACTCCTGCCACCGACAAGTTCAGGTAACGCTGCTCAGGCCTTCAGTCCCCTCCATCCTGCCCTTTGTGTCCAACTGCTGAAACGCTGGTTTACACAAATGCGGTCTGGTTTTTCCCCCACCGCTTACGAAATACTAACTTTCTGTTAGTAAGTACGAAAAGAGGATTTTTTTTCCATGGTGGAATTTTCACTGAAGACAAAAACTGTTTTGTTTAAAGCGTGAGGCCGAAGTCTGTCCCTACGCCCCACAGGGCCGAAACCCCTCTTTCCTCCTCCTCTTTCCTCCCTCCCGTCCCCCTGCTAGACTCGCTAGGTAAAGCAGAGCGGGATCCCTAATTCTGCCGCTTCCTTCTAGGTTCCACTTCCCGGGCCCCTGCGGGACCACGCTACCGCCGGCGCTGGCGCGACACGAGACGGAGATCATCTCCTGAACCCCGGGATCACCTCCGGAGCGGGGCGGGCGGGCCGGAGGCGGCGGTGGGACTCGGGCAATAAAGGAGCGGCGGCAGGAGGCACCCGCGCAGTGCTGTTTGTGTGCGCGCATGGCGCGGCGCGGGGCGGGGCGGGAGGCAGGGCCCTGTCCCGGCGCTCGGCGTTCCCCGGCGGAAGGCGGGAGCGGTTCCGGGGTGGGCGGTACAGGGGCTGTGGTCATGGCGCCCCGGCAGAAGGGGAAGGC
>VRYO01001463.1:90106453-90133721 GCA_009812075.1 Sialia sialis | reverse complement strand
CCCTCTCCACCCTCTCACCCCCCTTTTTACCCCCTTCATGCCTCTTGCCCCTTCTTATCCTTCCCTTATTCCCTCCCTTATCCCTTCTAACATCCCTTTGTTACATCCCTCCCCACTCCACCACCCATTTATCTCCCTTCTTACCCCACCACCCCTCTTAGGCCTCCCGGGCCCCTTCTCCCTCCTTATCCCACCCTTAACCCCTTATCCCTCTTTACTCCTCCACGCCCTCGTTCACCCCCTTTTCTCTTGGCCGTAATCCCCGCTGTCGCCCCATGGAATGCTGACGGTGGCTCCCGCCTCCCCGCAGGCACCGGGAGCTGCTGAAGGAGAAGCGGCGGCGGCGCCAGGAGCTGTTCGCGGAGCAGAAGGTACCGCGCCCCCCGGCCGGGCCCTGGCTCTGTGTGCCGGCGGTTCCTGCCCCTGACTCTCCTCTCCCCCACAGAAGCGCAAGCTGCTGCCCGAGGCCGTGCTGCAGGAGCTGCAGGAGCTGCAGGAGCTGCAGGAGCTGCAGGAGCTGCAGGAGCTGCAGGATGTGTCCGCGCGGTGAGGGGGCCAGGGGAGGCGGCGGTGGGTGCTGGGATCCCCATCTCCATATCTCCCACCCGTGGGGCAGCTCCTTCTGGTCCTGCCTTGGGAGGCTTTGGGTAAACGAAGGGAGTGTGATTTGGAGAGTAACCTGTTGCTTTCCCTTTGCTCCCCAGGCCCGCTGAGCAGGCTGTGGCAGATGACTCAGGTATGCTCCAGCTCACTGCGCTAACATGGTACACATCTGGTACTTCAGGAGTTCGTTCCTGTGCCAGAGCTCCAATGGGGAGCTGTGGTGAAGAGGCCTTCTCCAAGTCTTAAGCATGAACAGACCAGACAGACTCTCTTTTCCCCAGGAAAAGAAATATCTGAGGAAAAATCAAAAGTCAGATTCAGTCTAATTCTTACACCTTTTATAGAAATCACTTGCTGTATGGTGATTAGAGTTAAATAGCCTGAAGTGTTTAACGAAATCATGGGCAGGTGTTAAGTTAAAGGCTATTCCTGGGTAGAGTTGTTAAATTGCCTCAATACTTTACACATCAAACTACAGTTCAGTAGCATCTGTAGAATATTAAGTAACTTTTTTGAAACTCAGAATTACAAAAGCAAGAGCCTAGAGTGTTTATGACTGGTGTTTTTGCTTCATCTGTACTTCGAAGTACTTCACAAAAAATCTTTTATTTAAACTGTTCTCTCATCCAAACTTCACATACTGCTGTATGATGTAACTGCTATTTTTTCTTGCCTTTATTTAAAAAAGATACGTTTTATTGGCATAACAAAGAGATGAGCTGAGAATGAAGCAAGACTAAAGCCAGAGCTAGATTTTCCCTTTATGGGTTACCCATAGCTGTTACGTTGCATTTAATTTTTTGTCCCATGGTGACTCCCACTTTGTTGAAGGAATAGGGAAGCTGGCTAGCAGTACTTTGGGTTGCTCCCCCAAGCATATTTCTTCCTCTCCGTCTTACAGCTGTCCTTCCTAGTCAGCGCGTCTGAAAAATGCAGCTTGTTTTAAGTCCTGCTCCTGTTTCACTGACCAGTTTTGATTTGTTACATTTGGGAAATTTCACTTGCTAGTTACTGTAGATGAAGAACTTGAAGGTGAGCCTGTCGAGCTGGACGAAAGCCAAGACCAAGTCAAAGAGCAGAAGAAAGGCAAGAAGAGCAAGGGTGCCAGGTAGGAGGAGGAGATGCTTTTGCCTGATGAGGGAAGGGGCATCACAGCAGCTGTTCTGTCACTGCATGGCTGTAGCCTCTTCTGCACTTCATGTTCCCCTGTCCTTCCTCTGATTGAAACCATGTTCATGTGCTAAAAGCACTCTTAATATCTTCTGGTTTAGCATACTTATTTATGTGTGCACGTATATATATATAGGACATAAATACTTTTTACATATTACATATATAACTGCTGTGAAATAGCTGGGCAGTTTTAAGCACAGCACTACACATTGTATTGTGTGCTGCTACAGGTGGGGTGGTTGAGCACCAAATTGCTGCTTTTCAGTCTGTTTTTCTCTCTCCTTTATTTCTTTGTCACTGCTGGCCCTAGAGAGTAATTACCCTACTCCTGGTAAGATGAGCTCGGGACACCCAAGTAACTCCTCAGGGCAGACAAAGGCATATGGCAACAGCTTGAGAGTATTGGTCTAGCTTTTTTTTTTAACACTGCCACAAAGCTCATCTGAGTACCAGAAACCATCCCTGACTGCTGCTGTGCTCATGTAGCAAAGCTTGACAGCAGTGTCTGTTGTTCTGGATCTTGTAACCACGCTACGGGATTTACATCTCTCTGACTAGGACAAAAGGGAACTACATGGCTGTGTGCTTGAAAGACCACAGTGTAACAGGCCTGCACCAACAGCAGGCCAAAGACTTCCTAAATGCTCAGCTCTATGGGCCACACACCAACCGGGTACAGGGTAAGTGCTGCTGCTTGGTTGGGTCTGCATCGAACCTGGTCTACCTTGAACTTGGTGATTAACACTTGTCTCTGTTTCAGCAAATGAATTTTTTTCCCTTGCAAACAAGAAAGACCCAGTCAAAAAAGCTGCAGTTCAGTTTGTGGACAAGTCTTGGGGTGAGTACAAAAAGTCAAAGTAGGTACTATTTTATGCATGTGTGGCTAAATAAATAAACTTGAATAAAATCAGGGTTTCTATGCTACAGTATCCTGGCTTGTGATCCTCTAACTCCAAGCACCTGGAGAGTACGGGAAGGGCAGGAGGACACTGCAGCCTCATGAGCACACTCCTGGGGATGGTATATGAGACACAAGTTGAAAAAAAATTACCTTATTTTTTGGTATTTTAAGAGACAGCTCTTGTCCTAGAGCCAGGGCTGCTCGGTGAAATAAGTAGTTTAGTAGCTGAAGTTGTTGTTTCACCCTCCAGTCTCTGAGCTGTTAGAAGGCATTTCAAGATGCATCTCAGACTTAAGAGTAGGCATACCAAGATTCCAGAACATCTATTGTGAGCACCGGGAAATAGCACCCATTTCTTCTCATTTCTATAATGGATGGGGACAGTCTGACACCCATACAGTCTGTGAGGCTCATGAACACCAGAGGGAAAAATTATTGCTCCTTAGCAAGCAGGACTTGCTTTCCATCTGTGCATCACTGAAAGCCCCACTGTAGCCCTGCAACTCTCCTGGAGGAGCCTGATGCAAACTGGTACTCCTGCACAGTGGAATGCACCTGGGACATATAAAATACCTTAGGAAGCTTAGCAGTGTTTGAGGTGGTTGTTCTGTCCTGAAATGCTGCAGCAGCCAAGGGATTGCTGCTTCTCCAGCACACAGAAAAGAAAAATGGTAACTAATAGTGTTTGTTTTGTTTCTTTAAGGGCAAGATAAAAAGGAAAAAGCTGCAAGGTTTAAGAAACGTTGGCTGGCAACACAGATCAGAAATGGAGTCTGAAGACAGCTTTTTCAGAAGATGCTGCTAAGGTCTTTCACACAACACAGATGTTCTTTCCCCCTTCATCATCACTTAGCTTTCAGCTCCAGCACAGAGCTGTGCCTGCTCAGACTTCCCTATTCTTTCCTTTCCCCTTTTCAGATGTTCTTGGGGAAGCTACAGAGCAGCCAGGCCAGTGTTGTAGAACTGCTGGTGCTAGGACCAGGCTTGCTGAGCTGCCTCCATGAGGCAATACCTTGCAGAGAATAAAGATGAGCAGTGTTGTACCTACTGTTGTGGATGCTGCATTCCTTACAGCAGGCAGTTATTCCTGCTGCTTCAGTGCCTTGTGTCTCTTAAGGAAAGGCTGTATCCCAACAGCAGAATCATTAAATCAGCTCCCACAGCAGGACACTTCTCTCCAGCCTGATGATTACTTTCCAGCAGTAAGGGGTTTTCCCCATCTGCAGGAAGTCCTGAGTAAGCTTCCTGCACTGTTAACTAGGCTTACTGTTAACTAGGCTGACTGTGTGGTAAGAACACAACAAAGCCTTTCACTTGCACCAGCCCAGCTACCGAGGGAAAGTGGCAGCCCCAGCTTGAGGGATGAGCCACTCCCCTCCCTCTGATCTCCACAGGAATCGCTGTTCTAGAACAGAGCTCTAGAACATGACAATGTAGCATACACGTCCATGCTACCCTGGATGTAGATGTAAGTTTTTAATGGCTGGTTAATTATGATATCACTACATTTTATTGCAATATAGTACTATTTAAGCACTTTTAAAAATGCAAGGTGTACAAAGATTAAATTAAGACTGTAAATTGACTAAATATTTGGTTTTTATATAAATAGGTCATAACCACACTGTGTTGACATGTAATACTGTTATAATACAACAGTTAAACTGGTGAGCCTACACAACAGAAGCTGTCTGTAGTTAAACAAGGAAACAAAGTTGAAAAGACCATGTTAAAACAAAAAACTACTAAGATCAACAGGTTGGGATTGTAAGTAGCAACAAACATATTCACTCAGCTCCTGAGTAATTCAAGTTTTACAGTACACATTAAAAAATATCATTTCTTCCCATCAACACTATATATCCAAACCATTTGCATTTTGCAAATTACACTGATTGAACTATGTAACAATGGGGGTGGAGGTTGGCAAGTCATCCTGCTTGACATTTACATCACCCACATGCTAATACATCCATGTTTCTATTCTTCCGTCCCACCACAAGGTAGCAGGATTTTTGGTTTGTTTTTGGACAATCGTTCAAAGGATTGGTACTTGTCAATTTGGATGTCTGACGTTACCAGTGATATTTTCAGCTCTTAGTTGTCTAAGAGGTTTAAAGATGGAAATCTTCTCCTAACACTAAGTTAGAAATCATTTGCATCATGCTGTAAACTAGGAAGCAACATAAAGCGACAGACTTGTCCTTAGTACATAATTAAAATTCCAAATTCCAGTCAGCAGAGCTGGTCTACTTTCCATGTTGAATATGCCACAACACCTTTCAGACCTTCAAAATGCATAGCTAGTGTAGGTAGTCTTCCACTGTGGCGAACGCACAGGATCCAATTCCTGACCGGGCCATCAATCCTAGACACTGTGACGCCTGTCCCATGGCGAGGGCAAGCGGGGGTTGCTTTGGCAGATTGTGAGTCTCTGAAAAAGAATCACAGTGGCAGTTAAAATACCTGAATCATTTCAGAACAATTCACTGAACACCTGACATTTAAAGTACTTAAATCATTCATTTGCAGAGTTTGCTGTTAGAACAAGACACAAAGCAGGAGCAGCACTGTTACTGAACAGGCCCATTTTTGCTCTGAACTACAAGAGCAGGTAAGTACCTGTTATTTTCCACACCCTCCAAAGCTATCCCTCTTTCCAGAGGAGTGTATCCTACACTGCTATCCTGACAGTGGAGCAGCAGGGCCACGGATGAGGGCAGCCAGCAGACCACACTTACCTAGTATTGCACTATTCAGCACAGAGCACACTGGTTCTCTTTGTATGGGGTCAAGCTGATTTCCAACAGGGCTGCTCCAGGGATCAGAATATGCAAGTAAACTGAATGCATCCTGTGGGAAGAAGACTTTTATTACATCTATGGCTACAAACTAGTGAAAAGAAAGGCTATTTTGTTCAACTGTTTTGATTCGGAATCACAAAGGTCACTGTCACGCTTCATTAACACAAAAAGATAAACTGTGACAGGATTTGTTCCATTTAGTGTTCTTCCCCAAGAGCTAGGCAAAAGGTAGCATCATTTTACTAAGTGATGGGGTAAGAGAAAATGGACTGAAAACTGCATGCAGTCTTTGGCAGAAATATTCTTTTCCAGAGCAGTCTCAAGGCAAACTAATTAACATGCAGAGTACTAATGACAGCACATTTTGGGCATCTCTACCAATCTCCTTGCAGTTCATTCACCATTAGAGACAAACAACTTCAAGAGACCAAGTTACATGGTCACAAATGAGAGAAAGGAAAGTGCTACATTAATTTCTGTGTTTAACTGTGTAACAGCACAAAATTATCTTCCCTGTGCATGTGCTGCACAGACAAAAAAGAAGACAGTGCTACACCACAGCTGACCAGAACACTTGCTCTGAGACACACAAAAAATGGCAGAAGTTAAACCAGAACAGTATTCCAGCACAACATGCTGTGGCAAGTTCCTGCTGGGCAGCACAGTTACTCACTTTTACAAGAAGATTAAACATACCTTGAGCATTTTCTTATTCACTGTGTTTTTGCCACATTCTCTTCTTAGCTGCTCGCTCATTGCTTGCAATTCTCTTCCAAAATGGATCATCCTTTCAATGGCTGCTTGGCTGCCACCACATAGCTGGCGTCTTAACTGACTTGAATCTACTTCTAAAGAAACGATATCATCATCATCACCACTGACAGAGCTGAGGGTAACAACCTATGGATCTACAGACTCTGCCCTGATTGCACTCAGACACAGCTGCCTGCCCAGGAGAGAGCAGTCAGCCAGAGACCCTGGTCCCACAGGCTCCTGAACCACACACTGTGGAACTGCTTCACATAAACGTTTAAGAGACCTGGTTAACTAACAGCAAAGGCTCTCACAGCACGTGCTGTTCATTTGCAAGGAGTAATTTTAAACTAACTAGAAGACAAAACCAGATTTTACCCTAAACTTTTAAGGGAGTTTAAAAACAACAATGGAAGTCCACACAATTCTAACTTCCTTAATTCTTTGGCATTGTATTTCTGAAGATACACCAAATTGGGAACTAATAGAAGGTTAAAAAAATGCCTCAACAGCCATCCTGCTACAAGACAATCATTTAGACTGTTCATATCCTCACAGAACACATTATCTTAATCATTTGGGTATTTCAGGCATCTTTTGCAATCAAGCAGGACACTGCAACTGATTTCTTTACTATCTCCTACAATATTCCCCAATACTAATGATTTTAAAAGATAGTGATGCAGCTTATGAATAGTAAACCAACACTTGGCTTCTCTGAAAAATCTGCTTTTATAAAATTTACACCTAAAGGCATTTAGCCATTCCTTGTCTTTTTTTCATCAATGGAATCAAGTTTTTAAATGAGCATTTTGACTGACTCTTCAGTTACAAATACTTTTCTTTCTGACTTTACATCGCTATTTAGTGATATACTTTGGCTATTATTTCAAAAAAAGGATTTTTAACTGGCCACAATTTTTTCCTTAGATGTAAGGGTATCCCTCTGGAAAACACCTGCCTGCTTCACCTTATATACACAGCAGTAAGGAGAATATATAAATATTTCAAAAAGTGAAAAACCACTGGACTCAAACTGGGGGAGGGGGTGGGTAAACAGTGTAGGTGAAGCACCCATAAGTCTTGAAGTGTTTGTCCCTAGCTCAGCCTAATCTAAGACATGACTTTCCAAAGACAACTCCATTACAAAAACCACAATTCTGTGCCCTGTGCAGCTGCTGCATGTCCGTCACAGCAAGTCTCTGAAAAGGCTGCAAGATCTTTGGGTTTTGTCACAGTTTCAGAGGATGATGCAGGGAAAACAGTCTGGCACTTGCATTCCTCCTTGCAGGGCTGTAACAGAGTGACATTTGCTGTTTCACAGTTACCTGCATTTCCCAGCAGAGCTGCAGGATCAGCAGCAGCAGCACATGCTCCGGAACTGGGAAGCGCTCACAGACCTCTGCACGCGCTGCTGCATTCTGAAGGTCTCCAGTTTCACATTTCATTTAAACTACATATTAACTGACATCTGCTTAAACCAATTGTTTGAGTACCAATTCTGCAGCTGCACAAAGGGCAAGCAGAGGGGATTTAAACACTCATTTGTCACCAACATCAGCAGGCATGACAGAGTATAAAGCTAATTATGTAAAAAGTTAATTTTTAGCTCTTAACTATATAAATTGGTATTTTTTTGGTGGAAAACATGAGGGGAAAAAATTTTTCATTTTTCACATTTCCCAATATAGCTCTTGAGCATTAAATATTAGTACTTCGCATTTTCAATATAGAAGATTCAGAATTTCTACGCTTACTGTGGAGCACAAAGAGTGTGCCATGAGAGCCATGAATGGGAAGAGGGAGAAACAATTTCCCAACTCAAACAACAGGTGCAAGACAACCAGGTGTTTCTTCTCAAAGATACTTCCTCCCTAGAAAGTAATGCTAGTTTCAGTAGCCGGGAGTTACCCATTTCCCCTGTTCTCACACTGATACTGGACCACCTAAATCAGCAGTTTTAAAATTTACATCTAGTAATAGCAAAACAAACAATCAAAAAATTAAGACTTGAGCCAGTAACCCTAATTTTCAAGTTGGGAAGCATTGCAAGTAAAAACATAACCTTGTTGCCATCACTTAATAAAAATGTAAGAAATATCACTGCAGACCCATTTCTGTGTCACATTCTTCCATTTCGTGATCATGTTTAGAACTACCATTTAGGAAGCCATTGGATGAAGTCTCAGCAACCCCATTGGAGTAGTGATCTGTTTCCATGTCTACATCATTGCTGAAAAGAGAGTAATAAATACAAGTTTTACTCATATTTAAGTACTTGGGTTATCTTTACAACTTCATCACAGTACTTCCTCATCTTAGCTACTGCAAAGCTGCTGTTAAATATTATCAAGCTAGACCACAGTTTCCTTGATAGCAACTGGTGATACCAGAACACTATGGAGAGTTTAAAGGCTGTCTCAACATTAGTTTTCATAAAATACTGTTTTTGGATGCTGAAAAATTAAGCATGTCCCCCATTATTCCACAGCGAGGAATATAGAACTTTCTAAATACACACCACAAAGTTCTTACCTTGTTTATGTGACTGTATGTACACAGAGCAGAGGAAAATGCATTGACAAAATATGCTACTCCCACTTTTTAATATAGTTAACATTTATACATAAAAAATACAGTTAAGTCAATATACATCCTACTTTAAAAATGCCATATTTGGTAACTAATTATTTCAAAAACATGCCTTCTCCTCTTACTTACTCTGTGGAACGAGAGAGGAAAAATAAAAAAGAAAAATCCCAAAGCAAATGCTGAGTAAAGCAGAACACTGAAGAGACACTGAGTGGCAAACGCAGAGCATTCAACTCCTCACCACCCTTTGCTCACAGCAGCTCACAGAGGTGCTTTTAGAAAATGCCAGCGTGGCTTTGGGGACTGAGCTTTGCTGACAGTTGCATCCTGGCCTGTTCTATTCCATCACAGAGAATGGCAACCTAAAACCTCTGTCAAGACCAAATAGATTCAGTTTGGAAGTTTAATATCTTGCTTCTAAGCAACCAAAAATACTCAGCTTCCTTTGAGGAAGGAAACCAAAAGGCCTCTCTGACTGGGCAAGAACACAGCCAAGGAACTGTCTTCCTCCATGAAAAATCTCCAAGTTGCCAGGACACTGCCAGGCCTTTTGGCAGAGGCAACTGCTGATGCAAACAGAAATTGTGGAAAATTAGAAAGTAAATTGCTACTCTTGCTTTTTTAGCCCAATTATTACTATTCAACTAAAGTACTTCTGGTCATCACCACCTTATCATCATATCCTCTGTGGTAGTTTTAGGAATCCATTTTAGACAATGCACCTGAGTGCTGTTGCATTTCACATCAAATTAGGTTCTGCTGCATCCATGCAACCCAGAGCTTAGCATGTACTGGTTATGAATACCTGGATAACAGATTTATTTTCATTCTCTGAACTGAATGCATTTGCACTCGTGACAGTGACTGGATAGGCAAACAATCCTGGTGATTACAGTGAAAGCAAATCCACACTTTGTACCCATCTCAACTGTGTTTACTTTGCACATACTGCCACAAATGCGGAATATCTGGAAAACTTTTCATTACCTGTGTGCAATACACTTAAGTCAGCATCAGTGGCTTCAATTAAAATCCCAAGTGCCAAAGAGTTAATTAACCATCACTATCCAACTTCAAAATTGACCACAGCTACAAGCAAGGTAATTTATTTTTGTCCACTGCGTTTCTTTAACCCAACAGGAGAAAAAGGACTATTGAGCTTGAACTGTCAAAATAACCAGAGTTATCACAAGCTGTTGGGTCCTTACACATTTCAACTGTCATTGGTGGGGGGAAATCACATCAAATCCCACTGAAAACTTTTTCCTGCCATGCAAACACATGGAGAACACAAGCCTTAATGTGATTTTAAAGCATCTAAAGTTTAGTTACCTGGAGTAGCTGTTAACCTGCTGTGATCTGGATACATTTATGTTGTTGAGCTCTGGTACATTCAAGCTGGTGGTTGTGTGTTTACTGTGACAGTAAGACTGATGCGCTTTATTTGATATTACTCCGTTACTGCAACTACTTTCAAACCCTGCAAGAAAGTTTTAACAATTGTAGTCATAAAGTGGCATTTACAGATAAGTTTGTAGAAAAAAAATGAAGTGCAGTGTTACTGACCAAGAACAAGTATGCTAAATTTGTTAAAATTCAAGTACTTCATGTTTCAGGTGTTCGAACCATTAAGGCTTCTAGACACAAGAAGGTTTTCCTAGTTGTACTAATATACTGGTAAAATAGAAAACTGCACTGATCTAGAAGAGGTTTTTAGAAAATCCCTTCTACACCACTGTAATCATTATGAATGGAAGCAAACATTATTAATACCTGGTCACACAATTATTTTGATAAATGTGCAGTAGAATTCAGTGCTGAATACTTTGCATGTTGGTATACTTACATACAACCTTCCTCCTTCACTATATAATTATTTTAATTGTTAATATTGTGCTTTGCTAAATGAAATTACACTGTGAAACACATTAAATTATGCTGTGAAATTATGATGCCTAGCTAAAATCTCTTCTGACCCTTCTAAAATATACCAGGAAAACTACCATTTGAAGCAAACATGTAATTGCCAGTTCCATCAAACCAAGAGCTCCCTAGTATGTTCTAAAATAGAAACAGGTCACTGGAAGGGCTTATTATAAAGAAGAGAGCTGCTGCCATTTACAAAATCCCAAACATAAATTCTAATAATACATTCCTCAACCTGCCTCTATTTTCAAAATTATGAAAGTTACAGGTGCTTTCTACAGTACATGCCAATAACCACCTGAAGAAAAACCAGAAAATTTGAGTGGCTCTCCACTGATACACGTGATGGCACTCTCTGGACACACAGGAAGGCAAAGCGAAGCTGCTCTCCGTCCAAGGGCAGCAGTTACTCTAATGGCCAGGCTACACTGGCTTTCCACCTCACCCCAGAGAGGGAGGAAAAAAAAAGTGCCCCCAATCAGCCCAAATCAGTTTGGATTTGGAAATGAAACAGAAGTGAAAGCTGATGGTCTCTGCTACCTTAAGAGTCTTAGTCTTCAAGGATGCCATGTTGAGGTACCATTTTAACATGCTCAGCTTCCTCTCAGCAGGGGTGTGCTTTGGAAGGCATGGAGATCTCCCCACAGCTCTGAACATTTGTGGCTTTTCACTGAAGATTTCCCATTACTTAAATGCTCTAAGAAATATTTCAACTGTGCAGACTGAAATATGCCTGCCAGCACCACGTCTTTTATTTAACCATACCACCCAGCTTCTAGTGTTTCCTGCTCTAGTGTTTCCACAGCTATTCTGACTTCTCCATCAACATCACAGGAAATGGATCATATACACCACTTACTGGATTTAAACTAATTTGCCCAAGCCATAAATTATCATCAAAAGGACAACAGAAATTTATGTAAGAACCTTCTACCTCCCAGAGAAAAGCACTTCATAGAAATTGGTGGCAACCTACTTCACAATAAGTAAAGCCAAGAGCACATGCAAAAATTATGCAATGAAACTTCTGTTTTTCCCAGTGACTGTAAATCACGTCTTTAAATCATTAATTTTTTTCTGTTACACACAGCATTCAGCATAAAATCTTAAGTTAAAAAAAAAAAATCCAAGTGGCGTGGTATGTCTAAATCTGTGTGGTCTATCCTCCACTTGAACTTACCAGTGAAGTGTGTGCTGCTCCCTTTGCCTGTTGCCAGATTGTGAATATTCATTCCATGGCTCGGACTCATGCTAGGACTACTGAATGACCGTGGGCTAACAGGGTAACTGTCTTGAGATTTTGGACTGTGGCCTCCCAAACACCGCACTTCACTGTCTGTACCGTTCACCATCTCTATGAACTGGCGCACCCTAAACAAAAGGCAGAAAGTTAAGCTAATAAAAACCATTTACACATTTCAAATTACCAACGATAGCAATGATTTCATTTTAGTGTTAAATATAGAACAAGTCTGACTCAACAAATGCTGGATGTCAGTAACCCAATCATCAATAAGCTCTGGAGCATTCCACCAAAAATACACAATTACAGATTTGTGAGGGAGCAGAACAGGAATATTATCCTTGGAGGACAGCCTGTGTCACTAAGTTTAGAGAGTTAAACTATCTTTTCTTGTTCTAACTGTTTTCTTTTATTGGCAGGGGCAAGGTTATTTCTTGAGAAAGATATGTCATTATGTTGTCATGTCTGTAATTTCTCTCAAAGTAAATGAGAAGAGAGTTTGACTGTCTGGACCATTAAGCATTAAAGGGTAACTCTTTACATTAAACACCTGCACTAGAAAACAGTTTGAAAAGTAAACTCCCATACAAACCTTCCCTTTAGAGGCTGTGGCTCTTTGTCTATTTCATTTTAGATAAGGAGGTTTTACTATGGACTTTAAAGAAGCTCAGAACTCCTGCTTTATGCTTTAGGCTTCAATTGCTCAATAGAACAGGCGAAATTTAGAAAGACAGATTGAGAAAAAGATAACATACAATTGACGCTATTGAGTGAAGTCTTTCATCAAAATGTTCGCATTTTCTTAATTCTGTGGTAAGTCTGGAGTACTGTCACGTGAATTCTGTTCAGCACTTGAGCATGACAGACTTCAAACACATTCCCAGTTACTTAACTGAATATAAAATTAAAGTGCTTTGTTCTTAGAGGAGATAACACATTTTTTCCACATTCAAACACTGCAATATGATATAAAATTCTGGAGAACAGCACAGCTGGCAAGTAAAAATGCCAGAATGAAGGTGACTATTGTGCGCCTGGGAAGCCAAGAGAACTCTTTGGGATTACCAGAGGTTTCTAGTAAAGTGGCATGGAATGAAACAGTTCATTTAAACTGGTCTTTAAAGTCAGTCACCCCTTTGGAGGAACAGACTAACTTATGCCATCAGGATTCTTAACCTTCTTGAATGTGCTACTTTATCTGTTTCCATTTTAAGTTTTACGTGACACCCAGATGGACTAAAATTCATTAAAAACACTACAGAACTAAGTTCTAGAGAACAAGTCTACAGGGAGATGTGAATTATGCTGCAAATCAGGACCTCGATGACAAAACCTAGTTAAACATGTAGCAAATAAGAAGAGCATAAAAAAGTGAAATATACACATTTTCTAAAAAGAGCTGCTTAACTTTGTATAAATTTCTCTGAAAGCTTTAAATGAGTAACTGTCTTGTCTCAGAAGGTACTGTGCCATCTATAAACACACATCTGTATAATTTGAAGACTCACTTTAATGCAAATAAGAGATTAGGATTTCTTTCTAGTAAACTTGGATACAACTGTTGTGTTGTTTCAATGGCTTCTCCCATTCTTCCTGCTAAAACCAATTTCTGAATTCCTGTTCACCAAAAAACAAATAAGAGATTAGGATTTTTTTCTAGTAAACTTGGATACAGCTGTTATGTTGTTTCAATGGGTTCTCCATTCATCCTGCCAAAACCAATTTCTGAATTTCTGCTCAGCAAAACCAACATCAGTTAAATGGACAGCTTATGGATTAATACATGTACATTAACGATTAAAAGACACTGCAACCATCAACCAAGATTTTTTTCCTTTTAGAAAAAAATAGTGCAAAGAAAGATCATGCTTCCTTAAAATGTTCAACAGGAAAATTTAAGAAGTGCACTCCACCTACATGTATCTAAATGAGAACTCAGTATTTTTATTTATTGCCAGCATCCAACTGCTTTGTAGTCAGATTGTGCACTCAGAGCTAGAATAAGACTGCAGACACTCTTCTGTGATTTATTTCTCATTTTCACAACTTTTTATAAATAAGCACATACCAAACTACTGTCACTCAAGAACATCCAAATTGCATCCCACTCCTACAGGTTCAATTTTGACTAACAAAACCAAAAATTTAGTCTCTTTCACTGACAACACATTTCCAATCAAATTACAGTTGAGTAAAATCTTTCACAACAGTCCCTGCTTTAGTTGATACTTCTCTGGCTGTAACATGGCTCAAGTTGCAAGCAGCCTCCCAGCTCTCTCCAGCAACATAGAAACTGATCCAAATGAAAATTAGCCCAAGAAATGTGATGTTTTACAACCAGAGCAGTTTCCCCATGTGGTATGTCATACAGTAACATAAATGCTGATGGTCATAGAGCAGAGATTTAAACAGAGGGGAAGGCACTGTTCAATCAGGCTGCCAAACAGCACTGACATGGCAAGTTAGAACTGAACTGCTGTTAGTTGTCCTTGTCCTCTTCCCCCTCATATCTGTAAGCAGGAAAACTCATTTAAGTTTCATTTAACTCATAAAACATTCTCTAAACTCAATCCCTTTTCACAGTTCAAATAAAAAGATGAATGTTTGTCAAGACTAAGTTTTATATTCCTGTTTGTGACTATTAGCTCTCATAAACACTCAGAGACATTACACACGCTTGTTTCAGACGTATCACAACTTTCCATTCAAAAGAAAAGACAACAGATCATTTACCACATTCTGCTACATCAAACAAGTTACAAAGTATTACTGTGCAGATTTTTCATACCCAGCTGCTCATACATGTGTAACATTAGATGACAGCAAAGAACTGTGCTATGGAGTAGTGCTGCAAGCAAATTCTACAACACTGCTTAAGAGAAAGCTTTATGTAATATCTGTTTAAGGAAAAAAAGGATGCAACGTGCTTTCCAGCCTTACTTTGTCTGTTCTTAATGGAAGCTAATTCTTCTAGCACAGTCTGGTCTGTGGATCTGGCGAATGCCTCTGCTGTTGCACAGTATCCATGGTGAACTAAGTAAGATGATACCATTCTAAAAATAAACAAAAACAAAACTCAGAAATACTCATTAAATACAGGTAAGAAACTAAGAACTCCTGAATGTAAAAGCCCTTTGCTAAAATACGCTGACTGAACTGAAAAATTCTACTCGAAAAGCAGAGATTTCTGTACAAGTCAGAAAAAAGTAATTCAGTTAAGAGTTAGTATATTTTTCAAAACACTGCACTGAAAAATAATTTTTAAAAATAATAAATGCATAACTTTATTATGATGAATTTTAGTAACTATTATCACACAAAGGCAGGGTTAGTTAAAATATTAACTGCTAATTAAGTTGGGGGTTTTTTCATTATACACAGTGAAATGAAATTGCTGCACAGTAAGTTTTTGTTTTCATTGAAAAATAAAAAATGCAAAGCAACAACCACCATTTTTCCAAGAAACACTAATGACACACAACTTAACCTGGCATGCTGAAGGCTGAGAATGCAAAGGGGAATTTCCAGAGCCCAGATCAAAACTGCCTATTACAACCACAGCAACTTTCCTACAAACACCCCAATCTGTATTAGATAGGTAAAGTTAGAACAAGTCTTACACTCATCCTTATAAAGTCCAAATTATCAATGACACAGACAACTCTGCCACAAGATCTGCTCATGCTCCCTTTTACACTGTTATCGGACCTGGTAATAAAATTACTTGTACTATTTTTTAATAATACCTATCACTTTTTTGCACAAGACAACAGATAGAATATTTTAAGGATCTCTGAAATCATGCAACTAACAACTTTTTAAAATATTAATAATATTACAAGTCTTACTTCTGAATCATTGTTTGCCACTCTCCTTCCCGATCTCCTATTGGAAATCTGTCAATCTGTGCTTGAATTTTGGTTCTCCACTCTCGCATATAGTCTTCAATATCAAATACAAATGGGTGTTGTCCAAAATTAGCATCCACAACCTCTCCTGGTGTTTGAAGCCCTACTGTAGGGTACAAGTTTGGCTGCAAGAAATATTTTAGTTAGTTTTTGATACTTGTTCTAAAATCCCCACTGTTGTGGGTTTGGTTTTTTTTTTCCATCTCTAGTAATAACCTCACTGCTTCTAGTAGTGTGCTCCAGCAATAAAAGCAGCTTCTGCCAATATAGCAATACAATGACTGAGTAATTTTATTCCTTTGCTCATAATTTTCTTACTTTGGAAGAAGAAAATCTTACTGACATTTTAGTCAGAAAATACACTCTTTAAACTGTGCTAAATGTTATAACTTTTGGGTTCAATTTCACTAAATAATAAGTAACAATTTTTGATGATTTTCAAAGACCTATTTTAAAAAACAAGGTCTTTAAAAAGAGAACAGAAATTAAACTTATAAAGTGGGCAATTTTCCTTTAAGGATGAAATACTTAAAACATCGTTGAATTTTAGTGGTAAGTACTGACAGGATGGAAAACTCAATCGCCTCGAAATCCAATTGTAGTGCCCAACAAGAACTGTAAGAGTGCACTGAGGTTTTTGTGAGTTCCTGGGCTTATATCTAGGAAAATACTTTACAGCATTTATTGTTGTCTCAGTTTTCTGCTTAGAGATTAGGTCTCCATGCAAATTTTAAAAATGCCAAACATGAGAAAGGTACAATCTGCCTGTTGGGATAAAGGCTATTTTCTAAAAGGCAATGAGCATCTCAGCAATGGTGAGGCAATCAATTGTGTGAATGGGGTTTTGTTGCTGGGGTCTTTTGTGTGTGTGTGGATGGAGATAGTTTAATTATTTAAGTTTTTTTAATAAAAATACCTACATCATAATTACACTGCAGATAATAGTGGTATGGTATAATGGGATGTTGATCTACAGAACTATTATGTCAAATAAAGCTATCAGTAAGAAGTTATCAACATGCAGGTCAGCAGAAACTCTGGAACCCAGAGAACCCAGTGAAATGAAAAATATTCTGGTTGCTCAAACCATGCCCAAACCAATCTTGCCTCTATTTTCATAAATACACCATTTGCTTTTTTAAATAAACATGCTCATACCATTACCTAGCCTAAAATAATCACAAATCACAAGTCTCAAATGTTTTAACAAGATGGAAACCATTGATTCTAACAAGGGGTTCAGCTTCATACTTCAGATTATAGTGTCAGTTTTCCTGAGCTGGCACCATGCGCTAGCAAGGAGTCCTGCTAGCATCCTGAAGATCCAGAACAGTGGCAGTGGTTTCCTACACAAAACACTCAACCCTCAAGTGGTAGGACTAAGAGGCTCCTTGGGTTACTGACTTCATTTTTCCTTAGTATCTGTCCTTGCCTCCTAAGGCCACACAAAGGGAGTAGCTGGCCAGATGGATGTGCATCACACACTGCACCTTAAACAGATTAAATCAGAAATGAAGTGGATGAGAAGAAAACCAAAGTAAGTGCAGTATCATGCCTGTACAGTAGTATAGGGAAGAGATGCCCGTTTAAAGGAAAGCACAATTTAATTGACTCAAAAGCTACAAGACTTCAGATATGTGAAGCTTAAAAAAAATTGATACATTTGATTCTATGAAGCAAAGATTGTGAAAATAAGGCATCAAGAATGAGTTAGAGACAATATCTCAAGCAGCCATCCACTATGTTGGTGTTTAATATAGCTCTGACTTTGTATGTAAGGCTTGAATGTGCCAAAGTATGTAATAACTATTTGCAAGTATTATTATTATTTTCTGCTTAAAAAAAAAAAAGCTGAAAAGGAAAACCTCTTGTACGGATCGATGTAAAACCAGAACACTTTCTCCTTCAATTAAAAAATCACCACTGAAAACATGATGAGAAATATCTAATATTAACCTGGCTACAAAGATTATCATTGCAAGTCCAACAAATATAAGTTAAATGCTAGTTTGATTTGAAACATCTGTTTATAATACAAAGGAAAACTGTTTGAAAATGCACTTATCTTACCGGTAAATCTGTGAAAGCGATGCCTGTAATAAAGAGAAAATTAAGATTAATTTCCATGTGTCTGGATGCTAGACTCATTTTCTTAAACGTATCATTATCTGTACAGAAATGTCATCCAAACCATCTCAGAAATAAGTATGATGAAATCCACAATGGTTAGGCACAATTCATGCTTTTAAATAATAAATTACAGTATTTGGCCAAAAGTAATTGTCATTCAAATAATACTTAAACTGCCCTTAATTTTTTCAAAATAGGTCATAAGATTCAGCAAATCATACAGATATGCAGATTAGAAAGTCTGAAAATTCTAGCTACATACTAAATTTAGAGAAAAAAGGTAAGGATATCACACAACACATTTTCACTTGAATTTCATGATGCTGCAACATCACGATTTAAATGTGTCTTTTCTTGTTTGCTATTACTTTTCTTCAGAAATACTCACAATCTTTACACAAGCAGCACGTCTATAATGCTCCAAACCAGTCTGCAAGTGTTTCACTCTAATCCATGCCCACATGCTTTCATTTTCGAACAGAACAGCTTTATATCTTGTTACATAATTACAAGCATCCATCTACCCATAAAACCAAGGGAGTGATTTTGCTGTCCAGGATTAGAGAAAAATATGACCTCTATACACTTCAGGAACTTCAGGCAATTTCAGGGGGCGAGAAGCTTTCAGTTAAAGAAACTCCATCAGTTATCTTCTCCGGACAGCCAAATAATAACAACAGCGTTTCAGAATTTCCTTTATTGTTGCAAGTTTGTTTTTTTAATGCAGAATTATTCAAATCCACTTATCCCTTCAAACTTCAATTTATTTTGTACCACCATCTTTTCAAATTTAAGATGAAAAAACCTTTTAACCTTTTGTCCTAAATTCCATTTTCAATCTCTATTCTTCCCCAGGATTTCAGACCTCAAGAGCATCTGGACTCCTTAGCCACATCTTTTGAAACAATAGGGTGACATACTGAGTGAATCTGTTTCCTTTGTTTCCTCCCATCACATCTCAAAGCTATCATTTTATTTATTCCCTGCTCTTACCCTAACTTTTTCTAAGCTATACCACTTTTTCTCTTTGGCAATTTTGACATCCAACTTGCTCTTTTCCAAAGTGGAGGCTGTAGGCATGACAAATAAATGATGACTAAGTGATATGTAGGTGCTGGGGGTCTTGGGGTAAAGTGGAATGGGGTTGGTTTTGTGTTTTTTTTCAACCCAGGATTTCACACTGGCATGAGAATTGCTTAGCCTTTTCTGCAGCATCAAATCCAGTCTGAGCCAGAGACTTCCTATAATCTAGACATATATGTGGGCCCAGAGAAGAAACATAAATGTCCTCCAAGTCATGAACCTACAGGAATTCTGGACAACTAGCAGCTGCAACAACTCCATGAGACAGAATTTCTGATTTCTTTTTCCACTCCACACAGAATCAATTTTCTTCTGTCAGAAGCTAAAGCTAGCAAAACCCATGGCAGCAGAAGAGCTGTCAGGTTCCCTTCTGAAATCCATAAAGTTTGTTAGACTCAGTCTGTGACAGATGACATTTGATTAGCCTCTCCTCACCTATGCCAATCTGGTCTCCTCTAAAAACAGATTTTAATCTTTTGCACTGTTCTTTCACAGTTGGCCTAATTCAGTCTGCTCTAAGTTTTCCTCTGAAAAGAAGGGTTCTGCTCTTTCCTTCCTAGCTTGCTCATGCTTTCATGTGACCATAAGGGTAGTGAGAACACTTGTCTCCTTAGTTGATCAAATGATGCAACCTCCCTACAGCCACAATGCAAATATTTCAGAAAGGGAGTAAGGTAAGACTGCTTTTCTCAGCTTCAACCCAGCTGAAGATTAGGGCAAACACAAGCCCGTTATCTTTCACTTGGACCTGTCTTGCAACAAGATGCAAAAAGAAACAACTACACAATGCATGGTTCAGGTGTCCCACTGCCCTAGGTCTCAAGGTACAGACTCATTCAATTTAGAAAGAACATTAAATCATGACAGAATAGAATCACAGAAGTGATTACATGGAATTGACCTCAGGAGACTGCTAAGCCCTGCAGTGACTAGAGACAGGAAAACTCCCAAGTCAGATGTGTTTGCTCAAGGCCTGAGCAAACAAACTGTCAGTCTAGTTCAGGGAGGCTAGAAAAGAATTTGAACCCCATCCTTCCCCTTTTTTCCAAACCTACTTTTTGGTTGCCAGTATAAGAAAATAGAACAGCAACTTCAAGAACACCTACCTCAATAATCCCTTACTTCATTTCATGCTACCCTCTCCTTTCCTTACTGCATTTCTACCCATCACAGAAACTTTTTTCTTCTTTGAGCTTTATCCCTTCAAAGCTCCTGTTCCCCTCAGCACAATTCCAAGATATCTTCCCAAGCCCCCACTCCTTCCTTAATGCAGAAGTATTTTTCTTCTTATTTCTTTACACTCTGTATCTTTGCTCATTAAATTACATTAAGTAACTGAAATAGATATTCCATAAAAATTTTTAACTCCACCCACTCCTGACATCTTTAAATCCAAAAATTGTCTTGCAGTGTTGCATAATACTACAATTTACTGTATGAGTTTAATGGACTTAATTTTAGCTCAACTTTTGTAATTTATGGCTTTAACCCAACTATGAATGACTCCAGATTGGGAATTCAAAATACACTGTTCTCAAACATATGTTCAAAATAACATGCAACCAGTGTGAAGTTTTAGTGAAGGCTGGGTGTTCCCCCTACAGCAGCAAGGAATTTTAGCTATACATCCATTCTCCTTATCTTCAGCTCTCTTATTATCTATCACAGTAATTTCACGATTATAAGCTGCACCTTTTTCATTGAAGAATCCAGCCTACCCCAGTAATGCAGCTAATCATCAGGTGCACCTTATTTATGGACAAATCCCAGTGAAATGCCAACGCAGAAGTGAGAGCCAGCTGGGGAGGGCGCCTGGGGCTGCCTTTAAAGGCTTCGCTGGTCTATGAAAACTGTTGCAACTTGAGCACCTGTTGAGCACCTGACAGCAAACCCGGTGCTGGTTCAATTCTGTTAATAACTTGTTACTTTGTCACACATGGATCCTCGCTAAAAAAAAACAAAAAATGCCGCTTATATTCAGGTGCGGCTTATGTATGGACAAATCCCATGGTCTACCTGGCTACCCGGATGTGTGGCTTATAATTGGGAAATTACTGTACTTTATGACCATCAAGCACTATTTGTGGATGTAGTAATGGAGTTAATTTATGCAAATCCTGTGGAATGAGATGCTATTAGATCAATCCTCCCACATTCACAAGGAATGTTAGTGCAAATGGCACAGAAGAAATTTCACAGGCTCTCAAACTATCGAAAGAACTATTCAAACCCTTTTCTCCTGATGTGAAGAGCGTTTCCTATTCACACCAGACTTAAAGACATAACATTGTCATGAAAGGCAGCATTTCTCCATACCCAGGCTGTGTCCATTCTTGGTGTAGAAGCAGGTGTTATTGATAAGGTTGACACAACAACCAATGACATCGCCTGTAGTAAACGTTGGGCCGTACGGTTGGCCTGTTCCAGAGGAACAGAATGAATGTCCATCATCTCCATGGTAACCATATGAATGTTTATCCCAACCTAGAGAACAAAAGCATTCACCATTTATTCATTTCCTTTATTATTAAATAAATTAAAGACTGTACTAAGTTGGTATATTCTAGCTAGGTTAATACAGTTAATTACTATGCTCAGCTTTCTGCTTTCTAATATTTCTTATCTAGGAAAGCCACTGTGATCTTTAAAATGACAACTTCTTTTATCAAAATGGCTGAATAAGTAATTGCATTTCTGGCATATAACAGGTAATGCAAATTCAGATAATGCATTTTTCTCTTTATGCAAACATACACTATTACCAACACCAAAAATATAATCAGTTACAATGCTGAAATTCAAAAAGCTATATACAGATCTGACATGTCCCAGTAAGGCAGTGAAGATTCTCCTGTTCTCCCTTTCATTTTGCAAAACTATTGCTACCATATGTCATAATCAGATTCTTCCTGGCTAAAAACCAAACAGGCATCTCTGGAGAAACCATATTTCTAGTCCTGATTATTCTCAATGACTATTCAGCAGCAAGATGCCTCTACATAATAACACAATTTCCAGACTAAAGCGTAACTAGCTATGCTGCCCCTGAAAATAGAAATAAATTTTAAATAAAAGGAAAAAATTAACCATACAGGTGAAAATCACAGCCAAGAGCAAATCATTATGCATGCAAATCTGGTGCTGATTTTGCAGGTGAAGAAGATGCAGAATCTTTAAGAAGCTGCACACTATTACACTACTCAATGGAATTCACAGCAAGCAATTTTGGTCTGTGCTCTTTTATAAATACCTATCTACACTCCCTGCAATTCAATACTGAACCTCTTCTGTCAAGCTGCTGCCTAGCAGGTTAATTTGGAAGTACTTTCCACACTTAGACCCTTAATCTTTATCATCAGTAGCTTCAGCTGGTACCATATTAAGCACCTCTCAGTAAATTAAAGACAACCCTAAATTATTGCAGTTACACTGATTAGTAGTATCTTTGATAACTATAGCATCCTAAATCATACTCAAACTTAATGCCACCCACTAATAATTCATCAGCCTTAGGTGGGCTCACAGTGTAATGGGGACTTGCAGTCATCATACGAATCTCTACCAGAGCATTTGGTTAAGAAAGGTAAAAGCAAGAAAAAGTAGATGCTCAAAGGTCAATTCAACATGGTTTTATATTTTGATAATTTCAAGGAAGTCAGTCAGTTGGTTTTGGGTGGATATTTTTTACACATGTAAAGCTCTGTTAAAAATCCAGTCTTTTATGTATACATACACAAAACTTTTTTAAGTACTACTCAGAGATACTATAGACATTGTTAACTATACAGTGTCCCTGACCATGCAGGTCAATGGAACAGTC
This sequence comes from Sialia sialis, assembly GCA_009812075.1. Classification (NCBI taxonomy): domain Eukaryota; kingdom Metazoa; phylum Chordata; class Aves; order Passeriformes; family Turdidae; genus Sialia; species Sialia sialis. The sequence goes on along the minus strand of VRYO01001463.1, from coordinate 90,110,785 downwards.
AAACTTAAAACTAGGCTACACACTCTTACTGTGAAGACTGGAAAGGTAAAGGTACAGGAAGTGACAGAAGGAGAGTTCCCTCCATGTTTGACATGAGAAAGTTTATATTATAGTAGCTCATCTTTATTGCTAGAAATCCAGCATACAGAGCATGGAAACCTCTAGCTTCAATTTTATCAGGACACATGATGAAAATTCTAAAATTTATTTGTTTGCTAGAAAGTATCTGCATAATAACAATAAGGACTGACAGAAGCAGTACAGGAGCAAGTGTACAGTAAAAAGTTGAACTTTTCAGCTGCAAGTGTTACATAACTCCAGTAACAAATACAACACAGAGGTGTCATGCTACACTCTACTGCTTACCAAAGGTGAAGCATATTTTAAAAAACATTGTAAGTAACTGAAACATACCTGGTAGTCTGTTCATGTTCACACCCTGTGCCGAAAGCCCAATTCCCATGTAACTAAAAATGAAAGAACAAAAGAAATGCATCTGTCTCTCACAAAAATACATATATAACATTGCCAAGAAACACTATGCTGACTAATTATCAAATGAGTGGCCATTTAACAGTGGGATAAGAACTAGGGATTCCCATCATATATGGTTTAATATGGACAGATCCTGTCTCCACAGGAAGTAAGGACAACTTCCTTTTCTTTTTGGCATCCTGGGTTGTTGATGAAAAATAATGGTATTAGCTAATATGTTTAAAGCATGAACAAAGAAAGCCAAAGGTCACCACTTATTTTGGAAGTAGGGGTACATCCATACACATACCAATTTCATCATCTTCAAGATACCTAATGATGTGCAGAAAAACTGGGATGAATAATTTTATAAAATACATGCAACACTGCGCTACTTTAGAAGCCAAAGGCATCCTTGTACAGCACTTATAGAATGATCACACTGAAACATTAAAGGTCTGGATTCTAGAGTAGAATGTTAACTTGAGAGATTTACCAGCAATGGTACTTAGCTGTTTGCAACCTGATGGCAAGCTAAAGACGGGAAAATATTTGTACTATACTAACTAGAAACCTGAAATAAAGTCCGAAAGACAGCTTTACAAAAAGGTGGTTTTAATAAAGAACAGTATCCAGTACAATTGTTAACAATAGCAAATACTGGAAAGCAGAAATGAAGATTTTCCTACATAACACTATTAGAAGTTAGCAGAATCAATTTTGCTTGTTTCTTAAGCAAAACTAATGGCATTACCAAGACAACAGGAATATAAGAGAAACCGCAAAATAAAAACCTAAGCTTTCACCACTGTCCTTTGCCCAAAATAAAACAACTTCCCTCCAACAACTAAAGCAAGCATCCAAATATCACCTAAACCTATGTTTCCTAGTTATCAAATCACTCAAAGTATTTTGACACTAGTTCACATCCATTAAGAAGAATTTGCTATGAAATAATAAACTGTATGAAAACAAAATATCCACCTGCGGCTATCTGATAACAGTTTAAGTCAACAAACATGACCTTTGCATTCCCATCTCATGAAAAGAAATTTTTAAGCAACTATTGCACTTGGAAGTGCAGGTTCATTTTCTATTTAAAATGCTTTTGATACAGAATGAAACGGAGCAGGACACCTCAGAAGTGATATGCCTAATTGTGGATGGAGGTTTCTGCTTTTTCCATGGATCGCTTCCAACAGTTATCTTACCTAATTCTGTGTTTGATACTTACAAAGCCCTCCTCTGACAATTTTTAATGTATAATAATACCATCTTTCTCTCTCTCAAACATATCAGCATGAAATGGAACCTCAGAACTGTATATAGCAAATATTTAAACATACTGAAGAGCTGAAGGGCAACAAACAAAAGTATCAGTCTTTGCTGCATTGTTGAATATGTTACTGAGCCACCACTGCAGCAGCAGATTGAAAAAAAACAATTATAAATGAAAGCAACAAGTGGAAACCCCTTGATTTTGTCTTAAATAATAAAGGCAAAGTTGTTATTAGCATAGTCTGGGGTCTAGCACATGAAGGATACTCATGTAAAGACTGAAAATCTCTTGTTCATTAAGAAAGGATGTTTACTTTTAAAAACAAATTTAGTAACTTGAACTCCATTGACTGCAAAAAAGCCTTTGGACACGAGTCTTTAAAAATGCAATCAAGGCTTTGTTTCAGTATTTTTACAGTAATAAGACTAAGGTTAAACAAAAATGTAAAATATTAGATAAATTATCATGGTCTAGGCAACATTTTGATATCACCACTGTTTTCTTCCTCAGATATCCTAACTTCCAAGCCTCCTCAGTAACAGCTGTAAAACAGACACACTGTATTTAACATAGCTGGGAACAAGGAATCTTTAGCCATTGGTAATGACTGGAAAGCACTAGGCACTAACACCACCCCAGGAAGAAGAGGGATATTCAACAATATGTATTTTTCCCTGGGATTCACTTACAGCTACTCAAAATGTTAACGCCATTTTGTGAAGCAGACTTGCTATTAATGGAAACTGAAGTTAGAGAAAAACATTCCAAATAATGAATACATTTACCATAGACACCTTTCCCAAGGGAAAAGGAATGTCTACAATGTATGGTTTGAAGTGAGTGAAATTAAAGGCTCATCAATTAAACTAATTTATTATTTTTTATAGTTGATAGATAACCTCATGTTAAACTAGATCCATACACTATGAATTGAGGAGGAAAATACTACCATGACAAACAGGCTTTAAATGCTCTGAAATTTATTAACAAGAGTTGTATTTATGCCAAACCACTACATGTAACTTTCTCACCTCACACCTCCAATCCCCACAGACTCCAAAGGACATTTTTGTTTGTTAAGACACTTAATCCTTGTTTAGGTCAAGAGTCAGGGTCTGCAAAAAGACTTGCTTCAGTGGGAGAAGTACATACATTGTCATCCTGTTTGCTGCTTCAAGTTCGCACTTCATGCACATCAAGATCAGGAGAAGAACAGTGGCAGACTACATATTTAAGTTTTCCTCCCTTAGTCTATGACAAAAATGATGGGCAGCACAAGCAGCAGCCCAGGTGCAACGCAGGCTCAGCATGTGCTATGTCAGTTCATGACACACTTCTTGCTGTCCTGTCACATTAATAGGTTTAGTCTAGGAGACCAAAGAGAACCTGTTCTTCCTGTGTGTAGCTATGTCAGGCCATGAGAGCTCTCCTTGAGAAGCGGAGGTGTCAGCATCACAAAGCTGCACCCTCAGTCCCTCCAGTAGCACCTTCCAAAATGGACCTGTCACCGTGTGGCTTCAGAGACAAGAGAGGGTGAACAATGGTGTGATTCTGATGCTGTCTCCCTCAGTATCTGAGGACTGTCCCTCCACCTCAGCCTCCTACCCAGACACATCCTGGCTGCTGTAGTGGGAGGATCATTTATCCAGACAAATGGCATAAAGTGGCCTGGTGCCTGTTTTATTAAGCAGTCCATCTTTCTAAGCAATTTCAGTCCCACTGGCTGCTACTCATCACCTCATTAACATGCTCAACTCCTACAGGAGCTCATAAAATAACGAACAACCACTCACAGAAGACATGAAATCAACCCATGAGAGACTGAAATAACAGACTATAGATGGAAAACAATTTAAAGTGTAGCCAAATTGGTATTAAGGGCCAAGAAAGCAAGTGTATTTTACAAAGTCTTGGTTTTCCACTTCAAATTGTACTTATTCTAGTTCCAGTCCAGTTCAATTAAGATACAGGTTACCATTTTAGTGTCTCAGTACACTTTCTAGCTTACATTTCATAAGTCATATAGAAACTTTAGGAACACTACAAAACTACAGAATTTAAAATTCGCTGAAGATTCAATTTTTTTCCCACAAAGCAAAAGAAAAAACGTCAAAAAACCAAAAAGACACTATGATACCTATCTTTTTCCTGTCTAGCCTAGGCTTCTCTGCAGAGAAATATTTCAGAAGCAGAAAGCTCACAATAACTATTTTCTCCTCAAGTATCTTTCCAGCCAAAGAGCTAAATTTACATTTTTGCTGTAGCCTAAAGTTTCTACTTGGATGCCTGAATAGACTAATTGTGAGAAATAAAAACAGCCAGAGCCAAATAGAACGAAAAAACAGTAGCAAGAGATGGTACAGAACTGCAGATGCTAAAAGATCGAGACATTTTAAAAACCCAGAAAGAGACACAACACTGATTTTTATTTGGAACTGTTCCATTTGATCTTGTAGCCATTATGTTGAAGGTATATGGAAGATCTTTCAATATGCAAGTTGATAAAAATGAGGACTCAGATTAATTATATCCTATCTTGCTCACTCCCTGTACCAAACCACAGATACCTCAGAAAGGAT
>VRYO01001463.1:90090945-90105453 GCA_009812075.1 Sialia sialis | reverse complement strand
CCTCCCAACCCACCTGCAATAACATAAAAAGTTTGAATAAAGTTCTCCTACAGTTTTCTACACTGCCTTTGCTGACACTGTGAGGCCAGAAATAAAGCACATCAAAAAGGTACCTACACTTATCTTTAATACAGTTACTCGGCATTAAAATTTTGTAAAAATGTGCCAATTCAAGATCCTTATTGTCTGCACAGTCACAATAAGAAATGAGATGATAATCTATTTAAATGTTTCAAAATATGCCATAGAGAGTTTGAGTCTTTCATTTAAAATTGAAAACAAGTTTAATTTTATGGAGTATTTCCAAGGAAACAGTATTTTGAACATGATAAACCCAGGTTTCAGATTAATGCAGTTCTGCATAGAGAGGAAAATCCAAAAATAAATCAGGCAGTCATTTTGCATAGTGCTCAAACTGTTACTCCTGTAACATTTTGCTTGTGATTGCTCTAATGTTTCTAGAAGGATTCTAATTTACTGACATCCCTCCTACTTTGATATTTCACCATTCCATCTTGTGACACTTGTCCCCAAGCACTAGAGTCTTTTTAGGGACTATACTGTCAGAAAAGAATAGCTGCAAAGAAAATAACATAATGTAAGTGTAGGCTACAGTAAAGTTATCATCTATACACTACATTTATATTAATGAACTTCAGAAGAAAGAAGTAAAAGATTTTTCAAGAAGCTAAGACCAAGAAATTAAATATATTCTCTTGACCCTTTTTAAATTATAATTTTTAATTCCTAGGATACACCAATAAAGAAATAAAACTTTTGTCACAGTTCCAAAATTTCTGACCAGTTAAACACAAATGTCAAACAATCTTACTACACATTTAGTTAATGATCATTTCTGTCAATGTCTTGGTTCCATACACTCAGGTAAAAATTACTTACTGCTACAGTTTAAGAAAAGATACACTTGCTGATTCAGGACCTGATCTCTTCTTGCAGCTGCTACAATTCAAATGAAGACACTAATGAAAGGATACTTCAGACCTTATCAGATTCTACTCTATACACAAGTATTCTGCTAGTGATGCTGCAAGGCCTACTTATATGTAAAGAGAGACTGAGTGAAATTTCGCATGTTGCTGTTTTGTAACAAACTGCCTGCTGAAGACATATTAAAACTATAAAAATAGGTCTTAGGACTGCATAAAATTTTCAGAATACATTGGTAATGTACAAAACAAATACAAACCAACCAGCAACCGACAATGTTATATACTTTTACTGGTTTATGCTTCTGTTGAACAAGAAAAGGTATATTGGATGCTAAAGGAAAAGCCAACTTACTGCAACACAAACAACTGGTATTGAAAAAAATATAGTTTGTGTTTGAAGAGCTACACATACATTTTCTAGAAGACAACAAAGCATTTGTATTTCACAAACATGACTCAAACATGCTAAAACAGTTCCGTCTTCACCACAGGCATAGGTGTCATGAAAACTCGAACTTAATTCTCATGGTATTTTTGTTTTGGGTAGTTTTTCCTTTTTTACTTCACCACCTACTTCATCACATACACAACACATACTACACAAGATACTGACAAAACAACAGATGACTGATTGTATATCCAGTGTTAAAAACCAGCCATAGTGTAACAAGCATCTAAAACCTTATTAACACTGCTTCACCGAAAACATACTCATTACTTGCATGAATTTACATTTTATCTTGGTGCATATAACATCTAGAAGACACATGCGCTATGAAGCCTGGCCATGAAGATCTGCATCAGCACCACTACCCCACAGACTATACAACCCTGCTCAAAGAAGTGTAAGCTCAGTGCTATCTGCTAAAATAATACAGCCATTCTAAACTTAGTTTTCACTGATTCTTCTAAATGGCTTACCATTCCCAATCCTTGTTTCCATTCTTTAAAAAAAAAAAAAAAAAAAATCAGAAGTGTTCCAGGTCAGGTTGCATGGAGTGTGGAACAACCTGGTCTAGTGGAAGGTGTCCCTGCCCTTGGTGGTGGAGATGGAACTCGATGATCTTTAAGGTCCTTTCCAAACCAAACTGTTCTGTGTTTCTATGATTTTGCATTTTATGCTTAATATGCAAAATTTTTATGCAGCTTTTAGCTGCTCTAAAAGCACTGAAGACAGTCTAGAAGTACATGGCATTACTATCATTTGGCCATTCTAACTAATTATATTTATAAATCAAGGATAAAAGTATTCTTCCCAGAAGTTCACTTTCCCTGGGAAAGAAACAGGTCTCTCCTGGTAGAAGATTAAAAAAGCCAAAAGACTGTATTTAAACTAAAATTAATGGGTATAAGTTTGTACCATAACCAAAAGTAGCCCTTCCCAGGTCCCCTTGTCACAGATTCTGTTTCCTACTCATAGTTTCACCCTCTTTTGCTGTCATAGCTACTCATGAAATGATACAAACAGCCATACTGGGGAACAAATCTGAATGAAAATTAACTTACTCTGGAGATCAGTTTTTGGGAAATGAGTTATCTAATCAGGTTTACCGTGAAGCTGACATAAACAGTCACAAACTGGGAAAAGGGCCATGAACTCCATGAGTGTTCATAGAGTGTTTCTTCTCATGGCCAAATTTTTTATTTATTTTTTAAGTTAAGTGGACATTTCAACAGAGATGCAGACATAACTCACTGTTAGTTAATAGTCCCCTTCCTACCATGCTTTCTAATCATCACCTTGGTACTGCTCCCCATATACCCATTACCCTTCTTCCGTTACTGTCTCCAATTGCTCACAAAACCGTCCACAATGCTCCACACGAGCCAACGAAGCAAAGCAAAAGAGGATAAAAGGAGAATACATATAAATAGAGGCCCTTAGGCTACAAAAGACAGCTAAGAAAGAAAACTGAAGAAATAAAGAACAACAGGAAATATTTACAAAGCAATATGACAATTGTTTAGAACTTCCAGCAAGAATTCAAAAATATCTAGGATAATTATTTCACGTATCTGTACTGACGCAGCACATTAGGACTTCTTGTGTCAAACATTCTACAAATACCAAGACAGATTTTGTTTGAATGATATTTCAACCTTACTACTTTTACTCAACTTAATTCTCACTTCCCTTTTTCTCATCCAGTATCATAAGTTACTGTCCCTATCACACCACATGAAGGTATCAAACAGCAACTTCACTGTTCATCTGCTCTGCAACACCAACTTCCATATCCAGTTCTTCCTTCCCAGAAAACCTGTTTTTTTCACTCTTCTTCAGTGTGTTCATAACGCTCTCCAAGTTGGTCACAAACTTCTGCAAAATTAACATATTACACACACCTTCAAATTTCTATTTAAGCCAGCTACCCACATAGAGATGTTAAAGAATTTAATTACCTAGGTCATTAGAGTGACAAAACCAATGCTGTGCTCAAACACAGACAGCCACAAGAAGCCATACTATATCCACACCCTTAACAAAAAGATGTGCTTCTTCAGAGAAGAGTAATTTTTGCCCTGCTACTTTCAGATATGCAAGATTAGATTCCAGGAGTGGGACGTTCAAGTGCTACAGTAGCATGAAAAATGGATCTCCTACAGCAGGTTTTTAGTAAAGCGTTTTTTTTTATTATTTCAGGCAAGTCATGCTAAGTAGAGCCCACAAGCAAGAATGCTGTTAGACATACCCCTTTAATATAGTACATGGAGAAAATACTTTAAGCTGAGTTTATTAAAAAAAATAAATAGCAGTAGTAAAGGCTACTACCAAAGGGAACTCCAAACAAACACCACTAAATTATCCACTGACATTTACGAAAGTTGGAAGCTGTACTTCAGCTTACAGATAGATATCTCAGTTGCCTTGGGTAGTCTAGGATTTACTTTAAACAGCACTATAAAATGCAGCTCTACTGCTTCACAGCTAGGCTTAGACCTTAAGAACACAGGATTTTGCAAGTAAGGTGTTTTAGCTAATTGACCCTATTAGTTACATGATGGTCTTCTACACACATGGTCCTCCTGGACTCTGATCCCATTACTAGATGACAAAAAAAAAAAAGTACCTGGAGCAAGCTAGGTAAAACACAACAGGCAGTGAAAAAAGAACTAATAAATCCAAACAAACACAAACTGCTTTCTATTTCCCTGTATTAAATTCCCCAGCTTACTTATTACAGAAAAATTTAGTAGCTTGAATGCAAGGTAACACTGAACTGTAAGAGATTCATCCTGCATCTTATCAAAGACCTCCTGGACCTGAGAACAGGGTCTAGAGATACACATTTAACATGTAGTGAGATGCCACGTGTTGACTCCTGGTCTTTATCAGCCAAGCTACCTTTGGCTTTAGCTGTGTGTACAGTATTTCCCTGCTACCACACTATCTTATACAATGAAAAAAATTAACACCTCAGCTCATTAGACAGCTAATATTTCATAAAATGATACTAAATTAAGGTCACAAGGCTGAAGCAAGAATGAGACAGTATTAACTGAAGAAAGTACTCCTCCATTTTTCATGTTATCTCAGCAGGCAACTTCACAAGGCACAGCTATGTATGTCTCACTAATAACCATTTAAATACAAAGCCTTGAAAAACTTTCCTCTGATATTTTCCCTCTTTTTCAGGATTGTCTTGAGTGGTCTACTGAATTTGAAATTACGAAAATCCAACACAAAGTATCCAAGGGGAAGTGTTAGAAGGCCTTTGTAAAATGGCACACCCACATATGTGGACACTTTTTGAAATCCATCACTTCAAAAAAAGCTACCTTCCAAAGTAAGTAGGTAGAAACCTGTTTCAAGAAGAGACATACCACTAACAAGTCACAATAAGAACCTCTCCTTAACCTACAACAGCAGGGTAATTTTTTTTATATGTTCCTAAAATAAAAAAGACCTCAAAACCAAAGAACCAAGAAACACACACACATCTCCCCTCCAAAAAAGGTGTTCCTAAAATCGGTAGCAGAATGTTACTTGAAAAACTACCACCTCAATTAAATAATAATTAGGTCTTCACAGTGCAACAAAAGTAGCTATGGATGTATATTTTTCATAGTAAAGAATTCTCCCACGGATAACTTTTGAGAACAGGAGTAACAACAAACTCATAAATGTCCCTACAAAGCTACAGCTCAGTATACTGAGAAGCTATTCTTTCAAAATATCACTATACAATACTATAAGGAAACAAGTTTGAATACCGTTTCTGATTTTCAGAAGGCTTACAGGACTCTGGGAAAATGAAAGAAACAAACTGCAGCAAAACAAAGAAAAGACGGAGGTACTGAATTTCATCCATAATTATTTTTTCTCAAGATTTATTTTCACAACAGAGCATAAGCACCTGCAACGTGCTTGTACAGTACCTGAAACAAGGACTGCCAGTCCTGACTAGAACCTTGAAGCAGACCCAGAGAATGTACTACAGCACATTCGAAAGCAGTCATTCAGTGTATCAGAATTAGCACACATCCTCTACCAAAAGCAGTGAAAGATGAAAAGGAATTAAAGTGCCCTAGCAAAGATTTCATTAGCACTTCAAGACTTTCCCAGGTGAGATTCTATCTGCCTCAGCAGACTTAAAAGCATGTATCACTAGTGCTTCAACAGATTCATAATTCAGATGGATTATGGGAAGCAGCAGCTTCTTACTCATCAATTCTTGTTCTTTCCATTGGGTGACAAATTCTCAGGCACTTATTCAGAATAGTCCCCTTTGTTCTTATTACTGTTCATCAACAACCACCCTATTTCAAAATTGATATGACATCCATGAAAAGATCACACTGAGGAAATAAGTTGATTGGCTACACACCCTAAAAATTACATTAAAGTCTGTAAATACATATAGCCAAAGCCCAACACCTTTAAAGCTAATAGCAGGGTCAAACTGGTCACTCAAACCCTAACTCTTTTGTCAAGAAAAAATGAGATGATGTTTTGGTATTTATTGTGTACACTGATCTGTGGTCAATAAATACCACAATCAACACTCTTAAAAGAATCAGATATAAGAGTGCAACTTCTCAAGAATAAGGAATCAAGCTATATAAAGTGGTAAAATATGAAAATAATTTTTGATACCAAAAATATCTGTTCACTGAAAGATTATGTGAAGCAGTATTTCAAGAAACAATTAATAATGCACTCTGCTTACCCATCTCTTCCCTTACTGACAATTTTAACTTCGAAATAGTATATGCCACAGGCTGCAGGTATAGGATGTGTAGCTCGAACAGAAGCAGCATCTTTTGGAGTTTTTCCATGACCTGAAAAACAAGAGCATTCAAAACACACAAAAATGTGTTTTAGTTAACTGCAGAAGGTGACTCCAAGGTATGCATTCCAACTACTCAAAACAAAAGGCTCATGCAATGAGCAAACAATGTACAATACTCTAATCAAACTGATTTTTATGCTGGAGTATTTTATTTTAACATTACATTTGCATTGTAAGTAACTGTATTGCAACTAAGGATGCTAAAAGAAGAACTGGATATAGTAATCCAAAAAGGTCCTACAATTATTTCAAGGGAAACCAGGAAAAAGTTTCCCCATTCTAAGTAACACGATTGACAAAATGCCACCTGTGTTTGAAAGAACTGTACGGTTTCTCAAATGCACCGAGATTATTCATTTTTATAGACTGAAAACATGACATAAGAGAGCTTCACCTAGCGCTTAGTACTTCTGAACCTACAAGTTACTGAAGACACTTCAATTCTAACGTCCTCCAGAATAAACATCAGTCATTATACAGAATGTACTACTCATAATTAATTTCCACATTCCGAATGCTGTTTCAGGACAGCATTAAGCCTTACAGCCTGCAACTGAGCTCATGCAGCTCCTACTCCTTTTTATTATTAGGCTCACTATACATTAGCTCGGTCACAATAATGCCCAATGCTCTAATCTACTCTCAGGATTTTCAATCTAAACCCAAAAGCCACATGCACTCCATTAAGACTAACTTTCTGAATATGTCATCCTCTTCACAGCCCTTTCCAAAGGCAACCTGGAAGCAGGCTTTTGACCAGGTGATTTGTTTTAACAACAACCTGCTCAAGCAAGCCACGATGTCTCCCAGGTACACCCAAATTCCTCAACTTTTGTGTGGCAGTCATGCATGGGGCCACCGGATATAGTTCCAAAAGATTTAACAAACACGATGGAAAGTATACTGGATCGTGGCAAGAGGTAAGGTAATTCAGTAAGATGGAAACCAGGAACAGACTGTCATTGCCATAAAAATAATTCACACAGAACCCATGCCTACTCTTCATGTGGATCTGTGGTATAACAAAAGGAGCTGTCTGCTTTGAGTGTGCTGTAAAAATTACTTGTGCTGCAGCACTCCAGCTGCCATTTCCAGTCCAGACAGGGAGGCCTACTGCACCTGCATAGCAATTGATCCGCATATGCAAAAATCCCACAGCCAAACACACTTCTTTCAGGGGCATTAACACTGGCACATTACTGCTCAGGCTCAGATTAATCATGTCTCAGGTGCAGCAGGTCAGGTCACCCAGCAAAGAAGAAACTGCAGAACGACAGTGTAGGCAGGCAGAAAGATCAGGCCCAGCTGGCCCACAGTACAAAATCTATAAGGGCAGAGGGTCAGAACCTCTGAGGACAGTGCTTCCTTGTGCAAATGTTCATAGAACTGTCAGTGCTTATCAGCCTGTAGAGCCAGCACCCACCTGCTCCTAATCAATGGCACGTGCCCAGCCTGGGAGAATTCTCACCACAGCCACACCAGCAACCAAAACTTTACTAGCACATCACAAATTCTTCACCCACCGACATTAGGTTTAACCTACTGAGTTTTCTCTGACGTTAATGGCTCACCCCAGTGTGCTACTACCTAAAAACAAGGGGCCAAACACCTTACTTTTCTGAGTGCAAATACACTGCTTGCTTCAGTGTGTTGCTAGTAGTACTAAATGTTTTGTATAGAGACCCTTCGATCACTTCACAGGTTTGACAATGTTAAGCTTGCTGCCTAGTTTTTGCATGTTGATTTCTGATTTATCACATGAGGAAAAACATTAATTTACTCCTCCATACACAATATGCTTTATTGTTCACTACTTTGAAGTTATTTCCTCAGGCAACGACAACAAGCATAATAATAAGGTACATAATCTTAGAGCTTCCATGGGTTTGCTTGGTTTTCAAATGCTGGTATATCAATCTTTAGCTATTACAGATTATTATGCCTAAGTATGTAGAAATCCTTCAGCCAGAAGGGCAGAACACTGAACTCCCTTAAGTTCAAAGCAGTCTGATTAAACAATGCACTGGAGGAAGGAAAAATACTTTCTTTTTAAATGTCTTTAGGTTTTCACTTTAAAATAGACTGTAAAGAAGTTCCCTTGGTTACTCTATGCACTTGACAATCTGTGTAGTTTCAGTCTGAGTCATTCTCCTTATTAGGGAAAGTCTTCCACATAGAAAAGACTAAAGCAGTGGGAACCAGCCAAATATTACTGAAAATGTAAATCTATTACCCAGCAGACTTAGCTTCATGAAATCACAATCTAAGTGTTTGGAAACAATAGCTATTTAAGGTATTCTTAGCACCTCTTCCTGAAACTCCCCTTCTCCCACCTCCTCCCCAATCCAGGCACTTATTTGCAAGGACATACCAGGAACCAGATTGATTAGCTGATTGGGGTTTAAGAAACCTACCAGATTTTTTTAAGCAGCAGATCAGTTCCCTGATCCAGTTCACAACATAGTCACACACAGCTGTCACACTGCAAGTAAGAGGTCAACATAGGGGCAGAAGTAACAGGATACATTACCAGTATTGCCAAACACTTCATGCGGTGAAGCAACATGCTTGGGGAAGTCAGTGCCCAAAACTACTTTCATCCCATTAAAACAGAAGGCACCCTAAATTTAGAACTGCTGTCCTTTTAATGTAATCTCCTATGAATCCAATTTTACTGCATGAACATACTGCTTTTATTTGTACTTACATACAATTAATACATCTAAGAGAAGGCTAAACATCATCCAGTTAACTACTTTCCAATATTTCAAGTATCTCTACACTGTCTGAATGCGGTAGTTGAGTCTTTCAGTACCACCAGGCTACACTGAATTATGTGTGGTCATGAGATTGCTGTTTATCAGCCTGCTTTAAAACAAGAAAGAGGCTCTTAACTGAACAGTTAGCTGAACTGCAAAATTTCTTACCAAAGGCTTCTACAGATATTAGTGTTTAAGAGTACAATGGGCAAGCTTCTAGAACAGCAGTTAACTGAGACACTCCTTGAGTTCAGAATGTCCTTCCGCTTAAAATGTCTGGAAGCTGAGAGGGGAAACACACATATACCATTTATGCCCAATATGTTATTAGATTTTTTTCCTCAGCAATTGCAACCGCTGTCACCAATGGGACTCCGGAGCTGAGTGGCCCATTAGCTTGATGTCTTATACTGCTGACACACTCTTTGGTAAGCTGAATCCTCACTTCCTTGCTTGAGAATAAAAAAGACACCCAAATCTGAACTTCAGAATCAGAGGTTCCAAACACCTGAAGTAGATCACACAGATACTGCCCAATGTTTCCACAAAACAGACTCCTTTCACAGTCACAAGCTATAGGTTAAGTACAGTAATTTCACAATTATAAGCCGCACCTCCCAGTAGCCGGGTAGACCATGGAATTTGTCCACATATAAGCCGCACCTTTTTTTTTTAAAAGCAAGGATCCATGTGTAACAAAGTAACAAATTAGTAACAGAATAGCACCAGCGTGGGATTTGGTGTCAGGTGCTCAAGTTGCAAACAGTTTTCATAGACCAGTGAAGCCTTTAAAGGCAGCCCCAGGCACCCTCCCTGGCCGGCTCTCACTTCCAGGTTGACATTTCACTGGGATTTGTCCATAGATAAGCTGCACCTGAATATAAGCCGCACTACTGGGGTAGGCTGGATTCTTCAATGAAAAAGGTGCGGCTTATAATCGTGAAATTACTGTATGTAAAAGAACACTTTCGAAATGAGTAGTATTTAAAGATTTTCAGCATTAAAAAGAGAAATCTGCAAACAGATGCACTGGGGCCAGAGAAGAGAAAACACTATCACGAATCTTGAATGTTACACTGTAAGCTAGATCACAGGTAAGTTCAATTACTAGAACTGTTTTCACATGGGCTTTCATTCGAAGTGTTTGACAACCATGAGTTGACCACGTTTTATTTCGTTTTTTAAGCGTACATACTAATGATTTTTAGTACAAGCAGTATCACTACTCCTTAAGTAAAATAATTTAAATTTTACTTGAAAAAAAGCTAAAAGATAAAAACATGTTCAAAGAAGCCATCTCTGCTTTCAAAAAAGATAATCTTTGAACCTAAAACTGTGTGTATAATGCATATACATCAAATAGTCCGAAAGAAGTCTAAGGGAGCACCTGTCTAGACAAAAGTAAGCGTGTTTTTCCAGTTTAAATCTTTAAATGAAGTTTACATAAGCTGAACTGAAGTTATTTCCAACAGGTGGTCCAATGACTTGCTCACACTGCCAAAATAAAATAATCAAAGCCTAATCTTCTGTTGAATTCATTAGGAAATTTCACTGAGACAAGAATGGAACAGGCTGCCCAGGGAAATGGTTGAGTCACCATCCCTGGAGGTATTTACAAAACCTGTAGATGTGGCACTTGGGGACACAGTTTCATCGAGGACTCAGCAGTAATGAGTTTGTGGTGGGACTTAGTGTTCCTAGAGCTCTTTTGCAAACTAAATGATTCTATAATTCTAAGAAAAAAAACAAATCAAAAGACACAAACTTCTTCCCCAGTTAAAAAAAAAGCAAAACATCTCAGAACTACAAGGCTGTCCAAAACAGACAAACTGTACTTAATGTAACCCTGAGTGTTTTCTGCCAGAAATACTGACACCATCCTTGTAACACTGAGAACTAATAGTATAGAATCCTCTTCGTTTTCCAACAGAAAATGGAATGCATAGTTTACACTGAAAAATAGTTTATTTTTGGCTTTTTTGTTTTGAACTACAGACAGTTCAAAGGCAACTGCACTGTAAATAAATGTCTGGCTATGATTCCCTGGCCTGTGATACATTCGCAGTTCATGCAATGGCAGCTTACTCAAAATTGCATAACTTTTTTCAGCTTTTTTGGACAATTGTTACAAGACTAATTTAAGTGAAGTTTCTATAGGAGTTTCCATGACTTCCAAAATCACAAATGATTTTGTCTGTTTACCCAATTCTGCGTACAGTTTCTCCCATGGTTACAAATCTGCACTGAGTCTGTTTTTATCACCTTACACTACATGGTATAGATCACTATCTGCTGGAAACCTAACCTGTCTAGTGGACCTTTCATATCATATACATGCATTTATGAATTTCCTGTTTTTCAACAGGATCCATGTGTTAATTCTGAATATTTTAGAAACATGTAGGAATATTTTAGAAATATGTAGGAATATTTTAAAAGATGTCTTGCCTTACTAGCTATGTAATTTTGTGCAGTAACTGCTTTATATGCAGCATGCACTTAGGCTTTTTTTACCACTTATGTACAGCTCAGAGCTGTAAAAATTATAATTAAGTGAAATTACATCAATTTTTTTCCTGATACAATTTTTCATTGTCTCCCTTACAAAGATACACTGCAAATAACAGGTAGTAAGACAGTGTTAGCTTTACATCAGCTTGCACAGCAACTGGCAGCAAAAAAAAAAAAAAGTATGTCGGCCCATATGAAAAACAAATACTCTTTCATATATTCACAGTATCACTGATGCCACTGTCTATGTATTTCGGATCAAGATTTTGACAAAGCTATCCAATCTACTAAACAAAAACACCTCCCCACATAATTTTTCCTTTACAAATAACACTGTGATTCTGAGAGATAGGACAAAAAAGCACTGACTCTTGGGTTTTGTTGACCTTAACAAAATTATAAGAGCTTTTATCCTGATGCTATACTATATTCCTTTTTTTTAAACCTTCACCACTAGATCAATGCCTGGCTTTGTGGCAGTTTTCATTTTTAAGCACTCTGTAGGATACTTGCAAAAATCTTCAGGTCCAGAAATGCAGTACACAAAACATCCCAGCTGCAATGGGTAGAGACATCTACTGCACTTCATGTTTCCATACAACTTGTCCACTGGTGAGCAAGAAAACTAAAGGAATCCTCAGAAGTTACATTGAGAGGACTATCATTCCTCTCACAAACCAATGAAACAAAAATATCATTGCTTGCAATACATCAACACACTAAAATTATGAAGCTAACTATATGAAAAATAACTTTGAAAGCTTTTGCGCTGATTGCTCTTCACCATCCATTTTTTTAATAGCACAGACACATCCAAGGTGAAGGCAAAGCACTCTTGTTAACACTTTCCACCTTGTAGCAGAACAGAAGGGAAATTACTCCAGAAAAACAGTTCTATAGCCAGAAATCTACAGAGGCACAAGAGAAAATTTAAGTGCATGGGGCACCTATACTACAGTAATAGAAAATAGGAAGAATTGCTTTAGGTTACTGGCTTCTTTGGACAGTTCTATTTCCTCGAATATTTTGGTCAAGAATACAATACTTCTTTATCCCTGCTCAATATATAATCCATACTTCCTTTCAACAAAAACATCCAACATTCTTCCACTACTACATAGGTAATTTCAGAAGCACTGAAAACACTAAAAGAAGATACTGTGAGCGCTTTGATAACTGATTTATAGAAACACTATTTCACAGTGCTAAGCACATTCTTATTTGCTATCTTCCCTTACTCTCTTCATTGAACCTCCTCATTTTCTTCCCTTTCATTGTATTCTTATGTCTGAAGGATCCAGGAGGGAGAAACACAGGAGATGTTTAGCACGTTTGCCCCCTGGTTCTCAGGTAGACATGCTCTGATACCATTCACTGCTAAGCCCAGTTAGCAACTCCAGGTGCCAGGCTGGTAACAAACATGGAATTGTCCTAACAGCCACCTTCATTAAATTACCCAGAAGAAAAGATGGGCCACCTAAGGAGCCATTTACTCCCATCTGCACCTAGGAAAAAGAAAAGCATAGACATATTATATTGGCACCTCTCCTTTTCTGGGCTAACCTAGGAACTCTTCAACCTTCAGCACTTACCATTATTTAAGAGCTAGACTAAAGGTATTTCATTGTTATAACCTACTAACTGTGCTTACTCTTGTAATTTCTTTGAGGTAATGATTTTCTTTAACACCATGGCAAAGGAGGCAAGTGAGGAAAAATAGGGATAGCACAAGAAAAGCTTGAAAATATACTTCTGCAGTAACACTGAGAGATCAGAAAGGTTCGACCTCTAAATTCCAGCTCATGAGAAAAAGAAGTTGGCCTAAGCAAAACAATCCAGCAGAAGGACTTGACAGCCACTAAGCTACGATCATCTTAGAAGAAAAAAAACCCCAAAACCAAACAATCCACTAAGCACCAGAAAATATAAAATGTTTCTAAAAATACAAGGTCATAAAACACTGAACAAAAGCCAGGAAATTCAGAGTTGAGTATTAAATTACACATCCTTAAATCACTCGGTGCCTCCCAGAAACCTGGTCTATAGTCATCAAGCTCCTTTATTATCTTTGTACGGTGCATTAAACTTAGCATTTTTAACAGAGTATTTTGTGTGTAATAATAAAAACCCCTCTATTAAAAAAAAATTCTCACAGAGTACATTTAATCCTTTCATGGCAGCCAAATCCTGCCATGTGTTTGTGTTACCGTTTTCCTCCTCCGATTAAACAGTAACATGTTTATCGAGATTTCCCTTGAATTTCTCCACTGCAAACTCTGAGAAAGGGTAATTGCACAGTTGTTTTTTTCCCCCTCGCACTACGTTCATTTGACTACAGACTGACAAAAGATCCAGTTCTTCACAGCCAACTCAGAAGTGGCTTTGAATCCATAACACTTCTACTTCAGGACTTTGGGCCTAGAACACCAGATGTGTCTGTGTTTTTTCAGGTCAGAGTGTAGGCTTCTGTTTCCAGGTTTTATGACATTTCGTAACAATCAACACAAGTTTTTTTTCCTAATGCCTCTCACTGTGTTATTTTGTAATACAAAAGCATACTCTGTTTTTTACCTTTTATTTGAAAATATGCAACTTTAACTGTGAAACGTCTAAGAAGAAAGTTTTAGTCACATTCATTAATTTAAGTCGTATGTTCGTTCCTTCCCTTAAATCACTTTGTGCAATAGTTAGGCAAGACTATTACCAGTGACTTTAAAGTCATTTTTTTCACAGTTTAAAAATAAACCGTGTTTTTCTCAGTGCTCTCCCCTCCCGTCATTTCCGTGTTCAATAGCTTAACGCTTGCTGCTCTTAACTCCATTTAACCCGTGCTCTTCTCGGGAGGGAAAAAAAAAAAAAAAAGCAGCCACTTCTTTTTCTCGCTCATTACCATAAACAGGACACGTCACGCCGAGCGTCCTTTATTCTCCTGCCTCCGACCCAAACGTCCTGGCGATACCTGAATCCACGGAGGAAGTCTTGGAGTTTACATAA
>VRYO01001463.1:90052797-90089945 GCA_009812075.1 Sialia sialis | reverse complement strand
TGGCGGCACCGACAGGGTCCCTTGGATCTGGTGCTGGAGCGACCCGTACGGCCCGAGGCCTGACCCGGACTTATCGCGAGCTTTTATCCAGGAGGAAGTGTGAGCGAGCCCCTGAGGGGACTGGGGAAGGGGATACTGACCCTCAGTGAATTAGTGAAGGGTGTTGCTGCCCAAATGGTGACTGGTGAAATTATCATGGAATTAGAATATGCCGCTGGAGAGCTTTGTCCCAATGTGTCGTGAGCTCTGCCAGGCTTGATGCTGTGAGCACTTCCATGGGAAACGTGTTCCAGTGCCCAGCCACCCTCTGGGTGAAGAACGTTTTCCAGCTCTCTACCCTAAACCTCCCCTGACACAGCTTCATGCTGTTTCCTCGAGTCCTGTCACTTACATTACAGTTATAAAACTCTAATTAATGATAATTCTCCTCTTGGTATTGACCTGGGCACGTCAGACCCGTTGAAGAGTTTCTGGTGTAACCCGGACCTGTTGAAAGGTTTTCCCCAGGACAAAGCCAGCCTGACCCTCAGAGGGGTAATGGGAGAAACCCTCAGTGCGTTAATGACCGATTCAAAAGGATTGACTATCCGGAGTGAGTCCAACAGGGATTTTCCCCTCCTGATGAAATAAATTAAACTGTCATAATGCCGACCCTTTTCCTCCTGGTATCACCTGAGCTCATAATAGTTGGCATGACCCACAAGCAGTGCTGGATCAAGTTACTGCTCTTGTAAAAGAACGTCAACTATGCACATACACACACATACATATATATATATATATATATGTACATATATAGGCAACAGTCACCTCTGTGTCGTTTCACTCTAGTCCACTCCTAGTGATCTATTAACAAGAACCTCAGTTACCCCCCCATCAGGGTCTTGACATCGAGTTGGAGAAGAAGGAGAAGGTGGCATCACAGCGGGATCTGCCACCATTGAGGATGATTGGGGATGGTGGCTGGGTAAAATGGAGATGGGCTGGTGTGTGGTGCCTGGGAGGCTGTGCCTCCTGATAGGCACAACAAGGTCTGCTGCCCACACCTTGTGTCCAGTGCTACAGCATCTCCCAGAGGTGGGGAGCTTGGGAATTCCTCAGCTCAGGAGAAGCAGCACAGTGGTTTTGAGGGGGTTTTATTCAGGGCCTGTTTTCCTTCTTTTGTTTGTGTGTTGCGGGGTGGTTTTATTTCTGCTTAATGTTGTTGGTTATTCAGTGGTTGCCCGCACTAATATATTCACACGGCAGCAGTGAAAGAGAAATGGTTTACAGATTGGCAAACTTGCCTTAGAAAACATTAGAAAAAGAAAGGAATGACACTGGCAAATCTAGAACCTGGGTTCTAGGTCTGGGTTACTCAGTACAAGAGAAATAAGGAACTTCTGGAGAAGGTTCAGCAGATGCCACAAACATGATGAGGGGTCTGGAGCATCTCTGGAGCATGAGGAGAAGCTGAGGGACCTGGGCCTGTTTAGTCTGGAGAATAGGAGACTGAGAGGGTATCTCATTAATGCATATAAATATCTCAAAGGTGGATCTCAAGAGCACGGTGCCAGACTCTTTTCAGTGGTGCCCAGCAACAGGACGAGGAGCGGTGGCTATAAATTAAAACAGAAGTTTCACCTGAACATGATGAAGAACTTTAAATTGAGGGTGGCAGAGTACTGAACGGGCTGTGTGGGGAAGTTGTGGAGTCTCCCTCTCTGGAGACATTCCAAACACAGCTGGACATGTTCCTGTGTCACCAGCTCCAGGTCACCCTGCCTTGGCAACAAAGTTGGACTGGATGATGTCTTCCAACCCTAAAAATTCTGTGATTCTATGAACCTGAAATGTTGATCACTTCACAAACTCGTTTCCAGCTGCCAGCACACTGGAGTACAGGCAAAGAAGCAGGAAATAGAGGACATTAATTATGCTTCATCTGTGTGAAATGGTGTGTGAGGTAATGCAGATGTGACACACACAAAAGCTTGCATGAAGCTAAACATTTCTCACCTATAGTTACCAAAATATCCTGTCACATGTGGCTGCTTCATGATGTCTAATAGCCTTTATGGCTGGACAAAATGCAGTTATCTAAAAATACCCTATCAGGAGGAGCTGCAAACTGTACAAGAGTAGAAGTGCCTAGGATGGATGTTGAAACACAAGCTGAACCATGCCTGAGGGTCAATTATCCTGGCACTGTAGGCTATCTCCCACTATATATAAATTTGCTTTCTCACGTCTAGAGCTTAGTTGTTTACATTTTTATGAAAAATACTGTGTTTGGCTTACTATAGACATTGGGAGATATTTGTTATGTTTGTAAGCGTAGATGTGTCTTAACTCTTTTGTGATTGTCAGTAAATTTTGTGCCATATCTGCTTCCTCAGTTATGTCTCACTTCTAGCATTTGTGCCAAAATGTTTCATGTCACTTGTTTGAGATTGTCACCATCAGGTAGGTTCCTGTTTCTTGAACAGTAAGACAGGAGGCCAGGTGTTTCTGCACTTACTTCTTGACTATATTCCCTGCTTTGCTACTCTGGTTGCTTTTATCACATCCTTTGCCATCTTTCAAGGATAAATAATCCAAATGTAACAAAGCATTGCTTTTTATAAAAGCCTTTTCTCCAATCTATGCCCCTAGACAAACACATTCCCATCACTTTCTGAGTGAGGATAGACTGCACACTATGCCAGAGGTTTTCTAGAGAATTCTAATAATTGGTCTTAACCAGTATGTTATTTATTCTTCCTGTGTTCTACTAACTTGTTTTCTGACTGCAGCTTTATGAAGATTAGAGATAGCACATAGATATTTACATAAATGCCTAGTTTCTACTTTCCAGTTTAGTATAAAGGAATGAGAGCTTGTCAGATTTAGAAGCAGTACTCATGTCCCTCCCTAATGTGCGTTGTTTTGCATTTTCAGTATTGAATTTAAATCACCATTACATGGTGCATTCTGTTTCGTTAGCACTTCCTCATAATCACAGTCCCCTCTTGTCTTGCTTAGCTGAAATAATTATGACAGCTGCAAATGTTGCCATCTCACAATACAGCTCTCTTTCTAGATCAGTGGTAAATACAGCAGCAATATGAGACTTGCTGCAGAGCCCCAAAGCTGGCTGGCGTTAACCTTCCGCCATCGCAGAAACTTGCAGTTCAATTCTGCTCTTTGTTTTCCATCTCCAGTTTTTGAACCATGATTGTACTTTTGCTTTTTCCCAGTGATTATTTTGCTGCTTGAGTCCTCTCTGGCTTAGAGATTTAATCAAAGGCCTTTTGAAACACTGTAAAACATTGACTAGTCCACCAAAATCTCTTCAGTATTTTTGGAGTGTTTTGTTTTGTTTTGTTTTGATGCTTTCAAAGAATTTCAGTAGATGGATCAGCTAGAGATTATTTAGCTTTGCAGAAAGCAATGCTCCCCTTTTGTAAGGCCTGATTTCAAAGGCAAACATTTCTCTTCTGTATGCTTGGTTTTCATTTATGTTTACTTTAAGGGACCATTTCAAACAAAGAAAATGCAATCCAAGCATTCCAGGCACTGAGGATGTTTGTTTGGCCTCTTGTTGAGCCTATCAATAGGGAATCAACATGTTTAACATGTGAGTGCAGGTGATCACTCCCTCTACCCAGGAGCCACATCCTCCGGACAGGTGTGCTTCGTGGGCATCAGTACACCCATCGCCCTCCTTGGGGTATCAGAGCCAGAGGAGAGGGGAGAGCAACCCTGACTGATACCCTTCAGACAGCACCAGTAAGAATAAAGCTGTCCTGATGGCACAAACTCATCTTCTTCTCACAGCAGAGCTTTGTGCACAGCCTCGATGTTGCAGAGGTTAATTTAGCTCCTGGATCCTGTACTGGCTGCTCTCTGTGTTTTCATTAAGAGTGAGTAAGTGGGCTATGGCCATCTGTGCCAGTGATGCCGATAGCATTCTGGCTGTCATCAAGAAACAGAGGCAGGATTCTCCTTGGGAGTCTATTTCTGTATGTGTCCTTTGTCCCCGCCGTAGGATCAAGCCTCCTAGTTGCACATGAATTTAGTGCTTGTGCTGTGGCTGCCAGCCTGACACATTTCCAGCTACTTCTCTGAAATTTAATATCTCCCTTTTGTAGTGATGGTAACTGTTTGCTGTTCTTTGTTTAGTATTCCTCCCAGTTAAGCTTTTCCAGTGCGTAGTTTCTTTGTAACTGTTTTGGAATTAATTTTCCTGCTTCTAGAAGCTGCTTGGAAATCAGCAGTGTGTTATTTATTATTGTGCCTACTGAGCTGATTTACTGGTCCTAGCAAGAAGAGAAAACCACTAAGAAGTAAGCAATGATATTTCAACAGTATGAAGGATAGATTTCTTTAAACTACCTGAGCCCTTTTTTCTTTGGACTGTTTTTTAGCCTTGCTGATTTAATTGCTTATGTATAGGATAGGCTTGATGAACTGACGAATGGAAGACTTGTCAAAATGAATCACATATGAATTATAGGCCATTGTCACCTATTAACTTTGTTGAATCAAATGGTAATCCATTTGTAATTTACATTATTACTATATTGCTGCTCACAGCGCTTCTGCGTTGATAAAGCTGAGCAATCTGCTAATAGAAATAATTTTGTTATATGACTCAACTATCTCTGTGCTACCTTAGAGCAAAAGTGATTAGAAATCTCACTTGTTTGCCAATGCTTCAGTTGTGGTATTTATATATCTGTACAATACCGAGGGAGAGATACAGATAGATAGATATCTATATTTATTTAGTTTTGGTACTTGAACATCAGCATGTGTACACAGCGGTATCAGGCTTGTTCTCTTTATTCTGTTCTTACCTTTCTGGTCTATACATGAGCACTGTGATCTACAAGCGCACCAAGTTTTATAGAAGTATGAGTCACTCTTTATACAAAATCTCACCAAATTTAATCTCTGCAGTACAATTTTTCTTTTATTATTTCTTCGCATTTTGTTAATGAGTTTAGAGAGTTAATTTGTAGCTAACTTCATGCTTTTTTCCAAAGTAACTATTCACACATCTTTACCATATCCTCTTTCCACACTGTAGAACAATTATTTTGGATCATTTTCGGGTGCATAGAGTTGTGGGGTTTTTACTTAATATTAAAAGTTAGTTTAAGGAGAACTGAAAATCTGTTCACTGGAAAAGATCATAAATAGAAGATTTTATAGTCTCCACTGCCTGGGTTACTGTACAAGCATCACATTCTAACTAAAATGTCAAAATGTGGACAAAAATAAAGTGCCCTCCTAGCTGAATAGAATGTTTTTTATTCACAACACACATTTATGTGGGGGCAGGATAGAAAATATGATGAGACACATTGGCTTATTCCCTTTGTCAAAACAGATACCAAACCATAGCACTATTAGAGAAGTGATTCTCAGCTAGCAGGACAAGATCCATTTCTGAGTCATCATGAATTTCTGCCGAGGGTGGAAGCAAGTTGGCATGATTTAAATGTTGAAATATAATAAAAGATATTGAAGGGTGGCTAAAAAAGCCCCACAGTGGCCAGAATTTCTATGGGAAAAGTGTTTGGCCAGATCAGCCAGGACTGAAAAATCATGTTGTGGTATGTAACGAAGTGAAGTGAGGCTGAAGGACAGGAGGAGATGAAATGAAAGAAAACCTCACCACACAGCCTTCTTGGACTAATGGATGGAAACACACATTGTTCCCTTTTGTCTTACCCTGGCTGGGCACATCAGCAGCCTGACTCCTGTGTGTGGCTGGAGAAATTCCAGCACCATTTTAGCTAACGGGTGGCGGGGGCAGGTGGGTCACAAAGCTGCTGAGTTTGGAAACTGCCATGTGACCAGGCACCATAAGACATCCTCTCGATGATGTTTAGGTTGGAAATTTTTGACTTACGCGCTTTTGGTAAACAATTTAAAGTTCCCCTGGCAAACCAGGCAGTGTTTTGTTTCCAGCCCGAGCATTGGTAGGGTGCCCATTACCATAGATGAGCAAGCTCAAAGACTGCAGGCTTTCAGAAACACATGGCATGTGTCAAGCTGACCCACTTCTTGAGAGCCAGGCTAGGCCTTTGTGAAATGTCCTGTACTTGTTAGATGTTAGGATGTCAAGAATGTTTAAGTCTCCACTGACGCGATAATTATTGTTATGGTGTTTATAGAGGTGGGAGGGCCCTAAGGGAAAGGAGGCCAAAAAGAAGAATCAGGAAGTGAGATGAGTAAGGCTTCAGGAATTGCACACAGATAGAGTTTTGTCTTTCTTTTCTCTTTAGCTCACTTGGCTCTTCAGTAAAAGAGATGCTTACATATGAGAAACTATTTTTTTCCTCTCTGCATCTGTCACACATACAAATTTAAATGCTCCACATGTTAATTTAGCGGCAAAAGTAGATTTTAAACTGACTTTAGTGATGTGAAATTGTCAGGTGAAAACACTGTGTTCTAATAATCTTCAGCTATTGTAGCTGCTCCCACTCCTACTAATCTGTAGATTGTCTCTTTCACATCTGTTCCAGGGAAACAAGTTAGCATTGAGTCCTGAATATCTGCTGCCCTTTTTAGATTGTAGCATTTTATTGTACATGACCAATCACTATGATTTATGGAATATGTTAAATAAACAAGAAGCCTGTAGGATGTACAGACAGTCGCTTCCTTTTATTTCAGTAGTATAAAAACATTTGTCTACAAACACCTTGTCTGACAAAATGCAAAGTATTTTTCTGACTTTGTTCAGTCATAGTAACCGTGGAGAATACTTGCATGACGGAGCAATTAAAATATTTCAAACAAAGTCATGATTTTACAGGTGATTGTTTTTGAGATTAACTTGCCATTATGTATGCTGTCATGATTGCAGTGTAAATGCTCAGAAGCTTGAAGGAAGAGTAGCTTCCTGTTCTAGAACATGTTATTATTATGATTGGCAATTATTGTTGTTTGCCAAGCCAGACCTCTGCTAACCTCTGTCATCAACAATATCGTTTAATCAGCTTGAAAATGACTAAATCTTATCTACTTGACAGCTTCTTTTATCTTACCTTATGAACTTACCTGTGTGAGGAATTATAGAATATGATATAAAAATCTTCAGTATATAAAAACCACAGTATCATCACTGATTTGTTCACAGCTGCATGGCACTGCCCCCCTTTGAAGGGTGTCAATAATAATTCCTTTCCAGGAATCAAAATGTTGGGAAAATCTGAGAGATGATCTGAGCTCCTCTCCCCTCCATGGCTGGACCTGCTATGCCATGAGCATTCCTGCAGGTGCTTGCTTAAACTCTTCATTAAACCTCCTGTGACTGAGGTTTCCCTTTGACTAGCAGCAATGCTAGGGAAGACTTGAGCGGTTTGAAAATACGTATTTAATTTGGATAGTCTGAAAATTAAACTGAATACAAGCATTCCTGTTGCTTTATTTTTTTTTTTCAGATTTCTTTTTTTTTTTAAACATAGAATTTAAGTTTTCATCCAGATTTACATTGCCACAGTGAGCGTTCAGAACTCATGAGTCAATGCCCACCCACAAATGAAGTTGGCTTAAAAGCCCATTTTCTTAAAAATAAGACATTTAGAGAAGATAGGTAGGTGGTTGGTTATTTGCCATCTGTTTTATGAGTTTTTAGGAGACTTTATTTTCATATGTACAAGTTTTGTGGTACAGAAAAATTAAAAATTTGCTTAAAAAATATAAAAGGTAGGATTCTTACTGCACTCCCTTGACTTCGACCCCAGAACAAAATAAAAATGGAAGGATTTGCAATGAGATAATTAAAATCAGCAATCCTTAATTTGACCTGACAGTGTTGTCCTCAGTCTTACAGCTTTGTAATGCTGTTACAGAGAGAAATAGTGATCTGTGTGTATAGGTCCCCTCATATTTAATACATTTGGTATATTTTGAGGAAGGCTGAGGAAAAGTGTGGAGTGTGAATCCTTTTAATCTCAAAAAGCTCTCCATTGCATATTGCTAACTGCAGTTTCACTTTTCTTTTTCTTAAGGTAATTCATGCATAATAATGCTTGCTATTAGGCAAATACTGTCTATTCCTGGGTCTTAATAAATTAAGCATTGTGGTAGAGAAAAATTTATTTTAAAACATAAAGTTTTCAGTGAGAAGCAATTCAGTGTTATCATGGATTTGTCACATTTGGTTTCTTCTCAGTGATTAAAGGAACTTTTTGATAAACAAGTGGTTTACTTAATTTTAATGATCTGTTCTAGGATAAACTTGCTTGTTAGAGCCTCCTTATGTCTTCTAGTGAATATATTGTGCCCTTGTGTTAGAGAGTCCTTACTCTTCTAGTGAATATGTTACATTGTTGATGTACCAGGCAACTTTGATTAAACTCTGTGAATGCAAAGCCCTTCTTTTGTGTAGTGCCTTGCACTCAGCTGCTAAGCTTGGTGAGCGCGCAGTTGTAGGAACTCGAGAGTTTCCTGGAGTGCAACATTAAATTCACATGGCCCATAGGTTCATCCTCTGCTCTGAACTCACCCTTCCCAATCTGTAGCATGCCCAAAGCTGTAGAGAAGGTCAGCCCCTCCAACTTCAGGAAGTTCAGCAAGAAGCTGTATTGGAGAACCAGCTCATTAGTGAGAGCAAGGCAAATCCCATATTCAAATCATATCCTTGGGTTAATTAAGTTTGATGTTTTTTGTTTGCTGCAACCTTAGGGTCCACACTAAAATTAAGAACCTGAAAATACATTTTCAAAAGTTGTTGCCATACTGCAGAAAGGTACAAATTGGTGCATAACAAGACATGTTTTCAGTTTCTGATTGCCATAAGGTTTCTGGGCACCCAAAAACCTTAGCCAGTGAGTGACACACTGTGGGAGTGCACTAGGAATATCAAGCACTGCAGTTTCTCTCTGTGCAAAGCTTGCACTGGTCATGGGCTAGCTGGTGGTGAAATCTACTGGGAACAAATGTAGTTCTCCCAGTAAGAGTCCTCTGTGTCAGTACCAGAAGCATGAATCACTTCACTGGCCAGTACATTGAGCTTCTCACCTAACTTCTTACCTTAGTTGTGTCAGCATTTAATGGAGAAAGAAAGGTTCCTAGAGACATCCCTCCCATTCCAGCACATTTTACAGAAGCATATGAACCAGTTCCAGCTTAATCAAGCCTTCTGCATTCTTAAAGAAGTTACATATGATCATACAAATTAAGACTACCAGAATGCAAGTGCACTCAGAAAGAATTAAAGCTCCAAATCTTCATCCAAATTATCATATTTCTAATTATTGTGGATGCTTGACTTTGAAACCTTTATAATGTCTTAAAATATTTTTACAGGCATGAGATATTTACATTAAACTCACAGTATGGTACATTTTAATCTATGCCCTTTTAAATAGTATAATTTGGGGGGAGAAGGGGAGGTGTTTGCTCTTAGTGATTTCTTGTAGTACATATTTGGCTTCTAGAGACAGCATATTATTTGAACCAGGCTTTTACTCTCCAAATCCTCTGCTGCAGCATGAAACTCTTTATTTGATGCAATTCAGCACAAGGGTCTTTACCTGGCCCCTGTGGGTCGCATAGGATCCTTTTTGGTGCTAACCATCACCCTGATCACCACAAAGCCAAGCTGTGCTCTAGCCCAGCCTGGCACACAGGTGGCCCAGCACAATGAGTGGCAGTGGGTATGGGCAAGCTCACTGTCCTTCCACCCTGCCCGAGCTTTGTGTTTGAGCAAGGAGAACAGCAGACAGCACTGGCAAAAATGCTGAAGAGGTGGGGACAAAAGCTGCTGAAGATGCAATGCAGCTGAAGTGAGATGTGACTCAGTGACATGTCATCCTTGGCTCATAGCAAGAGGTGAGACAAAGCTTGGGCAAGAGGAAATGCACTTGGAAAATTAAACACTTTATAAGAAAAACAGCTTCTTCTCTCTTCCTGATGTCTCAATTTTCACTGCTCATCCAGGAATTTCTGTATGTATTATGAGACATTAATACTGGCCCTAATTCTGGTGACTGCTCCTAACCAATAGAATAAGATTTTACCTTTTGCAGACTTGTTACTTCTTTGCAGCATTTTCTCTCTGCCCTCCAAAACCTCAGTCTATTTTCTGCGTTGAACTTTCCTGCTGTTTATCTTTTAAACCCTTTTTGTGCAGAAGGAAAAGTTCCTTGTGGGCAGAGATGCTTATTTGTCTAATTTATCCTCTGTATGAGAATCATGAAGTTATATAAAGCAGCAATACTATTAATAGAAGAGAAGGCAGCAACTTCTCTTTCAAACTTTCAATGCAAGTTCTCTGTCAACTTAAATGGAAGCACAATCCATAAAGTGGTACAGTCTTGTGTACAGGAATGTTGAATTGGTGAAAAATGCAGGAAAAGGAAGTATTATAATCATTTCTACTCACAGAGAATGTAGTCACACAAATCTTTTAAATGTTCATTGTTCAGGTATGTGCTTTTAGCTCCATATTGACTCAGGTGGGAATAATGTGAACTGGAAAAGAAACCCAGCAAACACTGTTGGAGCAACAGGGCAGGACAAGTTTAGGGCACCCCTCTGCTGTAACAAGAAGCTGACCACTCCTTGTTAATGAACCGCCAGTGACAAACATGTGTGAAAGCAGCAGTGAAAAATCGGGCAGTGATAAGTGCCAAGTGATGGTTATCTGAGCTTGTGCTTTCTGACTCTGGAAACAGAGGGTTCCCTGCATTTCCAAAGAAATTAATGCTAATAATTACATATCCAGCAACATCTTCTAAAGGGGTGCCATGAAGATGGGCATCAACACTACTTGAAAGATAACTCTGCTTCCTTTTAATATGGGTCCTAAAATCAGGGGAAGGTGGGAAGAGGAGTAAAGGCTTTGTACCACTGGAATTAACCATGTGTTTTATCAAAATCTTGTATAGTTTCTGAGCCTGTATAAGAATGAACTTCAATTTTTAACTGAGAAGAAAGGACTGCACAGGTCCAGTGCTTAGCATAGACCTTTAAAAGCATGGTAAGAAGGAGCCAGGTGTCTACTACTGTATTGAAGTTAACGACATTGTTGAATTAACAAGGCCAGAATTGCTATTCTATTTATTTACTTATCATTAAGTGATAGAACATTCTCTTCCACATCCTGAAGGTCATTACCACAGAATATTTATTTTGGCTCCTTAGTGATGTTGAACATCCAGTACTGTGCCTTTTACAAACACATACATGAAAGAAATTCACTAAATCATTCCCTTCAGTGCTGCCAAGAACAAGTGCTGCAACAAAGTGTAACCTGGCTGCATATGGTGGTAAAATGTCTGCACCCTGCATACACTGCAGGTGTAGCTCTACCGGAAGAAATATCCCAAGTAGGTTTCAAGGGTTGGATAATATCCTCCTAGAGGAATTTGAGTACCTGGTAGAAGAGATGTCCTCAGCTAACTCCAGTTTGAGTCCTCTCTCTTGTATCCTGTGTCATAGATGAGAGTTACATTCATTGTTGTGGTGCACTATTGTGATCCACTAACATGTTTTCCTCCCACAATTATGAAGTAGTAAGGAGGACAATTTAACCAACAGTGCTATAGTTACAAAATCAACAGATGCATGATTTGACTTTGGCACTGAAAGATGCTACACTTAAAATAAACATCAAAATAATACTGCAGAGATTTGCTTTTGTTCGGTAGGGCTCAGATGATGGATCATCGACTCTTAATATTGCAAAAATTCCTGACCAGCAGCTCCAAAACAACAGTCCTGGTCCCTGATCATCCAGTCTCGCTTGTGTTCATAGGATTTTGAACTTCCTTGTATTCTCATTGGTAAATCAAGCCTCACATTGGTGCATGGTGTATCAGGTATCAAAGCCAGGGCGCTATCTCCCAGCAGGAATGGCAAGCTTTGCTATGAAGGGGCACACAGTGTTTGAACTATGTCGTGTGTAAATGAGGAAATAAACATGAGATTACAAAGAAAAGGCAAGACAGGGGTAATCCAGCCCATATCTCCCTTTGGGATGATTTTTTGATACATAGTTGAACTCCAAAAGTGAACTTAAGAGAAAAGATATGCTGATTACTGTACAAGACAATTACAGGATCATGATTTTATATATTTTAAAGAACCTTTCCAGTAGCTGATATCTGTAAGAAAATGTATTTAGTACTAATTTACTTTTTTTAAGAGAAGATTATGCAAAAGAGTGAAAGAGGAAACATCTTTTAAAATTAACAAATCACTTGGCTGTTGCACTTGCATCTCTTTAGAGACTCTTCAATCTGAGAACCTGAAAGTTACTGGAAGACAAATTTAATCTGGCTGTTGGGCACTTTTTTGAAGAGGCAGAGACACTACAGGGAACTTTCTAAATTTGACAGACCTTCTCTGTGGGGTTAAGTGAACTCTCAGGCTGGACTGGAAAGTAAGTGTCACAGTGAGGCTTTTAAATTTAGGCAACTCTTCCCTGCCGTGTCCTGGGGCTGCTGCAACATCCCTGCCTGGCTGGGCCAGGGGTGCACATAGTTCCAGGTATAATAAATGTTGCATTTGTTCCTGCAGAGGCCACCTTAAGAAAAAGATTCGTAACAATGAGCAAAGCCTGCACTGATTATACATGTTCCAAATAGGTCACAAACATCTAATTTAAAGGCTTGTCTCTATTACTGTTGTGCCTTTTTAAAAACAGGCTGAGGAACAGAAATGTTCAGTGATCATCTGTTTCTACCTGTTCTCTTGCAGGTTTATAAGCACTTTGACAAGTGGTCTTCGAGTTTTTATCTGCTAAAAATGGAACAAAACAAAACAAAGGAAAATTCTGTATGTAAGTCTGCTATATTGGTGAAATCGTTGCTGCATACAGGGACTGTAAACCTTACAGTATTTCTTCTGTAGAACTCCATGTGATTTGAGAAAGGGTTATTACCCTACACTTCCTGCTGGGAAAACAGTAGTGAGGAGGTGCAGTGACTTGGCCAGAAGTCTAACCAGCTGGCCAATGTCAAAACTGTGAATAAATCCCAGGACTAATTCTTTATCCTAGAAGCTGCCTCAAAATAAATAATAGAGTTGTGCAATGAGTGTTTTCGGGAACAGTGGCAGAACAAAAGACTAAATATATGTAACCAATTGAAATACTGTGAAGGAACTGAATTCAAGACAAGAAAACTACAGAAGCAAGTGTGAGATCAAGCATCATGTAGTAAAGGAACTTTGCTTTGACCAGGCAATGTATTTACTATTAGAACATGCCACGTGTTCTAGATTATGTCTCTATTAATGTCTTTTTTTTTTTTTTTTTTTTTTTTCACATGATCAAGGGTTGCAAAAATGGCTACAACCCTGAAAAGATAATTCTCTGAAATTACCCACAGTTTCTGAAAATAAAATAGATATATGTTTGCAGATTCTGGATTTAACTGATATGTTTGACTTGTGTGTACTATCTAGTGAGTTTTGAATCCTGTTTCATGAAGTTTTTCCATGCTCCTGCCGATAGAGCATTCAGCTGGAAGTTATCCACTGCAGCAAGAATTATGGCAGAGAGCCCTCTTGATCTATGGGTGCCTTGGGGCATCCACAACCCAGTTGACATCCCGAGGCCCTTGGTCTGGGAATTACTGTGTACACATGCACTGCAGCTCTTTGCTCTGCCCAGGCTGTGTGGATGACCACATAGTCCCAGGACTAATGTTTGAAAGGTTTCCCACAAACTTATTTTGTAGTTCTGGTATTTTGAGAACTCTCAACTTCATTCAGCCCTTCAGAAAATTGGTGGAAGCAGTAAGTCCTGGAGGAGTTACCTTCTTCAGCCCTTGGCAGAAGAAGGAATTAATGGATGGAGCTAAAGTAATTAACATCTACTTTCATTTGTCTCCCATGTCTTTCATTTTCCCCTTGTATTTATTATCATTCTTTTCCATAAGATTATCTTGCAAACTCCTCTGAGTTTAGGCTACTGCACAGCGCTGCAAATCACAGTCTCTGATATTCATCCTGTTTTTCTTTCAAACAGCCCTCAAGACTTTCTACTTGTCTCTTTCAGGCCAGTCATACTTTCAAAGTAACCTCATCATGTGAGTGAAATCCCTCAATATGGAATATGTTGCTTAGCTACCATCAAGCTGAAGGTCAGGTTTAAAAACTGCCTTGCCCTGGATTGCCGCTGCCAACCTTTTGGGTTCTGTGTGAACAGATCATTAAGGTTTAATAACACCTGGCCAGCCTGTTGCCAGAAGCACTTGGAAACCCAGCCCAGCAGGAGGTTGTACACCAAGAGCAGAGTCTCTCAAAGCAGAGCTTACATCACACATATACACACAGAGCTGTGATGGTCCAGAGAGTGAACTGGCTGGGATGGATTCCCCAAATGGTTGCAGGTGTTATCCCAGGACATGGGGCCAGCTCCCTCACTGACCATTCCCCACAGCAGCATCCTCATGAAGCATGCCAGAGCTCCACTCCCAGCCCTGTGCTGCAGGAGAGAGACCAGCCCCTCTCATGGGGACTGAGGGGTTACCTGGGTGAGAGGAGTTTGGTAGCTCCCCATGTCGTGCCAAGGTAGCAGATCTGTCCCTTGCAGGAGTACCAGGGATCCTGCTCCAGCCTCGCATTCCTTGGGCTGCAGATGAATTATGGATGAGTTAGCCTGAATTTTTCCACGTGCTTCTGCTGCTGCACTGATCACCAGCTGAGCTGTGGTTTTCAACTGCTGTCTGGTCCTCATGCTTCTAACACTAACAAAAGAAGAGGTCTCTGCTTCCTAACAGAGTGCTCCATAGCAAGACACTGGGAATCCCAGTGCTTGTCCACTGTCAGCCCCTGCATCCATCCATCCATCCGTTCATCCATCCATAACATTTTTCTGAATAGCCTAGCATGTGTTGGAAGACATTTGGTCCTTTCTGAGCTCCTCTGTACCTCCCACCAGCTAGGAGTATGGACAGAGTCCATTAGAAGAGACAGCAACAATGCTGAAAGTGATTTGAATTTCAACCAGGATCTATCTGACAGCAACTCGAGCTATATACAGAAAGCTGAGTGCCCATGTAAGCTAAAAGTTGTTTTATTTCAAATTTTCATTACAATCTTTATCTAGGTTCAGATTTGCTGTTGATTAGCAAATGCTGACTTTTTTCTGCTCCTCTTTGAGCACCTGATCATGTAAGAGAAACAGTCCACTTCTTTTTCTAAGCACAAAATCCTTTTACCCCAGCTTTTGATGAGTCCTCTTGGAAGGACTGTAACTTCTGTAAGTACTCACGATAAAAAAGCAGCGCTGATGTCAAACTATACTGCATGGGAGATTAAGCATTAATTGAAGTAATTGTACATTTCTATTGTCTGCATTCAGGTTGAATCTAGAATCCCCAATCAAGACAGGTTTCAGCTGTGCTAAACACTACATCCATAGAAATGGCAATTTACACTTTTTAAAGCACTTAGCATCTAAATAGACAACATGAAAGAAACTGGTGTGAAGTCAAAGAAAGGAGAGATCCCCACCGGCTCTTCACCTATGCACAATCAGTCGGATGCTTGCTGCATTCAAAAACCAGAACTCTTTATTTATCTTTTGACAGCCTGAAAACTCATTGATTTTAATGGGAGAGAAGCATAGGAGTATTTTTCCCCAAATACACGAATGACCAGCACTGAGGAGGAATTTGAGGATGAATGATTTATTGCTTTACAGGCTAACATGGCAGAGATGGCACAGGAAGGAGTAGAAGACAATTATGCTTTTGGGAAGGCCATAAGCAGTGTCTCCTGGAACTGCCATAGCAGCAAAAGTATCCTAAATTTGCACAATCCTCCCTCAAGAACGATTCAAGTGCAGATGTCCCAGTCAGCACTTTCAAGTTCTATGGAGAGAAGTTTCATTTGGCCCTATTTACACAGCATATAATCTCAATTATTCATGCACACATTTCCTCACACCTTTGCCATCATCATACAAAGGGCTTCTGGGGCTCTTAAGCCAGAATATGATCCAAGCACAATACTGTGATGAAGTTAATTGATCTTTACCTTGAACTACTCTACCTACTTTATTTCTAGCTTTCACCTGCCATGGAATGTGGTTATGTTTTTTTGTCTGGAGAGGATGACAGAGCCCCTTGCATTTGAAAGCCTGCACAACCTGCTGTTCATCACCACATTTCCTCTTAGTCTCCTTTTCTGTAAAATAAAAGGACCGATTGTAAATCATTTGTCATAAATCAGCTTTGCTTAGATATCATGTAACTCTTATTACTCCTTTGTGAAGCCTAAATTGTCAACATAATTTTTCTCAAGCGTGGGCACCAGAACAAGACACACGATTCCCTTACAGTCACTTGTAATATCACCTCTCGACTCCTACGGAAGGTGTTCTGCATCCAGGATCACACCAGCTTCCTTAGTCACTGCTTTGTTCTGACAGCTACTGTGCTGCAGGATGCCCACGTGGTGAGATTTGTTGCTAATTCTTGGAATCCTGTAATTCATTCAAAGCTGTCTGAGCTACTGCAAGCGGCAGAGTAGAAGTCTCTCTAAGTCACCTAGCATGCGCTGAGGTGGCCACAGGCAGCGAGGTGTGCAGCAGTGCCTCTGCAGATCACTGTTTAAACATTCCTGTCATCCTATGGAAAAACCTCACACATTTAGTCACGTAAAATTAGTCACTGAACAAATTTCTGTGTTGGTCTGAAATACATCCGCTCTACCATGCTGCCAAGGCCCCATAGCCCAAGGTTTCCTGTGGGACACAGTGATGGCATTGCTTCCTTGGAGAGGAGGAGGCTCTTTTCTGTAGACATAGCTCTCCAAGTTTTAACAGAGTTAAAACGTGTTGATTAGAGAATATTTGTCTGGTTTTCTTTTCAAATGCTATGTCTAGAAGTCTATGTGGCAATGTAAGGCTTCTGTATGCACATTTATTTACCCAGAAGATTTTGTTATACTATTTAAAGTTTAGACAAATCAAAGAATTACAAAAGTAGTGTGTAGTAGTATTGTACAGATATTACAGCATTATCGTAAAAGCCAACACAACAGAACACCTTTAAGTCTGTTAAAAACCACAAATGTGGTTTTAATTACCATAATTGAAGGCAGAATTCTTATTTCACAAATATCTATCAGGTTTTCTATCTTAGACCTATGTTGGATCCAAGTAAAGTGTTAATGTTCATGGATGAGACATTACAAAAGACTAGAGTATGCAATACTTCTAACTTTTCTTGTCTGAAATTACAGAGCCAAGAGCCACAAAATTTAAAATTAACAGTTAAAAGACAGTAAGTTGGATGTTTAGCCCTGGATACACAATGGTGACGTTTGGATTAAGGTCTGTGCCAACAGATAAAACATGAAGGAAAAGAAAAAAGGAAGACACCTAGAAAAAAATTATATCAATGTAGAGTCACTGCAAGCCTGAGTAGGGAGTGAGAAAAATTTTCTAAGGGAAATTTGTTCTAAGGGTTAAAACATCTGATTTTATTTTACACCAATTAATCACAATACAGTACATGGCATATTTTATATATTTTAATTTTTATAATAGTGCTAGAAATAGAAACATATGTCAGTTTAATATAAAAATAGACATAAATTCATCCCAATTGAGTACCTGCTTATTCCTTTTCTGGTACCAGAGCAATATAATTAGGAACAAATTAACACATCCTCTGGGTCAACATGTAGATTCTTCATCATGTTTGTCTGTGACAATCTGGGCACTGTGCCTGTGTGAAAGTTATTGTATTCTGATTTAAGGTAGGAAATTGATGTCTTACTGAATGTACGGGTGGATGTGGAGCTGAACTGTCAGATCCATGTCAGACACTTTCCAGAGACAAGAAAACTGAGATTTACTGAAAATCAATTGCTCCCACTCAAAATAGGACCATCTCTGGAAAGTCAGATGGCTGGAGGATCAATCAGTTTTGCCTAGTTTACCTGATGTCCAGGAGAGAGGAATTTTCTTGGATGCAGAGCATGAAACAGCATTCAGCATGGATTCTTCAGTGCTGTGGGGTATGGGATACAGCCAAGCTCTCTGAGAGCTCTCTGACACCACCTGGGGCAGTCCTGCCTCCCACAGGTTGTGCTAATGTGATCCTGTGGTGAGGTGGTTCCTCAGGCCGATCCAGCAAAAATACTGCTCACCCTCTGTGTCACAGTTAGTTTTCTGC
Organism: Sialia sialis; assembly: GCA_009812075.1. Lineage (NCBI taxonomy): Eukaryota > Metazoa > Chordata > Aves > Passeriformes > Turdidae > Sialia > Sialia sialis. The sequence goes on along the minus strand of VRYO01001463.1, from coordinate 90,071,823 downwards.
TGGATGAGGTCCCTCAAAATCCTTGCTGTGAGACTAGATGAACTCCAGTGCCACAGGAGGGGAAGCTGCTGGGGAGGAGGTAGGGTGGATCACCCCTTTTGGCAGCAAGAACAGTAATTTCATGCTATAAGGCGCACCCTTTTCACTGAAATTTTGATCAAAACCCAGAAGTGTGCCTCATAGGCCGGTATGCCTTGTATTTTGACAAAGTTTGGAAATTTGCCAACACGGAAGTGCAAGGCCTTATATTTTGACAAAGTTTGGAAATTTGCCAACATGGAAGTGCGAGTCCGCGGTAGCTCCAAGCCGAGGGGAGCCAGCCCAGCCCTGAGCCAAGCCCACACAGCCCTGAGGGGAGCCGAGCCTGCGGCAGCCCCGAGATTGTGCGATTCTGTTACTAATTCATTACTTTGTTGTGCGCGGATCCTCGCTGCAAAAAAAAAGGGTGCGCCTTATAGGCCGGTGCACCTTATATATGGACAAAGTACGGGAAAATCACCGACAACCTGAGAGTGCGCCTTATACTCCAGTGTGCCTTATAGGCATGAAATTAATGTGATTATTGGATCAGGTGAGAGGAGCTGTCTAATCCCACTGTGGGCTTGACAGGCTGGGGGTGCTCTCAGAGGCACAGAAAGCTTGAGCAGAATAGAACAGAATAGTACAGACAACCCTCCATAGCACATTGGTTTAGCTGTGAGATCCAACTCAAACTAAAGAGTAAATTTCTTATGATTTGTAGGAGACTAAAAGGCCTCCAAGTCTCTGATCCCAGCCCTAAGAAAGCTCATAAGCCTCAGGCAAGGAAAAACACATAGCTGCTGATTATTTTGCACATATCTGTGTATTCCTTGAGCTGCCTCAGTAAAACATGTTCAGAGCTAGCACCCCTCAAACACATGTGCCCAAAGGCTTCCACACCCATAGGGGCCATGGTGAGATGTTCTGTACTCAGTAACTCTGTGCTGCTTTATAGGAAGGGAGGGACAAAAACCTGTGCTTGAGTTAATGGGAAGTGGGGGGGTAAAGAGAAGAATAATTATGTTTTGGGAGATTATGGGATCCAAGCTGTAAAAGATTTCCCTTTCTACAGAGGACTAACAGAGGGTTTCTGTGCCAGAAACCAAGGATAGAACTAGCTCTGTGAGTTGATCAGATTAAAACCAGAGGGAGAACATGTAGACCCAGCAGGCACCACCTAGGAGCAGGACTGTGTGACAGCCATGGGGTCCAGCTGAACCGCTTTTTTTCACAAAATGTTTCCTTGGTGGAATATCAGGAGCCTTTTTTGTCCAGCCTATGTCTTCATTTCCAGAGTGGAATTAAATATGACACACCTCCCAATGTCCCCCTGCCAACAGCACCTCATTTACATTAGGGGGAAAAATTATTTGCAGTCACTACTTTTTTGCAACATTTTTTTGTTACAGAATCTTTTATCAGTATTCTAGACATTGCTTGCTGAGCTAGCCTACATTAATAAAGTAAAATGCAAATGGTGTGCTCACCTCTGCTGACCCTGACTTTGAAAACTGTTTTTTCTTTCCTGCTTCTCATCTTTGACAAAAGAGAGACAGGGATCACCTTAGAAGGTACAGGTACAGCTGTTGGTCTTCAAGTGACCTGAATCCCATTCGTCATTCACAGACTTTCAGTACAGTGAATATTGGGATGTGGTGATGCTGTAGGAAATGGTAGATGATGGACACCAGTTAGGCTAATTAGATAGTTCCATATTTCTCAACCAAATTCTTTCCCTCCATTCTCTTAACTATCTCTCCTTATGGTCTGTTGCTGGTTTGTCCAGAAACCAGACTTGATGCTAAAGGATCCATGTACAGCCATCAAGTTTCAGATAGAGGAAGGAAAAATCTCTGGAAACATCTTCCCTACCTGTGCTAGCAAGCTTTCTCCTATGAGTTCTCTTCACAGTTCAAGACTGTATTAACCAATTCTTGAAGATATTAATACTCACACCACCTCTTTCACATGCTCACAACACTTCTCTGTCTTGTTCCCTCTGTCCTGCAGAGCCCTCACTAACTTTCCTGTAGTGCGCACACTTATTCTCAATAATCACGACATCTCCTTGGCTCAAATCTCACCAAGACTAAAAGCACAACTCTCACACAGAGAGTTCTTCCAGGCTTCTTTTCTCCTCTGTCTTGCATTCTGACATTCTGCTATCTTCTCTCATTACACTACTGAAATTGCTCTCGTGACTTCTTGCCTCCTTAAATGATGGTGTTCTTCTAATATCTTCACAGAACCCTCTCTCTTACTTCTGTCACCTCTCTGCCAACTTTCTTTTTCCACTCAACACTTGCTCTCCTTGCCTTTCACAGCTCCATCTTTGCTTCTCCCTTTTTCCATTTGAGGCTTCCTTTTCCATTCCTATTTGCCATGGAAATCTCAGCAGGCCTTCACTCTTCTGCCTTTCTAGGTGTATCAGTGCCCAGTCACATTGGTACTAGTGACATGCGGCATTTATCCTTGTCTCTCCATCCATCCAGTCCTAAATTTTACTCATTATGTCTTCTTGGGGAAGTAATTTGCCAATTCAATTTTCATATGGCTGCTGCAGAACTTCCAAGGAGCCCCTTGAAGTGCTAATCTGATTCCTCCAGTCTCTTCATAAGCATTGTTCTTCTTTTTGTTCTACCCTGTTGCTTGAACTAATCAAAGTCAGTCCCACCTCAAGGCAGACAGACCATGCCCAGGCTTTGCAACCTTTTCTCTCAGATTCACAGCATTCTTGTATGTTCCCTGCCTTTTCTTCCCCCTCTCTCCTGATGAGAGACATCTTTAATAGCCCCTTCATCCCTATCACAAACAAAAGTTGGTACACTTATTCTTGCCCATTTTCTCATTGGTCTGAGTCTCTTCCCTGACTCTTACCAACATTCAACTTTTAATTTTCTTCCTCCTTCACAGTCACCCTCACTTCTGACCACTTTTACTTCTTATCATGCCAAGTCTGTCTTTTTCTGCTTTATCTGTGATATAAACATTAATCCTTGAAAAATCTGTTGCCACTCCTTTTAAAGTATTTATTTTCATTCCACCTGAATAGCTATAATACAAATATAAAACTTGGGCAATCCATCTTCCCTTTCCACCCTGTCTCAGGTAAACTTGAAGAAACTAGCTAGGAAACTGGATTTTTTTAGCAGTCTAAAGGAAAGAAAAAAATGCCCAATATTGATTAAAGAACAATTTGATAAAACTGATATAAATGGTTTTAGTGGTTGCTGATTTTTTACTTCTCCCCACTGAGGGATTAAAATGTACCATGAACAAATAAATGTAAATTGATGAAAGTCAAGCAGTCACAAATATGTGAAAGACTCTATTAACTGCCTGGAGTGCACTGACACAAACATTAAAATATTTTAAAAGATGACATGAGGGATAGAAATTGTGATTTCACTGCACTGAGAAAGGAAGAAAATGAATGAGATGAACTTACAAGGCTAACAGCTTTTTTTGCCAAGTCCAGCAATTCCACAGACTGTTTGAATTTCTGCCTTGTGCTTTCTAATTTAGGGCTTCATCCTCAGCACAGTGCTTAATTCTGTTAATGTTCACAGACTCATGGAATAGTTTGAGTTGGAAGGGAAGTAAACAAAATAATTTTGCAATTTGGGAGCCCCAGATACCCTGTAGATGCAGCTCAGCCATCACTACTATAAGCCATAAGCATGCTTGTATTTTTGGGGTGTAACCTCATAGAAAGTCTGTATGAGTCCCCCTGTATATGTCCCTTAGAAACTCTACTGAGAGTTCTGCCTAATACTAAAAGCAATGAGTAAGGCTAAACACAAGTTTGGGTACACTTGAAGAAAAGTTCTCTCTCCTTGAAATTTTTAAATTTTGAGTTCCAACTGCACTCAATGGGCAGGGACACCTACTAGACTAAGTTTTTCATCGGTTCAGGCTTCCTGGCACTTTTTCCTGACTTCCTCTTTCTTGGACTTCCTCTTTTTTGAGATGGATCACTACTGAGGTTGGAGAACGTGATCCTTGAATATTAACCAGCTTTCTTGGCCCCCCTCTTCCCTCCAGAGCTTTATCCTGTGATACTCTACCAAGCAGATCCCTCAAAAGGCCCAAGTCTGCTCTTCTGAATTCCAGGGCAGTAAGCTTTGCTGTGCTCCCTGCTTGCTGCCCTGGGGATCTTGAAGGCCACCATTCAATGGTCACCACAGCCCTGTCTGCCCTTGGGCTTCACATTCCACACCAGACCTTCCTGTTGGTGAGAACAAGGTCCAGAACAGCACCTCTCCTTGGTGGCTCCTCCATCACTTGGAGAAGGAAGTTGTCATCAATGCACACAGAAAATAGCAACATTCCTGAAACAGAGGTTAGGCATGTTTTTCTAAAACTGACCAGCAAAATTTTCCTTGCTTAGGGATTTTTCTCATCCTATTTTTACATGGAGAACTATGTACTGCTGCAACTACATCAATATAATTAAAACACAATAAATTGATTCCCTGTGAGGGAGTCTGATAAGCTGTATAAAAGGACTTGAACCAGTCTGTGCTATATCACTGTAACAGAATATATAATATACATATTTTTGTAGATATGAAATGCTCTGTTTGGTGCTTAGAGATAAAACAGGGAAATCAAACACCAGCTCAAGAAGGGTGGGTAGCATTGCAAATTTTGCAGGGAGAGGAAAGCTGTGATCCCTGGGAGGGAGGCTCCCATCAGTGCAGAGAAGCTCCCCTGTACCAGGGGGCTTGGGGAGCCCCAGCAGTGGGAAGTCCTAGTCCAGGAAATGTGGCGTGGGAGACAGGGGGGTCCCTGCTGTAAGACACATCCCAGACTGAATTCCTGGGAAAAAGCAATCTCACCAAGCATCAGTGGAGATGCCAAAAAGCCTGGAGGTTGTGTCTGAAGGTAAGGGAGGTCTTGGAGAGGGTTGGTGAGAAAACAGTGGCTGGTGGCGTAGAGGAGACTAAAAGGAAAAGTTCCTTGTAACTCCCCTGGACAGCTGTGAGGGGGTGCCCAGAGAACCAAGATACACACTGGCAGCAATGCAGCTATTTTGGTCATTAAATCTTAGCCTCCCCCTTCCCATGACACAGGCCAAGACAAAATGACTCAGGCCCTCTCCACAGTAGATCTTGAAGCAAAACATAATCTCATTAGTACAATAACCTAGGTTACTCATCCACACTTTCTTCAGCCTCCTTCCAGACCTCCTACTCTCCCTGGTATGACATTTATTTGGTCCAAAAATGCTTTACTCTAAATTAGCCCTGCTCTCACAGCTTTTCAAGAGAGTTCAACTCCCCAGAGTTTGTATTCCTGGATTAAAATTTGCTGCAAGTCAGCCTTTTTCCCCTTTGAGCAAGGGAGAAGTATTCAGTTCATGCCATGCTCAAACTACTTTCTGATTTCTCACTAGGCACGTGCCATGGTGGAAAAATGTAGTTACAGTAATTTCACGACTATAAGGAGCACTCTTTTGACTAAAATTTTGATTGAAATCCGGAAGTGTGCCTTATAATCCAGTGCCTTATATATGGACAAAGTTCAGAAATTTGCCAACCCAGAAGCGTGAGCTGTGGCAGCAGCTGCGAGAGCAGCCGCAAGAGCAGCTGTAAGGGCAGTCGTGGCAGCTGGCACCAGGGGCGGGCAGGAGTGCCAGGGCCCGCTGCATGGGGAGGGTGCCTGGGGCTGCGTTTAAAGGCTGCGTGAAAAATGTTTGCAAATTGAGCACCTGCCAGTAAACCCCATGATCGCGTGATTCCATTACTAATTTGTTACTGTGTTGCGTGTGGATCCTCACTGCAAAAAAAGGTGCGCCTTATAGTCCGGTGCGCCTTATATATGGACAAAGTTCAGAAATTTGCTGACAGCCCAGAAGTGTGCCTTATAGTCTGGTGTGCCTTATAGTTGTGAAATTACTGTACTTGAACTGCACAGGGGAGGCTAGGAAGATTTTAAAGCTCTGCTCTGTACTCAGTGATATGTATTAATTACTTAAATGAACATATATTATAAGCAAGTGATCTCAGGCAGTTATATCTGAATTCAGTCTGAAGTCCACTCTATTTTTATCATGTTGATACTTTCTGATAACAATTCTAACACAACTGTTATTTTTTTTTTTTCAAAACCCAAACCAAACCACAGGGGAATAAAAAGAAAAAAAAAAAAGAGAGAGAAAGAAAAGAAACAGATGATGAGGCAGGAGATGATATAAACCTGTTTGACCAGGTGTGACTGGGCAAACATCAATACACTATAGCAAGTTACTGCAAAAATTGTATGACAAAAACCCCATCCTCTTCACTGCTGCTCTGAGCAAAGTGTTGCTTTTCAAAGGATCCCCTTGACTCAGCCTGAGACTCATGCAGCCACATGACTGGGTTGCAGGCCTTGCCCAGTGGGTATATTTTAGCCTTTTAATGACACATTTGAGGTGTTTGTTTTGAAAACAGATCTGAGCTGCTAGATTGTGAAGTGCCAATGCATTAGGTTTGACCTGGTGTAAAACTCCTTGGCAGTTCAATTGATGAGGGCAGTTAATTCCTTAGCCACACTACACATGCAACACAAGCTTTATTTTAGCCTCAGAATACATAAAGGCAAGTTGGGAGCAAAATCAGCAAGCCTTAAATATGATTCCTCTGTTCCTTCATGAGGCACACCTGACTAAATTAAAGCAACGGTGTACTGGGAACAAATGACTGTTTTTTATCCTCTCTTTTTTGCCAAGATACCTTTGAGTACTAATCCATATAATGTACAAAGAACCTGTAAAAACTTCCTTCTAAAATTATAACAACAGAAGAAATTAGGTCAGCTACTAAAGAGTAGGTTTGGTATAATGAAGCTATAGCACCCCTGGGACAAAAAAGGTAGTGCTTTTTGAATTTGCATTTTGTCAACTTACCCAGCTTATTGTGGTGAGAGGAATTCAAGGCAAATAACACTGAGACAGGATTTTCTAAAACATTGGAAAGCTGTTTGATCATTAATCGCATTTGCTAAGACTGTGATTAGGGTAATTGCTCTGTATTTCTTTTCACAAACCCCTTGTCCATGGGGGGATCAGGAAGGACTATCCCCTACCCTATGAAGTGCAGCACAGCTCAGCTGCCTCTTTGTGCCTCTTTTTTCCCGCCTGAAGATCCAAATACTTGCCCCTGAAAAGGCACAATACTGATGACTGCATAGTGGGTGGTGGGGTCTACTACAGTAGTATCTGTTTCATTGTAGTTGTATCTCATTTGCTTTCTGGGTGACTAGTTATTCTTGGGAGTGAATTTTTTAAGTGGTTACTTAGCAGTGGGAACACAGAGCTGGAGTTTGAATGAGCTTCCATAAAATCTTTTTGAAATGCTTCCTAGTATTTGAAAATACTTCTTTTCTTTGGTGTGGCTGCTGGCAGCAGTAGTGCACAAGGTCTCATGTTGTGTCAGTGGCTGTGCAGTGCATTAATGGTACCCTCAGTTTGGGTCTAGCTTCATTTTTTTTTTTTTTCTTTTTATTACACAACTGCATAAAAAGGTTCTTGTCAGAATATGAAGCAATATGTGAACATTCTGTTTTAATTACTAGCACATGCATTTCTGTGACACACATCCCTGTGGAATCTGGGCATCGCCACTTTAATTTAGAAACACTGATACCATTATAATGAGCATAATGCAGGCCTTAGACTGCATAAGGCAGAAAAAAGATCACAGCTCCTGCTCTCTCCCTGCAGATTAAAACCTCTCTTGGATACTACAGCATTCTTTTGTACTGTGGCTGTTAACAGTTTTCTTGTGGGTTGTTTTTCTCCATGCTTATTTCAGCAAGTAAGTATAAAATGTGTTCAGTTCTAAAGAAAACAATATAATCCTGTTCTTCCTGTCAGTACTACAGGCTCATCCCCATGCTTCAGAAATCCATGGGATTCTTTCCCTTTCAGATCACTGGCTACTAGGGTTCAGCGGGATAAGTTTATGCCTTGTTTACATTGCACAACAATGCTGTCTTCAGGTTCTGCTCTCAGTGTGTGTGCACAACATGTAATTGCATCCAGCTCATTTGCTCTCTCTCTCTCTGTTATGTTATTTCTGAAGAGCCGAGAGGATTAAGAAAAAAGCAGCAAATATTTGATGCGGTTATTAAACCCAATTCATCTGACTTTAAGTAAACAAAGTAATAAATCTATTAACAAATAAGATGCAACTTTTACAGTTACTTTCCACGAGACCCGTGCCTTAAGGAAGAAAGAAATTGAGGAGTTCTTTGCCAGAGGCATTCCTGAGAAAGGTAAGGAGGTATGCAAATAGAAATCTAATCTGGCACTGACGTATGTGCTCGGGCAGAAAGCTATTGTTAGACAAACATGTTGTTCCTGAGCAGCACAACTAAAGAAGCCTGATTTCCTACGGATTTGAGTCCTTTGTCCCACATCTCTTTCTATTCACCACAATAATCCCAACCCTCCTCATGCCTGCAATCACCCTGCCACTACCAAGGGACAACAAACTCGGGCTGTTTGGAAGCTACAAATACACTCACTGTCAGCACGTGTGTGCTGCTTGGCCAGCTGGCTGGGACCAGCACATAATGGCTGAGAGCGTTTTCTTCAGTCAGGGCAGTAACTTGACTCCATCCCTTATCCTGCTGCCAGACTTCACGAAATGTCTAAAAAAAAACATAATCACGTCCAACACTATCACTCTTTCAACTTTAGTCAAAACCTGATTTGCCAGAGGGTTACAAAAATTATTAGATACAGGACAAACAGTGATTGTGTAAGCTTTGTTTCCACAGGAAACTAGATTCAGAAGTTCAGCTACTTTTCTCTTAAAAAAACAACAAAAAAAACCCCAGCAGGGCTAATTAGGAAGTTTTCCCGCAGTCATTTTCAGCTGCAATGGTTTGTATAAGAAATGGTGACTGACCTGCTGCCTCACACTAACTCAATGTCTGATTCTTTTTTTTTTTTTTTTTAATAAAGAAATGTGTGAAAGCTTCTATTCTGCTGCTAGCGCTGACACCTTTTATATGACCAAGTATTTTCCCCCTACTGCACAATCATTATTGACCCTTTTCAAAGAAAAACATGCTGCCTCCTCTTTAGCCTGCTCTCTGTGCACCTCTCCATTCCAAACTTCAGGAGAGCTCCATTGGACTGCATTCTCACACTGCCTGGACTTTAGACTACATTGAGCAATAAACATCATCTGCTCCTAGTGTTCCCTCTGGCATATTTGCTTGACTTGTGACCTTATGTTTTGGTTTTGTTGTTTATTGCAGCTTCTTTAATACACACTCCCACTGCTCCTTCACCAAGCTGCCAACTAAGGACCTGCTTTGAAGGACCTTATCTATTTCTCCTGAGGAAAACCAAAAGAAGTAAATAACAGAGGACAGGTAGGCTGAAAGCTTGCACCTCCTAAAATAACTTAATTTCCTCTTCCATCATACCTGAAAATGTCGATTGTGGCACCTCTTGTATTGGTGGAGGAGGGCAGGATGACAGACAGCCCTTGAGGAGCAGCAGATGTGTGTCATTTTGCCAGAGGCAGAACACGGTGTTGCCAGCAGGAGCGGGGCTTCAGAACAAAGGATGAGAACACAGAGGCTTGCAATGCAGTGTTGCAACATCCGGCAGCTGGATGGTGACCAGCAATTGGGCTTGGTGAACTGAAAAGGAGCAGAGGTTACTTGTGTCATCAATACACAAGACTTCCATGTCATGTGTGCTCCAAAAATACCTGCAGCTTCCCATCAGCCTTACTTGGGCCGAGACCAGCTGTTGGAATTGCACCTCAGATCTCCAGCAAGAGGCTGTGCAGGACCAGGACAATGGGGAGCAGCAGAGGCACCCCTGGGAGGTGCCCAGAGTGAAGTGGGGCAAGGCACTAAGGTTGTGGTGAAATGAGGCATCTGCAGTTTTGGGTTGAATAAGGAAGAGAACTTGCAAATCGTAAGTGAAATCAGGAAGTCTGTAAAACAACCAAGTTGCTTGTGAGCTTGGATTCTGACACTCCAAGAAACAACTTTTCATAGTCCATGTGAGAAATTCCTTTTTTCAAACCAGGGCTGTGTGTTCAGAAGTAATTCTGTTTAAATAGTAAGGCTGGATACAGTGAGTGCAGAACAGGGCAGATGTGTCCTTCCCTGCCCTCCCTGCACAGTGTGTGTGTATTTCACACATTTCACACACATTTACCCCTTTTCATCTTTGGACTTCTGGGAGGAGGAGAAAGGATCCATCAAGGTGTGGTGAGGCAGAGAGCACCCAGGCTAAAGACTGTCTCTGGGTGTGTTCATCTGCTGAGGAACTAGCAGGAAGAGAGGATAACTGAAGTACAAACTATCTTTATCTGTAATTAGCTGTGCATATATATTAAAAATATCTCTAATGAAATTTAAAATACCATTTCAAGATCAAAATAAGGCATAGCACGCTTCAGAATCTAGATGTTTGCCCTTTTAAACTCATGTTATACTGAAGGGAATAGCCCATGAGTGATGTCCTGAGTTTTACAGTAAATTATTTCATATGCATTGGCAGAAGATTAGAAGAGTAAAAAAACCCTAAGCATTTAAAAATCACATTTGAACACTAGGGCATGACATGATCTACTGAAATTACTGTAAAAAAACCGCTGACATAGTCCTGACATTTGAACCAGTGGATATAATGTTGTATTACAGCTCTGGTAAAAGTTTCCAGATAGCCAAAAAATAAAAAGCCTTTCCCTCCAGTGTTAGTATAAGCCTACAACAGAGGTAAGCTCCCTATGGAGCCCTATCTTTGCTAAGATAAGCACGACACCGTGTAATGTGACTCTGCTAGTTCACACAAGCTTTTCAACCACATCTCTTCTTGCTGCTTCTACTGGACTCCTATTCCAAATCCTAAATTCACAGAAATACCTTTATGATTTCCGCCCTAAGTGTACTTGTGGGAAGTCTGTGCCTGTCACCTTAAATAGTTCTTTCCTTTTTCTTGTGTTTGCTACTAACATAGCACCTGTGAGAGCATGCCCAGAGTCTGCTTGACTTCAGTTTTCATTTGTTAGGGTAAGTGAATCACATTTCTGAACAGCCTGGTAGCTCTTCTTCAGAACACTTACAGTTTGAATTGGTCTTTCTTGAACAGCTGTGAACAGAATTCTTTTTGTCTTGCCATCATGAGGCAACTTCTTAACAGCATTATCTTTGTGTCTCCTCCAAGTTAGATTATGTGGAACCTGTAGTCAAGATCTATTAGATCCATAGTGTTTCTTTTGCCTAGAAAGTCTGTTATACAGTTATACCAAAAAAAGCTGCCACATTAGTCTGGCACAATCTACACTTGATAAAGCTATATCTTTTGTGCAATTTTCCTTTTACATTTCCAAGTATTCTTTCCTTTGTATTATTTGAACAGCTCCCTGAAAGAGTGGAGCAATCCACAGTAAATGAAATTGGATGTACTAGGAAAAGAGCTCAAAGAATCATAATTGTCATACAGATCAAATGTGGCTTCATAAATCTGTCTAGCTGACTAACATTTATCACATACCAAAAGGAATGAAATCAAGATTCTGGCCACAGCCTATGTCAGTCCACAGCATCAGTGCAAGGAACTAAGTCTCTGTAACACACAGCTGTACTTAGCCCTATTTATCAATTCCATCACAAGTGCCAGTTCCTATTTGATGAGCACTTCTATCGATCTGAGCTCTGTGGTAGCAGAGACCACAAATTAAAAAAAAAAACAACCCATGTACAGGTCTCCTGGGACAAGGTTTAAATAGAGTGAATCTATTATGCTGGCTAGCTAGGGACTCATTACAGAATTCGCCATCCTTTGTCTTTGGAAATGCTAGAATCCGTTCTATGACAAAAGCCTTTCAGCCCTTGGGATCCCAGCAAAAGAGCTGAGTCTCTTCTTATCATTCAATGGCACTATTTCATCCCCACTGCAGAAAAGATTATGCCAAGGGCCATTGTTTCTCATCCTCAGACAGGCTGGGGTCTCTTCTGAGAGGGCAGAAGTTCGAAGTGCTTGTAGACCTGGCAGGAAGTGCTATGAAAAGCAGTCAGGAACTACCCTCCTGCTCTCCAAAGATGCATTTTCCTGTATAATTATCCCAGTAGGAGCTGGAATTTGAGTGTGGGACTGAGTGAGGCATAAAGGCTGGCACTGGCCAGCTCTCCCAGACCTATGTGGAGTGGAAAGCAAGGCAGTCTTGTCCCTGGCAGTGCAGGTGTCTTTCCCAGCAACAGAATTGCTGCACTCTGTGTGTGATGATTTGATGCTGACATAGTGCTTTCATATAACCTCTGAACATGGGAACTTAGGCACAGACCTGTTAAACCGACCTTGCCTACACAGCTGCTGTCCAAAATTGCCTCGTAACTTAGCAACTAACTTGCTCCTGCTATTGGTCCTAGGCCTTCTTTAATGTTACCATTTCTTAAGCTTTTCCCTTTCATTATCTGTATATATTTCAAGTATTCCTTCCCCTGAGGCAGTGCTTCAAGAAGCAACTCACTTTTCCTGGTTTTGGTCTTTTATAGGCTATCTCTCTAATCTCTCTATAGAAATCTCACCAGCATGGCTACAGCTCATTCTGACTTAGATCTATCACCACATCACTTAGCCCAGCTGTTACTTCAGGAAGGGTAATTAGCAAGGAACAATCATCCTTTGGCCATTAGCAATCAGGACCCAAACACAGTATGGTAGATCTACATAGATAAAAGATCTAAAAACCAGCCAACCCCCATCACATGTTTTAAGTTATAATTTTCACACCAAGTCTAATGCAGTTATATAAAACTTCTTTGTAATAATGTGCTTCATCCCAAGACAGCTGAAGAGTACACAAGATAATGCCCAGTTTTAATAGAATCAGAGAATGGTTGGGTTGGAAGGGACCTTAAAGATTATCTGTTGCAAACACCCCTGCCATGGACAGGGATACCTTTCACTAGACCAGGTTGCTCAGAGCTCCAGCCGACCTTGAGCACTTCCAGGGATGGGGCATCCACAGCTTCTCTGGGCAACCCATCCCAGTGCCTCACCACTCTCACAGTAAAGACATTTATGGGTTAACACACTGCTACCAGCACCTACAGGAACAGGCAGCTACACTTGCTGCAAAGGCAGTTGTTGAACAGCTGCCTGTCTCCATTGCTGGGTTTTGTCCAAGAGCAAAGAGGAGCTGCATGCTTTAACCTTCATTTATGGACCAAAGAGACTGCCTTTGCTTTTGTTTTCTTTCACCGTTGCTACTGTCTTATCTATTTGGTATCTTAGATATTTATACAGTACACAGTCTTCTAGCACCTTGCAGTTCCCACCCCCTCTCCCATATTTTTACCTGTTTATATGTTATCCAGTGGCTTCTTTTATTCAGAGATATTTGAGTACCTCAGGGTCTTGTGGTTTTTCTGCATGTGGTGATGTACTAACAGCGTACAAAAATATTTAAATTGCTACTTGAAATACAGTTTGTACAAAAACTTAAACAAGCATCAATCAGAAGACTGATATGAAACCTCCATATAAATAAGGCTTTAGCTTCAGTCAACAAGTAAAGGCTTGCAAGGGAGCCTTTGGTCATATTTTAATGCATTGAACACTGTTTTATTAAGAAATACATTAAAGCCCTCATTAAGAACGCATTGAAAAACAACCCCTGCCTCCTCCAAATCTCTCTACAACCTGGCAGGGACAAGAAAGCTTGAAAACAATGTTGAAACTACAAATAGCAAATCAAAAAATCCAAAATAATTTATTAAATAACATATTGAAAATTTGGAGATAGGAATTGCAAAGAAAAATGAGCTGAGTGCCGAAATACAGAGCTATGTTTTTTTTTTCTTTTTTCCTTCCGGGTAACAGCAGAAAAAGAAAATACCTTTCCAAAAACTGGCCTTTAAGTAAATGGAGATGAGGTTTGTATTGAACATTTACCTTTCACAGTGAGCATATTTTTGCTTTGTTAACTGATGACTACCACTTTTATCAGACATTTCCAACCCTCCAGTTAGCTGCACCTTATGAATCACCAAATTTATAACTTGTCAGGCGTGGCCTAATACCTCAGGGCAAATTGGGACCCTGTTGCAAACAAGACATGTTAACTGCTTAAGCAGCTCAGTGTACAATATGTTGTTAAATGTGCTGAAGTCTTGAAAGCATTTTTACTGTAGTAAAAAGAGAAAGTAATATTAGCACAGCTCTTTTTGAGAGCTGTAGTTTGGGCATGCCCAAACCAGATTATTAAAAATGAAACAATTCACACAGAGGAGCATGCTGCAATGCAGAGACTGGAAGGTGGCTAGAAGGATTAAAGGAATAAATCAACTCAGTTTAATTTTAAACACAGTTCCTTTTTAGAAGGAATGAAAATACTAACATCTCTGTGATAATTTTCCCATGGACTTTTGGAAGTATGAGCCATATTTTGCACATATTTCCCCCCCCTCCACTTTCCATACAATTTGAGCTCCTTAAAAAGCTTCTCAGAGCCCAGTCCTTCTGAGTGGTGGTGCAATGTAACACATGAGACAAGGTAACTAACTACATAAAAAAAAACACTTAACAAAAATGTAAAATCCATATGCAAGATCCATATTATGTTTGCTCAGCCTCTTCTGAGCACCAGTAGAGGTCTTTTTTTTTTTTTTTTTTTTTTTTTAATAGGCACATGCCTGTCTTTATTTGGTCTCAAATGCTTGGTGAAGTGCTTGGTAGCGTGCTTGGTAGCTCAGACAGGAGGTGGTTAGGTCCTTGGCTTAGCTGAAGTCAAGGAACACAAGGGAACCGTGCACGTAAATCATGAGGCAATGGAATTTACTTCTTTTAAAGCTGCGATAGAAAAGATTTAAAAAATCTCCTGCTACTATCTGGATCTAGTTGTGGTAAGTAGCCTTTAAAAGGAGCTTCTGAAGTTGCCTTTGTATTTATTCATTTCTTGCATCACTGGGAGAATTTTGTAAGTGTATAAAGCACAGTATATCTTTGCCACAAGAAAACAGATCCTGGGTAAAGAGAGGAGAATGACTTGGAGCGACCCATTATTCTGGACAAAATCACAATTAAAAGCGACACATTTAATCGCTGCCTATTTGTGAAGTAACATGCATTCCCAACAGCCCTGCACAAGAGGACTACAGGGTTTCTCACCATGGAGAAAGACCAAAGCACGCCGGAGATTAAAGTGTAAGCATTATAAATGCTGAGTTTTCCCTTCATGCTGAGAAACCTGCCCTGCTTCCCTTCCCGACCCCTGCCGAGTCAACTATTACTGTCTCTGTTGGTTCTGATGCAAACTCTGGAGCCCTGTATACAAGCTGGATTTGACCAAATTCGTTTGCTTGCTATAAATATACCACTGTTATATTAATGTACCACACAGCTCTGTTTAAAGTTCTCACAGGACATGTGCCACTTCCCCACAAGAAAAAAAAACAAACCACAATCAAAACAACACACCACCCTTCTTTTTTCCCCTCGTTACATTTTTTACTCATGCAACAAGAAGAGACTGTTCACGAGTAGTGTTACTCATGACTCCACTCAAGCTGACATAACTTCAGAATACAGTGGGGAACCTAATGAACTTCAGAGTTTGACAGCATATGTATCGGATGTGGGGTATTTTAAATATTACACCACAATGATATGCCTCACTACAGGGATAAACATTGGCCCAAGGTTGATATTCGCTGCAATATTTTGTTACTCATTTCCAGTATTTTGTTTTCGATACCAGCTGGGCACCCTCCCAAGAAAACCAAAATCTTCCTTGGAACAGGCAGATTTCAAAGGAACACTATGCAAACACTGGCTGTCTTCCTCTATGATTTCTATGAGGTTACAGCATTTTGAGGATTAGAGGTGACTGCTCTGACATAGAACTTAAGTGTAAAATAATCAACACTACTGCTTTAAAAGGTTTAGCAATAGAGTAAAAAATATGTTTTAAGCCAAAGGAAGCTTTTCTAACAAAGACACAGCAGGCCATCTATCTCTAAGGGACTATGCATTTGTTTCAGCTTAAAGTGACCCCCAAAACTCCAGGCACATATTTGATTGTAAACTTTCTATTGTAACTTTCTATTTAGAGACAAAAGGAAATGTATAGCTTATACAGAAATCTTTATTTTAAAATTAAAAAACCCCTAACACCCAACAACAAAAACTTCAACAACAAATACTCCTTTAAATTCAAGATCTATATAAAGGAAAAACAATTTTAAAAAAATTAGTGTTTGAAACGAATAAATAATTTTTAAAATATATTAAGGCATTAAAAATGAATTTTATTATACTTATTCATTGAAAAGATGTTATTATACTTATTCCTTGAATAAGTATATATATATATAATATATATATATTATATATACTTATTCCTTGAAAAGATACTTTAAATAGAAGTTTTGTTGTGTAGTAAATCGTCTGCAGATCTTGGATGATTTTTAGAAATCACAGTAGTTTGCCTGAATAGTTTACCCTGAAAACTCAATGTGGAGATGCAAAACTAAATCTTGCTCACATCTTGCAGTAGTTCAAGAGAACTAGTTACAGGAATTTACCTTACTTTGCTGACAAAACCCTGAAAGCCCAAACCACATGAAAAACTTCACCAGTTTTCCTGTGCAAGTTCTGTAGATGGCAGCAAGAGTAAGAGGAGAAAAGTCCACTAAAGCAGTATGACTCAAAACATCTTGAAGGTACTGTTAATAGCTGCTTGGAGCTAGGATTTCACCATTTTTGGATAGGTCATTTAAGTGAACATTCATAATAGGAGAAGTGTTATTCTAGTAAAACAAAACATTTGTGGCTAGTAAAATTGAAGCAGATTTCATATCTGCATTAAAAATATGTTTCCATTTGTCAGCTTGTGGTTTTAAGTACAACTCTACAACATTCTGGGAAATGAATGATGCAAGCAACACTTCCAATAGAGAAGGGGCTGAACTACATGGGGTTTAATAGTAATGAAATACTTGAAGCAAACAATTTGTCTAACACATACCAGTGAAAGGGAGACCGCTCCCTTGCAGATTTTTACTGAAAACAAGGAGGACAACAAAATAGACAAACTCAGGATACTCCCAGTAACGTATAACAAGTAAATACAGTTTGGAAAGAACTCTGGATTTCAATTTGTTCTGCAAAACACAGAGAAGCTTTGGTGCAACTTGAGCTTTCCAGCAAATGGAATGATTCTCAATTTCCTTCTCCAGAAAAAAAAAAATCTTAAAGAACATTCTGTCTTTGCTAAATGGGGAAAGTCACAGGAAAACTCACAACTAGTGTTTGTACAGACAGCACCTTACTCTGCTCACAATAGAAACAGACTTTTCTTGAAAGCAAATTAGGGCTGGAGCTCAACTTCAGCTTGCAAATTGACTTAAAGAGAGAACATGAGAGATCTAATATTTCTGAATTTTTTTTTTTTTTTAATTTCTTTTTATGCCAGGCAGGAAATGAACAAATACACAAGATTAAGGCAGCTGGTCAGAGTATGGTGCTAATAAATGCCAAGGTTGTGGGGTTGATCCCCATCCAGGCCATTCACTGAAGAGTCAGACTTGATGATCCTTGTGGGTCCCTTCCAAACACAAATATTCTGTGATTTCTGGATCACTGGGGAGCTACTGCAGGTTTTCACAGCTGAAGTGGTTCTATGGTAAAACAATCTCATTTATTTTTCTCTTGCATGTTTTGACAGAGCTCTGCAAATTAACAATAAAAGCAGAAAAATATCACTGTACATTTAGAATTGCTCCTGATTCCAATTAGAGACAACCTACAGCATGATAGTCTTACAGAACAGAAACAAATTTGGAGAATTGCCAACTTAGAGCTCTTATTTATGACTTTAGTTATCATTTGACTCCCTCAACGTTCAAGAGATGTGGATTTGCAGCCCAGAAAGCCAATTGTATCCTGACTGTATCAAAAGCAGCACAGCCAGCAGGGTGAGGGAGGTGATTCTGCCACTCTGCTTTGGTGAGACCAAACCTCGAGTGCTGCATGTGCCTCTGGGGTCCCAAAATAAGATGGACATAGGTCTGCTCAAACAAGTCCAGAGGCCAGGAAGATGCTCAGAGGGCTAGAGCACTTCTCCTATGAAGACAGCTGAGAGATGGGGCTGTTCAGCCAAAAGAAGAGAAGGCTCTGGAGAGACCTTGGAGCACTTGAAGAGGGGCTACATGAAAGCTGGAGAGAGACTTTGTACAAAGGCATGTAGTGGCAGGACAAGGGGTGATGGCTTTAAACTCAAAGAGAGTGTTTAGATGAGGTAATAGTAAAATGTTCTTTACTGTGAGGGTGGTGAGGCACTGGAACAGATTGCCCACAGAAGCTGTGGATGCCCCATTCCTGGCAGTGTCCAAGGCCAGGTTGGGGTTCTGAGCAACCTGGTCTATGAAAGGTGGTCTCTGTCGATAGCAGGGGAGCTGGAACAAGATGATCTTTAAGGTCCCTTCCAACCCAAACCATTCTGTGATTCTGTAACAAATTTTGCCTGAACAAAAATGCTCATTTATGGAGTTTGGATCTCTTTGTCAAATTTGTGTTTGGAAATACACGGAGGGATTTTCTAAATTTTTGGAAAGCCAATACATGTGGTATATATGATGAGACAATGTTAACAAGTCAGAGTAAATGAGAGATGATTTTGAGCCTATGCACACAGACTGGGAGTAACAAGTTTTTACACAATACTAGAAGACTTCATGGACTAGGAGATAATAATTATGTTCTATTTATAGTGTATTTTTCCTGAATGACACATTGACTTTATTCCTTACTTGAACACTCACCAAGAAGTGCTGGTTTGCTGACACTGCTAATTCCAAGATGCTGGTGCTCTATAATCTTTCACTTCCTCCTTCCACCTGCCCTAAACAGAAATTTATTTGCACAGTATCTGTTTTTAGCAGGATAGGCCCTATGTTTAAAATTAGCCTTAAATACTTACTTTAGCAACTATTTGTCAGATACACAAGCCTGCAGGTCAACATGTACTGATTCAATGGACA
>VRYO01001463.1:90027716-90051797 GCA_009812075.1 Sialia sialis | reverse complement strand
TTCGTGAAACTACTGTATATAGAAACATCTGCATTTGGAAGATAATACCAACAGCAAAGTCATTCTAAAAACTGAATTATTGCTTGTCTAATTTGAGAAGGTGTTGAACACTATAACTTAGTATAAAAAATATTAAACAAAAAAGTGAAGTTCTTGAATATAAATTCATTCATTTAGAGAGGCTGTAAAGTTAGTCTACAATAACAAATTTCCTTACGCTATTTCTCTTCAGTGTCTTGGAGGGGCTGTTGACTTTGCAAATCCTTAGTTTAAAAGACTTGCTGTGAGCAGTGACTTACCCTCAACTAAAGACACCATTTTCAAATCAAAAAGTTGCTTTTATAATGAAAACACATAATATTCTATGAAATATTCAAAATTCTTTATTTCAGGCCAATATAGTATTGTTACAGGCATTCATCTCTTCCTCTGAATTTGGACATGATCGAAGTTGGCACTTCCAACCACAAAAATGTTAAAGGGTTATTACAGTACAGGCACAAAGTAGCCAAAAAGCTTTACTTTCATTAAGAAAAGCATTATTGTGCTCTAACAGCATTTATCACCAGTGCATAAACTGAGCTCCCCTCCTAAGAGCAAGCAGGAAAGGGAAATTTCCCTTAAGTGAAGGAACACAGACAGCAGCTCTGCTACTAAAACAGTCATTTTAAAACAGTCAGTGGAAGAATGACAGATACCTGGATACACTGGACATCTTTCTTCACTGCTTCCAGTGGCTTTTCCTGATTCATGTGGGTTTAACATCTTTACAAGGTGTCCGCTGCTGCTTTAATTATTATAATCACTATCAGTGTTCCACATTTGAAGAATCAACATGATTTTTTAAATGAAACCATAAAGCCCCCAGAAGACTGTTGGTACTGCAGTTCTCTTGCCTAAGAGCCTGCTTCATAACCACCATTTAAAATCTCTTTCCTTTCTAGAAGCATAAATTCCCTTTCATCAAGAAGGCAGCACCTGAGACACTTTGTATCACCTAACTACAAATTAACACAACCAGTGCATGTTACCGCATTTCCAACTTCCAGTTACAGTGGTAAGGTAAGCAATTAGCATATGGAATGAGTATCAGGTAATTACCAAAGGCAAGTGTACCAAAGGCAAGTTAGTCACAATCTCTACAAATACCTTACAAACAAAACTAATAGCAAACACCACTATCTTTACACAGGACTCTTTCGTGAACACAACTGATTGGGCAGCCATCTGGAAAACAAGCTGATAGCTATGTTACAAAAATAGCCAAACAAATATTTGATCATAGTAACTGTACAAACAAGAGTTAGAGGGAGGGAAGTAAGCATGATTCAGTTAGCTAAAACTCCACTTATACAAGAGTGCCTCCAAGCCACAGAACACGTAGTTTCAGTTTCACACTAATAATAAATACTTCAGTCCAATACATGCAACTGAGTCTGGCCAACATGTCTAAGCAGGCAATGGAACATAATTCCACTGGTTTTCTCTACAGCATGCAGGCCCACTCCACTGGCAGGAATGCCAGTCTTTGCCTATACAGGACACTTGGCAGCAGCAGGTGCCCTGCAGCTCAGAACGGAGGGAGACGGCAGAAGTGATTCCATCAGAGGTAAGGTTCAACCTATGCAAGGTATGCACGCAGTTTGTTTTTAGGCACGTCTTTGGTAACATTCTCAACACAGTCTGCTTTATAAAATAATAAATAAAATAGTCAAGATTTGGTTAAAATCCAGATAAAGATTAAAAACTTCTTTTTTTCAGAAATTCAGGCCAAGA
The DNA here is from genome assembly GCA_009812075.1 of Sialia sialis. NCBI lineage: Eukaryota > Metazoa > Chordata > Aves > Passeriformes > Turdidae > Sialia > Sialia sialis. Next base: position 90,050,021 of record VRYO01001463.1, on the reverse strand, counting down.
AGTCCCTTTGTGTTTTGTTATATCCATAAACGATAAAATCCTAGTGCTACAGTAAGGCATGTAAATACTGAACCTGAAAGAAAATAAAGATGGGGAAGAAAATTGCATTAATATTGACATTAAATAATATTAAATCAATAGTTCTCAAAACATCTCTTCAGAAAGCTATGTACGCATCTTACTACAATACTAAAAATTCAATGACTTCTTCTCTCCCATGTGACAGATTAAGTTTTTCTTTTACAACAAACCATTTAAAGGTAGGAAAAGTATAAAAATTACAAAGAAGAAGGAGAGAAAAAAACAAGCTGGAAAACTATCAAAAGGCTGAAAGTAACCATTACTTGCTTACCATTCCAAAAAGATCAATAGAGCAAGTTACAGATGTAAAATGGGGAAATAAATAATGGGATTAATAAAACACAGGCAAGTATATAACAATCGAATGAAAGCCATTTTTATCAAGGCTTATCAGTTTTACATTTCTAAAATTTCTACTTATATAAAATTTTTCCTTCAAGACATACACAAAAAATACAGTAATTTCACGATTATAAGCTGCACCTTTTTCATTGAAGAATCCAGCCTACCCCAGTAGTGCGGCTAATCATCAGGTATGGCTTATCTATGGACAAATCCCAGCGCAATGCCAACCCAGAAGTGAGAGCCAACTGGGGAGGGTGCCTGGGGCTGCCTTTAAAGGCTTGGCTGGTCTATGAAAACTGTTTGCAACTTGAGCACCTGACACCAAACCCGGCACTGGCACGATTCTGTTACTAATTCGTTACTTTGTCGCACAGGGATCCTATTCAGGTGTGGCTTATTTATGCACAAATCCCGTGGTCTACCAGGCTACCCGGCTTATAATCAGGTGCAGCTTATAACTGTGAAATTACTGTTTTTCAAGTTTGGTTTGGTTTTTTTTAATCAGGCCCTTTATAAATACAACCAATTGAGAGTTTGCCAAACATTTAACAATATTTGGCAGTTCCACCATGAGAGACACCCATCAGATTCCTTACCTGCTAAGTATTTAATATTATCAAGTTTGTGTGATTCGAGCATTGTTTTCAGATCTGCAACTTCTGTGTCTATTTTTCTGTCTGTTTGGGTCAGAGCTCGGTCTTGTTGTGCGTGCTAAAAAGCAAAACAACAAAATGATGTAATTGGAACACTTCCTAGTTTATTTAGAAATTTAGTCATCTCTTCTAGGCTGTATTTTTGCTGCCTCCTTAAATGCATGTTAATTTGCATTCTTACAGCAGTTACAGAGTGGGAAGGGATCCACAAGGATCATAAGTCCAAATTTGCAGTGAATGGCCTGTACATGGATAGACAGGATGGCCTGTACAAGCTTGGCATTATTAGCATCATGCTCTAACCAGCTGAGCTAATACAGGCCTTATCCAAAGAGAACAAGCTCCTTCTCAGCTGGTTATATCCAGGAAATTGAATAATTTGGTGAACTCATGAAATTTATGTGATTACACGTTCCTTAACAAGTACAGTAATTTCACAATTATGAGCCACACCTGATTATAAGCCGCATGTCCCGGTAGCCGGGTAGACCATGGAATTTGTCCACATATAAGCCGCACCTTTTTTTTTTAAAAGCAAGGATCCATGTCTAACAAAGTAACAAATTAGTAACAGAATAGCACCAGCGTGGGATTTGGTGTCAGGTGCTCAAGTTGCAAACAGTTTTCATAGACCAGTCAAGCCTTTAAAGGCAGCCCCAGGCGCCCTCCCGGCTGGCTGTCACTTCCAGGTTGGCATTTCACTGGGATTTGTCCATAGATAAGCCGCACCTGAATATAAGCCTCATTACTGGGGTAGGCTGGATTCTTCAGTGAAAAGGGTGTGGCTTATAATCGTGAAATTACTGTAACCTAGAAACTGGCAGAACTGGATGCCTTCTTATCTCAATCTAACAGCATAAACATTAACTTCAATCTGTCATTCAGCCCATGGCTAAAGTCACTGCTCAATTTTAAGAGCTACTGAGAAGCTTAAGAGTTTCTCATGAAAAAAATCACACTGGAGCAGAGAGATTTATAGATCATTAGAAAAACTGAGAATTGGTCTTCTGTTGTAGAAAAGCATGTCTTTTTCTTGCAATGAGTTTTACCATAAATCAGCTACAAATTCAGAATTTGATTACGACAGAAGATACAATTCTGCTAAAAAACATGCAGTAGCATTATTACTCAGAAGAGACTGAAAAATCCAACTTGTAAACTAAAAACAACAGCTGTTGAGTTGTTGATATTTTCAAATCAGCACTACTGAAACATTGTGAATCAGTTAATGATTTACTGCTAGATGACTTCCTAGGAATAATTCCCTAAACTACAGAAAGGAAACAAAGATAAGTAGTAGTTCTTGGTAAAAATCTCCTCTAAAGCGAAGGCAAATCAGTCTCGCAAGTAGTTTCTCTCTAAACATGCAGGAAAGAATTAATTTCACATTGTGAGTGGAATTTCATCCACAGAAAATACTACATGTGGGAGGTTTCAAAACAAAGTGACTACTGAACAGCTCATATACACATGCAGAGGGTCTAATAATATATATGAAAGCCTTTTTATTCTGCAGACACTTAAGTTAAAGTGCATAAGGACATCACCAAGTCCAAAAAGAATACAAGGTCTATAACACAAGCACAAAAAGATTTGCTGTGTAATAATCAGCTACTAAGTTCTTACCAATTCCACTATTTCTGTCCTCATTTCAAGTAGTTTTCTTTCATTAAGTGAATACTAGAAGGGGAAAAAAAAAGGTAAACATGATACTGTTCTTAAACTTAATTGCCTTTTTTATTTCCACTTAAAAGCATATTTCTTTGTTTTACGTAGAACACATAATCTGGACAACAGTATTGTCTGACAGCACTTGGGAGACAGGATTGTAAGGTACCTGCTGTCCTTTCGAAAGCACACTTCAGAAATGTGAAGTGCAACAAATTCTTCACTCGTGTTCCACAAAAACTGAATATACTAGTAAGCAGCTGGAAGAGAGGTTGGCAATTTGCATTTCTGAAAAGCAACGATGTATGACTCTGAACAGTAACTCTGGAACAGCTGACTAATCCACTGAGCATACAAGCACAACCAAGGCTGAACCATCTGCTGCCTTCAGAAGGGGAGAACATTCAAATCACAGCAAACTCAGCTATCAATGAAATGTTTAGCCAGCAGTGTATGCACTCATGATTTGAATTGTTCTGACCTCTATCATTTCATGGTATATTAGTTAAAAACAGAACACTTGTATCGCACGTGAAACCTTTTGTTTGTGGATCATCAGAAGTTGTGGCTTATTTTTAAGTTATGGCTGTTTGGGTTCAAGGAAAAGTTAAATCCAAAATAAGGCAGCATACCTTTTAAACAGATTACCTTTCTGACTCATGAAGAGGCTTGATTTACCTTGACACCTATAACAGTTCCTGCCTCATTACTGGAGTAATTAAATTATTCATAGACAACTGATAAAGCACCAGTCACCAGTGAAGAGTACTAAGGTCATCAGGCACCCATCTCAGAATCCTGAGTTAAACAGCAATAACCTTATCTATTGACATTATCACGTGGAAAGACACCTTATTTTCCCTTCACTCTGGAAACTTATTTAATTTTAACATTAAAATCATATTAATCTACATAAAAGCCTCAGCACTGAAAAACATTCCTTAAAGATCTAGAGCTCTGTTTGGACTTCTGACTGATCTCAAGTTGAATTTAAAACACAGCAGGCTGCTACAAATGTAGAAAATTACATAAAGACAAATAAGCATGTCTATATTTAATGGAGTCATAGATTCTGCAAAATGAAGATAGAGATAAAAAAAGAAATTCAGACATTTTATATAACTCCATTTTTGATAGTGTCAAAATGGCAGAATATTTATAAAATAATCTAATCAAAATTGTGTTTCAGTAGAAATGCAAGAATTAGACGTCACATTGAGGAATCGATCACTATCAAAAGAACCATGAGAATTAAAATAATTTTATGGACTGAAACAGTTCATCTGTTTTACTTTAAATGAATGCAGTTAGCCAAATACACATCTTCTGAATGATTTATAGTTTACAGGGTTCTTTCTGGATGTTTCTTAAAGTTTTGTTTTGTGTTCAGAACTCTCTAAGTCAGACTCAAGGATTTTACTCTTAGGTTTAAGACAGTGAAATTTTACTACAAGCCATCATCAATATAAAAATAGAGCATAAAAAAAACAAGAAGGAAGGAGAAGGCTAAACTTCCTGCTCTGAAATTCAACAGGGAGATTTCCCCTTAAGTCCATGTTTTTCACAGTGCAGGAAAAATTCAGTTTTGTCAAATACATCTTGAAGCTTAGAGGCACTATGATGCACGAACACATGAATATATACAAGTTTCTGTACTGTACTTCAAGTTTTAAAATCACATCTGTACACTGAAGACATAAATCACATCATAAAGAGATGTGCACTAAGCAGTGTAGGATTCTCTGAGAAATAAAGTAGAAGAGACTATAAAATAATAAACTATAAAAACAAAAGATAAAGCATTTAGAATTTGAAACATTAAAGACTCCCAACATCAGTGTAGGTAAATGAAGAAATTATTTTTCAGCACGTATTCCACATAAGACTGAAGGATAAGAACACTTTACTTGTTGCTGCATGTTAAAACAATTAAAACTTTGGGCATTTTTCTTCTGAAAAGTAACTTAGTAAGAATGCACAGTAACCTTCAATTATCCTTAGGTTTTTTTTTTCTCAGAAAGCTGGATATTCAGTCCTTAGTCAGATTACAATTGAAGTAAATATAACAATGATGGTGTGCCTACTATAGAAAATACTGGATTACATCTTTCCCCCAACTCAGCATATGTGCTACAACCTGCTCCCCATTCATCTGCCTTTTTTCTCTTCTGTTCATGCATTGAAGAGCTGGCAATTAAATGGTGGGGTGGAGGAAGGTAAAAAAAAAAAAAGAGCAGCTTCCATAGAAACTATGAAATTACAGTTGCACAACAAAGTTGGTCAACTTTTTAAAGAGAAAGTTGACATGCACAGTTTGCCTTTCCTGGGAGGCAAAAGAAAGTTATGTTCTACACAAAAGGCCAAAGTCCAGATTCCACAATCCTACATTAATACACAAGAAAACATTGCTGCCTAATTTATCACTGCTGCAGTGGTTTCATATGAGTTTTGTAAGCCCAAATTATCGCAAAGCTTATCACATACACAATGACTACATTTCACATGATGTTTTTAAAAAACATTAGCATGAAGTTTCAGCCTTTAAACAAGAAGTCCACCTGCTCAAATTGTATTTTATTCAAGCATCTACCATGGGCTACCAGACTGTTAGTCATTATACTGAGTCACCAACACAGCTGTTACCTAAACTAATCACTGTGAAAAACTTCTAGGGAAACACAGATAAGATAAATGATATCTAGTTGAACAGTTCTTATTGCTGGGATTGAAGGTAAGTATTATGTGTTTGTAGCACACCTGGGAAAAAAGACTCAGGAAAAAAAAATTATTAAAAAGTCATTAAAAGATTCTTCAATTTAGAAGATGCCATTTCACTGAGCTCCTAAAAGCTGCTGAAAAAAAAAAAATCTATGAGATCAGAACTCTCAAGTGCTATGCATAATGCAAAATCTCATTAATCTTCTAATTTTACATCTATATTACCCAAATTAAGATTACATCAATTCAGAGCTACCAGGTATTTCAAATCTCAAAAACAATATGAACCAGGATAACTTAAAATTGAAAAAACAGAAATCCAACTAGTTCCACAATACATATTTTCTGACTAACTAGATACAGGAAAATGAAACATCTTCAGTGATGATGAAACAAAATGTGTAAAGAATATTAAGTGTGTAAACTGAGAGAGAGCTATAAAATAGAAAACCCTCTAAGCAGCTAGTCAGCATATTAGATTAAATACCTAATATATTTAAGAGTAATGTATTGATCCTGATAGTAAAACAAGACCAAAACAGGTAAGACATACAGACCCAAACATGGCACCTTGCATACACCAGCATAAGGATGAGTAACGTGGATTAACACCACCCTGAAGCTGCGTGATACTATATGTTAGTACAAAAATGCTCTTTGGGTAAGATGCTCTTATCCAAATTTGGAGATTACTCAGTGTTGAAATGTTTCTAGAAGTAACCAAAACTTACCAGTTCTTTTACTCTGCTCTTCTCTAGGTTTAGGTTTAACTTGTTATCCGCACGAACTTTGGTAATTTCATCCTAACAAGAAAAATTGATAAAGCAGCAAGCAAGACTTTGTTTTATCATAAGCAGAAAGAATTAGACAAGTACTTTTTATCTTTATTTATATATCTCATGAACATGAACTTCTCTCCAATTAATGTATATAATTTTCAGAAATATTGAGTATTTATATTCTTTACCTGGGAAATATGATATTCTATAGTATGAATTGGATCTCAAAATCAAAAACTAAAAATTATTTTTAACCCTGAGAACAGCACTTAACTGAGAGGACAACATTCTCTAAATGCAGAGAAAGTTTCATATATCCTGTAACTCTCTCTGGTATCTAAAAACTGATGTCTGGCTACACCTGTAAGTTGGATTTCTTCCATGAAGCATTCTTGATGCTCAAAATAACATTCAAAGCAAGTTTCTCACCTTCCAATGTAAAAGAAAATATGTTTCTAAAGACTACATCTAGAGTTTTCAGAAAAAGGTACAGACATTTTTAAAGTCAGAAAATATTTACAGATTTTTAAACACCTAACTTTTTAAAACTACCATTAAGTTGTATGCTTGCATTTGACGTTATCAATAGCTGAGAGTCCTGCTTTTCCTGGCGACAGCTGCCATTTTAATGTAACCTCCTGGCAGGAATTCCAGCCAGCTGACAGTTTGTCATGTGGCAAACTGCTGATTAGATGAATATATGGGAGAAGCAAAAGATTCCTGATGTTCTGGGAGATTCTATTGCTAGAACTAAGTAGGCCAATGGCAACTAATTAGGTTAGCATTAACAATAATTAGACTCAATTTTTGTGTTTGAATTTTGAACTTTGATTTATCATTAGTTGTCATTTCAACAGAATACATTACAGTTTAATAAATCAAAAAATAGAATTTTTCCCTAAAGTTTTATATTGTGTCTTTTTGTATGAGCAAGCATATAACAACATGCCCTTGTGAGAATTGAATTTACAGTTAAAAGTAAAATATAGAGATATCTAGCTTTTAAGAAAAGATGACCCAGATCCTTGATGCTCTATCAGTGGATTACACTAACTCATTTACATGCAACTAAATCTATAAAATAAGTTACAATTCAAAAATTAGATGCCAATTGTATTTTAAAACAGAGTATGCTTTCTACACAGAGCCTGTTTTCTTGCAATGGTAATTTGTTCCCAAACAAATGGGACCAAACATAATGGTCCCAAACTTGGTGGTCTTAAAAAGCCATTTAAAGACTGCTTGAAATTCTGGACAGGTAAGTCTTCAGAGAAAAAAGAAACCAAAAAACCACCAAACCCCCACAATTAGTAAGTACTGTGATTTTAAAAGTATGCAGCATCTTTAATGTACAGGCAGCCCTAAATGCAGAACTTCACTCAGCCTGAACTGTAACATGGCAGCTACTTTTTGAATCTGAATTAAGGACATCTTCAGTTGTATTTTGGTTCAACTCTTGTACCGGTCACAGTTTCCTGTCCCCATAAATGAGGTATGCATGAAAGTGCCATTGCTGCAGCCCACAGTGTAGCGTCAACAGCAATTTCAGCATCACATGTATCATAACAATTAAAGACAGCTTAGAAAATAAAATTCTGAAAGTAACACTTCTTATTTTTTCCAGCTTATTAGACAGGTGTTAATTTTTAATTATATTGGTACGGTATCTTACCATGACTTGCTTCTGTATCTGTTGGAGCTCAAGTTTAATTTTCTGTGAGAATATAAGAAAAATTTTAGGCTTTACTACTGTATATAAAACCACACTATCTAGAAGTCTACTGAATTTGCACGATCAGTAACAGTGACTATAATCCATAATATGAAAAGGCAGGCAAACCAAGCACTATTCTATGTCCTCAGTACGTGTATAGATGAACACACATGCATGTTTACTTAGTATTGTGCCCTTCCAAACAAAAGCACAAGGCAGAAATCAGCAGTGTCCCTCTGGCAGCCATCCTAACATAGCCCAGGAGGCCACTGGCTGCTTTTGCCACGAGGGCTCACCACTGGCTCATGGTCCACCTGGTGTCCACCAGGTCTTCCCTGCCAAGCTGCTTTCCATTTGGTCACCCTCAGCCTGTCCTGGTGCCTGAGGGTATTCCTCAGGGGCACAACTGACTGCACATTTCTATTTGTTCAACTTCATGTGATTCCTGTAATCTCATCTTCCCAGCTTGTTCATGTGCCCATGAATGGCAGCACAACTGCCTGGTGTATCAGCAGCTGCTCCCAGCTTTGGATCATCTGCAGACTAGTTGGGTGTCCTCTGCTCTGCTCCATCATGAAGATGCCAAACCATCCCAGCCCCATTCATCTCCTTGGGTACAAGATGCTTTTCTATATCATTATAAAAAAAATAAATTAAAAAAGCAAGTTCTAGAGTAGCACTTTCCAAGATAAGTAATTTTTACCTCATTTTCTGAACGAAGTGCTGAAAATTCACTTTTTTCCAAAATAATCATATCCTTTTTCACACCAGCAATATGGGACATTACTTGCTGAAGTGCAATTTCCTTTAAAAGAAAGAAGAAGACCCTCAGAACATATCCCAACTATAATGCTTTTCCTCATCTGTGTCTACAAATATGAAAGAATATTTTGGTACCCTGATATTTTTCATTCACCAATTCCAGGTTGATTATCCAAGTTTCAGAAAGCAAGACAGAGTGACAGTGACAAAATAAGCAAGTTAGGCTCAAACATTGGTAGCATCTGACAAAATTGGCAGTACTAACACAGATCAGAATAATTCAATTATTAGCCTAGGAAACATTTGCTTCCAAGTCATCAAATTCTTAAGCTAGCAAAGGCATTCGGGAGAGCTGTCTCTGGGCCAAGTGAGGAAAGCTGGCCTTCAGACCAAAATTCCTCAGTGTAACCACACTCGTCTGTAATTACCTCCGTTTTTGCCACTCCCTGCAAGGAAGTCTCTGCCTCACTGCTCAGAATCATACACTGATGCTTTGAATTGCTCTTCTCAGTCCATTACACTGAACTGACAGAAGACAAGAATTCTCTGCAACTTGAAGGATGGAAAAGTCTGTAGACATTGTTTTACATCCTACACCACTCACACATGCATTTAGGAACTGCCTTCTCTATTAAAGATCTTCCTCTAACAAGTAGTCCCTTGCTTTTGATTCTGGACTAAGACTCCTACAAATCTGACATAGCACTCTAGCTTCAGTTTTATCACAAAGTGTGATTCTACCTTGCAGCATTTTATTTCTAGGTAGCATCTAAAGACACCTCTCCAGGCTACCTGACCACAAGACCGAAAAAATAATTGGTCGGTGTTCTGGACATATTACAAAAAGCCTACAGAAGGAGTACTGCATGGACACCTCTTTTCTTACTCCTCAGTGTCTCCAGATTGCTCTTGCTCCCTCTTCTCCACAGTGGACTCAGCAGAGACCAGAGTCTTTCTTATTCTTTCTCTTCTTCATGCCTATACATACACACATGTAAATCTGGTTTTCCCTAAGGTTTTATCTCACCAAAATCGTATTTTGATAATAGCTCATCCACAACATTCCAAATTTTTCTTCCAATTCTTTGCTCACTTTCTGCAGAAGCCCTTGTACAATCAAAGACCATAAGGAAGTACAAATTCATCATGTGGCCCAGTGTTGATGGCACACACACTGCCTGAGCTGCCATACAAACCTACACATTGTATCTTAATGGCAGAAAAGTCACTTCAGGATCAAATCTAACAGTCTCAGAAAACATCTACCATCAGTAGCAATATTAAATTCAACACAAAACAACTTTCATTCAAAAAGGCTAGGCACAGGAGGAGGCTGAGACTGCTTGTTGTAAAGTACAACTAGCCATGGGAGAAAAGGACATGGCATTCCCTGACTGTGGAACAAATTCAGCACAAGAGGAGGACTGTAGGTTTGCCTATAATCTAAAAGCTAGGAAGACTGGTTTGAAACCTCCCTAGATGGAAAGTGCCCCAAAATCCACTTTTGCAGTATTCCACTTTTTAAGGAGGCACCCTTCTGCCAAGACTGTTACACTACAGAGACAGCAGCTGCTGTTTTCTCAAGACAGCAACCTGGTTACTATGTACTTCCTTGTTACAAGTCTACAAAAGAATACATGCTGAAATTCAAATCCACGCACTGAATACCTCTTATGCCTGTCCAAGCCTTCTCAGTAACTCTGTCTTGTTACTGTAAGGCTGAAACCAAAAAACTACATGTGGTTTGCACACCAACCCACAGTACTAAAATCTCAAGGTCCATCACAACACTTTGGTAACCATCTGATAAACTCAAGACAAAATGAATCAGTCAACAGATATAGAGGCATGTTTGTTCTTCACCGTCAAACTCTTAAAATGCACTGTCAAACAGTAATAAATAGCAACACCTATTTCATTAGCAGGCATACAAGGCTTTAATTTACTTTAACCCCACCACTGCCTCTGATCTAACCTGCTGTACTTTGGTGACCATGTCCTTGTAAATCATATCCAGATTGGTGTTCATGATTTTCACTAATGCAGATACAATGACCTCCGACTGCTGAGTAGTAAACCCTAAGTGAAACAAAAAGAGACATTCAGAGATGTCACAATGTCAGTTTTGAAAGACAATAAAACTTAGACCTCTTGATCCTGTACTAACAAAAGAATACAGTCAGTACCTCCAAGTTTTTCCACCCCAAAACTATGTCTGGGACATAAAACTGTGTCAGTCAACATAATGACTGCTTCCATAGTGCAGCACAATTATACTATCAGCAGGATAAACAGGGAGTTTTCCAGAGTTACTGTGGAATGTCACCTCCTACATGTAGTTACTTGTATGAGCAAGGAAGAATTTTAAGTCTGAAAAGCAGATACTTCATTATACTATAAAACTTCAGTGCCACTATAGATGTACAAAACTCAGCAACTAAAAGCAAAGCCAACTGTCCTGATTTTAACATTTTTAACTGAATACATTGGAAACTATAGTAAAGTGCTGTCCCTAAAAATACCGGCATCTTTTCCACCCTCAAAACGTAGGAGTAAAAATGTCACGAAGGAGAGTTAATCATTGTGAAAAGAAACACTTGCAAAAGCGTGATTAGTTCAAACTAACCAGCAGTTCAGCATCAGCAAGCATAGCTGAGAGCAAGTCACTTTCAGTAGCTGAGCTTATATAAAAGTTTACTACCACTAAAAAACTCCTCCTCTCCCCTTATGACACTCCTGACTCTCTGACCTGTGCTCACTCAACTGATCAGTAGTTCATTAAACTAGTGTCTCAGAATACCAAACAAGAAAAAGAGCTTGAGGGTATCCTGACAAGTTCCTGGCATGAAGAAAAAGAAGAAACCACATGACAGGGGAAGGGGACCAGGACCTCTCTGTTTTAGGAATGGAGAGCTGTTACAAGTCACTTCAGCTGTACTGAGGTTGACCTTAGCGTACCTCTCTCACCTCAGCATTGAATCCAAAATAATCCGTTCCCTTATCTATATTTTAGGATAATACTATTTTTAGAGTATTCTCCACTCTATCCTAAAAGCTGCACTGTACAGAGTAGTGCATATTCCATCCAATTGTAACAAATTCAAGGTGTAATGTACTAAACATGAAGGAATCCAACTAATACATTTTAGATCACTGCTTTGAAAATTTTTGGGTTTTCTTCTCTTAGTACTTAAAATTTAATTTTTTCTTAGCATTTTTAACTCCCATAGGGTAAATAGGGTATTCCAAACAAAGTTCTATAAGCTCACTTTTTGAAGCAGAAGACAACCCTATATGTCCCTACCTAGTATATAGATAAGCCCCCAAAAAATCCATGAATATCAAGATGTAACAGTGCATGTCAAGGAAAAGTAACAAACTTTGTAAACTAAAAATCTACTCACAAAAGCCATTAAAAATAGCTACTTGTTTCAAACAAATTACCATTTTCTTCCAAGAGGCATACCAGCGCATGAGTGTCAAAATAAAGCCTCCTACTTCCCAGTAAAGAAAGACTCTCTTTGCTTTGTAAAGATGACACAGAGATGCTTACATCTGGAAAAAGAAAAAAAAAAGAGGATAAACAAAACTAAAGTTATTTCTTAAGAAAATGTTATCAACATGTTTGCTTTCCAGGAGTTTTCACTTATTACAAAGTAATTTGCGTTGAGATTACCACAGCTTGTCTGGAAGAGAAAAGACATCTGATCAGTAAGTTCCTTGTGCAGGAGCTGGAAAAAACTACGCTACTCTTGCCCTTATAAGATGGTCTCCAGGAATACAATGTTCTGGGGAAAATCCCTCCAATTGACAGTGTCCTGCATCTGTTCTTTCACTGGAATCACCTCAGCAGGCGGGACCTATGAGCACTTCGAAGCTGGAGGGCTAAATCGACACACTCTGTTCCTTCTTTGTTAAAGAAGTGAACTCTCATCACTTGCCACTTAGTAAAAAAAGTAATCACTCGCAATTTGCCATTTACTGTTTTTGCAGAAAATACTTTCAACTTGCAACGCTGAAAGCCAATCTGCATTGTTTCCAGTGGGATGTGTGGTGGCGCGATGTAGTGTATAAACCACCCTGACAGAATGAACGTGAGGTGGGGCATGAGGTGAAGCGGCAAGAGGCAGAATCTGCGAATCAATGAGGCTGGATAAGACTTTGCGATCATCGAGCCCAACCTTTGGCCGAACACCACGTAGTGAGCCGGACCCTGGCACCGAGTGCCACGTCCTTAAACACCCCTAGGGACGGTGACTCCACTCTGGGCGGCCCCCTCCCTAGTCCAGCCATCTTTTCTGAGAAAATTCTTCCTAATGTCCATCCTAAACTTCTCCTGGCACAGCTTGAGGCTATGTCCGCTTATCCTGTCGCTGGCTGTCTCGGCGAAGAGCCCGACCTGCACTTTGCTGCACCCTCGTTTCGAGTAGTTGCAAAGAGCGATAAGGTGCCCCCGAGCCTCCTTTTCTCCAGGTTAAACACTCCCAGCCGCCCTACGCTACAGACCCTTCCCCATCCCCGGTGCCCGAACTCTCTGTGCCCTCAGGACCCCTATCCCCCTGGGCTCACCCCGCTCCCCGCGGTGCCGCCGGTTCCCCCCGCCGCTCCTTCCCCACCCGGCGCCGCCGCCGGGGCCCTGCAGCGCTGCGGGCGGGCACCGCCAGTCGCCGAGGCAGCGGCGCGCGGGGGACGAGGGCGCACGGCCGTCACGTGAGGCACCGTCCGAGCCGCGCGGCCGCGGCCGCAACAGCAGCAGCAGCGCGCGCCCCCCGCCGCCCGCGGCTGCCTGCGCCCCGGCCATGGCCACGCCACCCGGTCCTGACGGCGGAAAAGGGGAGGGCAAGGAGGGAGGGAAACCGCTGCTGCCGCTGCTGCCGTCGCCGCTAATGGGATGCCATCGCCGAGCACACGCCGCCCCGGCGGCTCACTTCCGCCACCGGCGCCGTCCCGCTTCCGCCTCCGGGACGCGGCCAAACACGGCAGGTGACGCCGCCAGCCACGGCGATTGATTCTACGGCTCACGGAGCGGCCGCGGCGAGAAGAGAGGCGCGGGCGGGCCGGGTTCGGGCGGGGCGGTGCCTGCGAGGGCGGTGCGGTGAGACGGGCCCTGCCCGGTCATAGCGCCATAAAGTCGTGTGATCATGGGATCGACAGCGCTGGAACAGACCTTTGAGATCATCTAGTCTGAAAGGAATGAGGGGCTTGTCTTCACAAGCAAACAGCGGATCTGCTGGTAAATAAAGCTGGATACTGAGAGATGAAAGAAGCGATGGGAAGAACCATGAATTCCATAAGGAATTCCACTAATTGACACAAGGAAAAGACAAAGAAGGGGGTGTTACAAGGGGGTCCTAGGTATAAAGCTTTTCGGGGAGTCTGTACCTCTCAAGTACCTCAGCCAATGGGAAAAGCGAGAGGGAAATGCGGCCGGGAAATTAGGATCAAAAGGAGACTGCATCCTCCAAAAATGTGTGAGACGCCAGGAGAATGCCCCATGACCTTTCCCTTTATTCAAATAAAGTAACGGGACTCCTCTGTCTCCTTTTTGGACATAAACCTCTGGTGTTTGTGGATTAATTTTCCTGACAAGTCCTACCATCAATGCCACTGTAACCACTAAACCCGCTAAACCAGACAAACAATTTCAGACAGAACCTATCGCTCTGCAATGGGACTGACATTTTGGGGCTTGAAGTTATTAACCAAGTAATGCCCAGGATAGGTGGGTCTGGAGCCTTAACCATTGAACAGGTGCTCTAAGCACTAGAGTGGGTCAGGTGTGCTGTTTGTTTGGTTCTGCCAAAAATACAGGCTTCTGGGAAATACAGGAAAACAAGTTTTCTTCCTTCCGTGCTGTTATTAAGACACATTACTTAATATTTGTAGGAAATTAATACGAGAAGAAGTTGGTTTATCCCACTGCCATTTTCTCCATGCAGCACTTACTTCAGAGCAAGTTGATATTTTTTCTGTTAGATACAAATTCACAGAAAAAAGCAGGTGGCACCTTTTCTTCTTCCTACTAGACCAAATAATTGCACAAATCAGCATGAAGATGGCATCATTCAGGTGTACCAATATAAATGCAAATGTGGGTGACCCACTGTGGTACATGGCAGTGTCACTGCAGCACAGCAGTGTCACTGCAGCTGAAACTGCACATACACAAGGCCAGCAGCACCCCCCTCCAGCTGCTGTGATAATAAAGCAGAACAGGAGAAGCCTTTGATTTTTTTTACAAAATAAACTACAAATATTACTTCTGTGTATCAGACAGATATCATTATACTTGCAGACTGCATGAATAGCCATTTCTTAAATCACTTGCAGTGTTGATGGTCAGGGACATCAGCAAGCTGACTTGCTCAGCCGTGTTTGTTTTCATTGTAAGTAAAAGCAGAAATATGCCTAATAAGTTCACTGCATCTGCTTGGCTGTTCCTTGCACACTGCCTGGCAGTAGCACAGCACTAATTGCTGACATTTGTCATTCTGCAGACAGTTGTCTTTTCGTTCTATGGATGATTCAGAAACTGGTGCAGTGTATTTTCTTTGATACTTTCTTCAATGATCCTTTCAGAGCCCTCTGCTTGTTATGGCAATTGAAAGCAAAACTAGGACTACTGAAGTATCCCCTTTTATATTGTCTGCCAGTTTGCATTTTGCAGTTGTTTTTTGTGCCTGGACATGATGGCAGATAATGGGTGCAAGTGCTGTACAGATGGAGGCTCTGACTGCAACTAGAGCCAGCACATTTCAGGGTCAGATGCACCCACACATGCTGGCTATCATACAGTGCTCCTTTTCATCTTCTCTAATGAAAGCAAAGTCACTACCATGAGCTACAGAGATCTCCTAGGGCAGATTACTTTCTATCTTTGTGTCAGAGAACAACATATTTTTTTCCCTTTCCAGTGTCATGTCACTAGATTGAGGGAGATGATTCTCTCCCTCTACTCAGCTCTTGTGGAACTCCACCTAGAGAAGTACATCCAGCTCAGGGTCCCCAGTGGATGAAGGACATGCTGGAGTGAGTCCAGAGTAAAGTCATGAACATGATCAGGGGGCTGGGGAACCTCTTCTACAGGAGAACAGGATGGAAGAATTGGGATTGTTCACCCTGAAGAAGAGAGGGCTCCAGAGAGAGCTTGTAACACCTTCCAGTACCTAAAGGGGGCCCACAAGAAAGATGAGGAGACTCTAATTGCGAGGACATGCAGTGGCATGACAGGGAGGAATGACTTTAAACCTTTAAACTGGAAAGAGAGTTGGTTTAGATTAGATATTGGTAAAAAAGTCTTTACTGTGCAGATGGTGAAGCACTGGAACAGGTTGCCCAGAAAGGCCATGGATGCCCCATTCCTGTCAGTGCTCAAGGCCAGGTTGGATGGAGCTTTGAGCAACTTGGTATAATGGAAGATGGTCCTGCCCATGGCAGGGCGGCTGGAACCAGATGCTCTTTAAGTTGCCTTCCAACCTTCCATGATTCTAGGATTGTCCACGTTCTATTTTTGACCATTTTCTCCATGTTGGAGATTGTTTTGTACCACCAGCAGATAGATTCCGTGTGTTCTGGAGGCACCTGCAGTGGGCTACAGTAGCTTCAGAGTTACCTGTTTTGGTAACTGAGCACTGGGGCCTAATTTCTGCAAGAAAAGGCAGAAATGGTGCAGTTGCATGCCAGGAGAGTCAATAGGACAAAAAACTTTCTGCTATTTCATGATTGTAAGTTGCTTAATGCTTTACTTTAACCTATCCATTACCTCTTGAAAGCCGATAGATACTGCTTAAAGACTATAAATTAAGCAAATGCTTAGTGTCCTGAAAACTTAATCCCTGAAGGCACACAGCATTCACTGATCTATGGAGTTACAACCCCCTTGATCGTAAAGTGAGATCTGCAGAGAAAGAACAAGTGGTGAATGACCTTAGAAACTAGGGTAACAGAAAAGGCAAAGTAATGCAAAGTGCAAAATAAGGACTAATTACAACATCTTCTGTACTTCTAAGTGAAAACTGAAGGAGGGTAAAGTGAGCTTTGGGACGTATTAGTTGACCCATCATTGTGCTATGGCTGCAAGGAAAGCAGATGTAACTCCAAGGCATATCAAGTAGGATATTTTCGGTGGTTCACATGGAAAGTTTCATTGACCCTTGAGTATAGTGTAATTTCAAGTATGAAATACAGTCGCTTCAGTACAGTAAAGATGAAACCAATTGAAACTGATATCCTTGTGTAAACAGGATAATTAAGGGGAGCAAAGCATCCTTTCAGACACAGGTGATTAAAAAGAAACGGACTTGTTTAACTAAGCAAAACAAATCTTGAGATGGATTCTTGTTTGTATCTGTAAGCAAAATGGAACAGTAAAAACAACAACAAAAAAAGAACTACTCTTTATTTGAAAGAACATTACTGGTAAAAGAACATTTGGTGTAAAGTGGCTGTAAATAAATGTAGGTTGGGAATTAAAAGGTTTTTGCTCAACAGTAAGCTTGTGAAAAGCTTCTCCACAGGAATCAGGAGGGATCAAAAATTGAAATCAGCTCTTAGATGAGTGTGGTTCGCTTGTGAAAGGGATTTTACAATGCAGTTCCCTATAATAGCAAGGAACTGGTTCCTATGCCCTTGCATTAATTCTCCGCTATTAGGTTCTTCACTTTGCACCTCAAACATCTGGGACTAGTCGCTGTCAGAGACAGACTAATGAGCTAAAAGTACCACAAGTGTAATCCAAAATAGCATTAACTAGTACTGTTACTTTCTTAAAATATTTTAATACAGTAATTGTATGAAGTTAAGGGGGATTAACAGCTGTTAGGGGTGATGAATGCCCTAAACTGTTCTTAATTCTAAATGGAAAAAGCTAAAAACCTCCCAGTATGGAAAAGAATGAGACTCACCAGTGCATGAATGCCTTTCCATGTTGAATGGAAGAAAAGGGCTGTAACAGCTTTCGCATGAATATGCAAAAGATAAGGTACATTTTGAGTAATTTCAGTGCTGTTATGTCAGGGATGAGTGTGCTCCAGTGATTTTAAAGTGAAGGCAACCCCCAAAACACTAAAGGCAGAAAATAAAAAGATACCATTATTTTCCTTATCTACAGCAGATAGTAATTTTTCAGTGCTCAAAATCTTCTCCGATTCTTTTCAGGGGGATGCATAGCTGAAGTCCTTCCTCTGTTGTTTTGTTTCTTTTTTAGGGGACATATCAGTGATGCGTATGAGATTTCTTGTGTTATACTTGTTCACGCACAGGTAGAGATGGCTTGTAAGGAAGAAAGGGTCGCTGAGGAATGAAGCCATAATGATGCTACCCATAGGTGGCAGCAATAGCTGCTGCTGGTGCTGCCTGTCAGTGCCGCTCCAATTCAGCCTTGGGACCCAGACGAGGTTTAAACCAATTGACCTGATCCTCTGAGTCGCTAAACAGCTCTTCCAGAGATCTTAAAATGGGGTCATGCACCGAACGTCTTGCAGAAACCACCAGCAGAGTGCATATCCCTAGAAGCTGGTTCAATTGACAGAAATAACCCTGCTGTGATTTCTTGAAGGAAGGAGGTGTAATATTTATTCAAGTGCTATGGCTGACAGCAGTAAGAAATGGCATTTATATTAGAATATTAAATCCTACTATGTTCTCATCGGATGTGTTTTTCCTGTAGAATGAACAGATAAATTCCATCTGTGTTTAAAGCTATCAAAATGGAGTGCCATTACAATGGAGGACAATTTGGACCAATATCCTTTCCTGCTAACCCAAGAATTACCTTGTATACGAAATATTTATGTATTCACCACCTTTGACTGAATAAAGGCAGGAGGAATTGTTGTCACGATCTAGAGGGGCAGCAGCAGCTGCTTCTCACTGCTGCATGCAGGAAGACAGAAGTAAGGGAGGAGATGGATATAGGAGTTTCATATTTTTTATCTTTACATTCTGGGAATCATGTAAATTGAAAATAAGAATTTCATATCCTCACAACCCTGGTTTTAACTTCTTTCCTAAAGGAGTCCTGCAGTGGGATTGCCAGGCAGGACTTTCTGTACTGCATTTTAATTGCTCCCAGAGATCTGGTTCGTACTGGCAGAAGATTTGGGATAAAACATAATTTCCAGGCAAGTGAAAAGGGAAGGAGTAGATTGGAATTTGGGGCTCATATTTACAGGTGTAACCTTTCCTACCTGGGGATTATTGTGCGTTGGCTTTTTAACTTTCTGGAAATGCATCTACTATTTACAGTTTTACCCAGTATCTTAGGCAGGGCAGTGCAAATATACAAGACAAACTCAGCAGCCTATGTGTGCTTTTTAAGAAGGACATGATATGCTGTGAAGAGAATTAGGATCAGGAGCTGTGTAATGGTGTGTGCAAGGATGCATAAGCAATCTGGGTGTGTTGCCAGCAGTTTTAAAGTTTTACCACTGTCATATGAGGACAGTAATACTGTAGTGGCTTCTGGTGTAGGCATTGTGTGCAGTGCAGAAAGTGTGGGTTTGAGGGAAGATTTTAAGGAGGAGGGGGAGAAGAGGCTTTTTTGAATAGTCCAGAGATGTCTTCCAGGTGTAAATGTGCTAAAGAAAGATTACAAGAATTAGTAGTAGGTAAAAATGTTGGTAGAGGGGACAGGAATGAACTTAAAATGGTGAAAGGAGGACAGAAGTAATGAGTATAAAGGTGTGAAAAACAGGCTGAGAATATGTTGAGAATATATTACAGACCCAGAGGGCTGAAGCTGTGGCAGCTGTGTGATGCAGCTGGAAGAGCAATGGGGGAGGACACTAAAGGGGGCTGGAGGAATCTGAATATGGGCCAGGGGACTGATGGTAGCAGCGACATTTTGTGCTGGGCTGAGGGGCTAAAATGGATGTCAGTCAAGATTTGGGTTGTCTTGTAAAGAAAGGAAGAGACAGATGTAGGGAAGGGAAATGGAGGTGAAAAGCGGATGGCCGTTACTCTCTGTTCATTATCCTGTGAGACAGTTAAGCAGTGAATCAATTATGATACCAAGCAATTGTGTAGATAATGAGTTAAGCAATGAGGCAGTTATACAGCAAATCATTTCTGATATTAAATAAAAATGGGGAGAATCAACAGCAATATGAATCAATTATGCAGAGAACTATTGCCGAAGTCAGTCAGTTAAGTAGAGAAACAGCTATACAGCAAGAGAATGAATAAATAAATGATCAAGTGGGACCATAACGCTGAAAATTAACTATGCAGAATCTTCTTTTGTGATAAGTGGCATTTTATGTTTGAGGCAGCTTCACGCACAGAAAAAAAATCCTAAACAAAACCATAAAAACAGGTGCAAAACTAATGAAGAGACAAGTCCTGCACCAGTTGTCAGACCCTTTGCGACATTCTCTCATCCGTCACTTTGGGCTAGACTAACCTGTGTTGCAGTAGGTGCTGAAGCCATTGCAGAAGCAGAGCAGAGGAAGCCTGTTTCTTCACCACGCCTTCCTGGGAATGTGGACATGAGATAAAGGAAGTTCAGAGAGGACTTTGTGGCTCTGACAGGTGGGATGTAAAAGGAGCTCATGGTCTCTGGATTCATCTAAGTGGCACAGAGAGGCTCAGGGTTCTTCATGGACCCTGTATTATTCACTGTCAAACTGTCTACTTTCTGCCAAAGAGACTGAGCGCTGGATTCTCCTTAGCCTTGCATTGGTTTCCACCTCTAAAAAACAGGTGTCAACCGTCAGCAGAGAAATGTTTCCATTTTGTCAGTTGTCTCTACAGTTACAGCTGGATGAAAAACAACCAACCTTTTAGATACTACACTCCCTGAGAGCGTCAAGTGTAAGGATTCTGATTCAAGAGACATCTGTCTTACTTTGGACAGATAAAAATGCAAAGCAGACCCCAAGGTGGTGGAAAACGAATTTCCAGGTCTTCCTTCCTGTGGTATCAATGAATTATACTGATTTATACGGTATATAAATGTGGATATAATATACTGTATCATTTTTACTCAAAAAAAACCCAAACAAAACAAACAAACAAAAAAAACCCCTAAACCCCCTAAACCCCTGCAAGACAGGAAGGAATCTGTAACATTTTTGTTACAACACTTCCATCTAAACCTGTGGCTTGGCTTCTGGATCCAACTGAGAAGAAATGCTGAACTAGATTCTTCCAATTATTATCTGTTCCAAGTCTAGTTGAATTCTTAAGACAGCTGGCAAAAAGCCTCTCTTGCTGCTCCCATTCCCCTGCCCCACCAAGGTTAAGGTTGCTATTTCTCACTGGAGCTCAGAAGAGCAATAGTGAAGAGGTCTGTCCGTCTATAGGTAACCCAACCTATAGCCTCCCTTTGGCCAATGCTGCAATGCAAGCACAGAATTTTCATGTCTGAAACATATTTTCCACACAAACAAGTGAAGATACAGGTTCAATTAAAACAATTACTGTTTTTTTCCAACAAGGTTTAATGTCATCTTTGTTGGTTAGAGAGACAAAGTTATATGGTATGTTCTGATGATGATAATACAAACATGGTAATAGCTATTCATATGTTTTTAGCAAAAGTATTGTGAAACTAGTACCAAAACCTTCTTAATCCATTAACCAATACTGTTAAAAAGCATAATAAATAAATATGTGAAATAGAAAAATATGACTTTAAAGGAAAGCAGAAGTGGAAGCAGACTGATGTGGTTGGATACAATGCCACCCTATTTCTGTTCAGCCATGTTAAAAATGCTATAAACTCTCTTATCTGAAATAGAGAATGGTAGCTTCAGCTCTTGGTAGTTGCTCTTGTCTGTGGGATTCTGTCACAATTTGGGTGCAACACATCAGGATCAAATCTGGTACTTGCAATTGGTATAATTGCACAGGATTATCTCTAAGGTAATGTGACAAGACCTTTATGCTGAGGGTCACGGCTGCTGAAGTTAGCACTGCTTTTATAAGCACCCAGCCATGCAACTGGGCACTATGCAGTTACAGTATACACATGAATAGAAAATATTTTCTGTGTGGAAAATGTACAGAAATTATAAAGGTGAGAGATGCAATTTCAGCTGCATTAGTCTTGTGCTTGTTCTGTTTATTTTGGAGGATTGTGCTGGGGCAAAGCTGCCACTTACAACTAAACATTTCCTCTTTTTTTCCTTTATTTCCCTTTAAAGATATGAGAACTGGAATCAATATGAATCAGTTATTCACACAGATGCTTTTTGTTGGTCTTTGCATCTACATATATTACTTTCATTTGGGCCTGTAGGTTTTTTTTTAAGGTTGCTGCAGTCTTTTTGAGATTTTAATTTCAGCTAGAAACTCAGTTTTAGGGAGCAGGGCAAACCTGTGGCATACTCTGTGCAAAATGGCTCAGACTGGGTGTTTGTTTTCAAAACAGGCTTTCAACACCATCAGTTTGTTTCCTTCACTGCCACCTTCTTTCCAGACATCTCCATTCTAGAATTATCTTGTATTAGAACTATGGAGTTTGTTTGGCTGAATTTAATCTCATGTTATTGGTTTAATGTTATGTCATTTAATGGTTTATTGGTTTAATGTTATGTTATTGTTTCTTATCCCTAACAATGTTTTAAGATGCTTAAAACTAAAA
>VRYO01001463.1:90015634-90026716 GCA_009812075.1 Sialia sialis | reverse complement strand
CAAAGCTCTGGATAGAGGGAAGAAATTTTGCCAACATGAATTAGAAGAAAACCTCATTATCCTGTTTAAAAAAACACAGACAAAGGGGAATAAACGACCTTGTTTATTTACATGTAACTCTTGAGTGGGTTTTTTACCCCTTGGCAAAAAGCAATACCTTTGGCTGTAGTTGCAGTTTAGGAAATTTCTTACCTTAACTTTGACCTGTCTCCTAGCTGCCTTCAGTATTTGCAGATGTCTTTAGTACATCTAGACTAGAGGCTGGCTCTGGACCCAAGGCTCTGTGGTTGACAATTATCAATATATTGCTAGATACTGTTAAATGTACTCTCTTGTTGGATACAAATTATTCTTTTTGCTTCCATGGAAAAATGCAAACTCTGTAGTCCAGAGATGAAGAGTTTCTCTTTTGTGTGATATTCCATAGGAACTGTAGATTGACTGAGCTGGTTATGGAAGCATTTTCTGGACAACTGCAATGTTTCAGTTCAGAAAACTTTAGCTTCTAGGCAGATGGCTAGTAACTGACACCGAAGACACGTAAAGACATGACCAACCCAATGTCCTTGAGGACACGCAATCAAACTCCTCCTGAGCCTGGAAGCATTTTTGCTTAGGAATGACCAATGACTCTACAAACTGAGAAATGCTGATGAGGTCCACGATGTACTTTCTGAAATGTCAATTGCCTTTGTAGAAGTCACACAAACTTAGTGAGGGCTCAGAGAAGACAGTCCATCCAAGGAATGGTACACAGGTAAGACAGAGGCAAGCATAAGTGACTTAAAATACCCTAGATGTTATCTAATGCTTTGTTTCTTCTAATCATGACTTAAATATGAGACCTGGTCACAGACTCCCTGGGGAGGTGACATAAATGCCAGAGTGTCTGGGCTGAGACTGGTTGCTCTACAGAGCACTGTAGACTCATCTAAAAATAAGGAATGATCCGCTCTACAGCTGACATAAAGAGTGGTCTCAGCTAGGGTGCTCTTGGAGTGACTCACAGAGGACTGAGATACAGTTAACTTTATAACCAGAAAAATTGCATAAAATAAATACCTGTATATTTGGAAAAAAAACATTAAAATGTCAACATCACGTAGAGCTTTCCAAAAGGCCTGGAAGAAGACATCTTTAACTTGTGATACATAACTGCTTAACTCTCAGAAAGAGAAAGGAAATTGCCAAGTAAGAGTTAACCTCCATTTCTTTAGGATTCTGATAGACCACAGTTCATTTTAAAATAAAATGCAGATCACTCAGAAAAGAAAACTTGACCCCCTAAGTGCAAGTTATTATGAAATAATACTGTGGCTGGAAGAAGTAACTTTTGTTAGTGACAAATAGTTTATGTTACAACATTTTGCACCATTTCCAGATGGAAGAAAGCAGTCCAATAAAACATTTTGCAGCAGTAAGGTCATTTGGGGACATAACTCTGCGTGAAACATGTTGCATTTTTGGCAATATGTGAAAAGAGATGACAGTTCTGGGTGCCTAGTTTTTGAGATAGGTTCTGCTTGTATAGAAACCTTTCTCCCCTGTGCCTATGGGTCAAATTTCATTGCATTAAAAAAGTACACACCATAACAGATGGCAAAAATGCCATTGAATAATTTTTAATAATAGCAGAAAGCTAATTGCTTGTCAGCAAAAAATGCCTTTTCCAGAATTGGCAGAAACCCTGCAGATTATCCATGTTGTTGCTGTAAGATTTAAGCTGGTTGGTTTTGTAAAAATCTGACGAAAGTAGTCTTTGCATTCATCTAAATACATTTAGGTAAGGTACAGATGCTGAAATGAGTACTAAATGATATGAAATGCTGCTGGAGTGCCAGAATGAAAAAAACAGGTTTTAAAAATATGAAAGTGCTTCAGTTATGACTTGACCATCTGATGAAGCAAGGTACTCTGGCTTTTGGAAGAGCTTTGTATGAGTTTATGCACCCCAAAGACTTTCATTTTATATCTTTTAATTGAGAGTATTGTGTAGATATGTACTCTGCCTGCTAAACACTAATGAATAGCCTTTTTGTAAGCTCTGTGAGAAATGGCAATATTATTATAATTCCCGTATTGCAGATGTAAAGCCCCTAAATTATAGTTGCTGATTTTTTAAAATTTATTTTCATCAACAAGGAAAAGCCCCTACAATTCAGTAGGACAAGCAGAAACTCATTATACATTTATGTTATCTCATTATTGTTAAGATTACTTTGAATGTCTGAAGAAGTTTGAAATTTTTTGCTATATATACTTTTCTCCTGAAGGTATGGCAAATTATGTGCGTCCATTTTTTAAATAAAACAAGGTAAAAAGTTACTTTATATTTAAAATAAAAGAATTTATGTTTAAAACAAAGAAATGCTAAATACTGCTCGTAAGGAAGATCACTCAGTTGGCAGTGCCTGACAAAACTAGTCAGCCCAAATGACTAAATCATTACATCTTTCCTGATTACAATGCTGTGTTCAGAAAGAACATCACCCAGAAGGTGATTTAAAATTTTCAGCAGGAGTATTTGGGTTTTTTGTATAACTCTAATCCACATAAACACTTTGAAATGCAACAGAAGCTGATAGCCATCGTTTCTGTCTTAGGAGAGACCCTAACCTAGTAAGGACCCAGAATTTTTTGTTATATCTTTACTTTCCTACAGCTGATAATGGGAAAATTAATTCAATATTTTATATCCACTGTGAGTCTTGTTCTTCTTATTTTGCTGTGATATTGAAGACATGAATAGCTGGAAAAATAGATGTAATTTATTGATTGATAGAAACAAAAAATCAGGGGAACCTCACACACACTGATACCACCCATCTTTGCTGTATCAAGAAAGTAGCTTGAAATTTGAAGGTGTTCCATGGAGTTTACATCTGGCCTTTAGGCTCTGGAACTCACTGAGTTCTCAAACTCTCAAAGACATCCTATCTGTTTACTCTATGGGTTCAGTATAAAGACCCCCATTTTTCCCTGTGCTCGGGGAAGAATCTCACTGATAGAGAAATGTGATTCCAGTTTTTCATTTGCCAAGTGTATTTTTAACTATTTATTTTTGAGTGGCTGCTTTGCACTTTGCTTTAGTGTTATTTTTATAAAGATAATTTGTAGCTGTGTAAAAGGTGCTGAGGATGCACTTCCAGAACCCTTTTGTACATATGCAAAAATAATGAATAAATAAATAAATGCTCCTTTCACATGACCTCATCAAGAGCAAAGCCAAATTCTAGCAAGAGAAAGCCAGCTGAGCAGAATTTTCCAAGTGCCTGTATTACAACATTATTTCTATTCCCATTGCATCTCAAGGCCATAGTCACAGGCTGGGACATTACAATGCTAAGTGCCACACAAAAATAAAAAAGGATGCCTTTGTTCCAAGGGGCTTTTACAGCAGCAGTGGTAGAAACAGAGCAATGTCTGTCAGTAAGACCCAGGGACATTTTTCTGAGTGTGGAAGTGTGTATCAGCAGTTTCTTTTTGTGTTGGCTCGAGGACAGATGGGGTAGGTGTGATGACATCTGAAGTTCCATTTCAGATGGCTGTGTAAAAACTCATAAATGCCTCAGAAGAACCAAGCTGTACACTTGCTGTGCTTTGAAGAGGTAAGTTAAAAACCGAATGTTAATCAGCCAGCTATGAAGCAGCAGAGATGAAGTGGGGACAGTCAACTCAGGTTTTCAAGTCAGCATTGCTGAGGCATTTTGCTTATGTACACACTTGTGATCGTGTTTTCTGTGTCTACAACCATCTGAAATTTTGCATAGCTGCAGTCTGAACATCTGCATAAATCTGAATGAAAGATTTAAAAAACAAATAAGAAGATTATGTAGCAAAACCACATTTTTGTTGCAGCACTTTGGAGCTCAGACACAAAAAATCAGACATATTATATGAAGCTAACAATATAAAATTGTGTTTTCAATACATATAATCCATCTGGACATTAATTTTTATCACCTGTATCTTCAGGACTGGACTGAAGGCAGCACACTACTAGGAACAAGGAAATCATTATGTATTGTTAGGCTAGTACTGAAGATGCTGCATAGTTCCCGAAAATGGACAGTGAGGACACACATTTGTGGAGGTACAGGCAAATGGACTCATCTCTCAGATCTCATAGTTGTGGTTACACATTGCTGGAGCCCCAAGGTTTCACTAGCCTGGAAGTGACAGCTGTGCTTTTGTTGAGAGATCCCTGTGGCAACTGGCAGACCCTAAATTTGCAGGAGTGCAGGAGAATTCAGGGTCCTGTACACTGAACTTTTCCTCATGCAGTCATGCTCTGGCCATTTCTGCATCTCAAGTCTTTTGTGATTCCCTTCCAGGCTGTGGTTGTGCCCTGCCACGTGCCCTTCCTTGTGTACTCACCTGAAGTTAGAGAAATGCACATGACCTGAGGCCACATAGGAGGAAAATTAATATAAAGTGATTTTACATATTGATTTTCCCTTGGCAAGAAGGACACATTGTTGAAATCACACACACATGTCCTGCTTACTTCATCTCCTATGACTTTGGGGGAATAACATTAACAGAGAGGCAGAGAAATGAATCTGAGATCTGGGAAACTTGAGAGTAGGGAAGAGCTAGAAAGGGAACTGCAGCTTTAAATTGCTGCCTCTTTGCTGTACATTACTAGCACCTAAAGTCCTAAGTGACGCTGGGCCCTATTTCAAGGAAGTACAATGAAATGCAACACAGATTACACAAAATTTTGATTTTCACCTGATTGGATAAAATGGAAGTATTTTCAGATTTACCAGAATGAGAATGTTTTTGTTCAACTGAACCAAAGTATTTCATGTTAGATCAGAGGAGAACATATCTGGGCTGCCAATACTTATGTTCTACATCAGCCAGTTTAGATCAGGATCTTTGCCTAAATTAAACCCTGGTACTGTACCATGATGTGCCTGTAGACTGCACCAGCCCTGACAATTTTGTTAGCTGGAGTGTGTTTGGAGTGAAGGGGATCAGGGGAAGAGAACCCTTGGGCAATTCAGCTGGGCACTATTCCATCCAAACTTTTCAGTGAAATTGAAATGCAGCTGGAATTAGCTTTTTGAATGCTGGAAGTGCAGCTGGGAAGTAACTGGTGGGTTAAAACTGCAGATGAAAAGCCATGGGCACTTGCAGCAATTAAGCAGTCTGGAGTCTTCCAGAGAATGAGCAAAGAACCACACATTTTAAATACAGTGAAAATATCAGGCAAATATATCTCTGCAGTCTTTTCCTGGCACTTTATTTCATCAACCAGCTAGTAATACTAGTGTTCAGAGCTTACACATAATTTTTTCCCAATGATTTTTTTTAAAAAAGAGGTAATTTTAAAAATTAGGGTTGAAATGAATAACTCACAAGCCAACATCAGTAGGCCCCTATTTCAGGGTGTCAATTACATGGCTACTATTGTACTGCTGGGTGGCTGACAATATGCAGTTGAATTATAACAATATGCTATTAAAATCACTACTGGCCTCCTTTGCTTCTTCCTCTATTAGCTTCTATTGTCTTTAACATAAGCCCTGGTAATTCTTTCACTGATTTGAATAAATAATAATTACAGTTCAGTAATCCTTGTTATAGCATTACCTAATTAGTCTCTGTAGCTGACTTAAGGTTTAAATCATGAAGAGAGAAATGAATTAAATATAGGATAAATAAAACCCTCACATGAGGCAGCTTTCTCTCCAACATCATATAAATGTTTTTCAAGGAACTATGGTGAAAAATTAAAAAGCATTTTAACTTATTTTTCTGGACAGCTGCCTACTCTTAATTTGTTGACATTTTAATTTTGCTCTCTTGGTTCTCAAGTGGAAGATGGACCATGTCTTGAAATGTAGGTAACATTTTTAGCTTTAGGTAATCTTCTCCTAGGAATGATGCTGCATGCATAAAACTTCCAACATCCAACAGCCCAAACTAAACTCTTCTATGAGTGTATTAAAGTCAATGGAGTTAAACACAAATGAATTTGGCCCAATAAAGTATTCTGGAGAACAGAGCAAAGCCTATCAGACTACATACAAGAAAATAGAATACCAGAGCTGCAGAGTTAGGCAATTTAATTCTATTTTCATTTTGGCTTGAAAGCTTCTCACTTGCTAGTTTCTATTCTGCATAGCTTTTTATACGACAGCCATCACCACAACATCTGAGTACCTTCCAATAATGCATTAAATAGTGTGACTAACATCTGGTCCAAGTTTGTTTTCTCATCTTCTCTAATGTTCTGGGAAGTTCTGTTTATAATAAATAATTATTGTGAGGAAAGACATTTGTCCCTTAAGACACTAAAGAACAGAAGCAGCATTTTTTACACAGACAATCAAATACTTAGAGGAAAACACACCTATTTTCTACAATTCAGAAATACAGCCTTATATATTAAAAAAGTACTTTCCACAGATGTCTCAGAAAGAATACTTTGCAACACTAATGCATTCCTAATGTCCTCTGTACACAGGATTGTGTCAAGGCAAAGTCTTGGGAGAAGGTGTGTTGTCAAACTGGTATAGGAATCAAAGTGGCTCCCATCCTTGTGGAAAATGCTTGGCCATTTCTGAGAGTGGCAAGATGAGAGCAGAGCAGGAGGGGAGAGTTTAAGGCTTGGATCATGGCTGATCCAGGGCCAGCTGGAGTAGACAGCAGGAGTCTCCACATGGCTCCTCTTCCTCCAGAATGGGAAGGAGTTGAGTAAAACATTCACACAAATGATATCAGAAATAAAGAACTTGGGATTTGAGCAATCCCCTTATGAATGAGCAGTATGCTTTGCTCATGACACAAAGAGAAATCTAAAAAAAATTAAAAAGAAAGATGAAGAAATGATCAGAGAGAACAGAAATACCATGCTGTACAAAGTGGCTTAAAGCCAAGTATGCATTGAAACCCCAGGCACAGTTCTTTTGATACATCTAAATGGATAAATCATGCTGTTGTTTGATCATCTACATTTGAATCTTATACTTCAAATTCAGAAGAATCTTAGCAAACTTAGGAGTTGTTACTCCCTAATTTGAATTCAATTGAGTAACATCTGTGCTGAGAAGATAATTGCACAGATTTTTCAGTGGCCTTTATATGAAGTATTTCATCTTTTCCATTTAAGAAATGAGGCTTTTGTTAGCTCTGCAGAAACCATGGTTCAAATTCATGTCTATCATTAGCATCTTCTTTCTGTTTGTTGTTGTTTTTCCATCAGGTGTTTATGTGAGTTTGATTCCATCTTGTTACATAGTAATGCAAGATAACAACCCCAGTTTTTGTTCCAGCTCCTTCATCACATACTGCCTCTTCCTGCAGTGTAGGTGCTCCTGCAAGTCCCATCTCTGTTTTTGCAGAAGTTTCTGTTCACTTTGGATTCTCTGTGATACAATATTTTTAGTAAGATTTTTTTAAAAATCAGGAAGTTAAACAAAAAATAAAGGTAGAACTGGAAATCTGAAATACAAGATGAAGTTGCCTCCAAATTAATCAATCTTGGAACAGTGTCTGGGTATGGCTCAAATCACTTTGATGAACTGACCCCTTAAGGGGTGGATTGATACAAGTTTTTTCATCAGGCAGTTCACACTGAATAATTGACATCTCTGAAGGCCTGTGTGTGTGTTCTGCTAGCAGGCAAGACCAGTCCAGCTTCTGAGAAGGTGGTCAGGGGGTCAGGAATATCAGTGACACAAGGAAATGGGAGCTGATGGAATAACATGAACGTAGTGACAGCAATGGCTTATTACCTGGTGCTGAACAGAAACTATAAGCTCACCTCAGTTACACTACTGGAACTCCAATGGTGCCATAAAGCACAGAAACTTGCCAGTGACTAGAATCTTTCAGTCAGTAGTTTCAAATGATATGTGAAATGTAGTTCAGAGAAGGTGGGATTTATTTCAGTAGATCCCATACCTTTGAATCTTAATTTTATCACTGAAGCCGTAGACAAGACCAGTCTTTGTAGACATCTGTAAAAACTGCTATAAATGTTGTGGTCAAATGAGACCAGACCCTGCTGTTTGGTAACATGAATCTCCTCCTCTTCACTCCCGAGGGAGCTGCAAACATAGAATAAAAATCTTACTCACAGAATCAAACTTATAGTAATTTCATGCCTATAATGCTCACTGGAGTATAAGGCACACTTCTGGGTTGTTGGCAATTTTCTGTATTTTGTCCATATGTAAGGCACACCGGCCTATAAGGAGAATTTTTTTTTTTTGCAGCAAGGATCCCCCGCGCAGTGGCTGCTGGCCGCTGACTCCATCCGTGGCTCTTGTGGCTCGCACTTCCAGGTTGGCAAATTTCCGAACTTTGACAAACATAAGGCGCACCGGCCTATAAGGCGAGCTTCCGGATTTCAATCAAAATTTTAGTCAAAAGGGTAAGCCTTATACACGTGAAGGTACTGTACTCACTTTTAGCTTGGTGTGGTTTTCCTGTTTTATAGTTCTCTCTTTTTTTTGTTAGAAAAATTCCTTCTTCTCTTTTCTCTAAGAGTTGTATTGATTATATGTTCTAGAAAGAAAGAGCCACTGTTGCATCCTGCATTGTTTTTGTCTGGGTGTTTGCTGGCAAATGATCCAGATGAAATTCTTAAAATAAACTGAATTTGAAAGTATAGAGCTACAGGCAGGAGCATTTAAAGAAATGATTAGAAGTAATTTTGAAAATGCAAAGACATGAAAATAAACAAATCAGTCAGCCTAAATTGGCTTTGATCCCCTATGCTCCAGCATTGCTTTTTGATCTGTGGCTTTTCAGTGAGGTAGAAGAATTTTTTTTTCAAAAATATTCCTATAATTTAGGCACTGTAATAACCTGCAATCTACAGGCTTTCAGGACTCAGAGAGGTTAGGTAACCACCTTTTGTTCAGCTTCTCATTCTCTATCATTTTCATCCTAAGCACCTAAGACAGAATGTCACAGAAATCTATGGGTTGATTTCTATTTGAGCTGATTTAAACAATGCTAAGTGCTGCAAATGTGTCTATTACGATCTTTAATGATTTCCATAATGAGCAAGAGTATATCAGTGATTTACACCTCTTCTGTTACCATCATCCATGCTAAGAAAGAACTCCAAAATCATCTCCATCTCTTGTCAAAAGCATTTTATTTTCACGTGTTCCATATAAAATTTGTTGATGATTTGTAAAATGCAAATGAACTGTGGCCAGGTTGATAGATTTATCTTACCATAATATTATGACAGTTTACTTAATCATTTTATTGTGTGAACTGTGAAGATTGCTGCTGCTGTGGAAACACAGCAGAAGGCTGCAAGAATGCACAAAGGCAGTCAGCACCTGTGGAAGGTAAAGATAGAATGCTTTGTGTTGCTGCTGAAGTCTTAAGGGGGGAAAAGGGATAATCTAAAAAATCCCCCAAAGACTCATTAAGAAGGATTCTATTTGCACATTAGGGTATTGTGCTAAATTTACTTACTAATTTTGATGTCAACAGCGACCAGTACTAATGAAAAGCTCATGCAACACCACAAATTTAGTAAAATAAAAATAAAAAAACATTTTAAGGAGTTAGATTACACCAAACTGTAATTACTAATTCAACATTACACAAGACTGTAATTAACAGTTCAGTGTTACAAACACTTTCAAAAGGCAACTGATGACACATTTACACAAACACCATTGCTAGCAAAGTTTTGATACCGTATGTTTTCTTTCCTTTTGCTTGTGGTTCAAATGGCTTAGGTAAACTGAATGCAGTAGGGAAATCTAGCCAGGTTACTGCTCTCTACTGTGTCCCAGTTCAAGACAGGTTTTAACATGCTGTTTAAATTCACCTTTGTCAAAAAATAAATTTCCTAGATGTATGTTTGACAGCCATGTGTGCTAAGACCCCATTTCTTACAGCAGCACACTCATGAATATTTTCCTGACTTAAAGCCACAAAGATACAATCTTAATTTTAAACCCCTTCTGAGCAAGACAAATAAGAATTCAGATTCATCTCACTAACAGGAATCTTATAATGCAAACCACACTTCTCTCTAAAACAAATCCAGTAAAAGGAGGCTAGTTTTATTCACATGTAGTCAGGCCCTATGGAGAGACTACTCTGCAGATTCAGGGCTGATCTCATTCTATAAAACTGTGAATTCCCTGGACCTTCTAATTGTATTTTAGAAAGATGGCAAGGGATACCAGTCTTAACAGGAAGTCATTGATTATGTAAGCTGAATAACAAATCAGAAGCATAAGAGGAGCTCATCAAAATAAGGACAGCTGGGAGGCCAGTGGCAGGATTATCTAATGTAGTAGACTGCGCAAACCCCGAACTCAAATAAATAGTTCACAGGGAGATGCTAACCCTGACACCTTCTAGATTCTGCTGTGGGCCTTCAATTCTGCTGAGCAATGCATGGCACCATTTGCCTGAGAGCCGTGGCAGGGCATGTGGACCTATTTACCAAAGTAAATTAGAAAGATAAAAAACCTCAGTGCTTAACAGGAACCATCCTTGCTGCAGGAAGGGTGAAGACTCACAGGACTCAAATCTGTCTCTACCTCCTTTCCATTTCTCTTTGCAATTTCAGGGTGAGCTGGTTGGACAGCATGGGCTCAAGGATCACCATTATCAATAAGGTGCAGTTCTTACCTGTGGGATTGGATCAGGAAAGAGGAATACCTGTTTCAGATGGATCCCATGAGACTGCAGTGGGAAGGTTTCAGAGAGTATCATGCTGTTACAGTGCTGCCCTCACTGATTTACTGCCTCAGCTTGTACTGTAGAAGTCTCTGATCCTAAATTGCATCACTTTGCAATGCAGCATTTGTACGTGTTTGTTGCTGCATCATGCTGCAGCTTTTGTGCTTCTGGCTCAGAGATAGCCCCATTCTGGTGAGCAATGATGTAACTTCAGCCAATCATCCCTGTGTCCATTGAGTTGTAGTTGTCTGATACAGGTGGGAAGGCAGACATCAGAGATGTCCCGGTTGGGAAACCTCCTTAGGTCATCATGCTGGAACAGCAGGTCCCCTCAGCAAATCTAAATTACCTCTCTGCTGCCTTCTAAATCTAAGTAAGTACAGTAATTTTACGATTATAAGC
>VRYO01001463.1:89973677-90010459 GCA_009812075.1 Sialia sialis | reverse complement strand
CTCTTTCTCATTTGTTTATATGCTACTTTTTACTACTGATTTTCTAAACCTATGCACAAAGTTTTGTCAAGGAAAGCAGGAGAAATATATGAAATTCGGAGGTGGTAAAAATGAAGTTGAAAAGAAACTTCATGTTTGAATTTACATGGAACACAACTAATGCCTAAATTTTAATCTGAGCTTTTATTTCTACACTAGAAATAGGGATAGACAGCACACCGCCACCTTTTTCCAAGGATGGGTTACTTTCAGCTCAGAGTGGGTTTGGCCTACAATTCAGGGTTCAAATATCTACAAGCTTAGAGGCTCATGAGATCTGGATATCAGAATGCTGATCAGTTCTAGGCTATCCTTCAACTTAACAGAGATAAAGAAGCAAAGCATGGCAGGGAAGGTTTTGCAATTTAATAAATAAAGAAGCACTGTGTGAGTTTTTATATCTAGCCATCACTAAACCAAAGTCTCATCTGTTCAAAATGCAAATTATACCAGTGGCCACATACTGGCTAATGTGAATAAATCTTCCTATTCTACCCATTTTCAAGAGATCACATACTGCACCTTTGTGAGTTGCATTCCTTTATGGTCTAACTGCACCTGAACCAGCAGAGTTGCATGACACACTTACTCCTTTGCAGTACTGCTAAAAGAAGGAATAATTTATGCCAGGGGAGTGTGTTCGCTGAGCAGCTCCATTTCCCATGCACGTGTGTGCAAATCACATCAGCGTCCCCTGCAGCCAGGCTCCACTGACACCTCTCTGACAGCAAGGGACAACCTGCAGCTGGCAGCCTCCAAAAGCAGCAGCACTGGTGAACTCAGGCTTTAGAGGTGTCTGGACTAAGGGTTTCTAGGCAAGAGCATCCTCTCTAAACCAGGAATCAGCCTATTGTTTTTAATTAC
The DNA here is from genome assembly GCA_009812075.1 of Sialia sialis. Taxonomy (NCBI): domain Eukaryota; kingdom Metazoa; phylum Chordata; class Aves; order Passeriformes; family Turdidae; genus Sialia; species Sialia sialis. The sequence goes on along the minus strand of VRYO01001463.1, from coordinate 90,009,556 downwards.
AGTCAGTTGACAAGGCCAGAAAATGTAGGACTCCAATGCAAAATACATGCTGCAAACTACTTTCTGGCTGCAACCCAGAATGCTCCCTCACACATACTGTCATTTTATTTAAAAAATACGTGGTTGAGTGATCATCTAGAAATTTGTCTAGCTTTCATTTGGTTATTTTTTCAGACTTCCTTTGCACAAAACACTTCACATACTTGTGCATAAGCAAAACATTTTGTCTCTTTTGTTAAGACACTGTGAAATACTATCACATACTCACCTATAGTCTATTTTTTAAACTGTTCCAATGAATAACAGGAATAAAAATCTGAAAGTCCTTAAAACCCAGACATTAAGAAATATGCTTATCATGACAAATCTTTACTGAAAAATTAAAGTTTTATTGAGTGAAATAATTGCTTTTACATGAGTACTTCATTATTTCAGATAGGAATGGTTATATTTTTGCTATTTGCTACCATGACATAGTTTTCTTGTCTGCAAGATTATGGTAGATTTCATCGTTCCACTCATGAAATAAACACAAACAAAAAGAAATTCCCACACAATGACTTCTCCTCATCTAAAAAAGACAGTTATAGAAGGCAAAGTTACAGCAGCCAAACTCCTCTTATAAAACTCATGTTAGATTTGGTAAGCCTCAACTAGATCTGGAATTTAAAATTTGTGGTGACAAAGTAAAAAGTAAAGCAATATATTATTACAACCTCATTTTTTTCATGTTTGTTGAATTGAGAATTTCACTCTACGTGTCCATAATTCACAGGAGCGTACATACACATTCTTCACATCCTATCTCTCTTTGTGCATTATTTCTACAATCTCTTGTAGAGTATCTACAGCTGTTTGCCCTCTCCATCCAAGCCCTATTGTGTGATCAATCCTTTTCCTCCATTTTATTATTTTTTAAAAATCCCTTTCTCCCCACCACATTTTCAGCACCTTCATTAAATATCTGCATGATCCATGCAGCCTCACTGACCTGGTTTTATTATTGTGTTTAATTACTGAAGCAAACAAAAAAGTCATTTACAGAGAGAGATTTGCAGCTGACCCTGGAAGTGCCCCAAAATGTTTCAGCCTTAGAATTTAATTCTTTGCTGAAAGAAAATAAGCTCTATCTAGTTTTATTGCAGTAATAATGTTTCTTAGAGTCACTCAGTTTTCCTAAGTAAAAGATGGGACACTGATGTAAAGAGCATCAGCATGAAGACCTCCAGGAGCTGCAAGGAGCCTTCTGTGAGGACAGCAAAATCCTGAGGTCCCTGCTTATATCTGGTAGGACATCTGAAGTAAGAGACTCCAAAGTTTTGCCCTACTAGGCGATATGAAGAACCCAATGTAATGGGCGAACTGTTAAAACAGCATCATTATTAATAATAATGATTTATCTGAGAGCACCTCTTTTTCTTGGAATGAAGAAAGAAGGACATGAAAAAGGCCACAGGTCTTAAGGAAGTAAAAGATTCAGTAAAAGGTGTTTAAAACAAAAATGTATTCTTGCAATAAAAAAGCTCTAGGCTGTAGTTTGGGATGGCTGCAGCAAGTGGGTGAGGTAGGTGCCGCTGCTATGGCAGAGGGAAATGATGAGTGGCTGCTCAGTCCAGCAATGTCAGGCCATGTGCTTAACAGAGCTAAAATCCATACAGTCTATGCCAAGTTTAAATTAAATATTCTCTGGAATCTACTGCACTCGTGTGCAGCAGACAATTCAAACAGAAATATTAGAATGCATAGAATAAATTCACGTTTATCAGGGCACATCCATGTAATATATAAACTAACAATAATCAAGTGTAACACCTCAGATGTGCTGTCAGGACCAATAAAAATGATGAAGTGATTTCCATGGCCATAGGAGTACAGTCTTGTGTGGTCACATGGCTTATCAATGAATGACACTAATAAGAATCTATTTCTAAATGCTTCATCCTACCTCAAAGTGAAAAAGAAGACGCAGTAGAAAAGGTTCAGGCAAGTGCAATGGCTGGTGGTGAGCATGGAAAGCCTGCTGCCTAAGGAGAGATCAAATAGACTAGGATGCTCAGCTTGGACAAAAGGCAGCTGAGGAGAAGTATGAGGGGTGAAACCATGACATTGACATCTCCAAGGACAGATAAAGTTCTGAGGAGTGTTGAGCAAACAGTGTGCCATCATACCTCAGAACTGCTTTCCTTATTGGAGTAAGTAGGGCAGATGTAACAAGTATCTCGGGGGTTTTTAAAACAAGCTGACCTTTCCCACCAAGTATAGTATTAAATTGTGGCACTCTATTCTGTGGGAATGTATAGATGCCAAGACTATGAGTGGGTTAAGCACTTGAAGGAATTTAAAGGAATTTAAAGAAGTCCATAGGCAAGGATCAAACCCACAGACACAACCCCCATCTCAAGAGATCTCCAAACTGCAGATTGCCATGCATTAGGAGGTATATGAGGAGCTCTACATACATCTGGGCTGTTCATATGCCTTTTTTGTGTGCATCCACTACAGCTCTGAGGTTAGACAGACCCAGCAAACCTCCCACCTGGCCCAGGGTCAGCGTAAAGCATAGCACCGCTTTTTTAAAGTAAGTAGCTTTTGAATTCAAAACCACATAAAATCTAGCTGTCCACCTAAGATTTCCTGAGTCACATTGCTCCTTCTGTCCTTTGAGTGAGGCAGAGGATTATCTAATATGTTGTAATTAAATCAGAAATGCAGTTACTGTTGTCAAGACATGAGTCATTTTTTCATGCACAGATCTGATTCCAGTGACACAGTTGCAAAAGCATCTTTTCAAACTCTGTAATGCTGGATTAATTTTTTCTTCTGGGCTAAGCTGTCAGCAAAATCTGCTTAGCAGTGAGTGGCAATCAATCCATCCTTGTCTCTCAACAAGTTAAAGAGTTTTGACATAGTGTGGTTCTCATCTAGAGGTTTGCTTATGAAAAGAAAATTCAAATGCTTTTTGAAAGCGTACTTTTAATAAAACCATCCACTTTTAGAAAGAAAAGCTCTATCTGAAGAAGTAGGCTGTTTGCCTAAGCACCTCTTGAAATTTCAGTAATTTTGCCATGCATGCACTCGGGAAGATGCATTTCTTCAGTTTCATTTGACATTCTTGACATTTTTCACTCCCTAATGCAGAAATCAGTGTCAGCCAGGACTTGCCAGGAAATATACCCACTGGTACATGGAACACCATCTCTGTGAAGTATTAGCTGTGCAGCTACTGGTTGCTTATCTCTTTTGTTACTTGAACAACAAGGATTATGAATTATTCAGCAACGGTATGAAATAGATAAATATGAGACATTTCCCAGATTTCATAAAAGTTAAAACAGTGGCATAGAAGAAAGAGACTACATTATGCAGAAAAAAAAAATGAGATCGGTATGAGGCAAGTATTTCTTAACAAAGAAGCCTATTAAATGGCTGAAAAGTCCCTTGTGGGAAGAGGTGGAGGCCTCATCACTTTAGATATTTAAAACCAGACTAGACAAAGCATTCATCTCTACAGCAGCAGAGGAAATGGATAAAATTACTTATTAGGCTTCTTCCTATCTATCTCTGATTTCTACAATTAAATACATTTTTAAGAATGCAAACCACATTTGTATAGCAAAAGGCAGAAAAGCAAAAAAAATTGCTTGCTAGTTGTAGTGTTGCCTAGCACAATGAAACTTGATTGAAAATTAAATTTATGCTAGCAATCCAGACTGCAAGATGACTTCTCTTCGTTTAAGGTCTAACACTGAAAGCTTTGCTCCTGTCACACGTGTCTCTAAAAAGATGTGATTTACTGTCCCCAGACTGGGGATTTATTCTTTGTGCCAGAACTCTTTGTGAACTGTGACGGTTCAACTTTGACAGAGGTGGCAGATGCAAAAGGAAGAATGGTACCATACAGAAAAGGTGTGGACTACGGGGTCTGTGCCTAAAGTCTGGCAGACTTATGACTCCCTTAGGAAACTCCAGCACTAAATATTTACTGATGCCACTCAAAGGATAATATCTAGTCTGCTAGTATGAAATACTCTTTTTATCACTTTGAATATCTTAAAATTATTTCAAAATTCTCAGTTCTTTTCAAAATTTTTTCTTTTTCTCTCTCTTTTTTTTTTTTTTTTTTTAATTCTTGAAGGCACTACTCTATTTAAAATAAAGTGCAGTCTTGCTTCATAGAAATAAACATGAAGAAATGGAAAAATCCCAACCATGAGAAACCTTAGGATAATCAAAATGTTTAACACTGTGGATCTTTCATTCCACCCATCATCCATGCAGGAAGATGAAATCATGGTGTGGAACTCCTGTACAAGAAATCAAGATGCACAGCTGAAGTGAACTGTCCCAGAGGTAATGCAGGGGTGGGTGTTGAGCCATGGTGGCCCTCAGGCTTGGGACAGCCTCTCAGTAATTTTGAACCAGCCAAGACAAGGCAGGATATAGCCATATGTTTTCCTTGCTTTGACATCAAAACTGTTTTAACAACGTGCTGCCATTTACCCACTGCACCCTGTTCACTCTTGCATCCTGGCTGCAATTTGCCATTCTTTCAGTATTAGCCTTGCTGTGCTGGACTGGGCTGCAAACTCAGTGTAGTAGAAAAGGTTGCTTCATTTTAAAACACTGTTTATCCACAGCGTCATGTAGACTTGTTTCATGAGAGGGGGCAGAAAAGTAAGAGGAATAAGTGACTTGAATCTACCACTAGAACTGGTTAAAACTAAGGAAAACAATGGCCCTATAACCAATAACAAGGAACTCTCTCAAAAACATCATGCACCTTCCTGTGAACCTCCTCAGCTCCTCTTCCTCAGGTTGAAGTGTAGCCACTTAGGTGCAAAGCTCTGTTTTCCTGTTCTGTGCTTGTCTATCTGGCTGTGTGCTGCTGGACTCCACAGAACCAGAGAATTCTCTGAGTTGGAAAGGACCTGCGCGGATCATCGAGTCCAACTTTTAAGTGAATGGTCCATGCAGTGATCAAAGCTATGACCTTGGCATTATCAGCATCATGTGCTAATCACTTACCCATATCTTCAGGTAATCAAGTCTGTTTGGAAGAGTCTATTTTTGGGTACACCATAAAATACCTGAAGTTTGCCAATAATGTTGACAGGATAAGAGTTTGGCTATTTTAAGTGTTTGTCTATTTTAAGTGTTTTATATTAGCATATATAGTTTTGTGGGCCTATAATCAATATAACAGGACCTACCAAAACTCACAATGCAGCTAAATCAAAGACATCAGCCCTTCCTTTAGCCAGTCCTGTAGCTTTAGTTACCATAACAGTGGGAGTGTGCCAAATCTAAAGATCTGTTTAAATTAGAATGAAGTTCAATACTTTGCCATTTGGAAAGTACAATAATTTCACTCCTATAAAGTGCACTGGCATATAAGGCGCACTTCTGGTTTGTATCAAAACTTCAGTCAAAAAGGTGTGCCTTATATGCGTGAAATTGCTGTAAATGTACTCAACAGTAATAACAGTAATAACAGTAGTGAATTAATTTAATTACCAAATGAATTTTAAACCCAGAAGGGTCAGTATGAAAAACATTAAACTGTTTGCAGCAGCTCTACCCTGAAATATTTATTCAAAACACAGGCCCTTTGTCCCAGGCATAGACAAAACCCCCTCTCTGCTTTGCTCAGCTCCCCAGTCAGCCCAGTCCAGCCCCAGCCCCATGTCCTATGTAAGTTCCCACAGTCTCTGTTAACCCAGGCTCTGTTAATTGCCCTTTGCACTCTGAGCGCAAGCTGCACCAGAGCTTCATCTCTCACCAAGTCCTGCTCACAGCATGGTCCAGCTCAGCACATCCTTCCTAAGCTGTGCCCAGCAGCTGCTCCTGCATCATCCTGCCCCAGCCCTCAGGGGATACCATGATATCATACTGTAAATGAGCAGCTGGTGAGGATACAGTCTGCATTCATAGGATAAGCAGGAATTAAAAACAAAACAAAAAAATCTCATTTGGACTAAATTAATCCTGTAGTAGTGTATTTCTAGCACTTTGTACTTGGTTGAGTCATGTCTGGGCATAGCAGGAATAAATCCCACTGAAAGAGAATTGCCTTGGTGTGCAGGCAGTATTTTACAACCCCAGGAGCCATTACTTTCCAAGGAGAGAAAAACAGTCAGAGAAAGGGAAGGAAAAGCAAGCATAAAAATATGCAAGTCTCGATTTTAGCCCCATTTACATCGATTTCAGCACAGTTATTTCACTGCAGAGGACACAAGAGTTTTCAGTTCAAAGTCCAAAGGATGGTAGAGAATAAAAATAAGGAAAGAGTAATATCTGAAGTTCTTCTAGTCTCAGTCACACACCAAAAATTCTTCTCCACAAATAATTGAGATTTATCTCTCAGCAATTCTCAATGGCCATTTGTAAGTCATATAGGTATTTTATGACCCCAAAGCTGCAATAGCGTGCTCTGGCTGAGTGGCAGCATAGCTGTAACAATCAATATACTTTTGCACAATTGCATCTTTGAGTGGGTTTGTATTGCAGACCAGCCTGAAATAAAAGCATAAATCTAATGGCCTGGCAGCCTGAAAAGTAGAGAAGTATAACAACAAATGCATTAATTTGTGCTGTGATGTCTAACTGATACCACTGTAATTTTGCTACAGTGACTTTGCTACAGTGCTACGGTGTAATTAGGCTCTGTTTTAAAACAGAGTACAAAATACCTGGTGCTGGAGTTAAGATAATCAGCTGAAAATCAAAAGGAAAAGACAACAGGTAGCACTATAGAGCATGTTGTGCAGAAGTAATTAACATATATCACACATTTGCAAAACCTATATACTCTGTTAGTCAGCCCTTTATTAGAGACACTATATTCAGACAAATTTAACAATTCCTAAAACATATAAACCCCTAACACTACAAATACATCTTTCCAAAAGTTATGAAGTTCTATAAAACCACACAGGTTTCTGTTTTTCTTTCTTTTTGACATGATTGTTGCTGGATACTTAAAATTTATGAGTTCATAGATGAGTGAAACCTTGACTGGAGATGATTCCTCTTCTAACTACATGTTCTTTACCACAAACATTGAAAACAATTACTTAGGAATAGTATTTTCTAGGAATTCTGAAAATATTTTAGGTATAATTATTGTCATTACAGAAACGTCTGAAATATTTCCTTTAATCATTCAACACATAGCTCCATAACGCCATACACTTGAAAACTATAATTTCGCTGTAAGTTTTCTTCTTACATATGTGTCTATATGTACATACACACACATATATATGCACTATTATAAAATGAGTGGCAAGAAAAGCAGGACCTTTACATTTCCACATTTTCTCTGTTTGCAATAGTAATAAAATTTTAGACACTGCCTGTGCCACCTACAAAAATTGAACCAGATTAACTTCAAATCCACTTGATAGGCTCTGCTTTTCCCACTGTCATTTTTTCATTCTTACCAAAGTCTGTTTGCTCTAAGAGTATACTGTTAGCCCATACATTCAATTTTCATGCAACAAATCCTTCTCCCTTTTACACTGCCCTGAAATGACTAAGACTTGTGCCAGACCCAAAAAGCAGGCTTGCACTGCTCAACTCCACCCTGCTGTGCACAAGAAAACCAGTTTGCAGCTGTGGTGTTGCTAGACCTAGTTATACATGTGAACATTAAATATTACCTATTTTTGTGTTCTTCCAGTAGCTCAAAAAGCAGCCTAAACCATGCAACATACAAGCAAGCCTTACAGGGCCTGGTTCTATTTATGGAATGGTAAAGTATCAGTAATTCCTCTGAGCTCCACTAATGGAGACATGCTAATTGCCACATCTAGATTGCCATCAACTCACAGCGGTGACAGGGGGAGTTCAGCGTATTAAACATTTTGAAGGACTACACCTTAAACAGAAACCTTCCCAAAGTCACAGTTTCTCCCTACAATGCTCATTCTGTGAACTCAGAACAAAAACAAACATAAAACAAACAAACCCAAAAAACCAACCAAACAAAACCCCAGTTAACCATTTCAATGTTTTTTTCTCAAATTTGCATTAATGATTGAAGACCCATTTTCTAATGGTTGGGAATAAAAGTCTGTCTTGAGAGCAAAAGTCATTAGCCAAATTCTCCAGCACAGCTAGAACAGAGTACATGTGTATGAGGTTGGTCATCCATTAGAAAGGACTGGTAGCTTGGAAATGTCACTAGTGGTGGTGGAAAAGCTGGGAGGGAGGGTAGGCATAAAAAAACATGGCTAGAGAAATCTGCAGAGCTCTGAACTCTCAAAGGGAAACCTAAGGTGTGTACACTGAAATAAGTGCACCTGGAGAACAGCAAACACGTGGCTGGGTCCCCAGAAGTACTCATTAGCAGGAAAATTTCACAGCGCACAGCAACTGTATGACAAGAAAAAAATGGGCTTCTCTTTGGGGAAAGCGTTCTGAAGACAAATTTTTAACATTCAAAAAATATGTTGGCCTCCCACAAGTATTTTTGCTATAACAAGAACTAAAAAAAATTGGTAGTTTGTTTTATTCTTCTTACAATATTAACTAATAGAGTGATTTAATTTATTAAGAATGATGATGGATTATAAATAACAGATATTTCAGAGCATGAGATGCTTTGGGTGAAGAGATGCAGTACTTGCATCTGGAAGGTGTCTGCTACAGTAATTTCTTCTTGGGTGAATCTTACAGCCTGAACTGACTCGATCAAGCCTATACAAAGCAAAGTCCTATGCATCTGAACAGTGGCAGCAGCAGCAGCAGGCACCAAGTTTAGCGATTTTGCTTTATCCCTTTTTAAAATTCAGCCCTTCAAAAATCAAAATGTCATTTTTATTTTCAATTCTTGGCTCAAAAAAAAGCTCAGGGCGAGGGGGGTCAAATTCAGCTGGAAAAAAAGGGACCATGTAATTAGGGCCACTGCTTCCATTTAGTGGGATGGACAGTAAGAATAAATAAGAATACAAAGAATACAAAACCAGGAAAAATCAACTATGCTACACATCTGGTAGTACACCTTAATTTTACTGTATTTGTTATCAAGATGACATGCAGTCTAGAACTTCATGGCAAACACACTGGCAAAAGCCATAAATCATGAGAATAACAAGGCTCGAAGGAACAAGGCTTACAAAGACAACCCCAAGGGTGACTTTCTTGGATACCAGTAAATAAATCCCTAAAGGCAAGGAGCTAAAGTACAGCAGCCCTAGCAACCACACTAGCACCCGAATCGAGGTTTGGAAGAGCAAGGATGTGCAGTTCCACACTGTCCAGTTGTGGGACACAGTTGCAACAGAGTCAAAACTTGTAGGCCTGTAAAATTCCACCACGGGGGTTGAGTTCAGAGTCTGGGGACTTTCTCTTTGTACTTCCATGATTGTTATAACCAGGCAATTGGAAGAGGTGTGAGAAGGGCTAACCAGAGACGCCAGCCTTTTGGGAGTCAGCAGCAGTTCTGTTGGGTTGTCTGGCAGGCACTTCTTTCCCTTTGCCGCACAAGCTAAATTCAGAAGGATGTTGTTGTCATCAGGAAGACTACTAACCTCATCATCTGGCAGGCACGTTTCAAACCTGCAGAAGGGGCACACTATGACTCCTTGTGGGGAATCACCGAAGTCTATGATCTTGCAAAGGCATTTGGCACACACTCTGTGACAACACTCCAGCACTTTTGGTTTTCTCTGCCGCAGGTTGTAGCGGTTGTAGCAGATCTTGCACTCGAGCTCATCTGAGCTCTGCGTCTCCACCGACTCCTCTGGTAGATGGGTGGTCATTTCTTCAGATGGTTTTTAGACTTGTGGAAGGAGAAGTCAAGGGATGAAGAGGTCACTCAGTCTTATTTTAGAACATTTTCCTATCACCCATCTCAAACAGAAAAAGAGGAGATGACATCATCGAAAAGCATCAGTAGACATCATCCATTTTCAGCTTCTGCTAGGGACTGTGCACAGCATGTCCTTTACTCTGAACCAGGTATCCATCTGGAAAAGCCAAAGTGGATTTTTTGTTGAAAGCAAAGGCAAAAACAGGAAAGAAAAGGGGAAGGGGAAAAGGGAAAGGGAGAGAGGAAAATGGAGAGGGAAAGCTTTAGCAAATGAAACACACAATCCTAATTTTATAAGCTCAGCTTCCTTTGCTAAAACTCCCTCTGAGGTAGCTTTTTTCTGTGGCATACGAGGCCTATGTAACAGTAATGTAATGAAACTTAGCATCATGCTGCATGTATTTATTTCAGAGTTGAAGCTCTGAGTGGCTTAGCTCATGAAGTTCTCAGCAGAAGCTGCAATCTAATCACTGATCTATGACCATTTATTTAAACTCTGGTTTCCCAAGGAAATGAGACTTGACACATGGAGCTTTTGGTCTTTCCTGGTAACTTGTGAACCTGCTGTCCAGTTTCCAACAAATCAGCAGAGGAGCCGCAGTACTGAAGACAATTAAGTTGCTAAAAAGAAATGAACACTGGCAATTGGATAGAGGAGAGATATTTATAATAAATAAATATTATCCATTTATCCTGGAGGACAATGGGTGGTCAGCACACCCCAGCCTCTGCTCTGAATGGGCAGCATCCTGCCTGTAGCTCAGCCAGAGAGGAGGGCAACCCAGGGGGTAGCTGATGATACTCTGGGGAAATAAAAAAGTTTAGGGAAGTGAAATGGGTATGAAAGAGGTCCAGTGTTACTACAAAGAGTTATGTAGGGACCTCAGTAAAATCTGCATTAGGTTTTGTTAATTTTTCTGTTTGTGGAGCAGCACATTTCCTTTTCTCTGCCCAGCTGCTGGACATACCACTACAAAAAGAAGTGTTCTTTAGCTTGCAGCAAATGTCTCTTTCAGTATGTGGCTGCTGGGGTGAAAGATAATATGTTTTCCAAGGGCATGCACCAGATGCTCTGGTTTTCAAGGGTGTCATGGCTGTTTCACACCTCAGCTAAGGAGAGGTCTGTGGCACATTTGCCCTGCTGCACTGTCACTCTGCATAGTGGTTTTGCCACCAGACATATCTGCCTCACTTAAACAAATGCCATATTTTGTAACATGACTTCAGGAAACTGTGCATGTACCATAAACAAAGCATTAACCAGGAGTGTGTGCTCTGGGGATCAATAATCACCAGCATTTACAAAACCAGCTTTTATCTGCTAGAAGATAAAAAACTTCTTCCAGAGTCAGGCACATGCTTGCTCATAGAAATTAGGGCAGAACTGCATTTTGCAGGTTTCAAATTCATGCCTTCATTGCTAGAGTAGCAAGGAGTCGGCCACAGTCAAATGATGGGCAAAGTCAGCACTTCTGTCCAGCTGCCTCTTGCATTATCAATAAATATCAGACACACTGATTATGAAAAAGTGGCATATTTCAAGAAACTTATTTATTGACTATTTGTTTTAGTAAATATGTGATTTCTTTCCCTTTCCATTGGGAAGTTAATACTCACTCCTAACATCTTGATTTTTGTTCTTTTTTTTTGAGGACAAGACAGGAAGCAACTCTTTTATGCAATGTACTCTTTCAGTCAATACACTTTACCTGCCAACCATCATGAAGTCTCTTTCATGAGTTTCTTGTTGTTGCTGTGCTTTAAGTATTTTCCATTTCTCCATATCCAGCAGAAGATGGAGAAATATGAGAGAGGTGGATATATAACTTCTACAAACAACATAGTTTGTAAAACTCACCTCCAGGATTTTAAAACAAAGATGCAAACATCAGACAAAGCAGTTACGAAAAAACCATGACAACATAGTGAAAAAACACACATATTTGTCTAAGAATTGTTACAGATGTGGCTCCCTTCCCATTCAATTGCTTCCGTAACTCCTTTCCTGCCTCTTCCAGTTTATGTCTTTAGTGCTCTAAAGGTTTTCATCTCTGCCTTATTGTTGCTTTTATTATTTGTACTGTAGATATATTTGTGGTATGTTGCATCAGGCTAAGTAAACATAAGACTATCCACAATTTTCAAAGTGTACAAGTTATACATCTTCTAAGACACAAAAAGGACATCTTTTACAGAACTTAAAATTTATTCTTTATCCTTTGTTACACTGTGTGCTTCCTTATTAATTTCTACTACTCTTTTTATTCCATTCCAAATACCATCTTCTAGATGCCTTTTAGGTTGATACAAATGTCACGAGATGCTAACTTTCCAAAGGATGAACAAACCACAAAATGGACCAAAAAAGTGAAATGTCAGCCTACACAAAGGCAAAGAACTGCTGTAAAATTAAGAAGCCAAATAAAAAAGCCATGGTTTTGGACTTTCATATCTTGGGAATCATTTGCCTTCTGTACCTGAGGTGAATTAGGATTAGTGACAAGATACTGTTAGTAATCTGCTGGCAAATGTTGTCCTACAACATAAAACTACATTCCTGATTAACCAAAAATCTTCTAAAATGTCTGCCTGCTTCTCATGGAAAATTATGACCTTTCTCTGAAAACTTCCGACTCGAAAAACCTTGATATTTTAGTGTCTATCCTTCTAATTAATATTTCTAGGCTTTTTACAAAATCCAACTCACTTTCCAACCAATTCTATCCTGACATGGATCACCCTGAACCAGTTTTTGAACTGAATGTGTTTTTCTGATTTTATCACCTTTGAATCCCAAAATTTGACATTAATACAAGAAGCAATACCATGTCTCTGAGACTAGCAACGTTCCAGTTGCTAAACTGGGATTATTAGCTCAATTTCCAGAGCACAGTGATCCTCCTATTGTAGTTTGTATCATGAGCTAGTCTACAATTTTTTTCAAACTCTTTTTTTAATATAATGCACTGTACAAGAAAGAGCAACTTTTATCATCTTTCTAACTTCAGTCTTTAAAAAAATGTCCATCTGTAATAAAACATTATTGACTGTTTTTTCTTCAGCTAACTTTAGATGTTGGATTTCCCCTTACATGTTTTAGTGTGAATACGGCTTATTAGGATTCGTTATTTATACATCTTTTCCTTTGAAAATTAAAATTTAATCACTAGTTCCTATTAATGCCTTTCATGCATTTTTTACCCTCTCAGCTCTGGGGTGGTTTTAGATGCTTCCTCTCTCTTTTTTGCTTTCCTGATTTGTTATGGAAATTTTTCCTTCTCAATAGCCACTTTCCTACTCTTTTTTTTTTTCTCTCCTGGGAACTGCCACCTTTTTGGGTTTAATTAATGCTGTCCTGCTATTATATACATCACATACACTATAAAGGTCTCTGATTGGGGTCTTATTAAAAATATATGGAAACTTCAAATTTTTCCTCTTTCTTGAGAAAATGAAGCATTTCTTGAAAAATATGGCCAGCTACTCCTTCAAGCAAATTCTTCTCTATATCAAAGATTTTCTAGCTGGTCTTTTGCATGCTTCCCAGATGAGTATTTACTGGAATAAGGCAGGATAAGGAATTAAAGACAGGAAGAGGTTAACTACTTCCCCTCTGAATCCTGCTCCCTCACCAAAAATGTCACAATTCACATGCTTCTACTTGTTGAGTGTTAAAAACAATATTATTGCTGCAGGAGAAAAAAAGAGATCTTGTCTATATGTTGATTTTTTATCCTCCTCTTTGAGACACTTTTTTAAATGATGCCACAAGAAGGTATGTCCCTATTATGTGCTCAATTCATATTTGGGCTATTTTAAATATTGAGCTGCAACCTGCCTTTCTGACCTTGAAATCCAGGGCAGTCATGATGAATCTAACCTCTTTCACAAGTATGAAATTTGTAGTGACTGGAAAATCAAGGTGAAGGCCCATGTCTAATTTTAAAGCACTGTATTTTTATTAATTCTGGTATTTGCCATGATTTTAAGCTGCTACTTATGTTCAGTTTTTAAGCTGAACTTAGACTTGTCTGCTTGTTTGATATCAAGAGACACAAGTTATAACCAGGGAAATTACAGATTAGGAAAAAAAAATAGTACACAAGGTATTCAAGCACTGAACACATGTAAAGACAAATGTAAATGAAATCTGCAACCTTACAGATATCCTTGTCTGGATACAACTCTGGTCAGGTCATTCTACCTTGGAACTGAGCCCTGCTTTCAGCAAAGGGAACTGGATTTTCCTGGAGATTCTTTCTAAAACAAATTATTCTATGATTCAATGTTTTGCTATCTTGAACTCATTCTATGTGATCTCTTTGAAAAGCTTTATCTCTTACTGAATAAAGAATCAGGCTGACAATTGTTTATGTAGATAAACAGCTCTCCTAGATAATAATTCTTTCATTTAACATATGAATTAATTTTTACAAAACCTAGAGTCCTTCTGCTGTCCTGCCTTCCACAGAATCTATCTGATGGGATCAACAAAATGCAATTGCAGAACATTTCATTCCCGTGAGTATTATGTAGCACACAGCAGCTTTCTGAACAAAATATAAACTACTAGACACATACAATGATGACAATATCCATTGCAATTTATTCAAGAGCAAGCACATCTGTTATCCTATGACAAGCCCTTGCCTTTTGTACGAGTCCTGACTAAGCACTGTAGGAATGAATCCATCATTCCTGCTCCTGCTCGAGCTCTGATTCCCTCCTTCCATCCCAGTGTCACCTGTCCTGTACCTTATGAACGCCTCTACTTGAATTTTTTATTAAAAAAGGAGAAAAGCTGAAGGCAGAGAGGCATCTTCTGGATGGTAGAGGACACAAGCAGTCCTCCATGTGACTGCTGGAGGGCAGACCCAGAACCAGGGTGGATAACTTCTCTTGAGGGCTAGAGGAGGTGACCCACAGGACCAGACTGAACCAATAAGAGCAAGCTCTTACGTATGATCCACACATGGTCAGACGGAGTGCAGTGCATGATCAGCCCAAAAAGGACACTGGCCATTGACTGGTTTTGTACTAATCACTGTTCTGGAGCTGCAGACTTCCTTCCCAGGCATGGAAGGAGAGGTGAATGGGCTATCCAACATGTTATAGCCCTTCTTTGCACTCATCTATCAAACACTGTGTAGACAAAGTGTTCTAATGAGAGGCCTGAAGCAATTACTTGTAGATGGAACTCTCCATATTGGAGCTCAGTCATGCTGACAGGGCAAAGTAGATGGGAAATTTGTGCCATTCTTCCCTAATGGAAGATCATCTTTGCTTAGTTCATCAAATCAACTTTTGATCATTCATCTCTCACACTTTTTTTCTGTGAAGAGAATTCGCCAATATTTCATATGTAACCTAAAACAAATATATGAGCTCAGCAACTTCCATAAGATATCATCCATGGACCTACTCAACATGTGATATTTTTAAAAGGTTTTAAAAGCTTCCTTTAGATACAAGCAGAGCATATTAAGAAAAGAAGATGATAAAAAACTATAGATAGATAAATATATACAGAGAATACAGAGAAACTTACTTTCCACGAAAAAGAACTTGCAAAGGTTCACTTGCAGGGAGCACAAGCAATTCCTTTTCTTCTCTGCATGGGCAAAAACTGGTAGAAAGGAGGGAAACAAAATTAGTAGAGCAGGAATACAGCTGGGAGACTTTTCAGTCTATTTTCTCTGAAAGGGAGGAAGGAGTCCAACTTCTCTAGTTTGGATAGAAATAGCCATATGTTGAGATTTCTGTTTAGAGAAATATAATCGGTAAATCTCATTTACTAAAATTATTTCTGTAACATAATCCAGTTATCTTTACAGATCTGTTGTTGATTTTAAGCCTCTTTCAATATTATGTGCTAAACACTCTGAAGTGCTATTTCTTCTAGCAACCACATATTCACAAATGTTAGCAATTCACTAAAAAAAACCAACCTAAAGGCAGAGCATCGGAAGAGATAAAGCATGCTCTGAAAGAAGAGTTGTAAAAACACATTGAAATACTTCCCTTCACAAATGTCACAGAAGTTCTTTGATAATTTCTACTTTTCCAAACACAGTGCAGTCTCTTCTCCAGCACAGACCAGAAAGCAACCATCTCCTGTGGGCCACTGCATTCAGGTTGGAGGAGCTTTGCTGCATTCTGACTCAGCAGGAAATGACCATCACACTAGATTTTTCCAGCTTGTCCTAAGCACAATGCAAAAAAACCCACCCCAAACTGCTTTACTAATCTGACATTTGAATAGACAACGTTCAAAGTGCCTGCAGCTATCACATGTTCAACCTGTTTCATGCCGCATTTCTGCTAACAGTGGATGGGTTTTAACAATGGGCATTTCCCTGTCAACTCCAATCAATGTGAGACTTTGCACAGGAGTTACAGAATGTGATGTACTGATCCACGCTTGGCTTATGGTCAGCTGTGAAAACTGCTATGAAAAATGCCTCCATTCTTTTCACAAAAACTTAGTTTTCAACTAAGGTATAGGTAATGAGGTTATTCCTCCAATAACTATGTGTGAAAGAGAAACCCCACAACATATACAGCAAAAGTTATGTATTATGGACTGCTGAGACTAATATAAAAGAGAAGCATTCCTATCAGAAGTTGTTACAATATTTCGAGTCTTTGCTGGATCTCGCTAAATCCTCTATGATAACGTCACAAAAATTCAAAACACAGAAAATTATCGTTTTTCATATTTGAAGTGGAAATCACAGGTCTCTAATTATTTAGTATGAGACGTCATGTAATGTTAATGTGCCATCTCATACTAAAAACCCCCAACAAACAGTCTTTATTATTATTATTATTATTCCTCCCCATCCTGTTAAGCAGGGAGATTTTAATGTAACTGGGTTCACTTAATTCAGTGCTCAGCACAAACTCTTAGGGTACTTTTTACATCCTCTGCCTGTACATATTCAATATCATCAGACTCCATTTCCTATTAACAATATAACTTGCAATAGTTTTTTGTTATTTCAATAACTCACATTATGTGTCAGGTAGTAGTGGAAAATGGTATGAATACATAGTAAATGCCTTACTGAAGCCCTACTACTCTCAATTACTTATTTTCTAGCTACAGGCTACGACAGTAGCCTGTGTGAATCCAGCAACAGTGGTATAGAGAAAAAAATGATTTATTATTTAGGCTTGTAGGCAAAAACAAAACCTCTTCCAATATTTCTTAAGAAGAAATTTTCCCTCATATAGAATTCATGAGCTATTTATATAGCAATATGCCAAGTGACTACTCATTGTGACATACGGTTGTGGGTTGCTTTGTAGCTGTTTAAGAATAAAACTAATAAAGGACAAAGGGTTGGAGCTGTTATTAGCAGTCTTGATTTAAACTGGCTTAATTAGATTAAATTGATAAGTAAAAAGAGATGGCTTGAAATTTGTATCTAAAATGGTAATACTTAATTTTGGAAATACGCTAGTTAAACAGAATTAATTCCTTTAAAATTATTTTTAATTCTTTCACAGCCTGCTTACTTGGGCTGTTTAGGCATTTTCTCTTGCAGTTTTCTCACTGCCAGTGGCTTTTCCCTTATGACTCTGAAACCAGTAAGTGATCTACTCCAATTGATGTATATTTCACAACAGAACTCATGACCTTACTGCTATTTCAGGGAAAGGTTAGACATCCTCCTCTTTGGTAGTAGGGGTGGTTTTTGGTAGCTTTATCAAATAAGATAGAGTTCTGCTTCTCTGCTTTAGTGCTTGTGCCCTTTAGGAGCTATTCTGTGAGTTGAATAGACTGTAGGACATTGGTTCTAGAACATGACTTGAAAAGATACAAAATTATAAATAAATAAAAAGCTTCCCAGTATTTCTTAATATAAGCATAAATATTTAATCATATGGCCTACCGATATGTCTAGCATTTATTTTTATATCAGACACTATTAAAAGCCAATACGATTTTGTATTTGTGCTGAGAGCACCATAGAATTTTAATCCTTGCTCTGCTTGCTACTGTATGCTTGAACGTAAGTAATTAAAATAAGTCCAGAAATGCAAGAAAATAACTTCTGTTTTTTAAATAAAAATTACTTCCAATAGAAGATATTAAGTGACATACTCAAAATGTAACATGCCCAAAATATTACAGAATTCTCTCTCTTTGGACATATTTTCTTTACAGTAGAATTTGGAAGAGACCAGGTGAGACAAAATGACAGAAAATTTATCTTGATTACATCATTCAGTGAGAAATTCCTCTCCACACAGGGGAATAATTTTAATGCATTACAATAAGTTCCAATTAACCTTCAAAATAAGATTGAATAGAAAAAAAGTGTGGCATTAGCTTTGTCTTAATGGAGCTGAAAACAATCCCAGAATAGGCTAGAAAATAAGCTGTACTTCTTGCTTTTCCTACTGTCATTAAGAAAAATCCACCTAATACAAGTATGTTTAACTTAGTATATTCAGTTTCAGACATTTTTGAGGATATGGCTATATACAAAGATTTTACTATATTGCCTATTTTATGTTGATAATGCAAACATAAAATAAAATGTGGACATTATACAGGGCAGTATTGATACTGTGTTTGTGTATTCTTTACATAAATTTGCTAACAAGGTTTTCTTCTTTAACTACTGCTCAGAATTTGCATCTTATTCTGTGCAAAATTGAAATGGCAAAAAAAAAACAACTGCAGTTACTTCAGTCACCAGAATATTTTAAAATTCTACTTCAAAATAATCCAAATCCAATACAGATGTCCACTTATAAACAACATCTTCAGACCTGGTCTACTATCATCATGTTCTTTTTGAAACACTGACAACTAAAGTCTGACCCAGTTGATGCTGCAAACAGTCCCAACAGCTTGAAAAGTGAGGGGTCTGAGCAAACAACACTCTAATCTGGATTCAGTAAAGAGTAATTTAAGTATTTCATTTAGTTCCCCTAAAACACACACCTAAAAATAGTTATTTCTGGGATAAAGATTATTCTTGTTTTAGCAATACAGCAAAGCTGGCGTATAACCCCTCCTCAACTGGCATTATTATATCTACTATTATTAACATAATTATCATCACTAGAATTTCAATATAAATAATTTTTTTTTTTTTAATCTTAGAGGTGTATTAAAAACAGAGCAAAAACAAAACCCTCAGATGCTATAAAAAATACGGTATTAGTAAATGTGGTTGACATGACAAAGTTGTATGTCCTTAACTGCATTGATGGGAAATGAAGAATCCTAACAGACAAGTGCCAGTGAGGAGACATTGACAGCAACATGTACTGCCCTCTTGCAAAAGGTTTGTAGAAAAATTCTGTTTTGCCTGATTTGTACAATATGCAAAGGACAGTTACTGCACATACACCCACTGTTCTCAATGCAGGTATGCAAAATAAAATTGTAGGCATTGAACAAGCAGATGGAAAGAGTGAAATTACAGTAATTTCACGACTATAAGGCGCACCCTTTTGACTAAATTTTTGATCAAAACCCGGAAGTGCGCCTTATAATCCGTTGCGCCTTATATACGGACAAAGTTCAGAAATTTGCCAACCCAGAAGTGCGAGCCGTGAGAGCTGCGGCGAGAGCTGTCAGTGGCGGCAGCCGTGCAGGGAGAGCTGGCAGAGGATCCTCACTAGGGGGGGTGGGCACTGTGCGCCTTATAGGCCGGTGCGCCTTATAGGCGTGAAATTACTGTAATTTGTGCCAAATGATAAGCAGAGCTTTAATTCTATTCCTTTAAGGAATACAGGAATCTTACAAGAGCAGCTTTAAATATCTTTGGAAGTATCTTTGTAGCTTCTAGGGATGATCTAGGACTGCCAGAGATCCATGAATTGCTACACCACCAATGTCAGAACTGCTGGAGTATTCTGCTGGTGAGACTTGATTAAGTCCAATTAATGCTTATAAAGCAATTAAACTTCAGGGGGACTGACATGAATTGCTCAGCTTTAGCATGTTATTTAGCAGTGAAATGTGGGGGGTTTTTTACCCATTCTGAACTGTCAGTGAAAGAGTTGAAGTGCTACTAGATGGACTATTTCAAGCAAAGGGCAGAATCCTTATGGGCTGGGAGTCTATATACAGTGCCCTTTGGACTGGGTAAGAGGAGCAGAAGGAAGCTGCAATTTATTCATAGGATGTATCAGAATCCAGTTAAGAATGCAGTGTATCTCCCATCCCTGTGTTTCTGATAGAAACATACTGCCACAGCAGCAGATAATCCAATCAGGTCTAAATCGGATCAATATGAACCTGCAAAAAATCCAAAAATCTGCACGTAGGAAATGTGTTTCAGTAAGAGCTGCATAATTCTATTCTGAGACAAGGGCAGCCTGGACTTTACACATTTTCCATCATTCAAAAGAGTTACACTGGTTAAGTCTCAAAAACTCAATGAAGGGTATGAACTGTCTTTTCTTTGAGCAGAGCTACAGCATTTTGATGTCATCTGCAACCACAGTGGTTGAAAGGTTAAATGAAATGAGCATGTTTGAAGTCTGACAGTCGAGCATATTCAAAATACAAAATATATGAGAGGAAAGCACCACTTCAGACACTTCAGAAGGAACCAAGGTATATTCAGAAACACCGATTGTATATTAAACTAATTAGAAAAGAAACCCCCAACCAACACACAAAACAGAGAGAAAGTACATAAAATTGAATTCTAAAGGTTTAGAAAGCAACACAGTCCATAGAGAGCCATTACACTTCCCTAGTAACCAATAAATTTAGTTTAGTGCAAATTAGTAACTGAGACCAGGTATTTTCTGAACTGGCAATAATTAATGGGGATTTTAGTTTTAAGTGTTTTGCAACATGTACTACAAGACTAGAAAAAATAACACTAACAGGTTACGAATGTCACTTGTTGTAATAAAAATCCCGACATCAGCACAGCAGTACTTCAGCAAGTATTCCCAAGGATATCAGGTTTTCTATACAATATCACAAATGAGCAACTTGGCTAAGGTTTATGGACTAAAGTAGGAAATTAAAAACATTTCTTGGCTTTCCACTGATTAAGAAAAGATTTTTTTGATAGAACAGAAACATAACCAAGAACATTTTAAAATACCAGATGTTTTAAATGACAGCTTTCTTTATTTTAAATAATGAATCTCCTCTGCTCTGCTTTCACTTCAGCAAGTGAATACAAGGCTTCTGAATGTTCTGCTGTGTAACTCTTTTTTCCAAAATGTGATACTAGAAAGATGTGCTAGGAAGTGAACGAATTAACTAGACATTAAGGGATAACACATATTTCACAGTTTTTCATTTCCGGAGTGTCAAATGCATATAATCTCCAAAGACCAAAGATCTAGGAAAAAATCCTATATAGATGTATTCTCTATTCAAAAGCTAAGAAACATTAGGCTTTATTTATGCTATTACTTTTTCATGGAAAGCTCCATGTTTGAAGCACCAGGATAGCACACTGCTGTTTGTCAGCCTACTAAAACAAAGTTCACGAAAGTTAACAACTATTGCACTAACAATCAGTGCAAAAGGCAGCATTCACTGTGAATCTGACTTTCTCACATCTCTGCAAACACCAACCACATAATTTGCAGCAAGTTAAAATACACCTTTTCCCTTGGGCTTGGTTTCTTGACAGAAAGAACTCTCTGTGAAATTGATTAAAATCCAATTCTGCTCCGGAGTTAAATGATTGCAATATTACTTGAGAGCCTCTGAGCTCATATTTGTCCTTCTCTGCTTCTGGAGGACTTTTTCAGAAAGTGCACCCAAAGAAAGTGCACCCTGAGGGGCATTTCTGAGTAATTGTGGTAGATATATTTTGCAACAGCGAGTACATCTACACTTTAAACTGCAGCGCAGTGTTGATATAACTGAGCTGGATTCATATTGGAACTGACCTAGCTATAACAACATGTAGCTCTGGATAAGCTAAATTAATCTGGCTTGTAGGAGACTCAGCCAACCTTATGTACCATTTCCCACTCTATCATCCTGTGCTAATATGCTGAGCTTTGTCTACAACCTGTGCCAATATATCTTGCCTATCTGTAAGGCATCATGGTAGACTGTTAAGCTACAGAAGACTGCACTTTGAAATGTGATAGGAGATATCCTAAAAGACAGTAAAAGTTGTACCTTCCACTCTCAGATATGTCTGTTTGAACTGGATATCTGAGGATTTGTAACCATGGAAAATGGAGACTTTCATCTCCACTTACTAAAAGGTTTATGCAAATGTTGCTATTCACACAATGTCTGTCAGTGCACCTCCATACAGATGCCTTCCAAAGCTTTTTCCTGCCCATAAACACCTTCTGTGTTTGAAGTGGCTTGCCATAGAAGGCTTGAGAAACTTGAATTTTCATTATTTTTCTCCTGAGACACTCCTATTTCTGAGTGGGCTTCACAGAACACTTCAGAGGACAGATAGCAAGACAGAGGTGGATTGAGGGAGAAGCATCTGCTTCAATAGTAAATTTTATGTTAAGTAGATTCACTAGACAGCCTAGTACCCATTTTATCTTATTGATGAAGCATTCCTTATCCACAGCAAAAGGTGATAGTATATCACACTGCCTACGCCAAAATCTCTAGCTTTCAATTGATGCCACTGAATTGCATAAAATCAAAAGCTCTGCACAGCATTTTCAGAGATGTATTTTTGGTATTGTACAGCAATAGAAGCATTCTCTGCTTTATGGTCAGAGTGGTCACAAGTCTTTTGGTAGGAAAAATGGAACATGGCACACAGATAATTCTTTAGACTAAGATCCTCTTGGGTAAATCAAGAGTGATTCAACCAAACAAGATGCAACGCTTAGAAATATGTCAACAAATCACATTGGCTTGTCTTAAAAACCCCTTTGTTTAAGAAAAAAACCCAGTTTTCCTCTTGCTTTCCTTATGGTAGCTCTAAAGATGTGTTAAGAAAAACTTGAGGGATTTGTTTGTCAAAACTTGTCACTGAGTTTAGCTTGTAAAATGACAGCAGGAATTAAATCTTGGATGCAAACACTTTTTCAGGATGCATATGCAGGCCTTTCTCAGGCAAAACACTTATTTATTTGGGTAACAGGGAGAAAGCTGGTAGAATTAAACTATTACTGTATGCTTTTCTTGATTGCTATTTCATAGGATACCTTTTTGACATTTTTAACATTTCTTATTGCCTCATTTATTCAGTTCCTAAATCTGTAATCCCTGCTAAGGCAAAGTCATACTGAATTGACTAGAAAACTGACACAAACAACCATTTATTTCTCCTTGGCTCTGTTACTGAAAAAGAAAAGAAATTGAATTGTCACATTATTAAATCTTGGAAACAACTGTGCTTCATAATATATAACTCCAACCAGGGAACATCATCAGTAAACAACTATGATGGCATCTAGTCATTCATAAAAACCACAGGATACTGTTCCCTTTCCCAAAAAGATAAAGTTATTTTAATACTCTGGGTTGTGCAGAAAGGAGCAGACAAGATCTCAAGGACACTGTTTATGAATACATGAATTGTGGCAGCCCCATTGGCAGGATATCAAGTCTGAAGGACTCACTGATCGAACATTATGTGAATGAAGTATTTGATACACTCACACAGACTCAGTATCACATCCGAATGAGACACTGCAGCCTCTGATGTGTCTCAGATTCTGTGAACACACCAGGTGGAACCACTGGCTTATTACACCAGTGGTTATGAAAGAACTTGAGATCCCACTCACAATCCATTGCAATCCTTAACCATTTTACACTGTAAGATTTTAACTCAGCTACTCAAGGGAAACAAACTAAAGCACTACACATGATTGTCTTTAAAGCCTACAAGGCATCTTACAGCAACACCTTAATAACCACATCATTAAGCACAAGATCTAAATGGAGCAAAAAAAGAACCTTCCAAGTAAATGCTCTGTCTTTTCTCTGTTGCTTATACTTGTGCAAAGACACTGGGCTCAATTCCTTTGTGTTACTGATGCTGCCTGAGTGCAACTGATCACAGAACACAATTTATAAGATTGTTACCTGAGAGTCCTTACAGAGAAGAGTTGTGCCTCAGAGAAAAGAGAGTAGCAGTATGATGAATTGGAAAGACTTTGCTGTAGAGAGTGGACAGAGAGAGCGAAGTGCAAGTGAAGAAAATTTAGGAAAAAGCTTTCTAAATTAGCATGCTAAGGAAACACAGCGGGAAGTGTGTACAGGGGATGAAGGACTGAGTGGAATAAAACCAAGCTGGATACACAAGGTGAATTTGTGGTGGGTTTCAAAGAAGCAGAATGATACACTTCAGGAAGATGGCTAAAAAAAGGTACAAGTGGCTTAGGTAAGAGGAAGTGAAGTGATGGAAGTGTCAAGTCAGCTGGGAAAGTGTAGGTTACAAGGCATATGTTACAAGTGACAGGAATCAAATTAAGGAAGTATTAAGGCACAGACAGAGGTGGGAGGTAAGGAAAATGTGTGTTATACAAGAATAGATGATATGAAAATTTGGTAGTAATCTGAATATGAAAAAAAATGGAGTAATGAAATATACCTTCTGTTGCCCAGCACACTGGTGAGAATGAATGGGATAAATAGTAATAGAATGATAGAAAACAGAAGTATTTGGGATCAAAGTGTAGCACTCATTTTGATACTGAAAATACCAGTAAAATAGCTACAGTGAAATAGCAAACCTCAGGAGAAAGCTGCTATATTTAGTTGTACATTTACTCCTTGAATTGTCAGACCACCACCATGACTTGGTTCATTTAACAGAGAATTCTGCTAAGGGTAAAGGCTGGTGGGGCTCACAGCAGATCCTTCAGTGTTTTTAAAGAAGTTGTATTTTGTCAGAGAAGTATCAAACTGAAAGCACAACTCCTGACCTGTGCTAGAGCTGACAGATGTGCATGATTTTGAGTAACACACCTTCATTCTGTATGTCCAGCAACATTGCAGCAGAGCTGAATGAGAGAGATTACTTGTGGTTCCAGCCTCACACAATCAGCTTAGCACCATAAAGAATGCAACAAGATGAGGTCTGCAAATTGGACAGTTCAGTCTGGGCACTGTATTTTTTTTTAAAGTGGATACATAATCCTCATTGTTTGTGATTGATCCTGTCTCAGCCAACAATTGAGATGACATTTCAATCTCAGGTCCCTGAAGTTCAGAGGTTTACAGACTTCTGATCAGAAAGATACAATGAATGAAATTTTTTCAAGTGTGAGATTATTTAAAACTAACTTTTATGCTCAGAAATGTCCTTTTTTTTGTACCTAGGTGACTTAAAATAATTTTTGACAAACAGAACATGGGTAGTTCAAACAAATGAAGATAAAAGCGGAAGATATGTGAAATTACCATAAACCTATACTATACTAATCTTATCACCTGTGAAGAGAAGTTCATGGAATGTACTCCTGCTTTCAAGTGACAGAATTGCAGAACAATTTACACTGGGAAGGAACCTCTGGGAATCATCTGGTTTAAACCTCACATCTTGAAAAGTCTGGAAGACAATATTGCAGCCTCATGTACAAGAACTTAGAAGAGCTCAACGTGAGATCTTACAGAATGGGAGGGCAATGATGGCACTCCAATCCATGCACTCACAAGCACTGAGACACAGACAACCGAAAGTCTGATCAGCATTGATGATGGAGATGCAGTCTTTGCAATGGTGAACAGGACATGTCTCATCCATTTCGTTTTAGGGTGGCAAACATGTGCTGGTGCTGGATGTGCATTTCTCTTGTTTTCAGGCATGAACAAACAATCTATTCTTCCCACCCACTTCTGTGAGTCATCAGGCTTTACTCACTGACCTGTCTCCTGAAGTGGATGTCCTTGCAAGGTCAAGTAGATGTGGCTGTTATCTTGATGCCCTCTTCTGAGTGCCATTCTCAGGGTCCTTCTCGCATTGTTACTTTGGTGCTTCTACACTCATTCCATCCTATTCTCACCCAGGCACCCACTACAATTCTCAACAAAAGTAGAGACTGGTCTGAAGGGCCTTGTCCATTTGAGCACTATGAACCCTCTTGATGCTGGAGGGCTCACAAAGACCCCAGGCAGTGATTCACAGCAAGGAATGTACAGTAATTTCCCGCGTATAAGGCCAACCTTTTTGACTGAAGTTTTGGTTGGAACCCGGAAGTGCGCCTTATAGGCTGGTGCACCTTATACATGGAAGAAGTTCGGAAATTTGCCAACCCGGAATTGCGAGCTGCGCAGCCAGCCCCCCCACCGCACGGCGCAAGCAGCCTCCCCCCCGCCACTGCACAGCACGGGCACCCCTCCCCACCCCCCGCTGCTGTATGGCGTGGCCAGCCCCCGTGCTGTGCAGCACAGCGCAGCCAGCGGGGGCGCGCGGGCGGCCACAGGAGCCGGCACCCGGGGCAGGAGTGCCAGGCCCGCGGCAAGGGGACGGAGCCTGGGGCTGCGTTTAAAGGCTACTTCGAGATGTGAAAACTGTTTGCAAATTGAGCACCTGACAGTATTCTGTTACTAAGTTGTTACTTTGTTGTGCACAGATCCCCGCTTTAAAAAAAAAAAGAAGTGCGCCTTATATGCCAGTGTGCCTTATAGGCGTGAAATTACTGTACTTTTATTTCAACCACCCATGAACTGCACTATCAAATACATAAAATGTATATGTACCTATTTTAACAGGAACCATCACATTTCCAGGTATTTTACTTTATAACATTATTACATCTTTGATTATTCTGATTTTCAAAAGCAGGTCTAACACACAGTGCAATTTCCAGCAAGTGTTGCAAAGGAGGGAGTGTGCTGCTTTACACACTATGCTTCCATACTTTTAAATCCATTACTATATATTCAGGTAAATGCATAAATAAAAGCTGAAATTGCAGTTTTCACATTGAAAATGAGCAATAGTATCTCTTCATAAAAGAAACCACATCAGATAGAATATTGTTGCTAGTGACTGCTGTTCAACTGGAATAAAACACTGCATTTCTGAAAATGCGAAAAAAAAGAAGTGGAAATTCAAGGCCAGGTTGGATGGAGCTTTGAACAACTTGGTCTAGTGGACAGTGTCCTTGACCTTGGCAGGAGGGGTGGAACTAGATGATCTCTGAAGTCCCTCCAATCCAAACCATTCTATGATTCCATGAAAAGTAGTTCAATGCATTTCTTTAAACACTACGTTTGATAATTGCTTTAATTTACATACATATACATATATAATATGTATGTGTACAATAATGTTTAGCTGGATAATTTTATCTGATATTTGAAGAAAATAACTCGGCCATAGCTGTGCTCTGCAATGAGTATTTGAAAGGCAGTGACATACACATACAAACACAGACATTCCTCGCCTTTAAGCCCACTTCACCAGAGGATACAAGATGTCTCTATTGAAAGTTGATTCAAGACTGAAGAAAAGAAAGATTTAACAGAATTATCAGGGAGTTACTTAAATAAAAGAGAAGCTTTGTTTAAACAATTTAAAGCTGGGACACAATGGCATTATCACAATGCTGGGTATTAATTATTATGTTTGCTCTTTCCGGCCTGTCACAATGATGAACAATAATGATTGCACAATGTGAGATATTCACCATTTAGCTAATTCACTCAGTCTAGGCAGGGGATCAAAGATGTTTCTATATTGTCTATTCCTTACCAACAGCCCTTTTTGGTCCCAGTGTAGCTGAAAGAAACCCAAAATTGGTGTGACCTGTGCATATATTGCCTGTCCTATCTCAGAGCCTAAAAGCCAGCTGCAGGAACACAACAATTTAACTTCAGTCTTTCCTGGGCAGCTGGCACTCTGGAGAGGGAGAACAGAGATCTAGGACTTCAGTTCCCTTTCTCTCAGACTTGCAGCAGACAGAAAAATCAGAGAAAAAACCTCCCTAAGTTTCATGGACATCTGGAGCTGTATGCAAGATGTGAGCTTTGTCAAGTGTCCTCCCTGGAACCAGTGGGTTGAGCTGAACAGACCCCCAATATTTGCCCATTTCCGATCAACACAATTCCCTGTGGTTTCCCCATTATCACTATGCTCATCAGTGAATCTATGATGCTTGCTGTTTGCTGCTTAGCACACTGCATTTCTTTCTGTAGATGGGTGAATAACCATTCATATCTCTGACTAGAGTCTTTCTTTTGCTAGAGATATGCAACTGGATTTGTGTGAGGCAGCTGCTCAGTATTTTTGTGCCAGTCTGAGTGGTCCAGTATGTCATGGTGGACAGATGACGTCAGTTCTGGAGCTGGCAGCACAGGAACTGGGCCACTGCTTAGTGCTATGAATGCTGATGGAATTGCTTTCTCAAGATTTGTTTCTTCTCTCAGAACAATATGATCTTGCAATATATGGGTTCAGTTAGATTTTTTTTTCCTACAAGTCTTTCAGGCTTTGCCCATTATCTGAGCGCTCTGTGCTCCTTCAGTGTATTCTCCAGAAAATTTGACACAGGCATTGCAGTGTGTTTGGTAGTGCAAAATAAGGTATTTCAATAGGCATACTGCCAGGGCAGAGATTTCTTCTCCTCCACATGCCAGTGCAGAAATCCCACTTGTAATTAATAATTCTTCCCAAAAGACCCTTATTGCCCATCCTCCCCACCATAAAAAAGCACAAGCCAACACAAACAAAACCTCCTGCAACACACAGCAAGCCACTCCAATCCATTGCAACTCAAAACCGATGCCAAATTCTATTACCTCCCTCTCTGGAATTTTCTGACATACCCTACTTGTTGCACTTCTGTCTATTTAGACACTGTATTTTTCACAGCAAAATCTATGTTACTGTGTCTTGCCTGTGAAAGTTATTGCTAATGTTTTAGCAGCAAATAATGAATCGAATCCATCAGCTATGTGCATTAATATAATACACACACAAACACATTTGAATTTTAAATTTTATGAATATACAAACATAAAAGCAAGTGTTGATTGAAGTCCACCTGTATCAACCCTCCAAACATTCCCAGACAAATGCAACTCTTCAAACAGGATCAAAGAAGCTCTGAGCCAGCAGTAATGGAGCAATATGAGCCTTACTTTTCAATACAGACAGCCATGTGCTGATCATTGTGCATTTTTTATTTTCCAGTATTTACAATTTCTCATAGCATTATTTTATACCTCTTTTTGATCTTTATCTGTGAATTGGTTGATGTTGCTAATGTGTGAGCAGCAAAATAAAACATAAAGGGTAAATCTTTGAAATAACTTTAAAAAAAATAAATTCTGTTCCAATGAGGATGGCTTTCTTGAATGCAGACGAGACTGTAAGTGAAATAAAAGAGGGGAAAAGCTAAGCATAAAGACGTAACACTGCTAATGAAAGAAGTGCAGAGTGATAGAGTAAAAAAGGAGGAGACATCAAATATGCAGCAAGATTGTTTATTACAAGTTACTATTTTACAGTCAGTGGATAGATAATTCTGGTTTGGACACCTGCATAGAATTATGTCCAGAGCTGTGCTTTACTGATCATACTGTATGAAATTGTTTCTCTTTCTTGAGCAAAAGGCAAACAAAAGGTTACAGGGATGAACGTTTTTGTAAAGTAATCTGCATCACTGAATGCAGAAAATTTCCACACCTGTATCTATGAAGTCCATTTATACCCTTGATCTGTCTGGCAAATATAAATATACATGTCCATATATAGGCATAATTTAAAATACTCTAGCTGTCTTGAGAAGGTACCATGTATAAGTGTGTGAGCATACACGTGTGTGTGTTCTAGAACTACAGAATCTACAGAATTTCAAATACACACACATGCACTATATGAGCTATCTGTATAAGTAACAAACAGTGAGTGAAGCATCCTGTTAATGTTACAAAAACTAAAAATTAATTATAAGACTGGCACAACTGACATTTCCCTTCATGAATAATTTCACTTTACTGAAACAGAAAATAGGCAGACCACTTAATTTTTAAAAGGGCATAAAGTTCAGAAGGCTGTTCAATCTATTCATAGCCATATCTGAATATCAAAACTGCACTTAGAAGAGCCATCCCAGAAAGTTTCTTTCTATGTGCTTTTTGCCATTTCTCTCTCCTCTCAGTCCCAAAGTCAATGAGAATTCATATTTTCATAAATCTGTGTCAATATGCATCACTGAAGCCTTACATTTACACTGATGAACACAGAGAGAACTATCCTTAGAGTCTAAAAACCACACTTCAGCATGAAGCAGATGTTTTGGCCGTGTTGCAATAAAAAGAATCTTCTTAAAGCAAATGCTACCATTAGCACAGCACAGGACTTCAGAACAAACTGTCTTGGGAGGTACCGGGGGAAGGGAGAGAGACACCACTGCACTCAGTGCTTCTGCATTCCAGGATTATAAAACGCTTTTAACTTGTCTGTCAGGTGGCATAGTTGGGCACAGCAGTCACGCAAGGAAGTTTCATTAATCCTTAAGAAACACACGACACAAAATTTACTAGAAACTTAGTTCACTTGGGATTTTTGAGGGATTTATCAATATGCAATATTATTACTTCGCCTTTACGTCACCTGCACACCATTCATTTTCTGTTCTGACTTACTCTTTCCAAGCCTTGTAAGAGCTGTTTCTCTATTTCCCCATCCAGAATAGCATCCTTCTTCAGAAACCCTACCTCTGTATAATCCCTATATGCTTAAGCTCCACTGAAAGTAGATGTATGGTTAAGTGTGATCCTATTGTCTTAAGAGGATACTTTATATTCTAGGATATGATTTGGCTAAATACAACAAGTCCAACAGAAGTGTGGTGCTTGAGAAAGCATTTTGGTGAGCTTCCAGAGACTTACCTGCCAGCTGCCAAGCTGGCTTACAGCTCTAGGCTCAATGTATTCACCCATCCATCACCAAAGGGTCTGAATGACTGATAACAAAAACAGATGATTCATCGTTGGTATGATTTCTGTTCTCTCTTTGTCCTATGGAAGACATGGCATTTTAAGATTAGGGTTGATTTCAGGCTAAGAATAACTTATAGTAAAAAGAGGTCAGTTTTTATATTACTGGATAGATACTTGTTACTAATTTTTAGTAGACAGAGAGGGCCAGAAATTAAATTTTTCATTGTTAGCTGATCTTTAAATGAGAAAGTACCCATGCCTATCATCTTGAGTGTAAACACTGTCAGAAGATGCTCTCCCTTTTTGGCCTTTTTAGATAGATTAGACTAGTAAGAGAGTATTTCATTTCCATTTGCTTAACAAGTGTTATTCAAGGTGTTGACCTTGAATTTAATAGCACAAACATCAGGGACTTATTTCAGAGGCCTATTAGGAGGAAAAGACAACTTTAGCTCTGCCATGGTGACAGCAGAGAAGAAAGGAGAAATACATCAGAATCTTGGAAAGTACAGAGAACACTTCCATTTAACAAGTTTGCTCAGGTGATACAAATAAAACGAGGAATTAACACACAAAGAAAGCTCTTCTCTTTAACATTGAAGTACTTGCTAGCTGCATTGTTAGTGTATCAGATTACTTTAGGAAAAGCTATGACTACTCAGGTAAGCTGGATACCTAATTCACACTGTGAATACAGAATCCTAGATTGGAACAGTTTTGGTTGAAATTTAAAGGTCGTCTAGTCCAATCCCCCCTCTAATGAGCAGAGACATAGAGAAGTCACAGAGAAAAACGGTCTGACTGTGAGATCTTTGCAACATGAATTTAGCAACATGGGATAAGTGAGGAGGGAAACACAGCTGAGATACCATTACCTTCTGGGCTGTGGTGAGAGTCAAACATAGAGATTTTGCACAGTCACAATGTTCACAGTCTATATAGGATTTTGAGCAGTTTGGACAGTTTCTCACTGGAATAGTGAGATAGCCACAAAAAATATTCAGGAGCTGAATAAATCTCCTTCAAAGGAAAGATTTAAAGAGCTCAATCTGTTTAGTTTGTCAGAGAATGAGAGGCAACTTGATTACAGGAGTAAGCATTGTCTACAAAAGTGCTCCTTGATTCAGTGGACACAGTAAAATGTCTGCAATATATTGAAAGCAAATCCAAGTATTAGAGCATTACAAAACACCAGCATTCCACTTAATATATATATTACAATACAGTTTTAGTCATACAATAACTCATCATTTTCTTCCACAAGAAGCTTCACTGAATTCGCAGTATACTCAGCAGTTATTTAGTGAATTTTTTTGTTTATTCTCATTTGTGGCCTGGCAATTCAGTCATTGTGCCATTTGAACCTAGCACCAAACACAGCACTGTTTATTTTTTTTACTTTCATTTAGCTGTCACTTTAACAGCATAGCAATGTAATTCAGTGAACTGAAAGATACAGAAAGATAAAAGCCCTCATTACACACACACACACGTTATACAACACTCCACCTGGTGATTCAAACACTACTCCAAACTACTACTTAAGATGTTTATAAAATTCTAGATAAATAAACTAAATATTTTCAATATTGATAGAAGCACTGGTAAGCCTTTTGGACCTATTTTTCAGAGTTACTTGTAGGAATTATTTAAAGAGTGGAAAGCCAGTATCAGCTTGAGTTTTGAGCATGTTGGTTTTTAACAGAGAATACTTCTGTGGAAATACTCCAGGTCCCCCATCATGTATTGGGAGGCAAATGGGATCTGCAGGTTCTTGATAAACACCTGCAGTGTAGCTCCTCAGCGGTCAGCTTTAC
This sequence comes from Sialia sialis, assembly GCA_009812075.1. NCBI lineage: Eukaryota > Metazoa > Chordata > Aves > Passeriformes > Turdidae > Sialia > Sialia sialis. Next base: position 89,977,095 of record VRYO01001463.1, on the reverse strand, counting down.
TTTCACACAAAGCAATTCCACAGCAGAAGCTTCAAGGTCAGATGCTTCTTCAAGCAGACTCTGATCAGGTCACTGCTTGTGAGTCACCAAGGGGGGAATATTTTCTTTCCGTTCACAGGAGAACATCTCCTGCCTGAGTACAGACTGGCTATCCATCTGAAATGGTAGTTTTCTTTCTTTGCCACGCACTGCTTGCCAAGATCAGTTCCCCTGCCTGGAACAACACCTGCCCTGAAACTATTATGGAAAGATTTGGGTTTCTCGACCAACACCTTCTGCAAGTGGACATTCCCAATAGGGCCTTGAAGCGGGTCTGAAGGAAGCCTTCAGCCCTGATCTGAGCTATCCATTGGGAGGAACTGATGCACATTCTCATATCAGATTTTCCTGGCTGGGCCTCCACCAGCCTGTCTCAGTCCGAATGTTAAGCTGACTCCTCACACCAGCCCCAGGTAACTCTCCCACCATGCCCATCGGCTCCAGGGCTGTGTCTGCATCATGGGCTGCACATCAGCCCCCATCTTCATCCTCACCCATCCACCATCAGGTTTCCTTACAGTTATTCTCAAAAACAGATTTTCACACTCCTTTTTTTTCTACAAGGCTTCCTTTCTGCAAATAATATGGGCAATTCCCAGCTGAAGTAGTTGAAAGCTGAGGCATAAGATTGTCTGTCCCTCTTCCTTTCTCCAATTTCTGAATTTCTAGCACCAGTGGTGGTAATCTTTATAGATGTTACTTTCAAAAATGCAATATATATCTACAAAACACTTGTGAACCTGAGTCTTTCAGAGAACTACAGCTTTGTAACACTTTGTTTAAATTTCTTGGACATGGCAAGAGAGATCAGACAGAACGGAAATGGGTTTGAAGTCTCTGCTCAATGCTCTAGAGATGCTAGAACATCTCAGGTTTTAATTCTATCTGGACTAAAGTTAAAGTGCTGAGTTATTTCAACTTCTACTGAATGTTGATGGTGGAAAAGATAAAATGGGAAAAGGAAAGGTATGTTGAATTATGGTATTTATTATGCCTAAAATGCTGTGCTGCATCTTCTCTGCAGGAAAAAAATCTGAACGAAATACACAGGATTTGGTTCTAAAAGGTGTAGAACTGTAGTAGGTTAAAAGCTGTGAATCTTGTACTTCTTGATTTGCTTTTGCAAATGAATTTTAAATCTAAGATACATTTTGAAGAGGTCTAAGCTCTTTGCAGCTTATCACAACACTTTCACACTTGCAGATGCTTTGTTTTTACTAACAAGTCACAATTGTCTTGTGTTACAGTGTGATACATAAGGTACACATCTGGCCATACTATATTACAGTCAGAACAGTGGTTTTTATTGGTCAGGCAGTGCTTCAGCACACAATGTGTGCAAAGGCCACAGGAGAATTTCCTGAGCTTTGCTCTCCAAGGACCCCTAGTACTCCTTAGCAACCTTGCTGGGAGGACTGAAATCACAGCCTCCAGGCAGCAGGTGATAAGTATCCCTGTATACCTGAAAGAGTTGGTGGCTACAGCAAGCACATGTACATCTCCAGAAAAAATATTTAATGGCATCAAACTAGGATATAGGTAAAAATGTTGAGACTGAACACAGCAAGAGGAATAGTGGCAAAGAGACTCCTGTAGTGGCCTTATATCTATGCACAGAGTGCACAGCTTTAGATGATGCTTTCTGGAAAATTTGACAACAGGCTTCCTACAAACCTAGTCTGGACTGAGGAGCACCAGAAAAGTGTGAAATGACAGTCTGAGAGACTGGGATCTGCTTTCTAGAACTGTGGACCACTAGAAGCCCTTATGCATGCCAAGCTATATTATGGAGTGTATTATCTATACTGAACTACTGCATTCTTTCCTGGTACTGCCTCAACTACTACATTTTTTCCACTGCTAAACTTTGTCTAGTAGAGTGTACAATTGTTCCACAAGGAACAATTGAGACTGAAATGCTATAAGCCAGCATAGCCATAAATATTTTGCTTATCCCTTTTACTTTTAAGGCAAGATATTGAGTTCTGATGCTTCTCATTCTCTGCCATGCAGTTAAGGGGGTAGAAGTGTCCAGGCCCTTTATTATGCACAGCTGACCTTTTATTTCCTGCAAATACACTCAATTTCAGATAGCCCACAGTGTGGTCTTGAAATGCTATTTTCCATCATGCTACACTTATCTGAGGTCTACATTTTTACACATTTTGTGAACTCTTGACTTTGCTTTTCCAGTGTTGCATGAAAAGCAGAGGTCATTCAGAAGGTTATAAGCCTTTCAACAAAACAACTGTTGTGATACTTTTGAAAGAGAAGGACAAGCACTTACAAACTCTGGGCAAACCTCTGCAATCAACATATCTAAGAAATTCCACTTTTTTTTTTTGTGACTGCTGTTTCTAAAAAAAATCTATAATTCCACTCCACATATTATTACGATATTACCGATTTAAATATTATATTGAGGAAAGCTCAAACTTGATCAACATTCATTTAAAACTTCATTTTATTTATACATCTTTTGCAAGAGAAGCCTGTCTCCATTTTCTTTTCTACTTGTATTCCTGAGTGCTGAAGAGCTGTATCTTCTCTTTCCACCGTTTTCACATCATTTGCTTAATGGTATTTGTAGCTCCACTTTTCACTCAGCATTTCATATATATACTTCTCAAACTTCTTCCAGTCAATGCTTAGGCTTTGAGTTTTGATACCCTGATATTACATTATGTACGGTGTTTTCAATCTCAAATAATCTGGTATTTAGATTACATATTACTTAAAATGTCAGCTCTTGTTCACCTACTCAATAACTGTCCTCAGTCACAGTGTCCTCATCTCACGTACTATTTCCCTTTTTCCCCTTGTTCACAGCCAGGAAGATTCCCATCTTGAACGTGCTGCTGGCTGCATACCTGTCTCAGCACAATTTTGCTTTGGCTCAGGATCTCGTTTATTTCCTAAATCACTCAGCAATGAACCACAGTGACTGCTCCCTAGGACCTTATCATGAGGGGTCAGACTTCTCTCATCATCACCAAGTTCCTTTGAATTTTAAAGTTCTGCACAAATCCGTGTCTATTCACACAGCACTACCATTCGGATGTTATTGATTACAGTCACCACAAGCATTGCTCAGGCTAATGACCTGCTAATGACCTTCCCATCCACTCTCTGACATTAGCATCTCAGGAGGTGAAGATGGCTTATTCTTGCCTAACCTTGGCTGCCCGAGATAAGCAAACCTTTATCACCTCTACCATCTTAGCCTTCCTACTCGGAAAGCTACTGACTCATTTTACCTAAAACCTCTCGGTACACTTACTCCTAAAAACAAGCCGTGATTGTCTTGTTTACTCTACAATACCAACCCTTTCGATTTTTAAAAAACTAAATAGCGCATTTTAAAGCTATTACCCTATTC
>VRYO01001463.1:89932697-89963626 GCA_009812075.1 Sialia sialis | reverse complement strand
CTTATAATTGTGAAATTACTGCAATTTGGTATCTGACGTGTCACTTAAGGGTTTGATGTTTCACTGGCTGGTTGGAGAGACAAGGCTATATTTTATGACTTCATGCATGGTACTTTAAGCTTAGGTGGATGATAAGCTTTGAGTTCTGCACTGGCTCACAAGTTTCACAGAACATTTCAACCATCAGCAGGAAAATTTCACTGATGTGGATGACAACCAACGTGGAGGGATGCCCCTAGGTAAAGGAATGGTGAAACAGATCCCTGCACAATCTTTAGCTGAAGAGTTAGAGAAGACATGATTTAATACCTATCAGCTCCTACACTTGAATTCTCACTGCCTGTAGTCACATTGATTCTGCCCATCTCAATACTGGGTGAGACTCTGGTGTATGTAAGGTCCTACCCGGCTCCAGCTGAAAACCCACTGGGCTCTCAGCAAGCAACACATTCCCTCATTTTTGCTGTAGGGATAGCTGGCACTGACAATACACTTCCTAAGCATCGAAAGAGCCTAGCTGGTGGCAGAAAAACGTGTTGGTACCAATACACCGTTCATTTTATGTTGGCCTTATATTGCAGGTGTATTCAAAATGATTCTCTTGAAAAAGAAAGAAGCAAGAAACAGGAGGGACAATATGTTGTAGACATAACTAATTTTTCTGATTTCATTTCCATCACTTTTGCTGTCATATCACAACTTTTTGAAAAATGTATAATAAAATTACTGCTTAATTGAAAGGAAGAAAAACTAATAAAAACGTGAATTGCACAAAGTGCCTCAACATAAAGTACAGTAATTTCACAAATATAAGCTGCACCTTTTTCATTGAAGAATCTAGCCTACCCCAGTGATGCGGCTTATATTCAGGTGTGGCTTATAATCGTGAAATCACTGTACCTAAAAGGGCTAGTGAATTCTATTTTTCTTTTCTAGGCCACTCCTATACTAGATACGGTAGGATATATAATTATCCTAGATAGTGTTGGATATGTATATTTATATATTTCTAGTAAGAATAAATCCTGATTAATTTATAAGTGCATATTTTAAAAATCAGCCTACAGGGCTATAGAGTATTATAAGATATTGTTTCAGAATACTATGCATCTAGAAATCTGATTCAGTATAATTTAAAGAGAAATTCCATACTTTGGAAAGAAAGAAATAAATTGCTTTCAGGAGATGCATTTTAACATTTTAAAGGACAGCTCCTATCTTTGAAAGAAGCTTAGAGGATTGAAATACTGGAGGTAGTTCCAGAGGAGATTAATTGACAACATGCAGGTGAATGGGTCAATTACACAAACAATTTGATTTAATCACAGGGGTTTACAGCTTTGTCACTTTGACAGAGTAATAAAGAAGTTTATCATATCCTGTAGGTGCTATCAGACACTCTGGCCTGCTACAAGGATGTTGTAATCACACTTGAAAGATTTTCTATGGTCATTATTAGTATACTGAGTGGTTACAATGGCAGGTTTTTTTTCCCTGCAAGGTATAATCAAAACTAATATCTTTTTCTCTGCTTCCTCCTGTTGGCTGTGAACACATCAATAACAGATTTAAATATTTCAAGGTCAGTGGAGTTAAGCTGACTTTGGAGAAAAACGTGATAATGCTGAAGGCCATTATACTTGTAAGAATTTTTATATTGTTCAAGTGTTTGCTTAGCTGCTCCTAAGCCCAGGAGGCTGGATATGTAGTGAAGACGGAGTGACATAGGGCATTACAAATCTCTTGGCAGATAATACAGTGTTTTATGCAGAATATGTGTCAAGCATTTCATAGGTATCTGTGTGGCTGTTTTCTTGATGAGGTGATGAAGTGGCATTTCAGGAACATCCTTAGTGAATGCTACAGAACTGCAGTTGTACATATCCATCTGTGCACTTTTTACAGGCATCATTACAAACCAGGATGATACACACACTTTCTGAGATTGCCCATCCAAGCAAGATAACCAAAAGAGAATAATTTACTAATTTTCTCTGCACACCTGCAGTATTATGGTTACAAAATGAAAAATGCAGCATCTTATTCAAAGTACATGTTGAAAACCAAGTCCTTTATTACAATGAAAACTGGCAGAATCTGGAAATGTTTCTAGCAATGAGCAGCTGGTGTGATCAGCTGTAAAATTTTCTAGAAGTAGTACTGAAAATGCTGTAATATTTTTTCCTCTGTAAGCAGCATTAATCTTTGCCTGACTAGCCTCTAGTTAGGCTACACAGGGTGTTGTTGCCACCTAGAGTCAGTTCATCAAAACAGAAATTATCTTTTTTTCCTCTCTGCTTGAAGCAGAAGGGATCCTCCAACATATCCAGACACCTCCCATCACTCTGTCACTTAGCCCCGTTTTTCTTCCAGTACAGAAAAAAACCCATCCAGAAAACTCTCAAATTAAAAATGTAAAAACCATAGAGGTGTGTTTCCAACAAATTGCCTGTCTCTATGTGGATTTGTGAAGAATGCAAGGCCTCCTGTGGCCACACTTTCATCAGGGTCTGCAGCGAGACCACTTGCACCTGTCAGTGACCTTTGAAGATGGAAGCACAGCTCTGGCCTCTTCACCTAACCAGGACTAAAACTAAACCAACTAACTCAGGAGCAACAAGTGCATAGGATGCTGTGCCAAGGCTAAATGTGGAGCTGCTGGGCTGCTTTGCTGGTGGATATTCAGGACTGGGACCCCCATCCCATCCCATCCCATCCCGGTCCCCTTTTATAATTTCAAACCAAACAGCTCACATATCATTGCTTTTGGTTGCACAGAGAGACACAGGGTCAGGATGGAAGTGAAATGTGGAGATGCAAACTATTGGAAAACAAAGTCCCAGTAAAGGTTCAACAACAGGTGCACATTCACAACTCTTCTTGTATGTATGTAGAATATCCACTTCTACACTGGACAATAAAACTGTTACTTCTGAAACAAAATCAGTTTATTCACTTCTTTATTGTATTCAATTTATCCCCAGACTAACTGGAAATCAGAAACTGAACAGAATTTTGACTAAGATTCCAGTATTATTCTCACTGGTTTCTCCTGAGTCCATTTTTAATAATCTTTGCTAGAAAAAGAGCTCCAAAATGAGCTTTTGTAATCCATAAATGCTTGACTAGACATTTCACAAAGATAACTCATTGACTCAAAACTTTAGAAAGGTAAAATATCAGGACAGATAAGTAATGAGGGTGAAGTGGTGATGGGAAAGAGTTAGGAAGCCATCTGAGGAGAAATTCACATTTTCCAAATGCGTGGGAAAAATATTACAGATCTGTATTGAGAAAATGTAGATAAAAGTAGAAAACCAAGGGCTTATGAAAAATATTAGTTCCATCAATTTCTTCAGGCTGAATATGCTTTTCAGAGCAGATTTAGAATTCTGCCAGGATCACTTTTTATTGACATTTATCACTCAGAACCATCAAGAATAATTTATAAATATTCTGCTTCCACCACCAGCAAGAAATACCTCAGTCCTGGCATATGTAGTTATGTACTGAAATATCTGTGATACTTTAAAATTCATGTAATTGTTCTTGTTTTGCTGAGGGAAGTTGACATTTTCACCGACCACTGTAGACAAATACTCTGTTCTCTTCTGGAAATAATGGCCAGGCTTCCCATGACTTGTAATTCCCCATGTTCATTTAAGAAAGCCACTCACACTGACTAGCTAACTGTTGCTCAATCTTTAGATGAACAGCAATTAAACTCTTCCTGAGGAAAAAAGTATTCTGTTTTCTTTCTCCGCCCCCCCCAAACTTCCCACTCCCTTTCTGAAAATGAACGAGAATTTTTAGTTTAGGATACAGTTTACAGAATAATCTGTAAGGAGACATCATCACAAACAAACAATACATCCACTGCTTGTTAGGGCAGCTCTGTCATTTTGAACGCTTGTAAGACACTGGTTTCTCTTCTGCATTTGAAATACACAGAGTAAAGGGTGTGTAACACCCAGACCAATTCAGAGGGTGAGGAGGGAACACAAGGAGCTTTTCAGTAATTCCTCCTGGCCATACACAGTGACAGGTCACAGCTTTTACTTCACCAATCTGTTTTTACTACTCGGCTCAGGGCCAGCACAGAGCATTACAAAGGGAGGATTTTTTACTGACATAATTGGCACAACTCCCTGAGGTAACCAAGCCTCTCAAGCAAGAAAGAGAGTTCTTTTCCTTGTCATGAACACCATAATTTTAAAGCCAATGGCAATGAGATTAGTTAAATGAGGTGTTTTACAATAAGAGTACAGTGACCCACAGATATGACAAAGCCACTTCAGAGTTTAATTGGAAAGAATCTTAAGTCTTGTGAGAAATGTACTTCTTAGAAGGGCAGAAGTGTAGGCATGGCTGGTAGTGAAAACCACTCAACTTGTAGTTCTGCATTGAAAGCTGCCAGACCAATTTTTTGGAAGACTTGGAATTTTCACAATTATACAGTACTGTATGTAGGAAATCAGTTGCTATACTCCAGAGGCCAGCAAAGCAGAATTTTTCAAAACTTGTATTTCAGTAGTTTGTAAAATTTAAATTAAAATAAATATAATCACTGTTCATTTTATAAGCCTTTATTACCAGAATTGAGAACTCATGGAGCAGGTTTGCTAAGGAATATTGACCTTTGGCTCAAGTGTGCTCTCTAGAGTGTGTTTAATATGCCTTAAAGGAAACATTCAAGCAGCATCTGTTCTTTGTCAAAAATGTATGAACAAGTAAACTAAAACTCAAATCAATATAAAATGTAGATCTCATTACATTTTAAATAGTCCTAAGGAGAAATTACTCACAAATGTTTATATCTAAACCTTGAATTTGCCTGAGAAACAAATACTTTTATCAAACAAGAAGGCTTTTTCTGCTATTGAAAAGCTCAACATGAATGAGTGTAGCAATCTCTGCACATTCAGGTCTCAAAGTAAAAGAAGGGAAAAAGGGACAGATTGAGAGGGGATTTAAATTATAAAATGTTGGAGAAGAGAAAGATGATAATTGCAGCTTTGAAAGATCTAGAATTGGATGTGCAAAGCAAAATCCTTAGTCTCTAAAGAAGTCCTCCTGCCAAATCCTGACTCTTCCATCATTCCTTCCCAGAGAAGAATTATCAAGGCAGGAAGTCTAAGCAATGGCTACTTCTTTCTGAGCTCCTTTATCTTCTCAGGCTGTTAGTGAGGCAGACTTGTGCAGAGATGAATCATAATCCTTATAACAGTACCCATTTCCTTGATTTTAATGTGATTTAAAAATCTGTGTTTTTATAAACACAAGTGCTTTCTTAATAGGATAATGCTTTGTGCCTGTCAGCATTCCTACAACCAACTAGCTGTTCCTAATAACTTCTTGAATCCATTGGGCAATTTCAACTAAGATTAACAGAGGAAGAGTGGTTTCAAAAACACTGAGTTCCTACCAGTTTTGTAGAAATAAGTGGCTAAGGAGGGGAAAATAATGCATTAATGCTCCCCATGGAAGTGCAGAGGTAGAAGCTCACCCTTTATTAAATGGGTGATTATCTCACTGAGCAGCAGCCATTAATAGTGATTCTCATGGGACTGCTTGCCATTTATTAGCTGCTCCTCCTAGCACATGCTGTAGGATTGCTGTAGTCAGAAGAAAAGCAAATTTTCAGAAGCAGTCCAAAGCTGGCACCAGGTGTAGGGCTGGCATCTTTTTATGCTCTGTAGTGGTCATTTGCTTTGTGGATATTCAGAGAACATGACCATGGTAACAACAAGGAATTAGATTACAGGGAATTAAGCTTAGTTTTGCAACTCATTTGCTGGAGCAGGTTTTTCTCCAGCAGTAATTAATATGAGCAGAGATGATCAAAAGACTTGGCCAATGACATTGTCAGGATCCCAAGGGCACCACCAGCCCTGCTTGCGCTCCAACTGCCCTGGGGCTCCCCCAACTCTGACCAGGGACCAGGACCCCATTTCAACTCCTCCAGGGCTCTACTCCACCATGGCCAGGGACCAGGACCCTGAACTGTGAATCTCTGTTCCAGAACTGTCACAGCAGGACCAGTCTCCAACTCCTTACAGCTCTGCCCTGCCTGGCCACAGGCCCATTTCCATCCGCATGGAGATGCTGGATGCCTGGGGACAGGGCTGCTGCTGCTGCCTGGGGCTGGGACTGCCTTTCCTCAGGCTACCCTTCTGCTGCCATCCTGGGATTTCTCCCCACCCACCCCTTGTTGCACCCTGACAGCCACTCTATAAAACTACCAGTGCTCTTCTCTGAGCCATGTCATGGGATCACTTCCCACCTGTACCACTCAGTTTGGAGTTCAGCTCCCTAGAGGAAAGAGGACACCAGAACAACAAGCTTCTGAAAACCTTCTCCAGTTCCTTCTGCAAGCTAGGGGGCAATAAAGGAGTTAGTGAAAAGCAGAGAGAAGGAGGTTTAAAGACAAGAAAATTGGATTGAGTGGTATCAAGGCTCTCCTGGTGATCTCTTGGCCACTTTTGGTGCTTGCCTGGTTAGGCTGTTGTGTCTCAGGAGGTTTCTGACCTCAGCTGGTCACCTATTCAACTAAATCTGATAGGGATCAAGAGGAAGATGCCTTGGCCACCATAGTCCATCTCCTAATAAACTGAATTAGCCACAGATACCTGTCATGTCAACATGTCAATCTGATGCCTATGGTGTGGCACATCACTACTTCTGACAAGTCAGTGACCAGGCAATCACCTGTGGTAATGGGTGAGCAGCTTGGACCAGGAGCTTCTTAAATCACCTCAGCATGAACCCCCAGAGCCTGACAGGCAGAGCTCCCAGGACATAGGCCACATTAGTACCTTCACTATTTGTCACTCCTTCCTCTTCTAAAAGGCTGCCAAGTTGTCTTTGCCCACTTTGCCGTCTAGTTCTATTAGAGGACCTATATTTGTTGCAGCTCTGGTGAAAACTTTCCATTTTTCATTTCTCCATTTCTCACTGCTCATCCTCCCACGGCACGTCGTCACCCATTTCCTCAGCCTCCCCCTCAAGACACAGTGGTTCCCCTTTCCATCCCTTGTGGGCATCAGCAGGGTTGCAATAGTTTTGCTGATGACAGCTTGTGAGCAAAGCCCTAGGCTGAAGGAATGAGGGAGCCTGTAGGAGCTGAGTGTTTGGGAGACTGTCCTACTGTTTTGAAGAAAGTGGTTCCCAGAGACTTTATGGGAACCCTCATGGGGGTGTTCCCTCGTCTAGATGTCCTTGTCCCTCACCTCCAGGCAAGCTAGGCTCCATTCTAGGCTACCTCCCACGAAGCTGCTGTTCCAGTGGCAGCTACACAAATGGTGCTTTGTTGGGTGTTGCTGCTCTCCATTTTGCTGGGTCTTGTTTTCTTCTATGAGTGTGGAGCTCTCAGGCAATAATCTTCTCTTTGAAAGCTAAAACAGAATAAAGGAGCAACTGTCAGTATATAGAAGAAATGCAACCAAAAGGAATGAACATACTTCAATCTCAGCAGTGTTTATAAAGTAGAAGGTCCCTTGTTTCCAAGTCACCATTTCTGACTCCTGTGGAATGCACCTGCTCAGGGCAGTTGAATGAAAGTGTTTGTAAGAATGTCCTTCTAAGCCAAAAAAATAAAGATCCAAAATGTACCACAGGGCAAAGCTATGTAGCAGTATATTCAAGCATCCCTTGCACTTTTCCCTTTCTGGATGTCAGTGACAAGGAATAAGAGAGAAACCAAAGACTCGCCATGGGATGAGTCAGAGAAACAAAGGACTCTCAGCAAGTCCAGAGCAGTGGTGCTGGGTGACATAAAAGGAGATCAGCCAGAGGAGGAGTTTTGCTGTCTCCTTGTTGAGGCGTTTGAATGGCTCCTCCCTCAGAGATCTGTGCTTGGAGCTGGGTACTGAGCCCATCAGACCCCTTGTAACGTAAATCAGCAGTGGCTGTTTACAGAATGAGTGGGCAAGGAGTTCTCAGTGTGCTCCACTGACCACTGTGAATCATTTCCATGCACAGCTAGCATCCAGCGCAGTTAGCCCAACATCCCAGTGCTTTAGGCCATGACACCTGAACAAAAGATTTCAGGGCAACACACAGATGCACTGACAATGTCTTTCGGCTCATCATCTCCAGGCTGATCCCAAGCTGCTGAGGTGGGGGAAGGCTCTGTGAGTGGCAGTCTTATCTGAGGGAGGGACAGAAATGATCTCATATCTTGAGGCCACATTCACTTTTACAGTGAGTTTTCAGGAAGATACAGTAGTAGAGGACCCCTGATGCTCTATCAGGCATACATCCATGTGGTTTTGTGATACCAAAAATAACTGCATGGTGATTAAACTGCTGGATGCAACAGCTGCTGGCTGGATGAAGTGGAAAATCTGGGCAAGATTTGGAGGAGGCTTGAGAGAGTCTCCAGACACAGTGTATGGAGCAAAACCCTTGAGAAGGGAGGAGACAGTTTTAAGGGAAAAATGGGTGCAGTCAGATGGTAATTTGGAGGCCAGGAGTTCCATAGTAGCTTCATCTGAAATGCCTCCAATACCATGAGCAGAGCTGAAGTGGGAGAAGCAGAGAGAGACAAGCTGTCAATGACGGGCTAGGAACTAGATGAAGACAAAGGATTTGAACTTGTTTGAAAAAGGGAAAGCTTTCATTATGCATGAGTCAGATTCAGGTAAACTAAAATAAAACCAGTGGTGGCACTTAAAAAGATATTAGGAGATTTTTTTTTAGATTGAAGGAAGGGAGAAGCTGACAAGTGCTAAAACATGATTCAGGATGGCACATATTCAGAGCAGGAAGTCTGGAAAACTTTATGCTTCACTGAATAACAATTATTTGGTGAAACTTTAAAAGGGAGTATGAAGAATAATCAAACAAGAAAGACGTCATAGTATAACAAGAGAAAACAAAAAGATGCATTTTTTAATGAAAGCTAGAGGTCTAACAAACAAGATGACTTTAAACAGAAACTTGATGGGAAGAAGGCAATTGATCAGATGTTTTAGAATTGGGATACAAAACATAAAAAAAGAGACAGAGAAGGCAGAAGCAGTAGAGAAGCAGTAGTGTATATTAGAGAAACCTTTGTGCCAAATCAAAGTAACATGCTAATTTTGTTTACAAGCAGTTCAAAACCTATATAGCCTGACATTCCTGGCCTAAGTCAGAAATATGCCATATCATATCAGTATTAAATCAAAAGTCTGTGTCTATTACATGCTGAGGGAGATTGTAGTTGCTGACAGAGCAAAAAATGCAACAATAGCAGCAGGTATCAATTTCCTACTTGTATATTGGATACATGTCATACGGGGGATTGATGCTGCATAAAATGAAAATACTGTTTCTGCATGAAAGAGCATACAAAAGAAGAAGGAACTTTTATATTAGCCTGCAACAACATGCAGAACGTGGTTCAAAATGCCCCTGCTCAACACACTTAAGAAACAAAACAAAACAAAACAAAACAAAGGAGAAAAAAAAGGGAAAAAAAAGCGCCCAAACTGCAAAAGAATTATGTAAGAACAAGGAACTTTGTAAAAAATAAGCTAAAATGATTGCCTGAGGACTAAAATGTTTGCCTGGTGGCTGTTTAAACATAGCATGTAATGCATGTAGGAGTACATTTTCCCTCTCTGTGTATGCACAAAAATTTTGAAAAAGAAAAGCTGACACAGTTAACAGCCAGATAAAGGAATTTATTAGAAGCAGAAGACTTTCTTCACAAAAGAGAAGCTGTGTCCAAGAATGGAATATAGAAAGGTTCATAAACTCTGGCACGTTAAATAAAAACCACAACAAGATCATGTGTATAGAAACCCATCAAAAATTTCTGGAGATATAAAGGTCCATCAGTAAGGAGTCTGAAAGAAATTAAGGCACCATGGGACAACAGAAAAAGCCTTCATGTGAATAACCTATTAATTAAGGAGGGTAAATGGCCCTTGTCCACATTTGAGGGAGGTCTCTAGTGATGTCTGAGGGGGTTTTGTTCTTGGGCTCCTGCTGTTTAACCTACTTATAAATGAACTGGAAAAAAGGGCATATGGTGAGAAGACAATCTGATGAAGGCACAAAGTTATAGCAAATAGTAGGGGTGAGTTGCCTTAACTCTTTTCATGCTAGATAAGTGTTCTGTTGATGTATCAGTGCATGCCTACACTGATCTCATGCTCTTCGAAAGGCCTGGAGAAAGCCAAATGATCATGAGAGACAGCAGAGGAGAGAAAAAAGGAAGATCAATGTCAAAAGGTCAGGAATGTATAGATAGGGAACCAGAGGAGGATGCATCCCACCCTGAAGGCATTTGAGGAACAGTTGTCACTGATGCTGTGCTGGAGACTTCAGAGGAAAAGGGAATGGATATAGGCACCATGGTCACCAGGACTCTTCACCAGGCTTCCTCTTTCTTCTGCTGGCGATGGTGGGGGAAGTTCATCAGGAAATCCCATGACTCAGTGGGACCACAGATGGGGAAGGTATTAGAAAAAATAGCCAAACAAGTGGTCTGGAAGGCGCCAGGAGAGGGGCCTCAGCTTGGCATAGCTGTGTGTGTACATGGCTGGGTCCTTGGATGGCATGGAATGGTCAGGGAATCCTGCAAGGATTGCTGTCAGCACAGGACGCTCCCAGGAGGAGCTCCTGACTTGCATTCCCTGTGGGCCATGGAATCAGCTAGGAGTACAAGGTGACTTACTGGGATCCTTTACTTCTTCCAGTGTAAGAAGTCCCATAGAAAGTATCTAGGGAAATTGTGCAGGCAAAAGAAAAGAGAGAGGAGCACCAGGAGGAGTAAAAATTTCCACAGCATGGTTTGGGGCCAGGCATGCTGGACTTTAGACCTCTAGTAAAACAGTGCTGGGTGTAGCAAGGAGATGCAAGATCCAAGAAGGACACAGGGGGGACTACTGTTGCAGATCTGAGTAGAAATGTCAGGGGCAATATATCTGTTCTTTACCTTCTGGAGAAGGCAGTATGGATGACCCCACATGCAGGGCAAGCAATGTAGAGTACACTGAAATCTGCAAAGATTTCTGTCCAAGATGTCCCCAGGCCTGGTGAGACAAGCACCATCTACCAAACTGATGAAAAAAGAGGATCTAGGGCCCCTTCAAAAATGAGATTTCAATGTGTATCTCCAGTGGATACTACAGTTTGAATACAGCACCTTGGGCTGCTTGGCTACCTGACAGCTCACTGCCTGCTGCTGCAGACAAGATGCTGGACTAGGTGCAGCTTCAGTACAGCCTTATCCTAATTCTTAGAGTCATGTTTATAGACTTGAGATCATATCTTGCTCCCTTCTTGCTTGAAGGCAATTCCTAAACTCCCTAAAGTATCTAAAGAGGTTTCTCATTTTGGATGCCTCCATTTTGGACCTGTTCTTTGGGTCACACTTCAATTTCTACATGAGTATGCTTAATTCCTACTTTGAGAAACAGGGCTGGCACATCTCAAATGGCTCACTCCAAAGTCCAGGCATTTCAGAGGACTGGCTGTTTGTTATAATTAATTGGGTGTTATTTATTGAGCTGGCAGCAGCAGACAGTCAAATCTCTGTGCTCCCCTCCAGGTCACAGTTCCAGTGTTTTGGTTTCTCAGTGTTGCTAGGTCATCACTGTTTAAATAGCAAAGGCAGTCCCTGACCCAATATCTACCATAAAGGGGTAGAGAAGGGAACTTGTCCTTAAACATTCCTCACTCCAGTTTGTGAGTAATTTACATATCTCTCATTAGCTGCAGCCTGGAAAGTCTCATTTGCTTTTACTTGCTGGTGTGGGCAGTGTCAAGATCAAGGCATGACAGGAAAATAAACGCTGTGGCTGCAGCTCTGCTGGGCGCCTAAAAATACATGACTGCTCTGCTTTTGTGGTGGTGGATTCTTCTGTCACTGCTCCTTCAGCTGACATTGCAATGTTACACACAGGATATTATTTGAAAAACAGTTGTCTGCTAAAACATATAGCAAAAGGCTTCCAGTTTTGCTAGCTGAACTGAAGCAGACAATTTTTATTGTTGCACAGGAGATTAATAAACAAACAACCGCCTTCACCAGAGACTTCACAACAGGCATGAAGCATGCTGATGGACCTTATACACAGCAGGAGCTTAAATGCAGTGGAACAAATGATATTTAATAATCATATCCCAAATACAGAAAAATCTGTGCCTTGACAAAAATGCTAAATGCTGTTTTGATACCTTTGTCTTAACCTTTCAACCTTCATTGGGGAGATCTCTGTATTCCTTGTAGAGACCTAAGGTTTTGTTTTTTCTTAAATGCTGTGCTTCCTGATGAATGCTCACACCCGAGGGAAAACACATGAAATAAGCATTCTTATGTATTTTGCAACCACACACTGGAGTAAGAACTCAGGAAAACTCTGCTACACAAGTATCTGAGGGATGTAGTACCTACCTGGTTCAAGGAAATAGGATATGATTCCATGAACACTGAGAAAAATATACAGTCTTGACTTTTTAACCTTATCCTATGAATCCATCCCACATCCTGTGCTTCTAGCCTCATTTCCCACAGAGAATGAAATTTCTGTGATCATGCCATCTGGCTGTCTATCAGCCAGTATGTTCTGAACCTGCTTTCTATCAGAGTGACAGAGGGATTGAGGCTCAAAGAGAATTAAGTGCCTATGATTCATGAAAATCAGCAGCTGGGTCAAAGATGAAGATCCAAATGAGCACCCTTGCTAAGGAAAAGGTAGGCAGAAGGCAGCAGGTTTACACACTGCTTGCTAATGTCAGTCATCACGTGTGCAGTTCTGGACTCATCAAGGCAGATGCTGCTTCTTTCTCAGTGAGATCAAGGGCTCACGGTTGCTGTAGCGAGTGGTGCAGGCAAGGGAAGGAGAGCAAAAGGCAACAGGACACACTGTACAAAAGCAGGTCTCATTTGGTCCACAGAATAATGCATTTAATGATAAACTTCCACTTACTCACCTAACTTGTGAGGCTCCTGCAGTTGCTGAGGGCCCTCAAAGATGTGGATCTGTTTCTCATGGAGAAGGCTGATAGGCAATCACTGCCTCTTCACTCCCACACCCGGACCCATGCTGCAGAGCTCCCATTGCTCCCACTGCTCAGTGAAACCTGAAGCAGGTTCCAGGGCTCTGGAGACAACAGACTTCATCTTTGAAACCACAGAAAGGATATTAAAAGTTTGGAAGGAAAAGTACAGCCCAATTCAAAATTTCCCTAAAGAAAAAAATCCCTACCAGGGAAAATTTAGAAACCAAATTATTTCTCCTTCCCTAGAAAAGGGAGTTTCAGTTTTTGTTTTTTCTATCTTGCTCTCCTGCCTCACGTAGTGTGCTGTGGAACAGCAGCTGAGCTTGCACATACTTCTGGAGCAAAAGGGCTGTTTTGCTTAAAGTTATGCCTGTCCTGGAGGGAAAACCAGTGTGCTTTTAAGAGCCCTATATTTTAACTAACTGAGGAAGAACGTTGTTTAACATCACCTTGGCAAGTGTGTGTGGCATGGACATTTCCCAGTGCAGAAGCCTTGCCCTTAGCTTACCTTCAGTGCACTTCTGTGTGGGCAAACTTGTGAGCCCAGGCTTGGCACAGCCCCGCTAGCTGCTGCTGGCCAGGCCACCAGGGAAAGGGCTGCTCTGGACTGAGCTTGCTGTGGTTTGCTCAGAGGGGTTTTCTCACGATGAAAAGGGAGATAGAGAATGCCTCTTGATGGCTTTATGAAGGGTAAACATGTAGCTCTGCAGGACTCACCTAAAGAGGCCCTTGGATAAATGCTGAGTACCCTTCTTGGAGATTGGCTTGATGTGTGACTGACACATGGGGGCAGAAAATCATCATTTTAGTCAAGAAAAGATGTGAAAACATATTAACTTGAGCCCTCTTCTCACTAAGATTTCCTTCAGCAGCACCCCCCTTTCCACTTCTATCTTCTCAAGGACTCTATTATTTCACACAGGAGAAAGAAGTGATTTTCTCTCACTCTCAAGAGATCCACTGGGTTTTATATTTCACTTGTACTTTCTAAGTAATAGATTGAGGTCCTGGTCCTTGAAACCAGAAAACATAAAGAGAAAAATAAAGCTTAGAGCCTGTTACATTTACCACTATGGTCAATGAAGACAGAAGCAAAAAGCTTTAAGAGTAAGTGGGCTATTCAAACAGTGAGGTCCCCAGTGAAATTGCTGTCTGACCTTCTTCACAGAACAAACTGGAGTTTCCAAAAGTGCTACCCACCCACAACATCTATCCATCTGAGTAAGACTTTTGCATGGTGAGGACTTGTCAAACTGACTTCTCACAAAGTTTTCTAGAGGTCTTTTGGATTTAGGGTGTCCAGACTGGAGTGGCTTCCAGAACCATGGTTTTTAAAAGAGGCTGACTATATATTCTCCACCCATCAAATCTTAACCCACCCTCCCACCACCCCTCCCCTAAATAGCTTCTCTCCATCATGATCTCAGTAGCCTAAAGACAGCAGCCAGAAGGGTTTGCCAAAAATAACATCAGCAACTTTCAGTTTCAGGATTTGTAAATGCTTCTGTGATCGACCTTGGACTTCCTCAAAAATTCTCCAGGGGTAAACAGCTCTCACAGATCACAAGGAAAGGATTTCCCCTCCCCCTCAAGATATCTAGAGGGGATGTCCAAATAGTTCCTCTTCTGGGAGGTGCCTTGACTTTTTTCCACGACGAAATATTCCACCATATAATTTGTAACATTATGCCACCCCTGATGCCTTTGTTTGTCTTAACAAAATTTGTTAAGAAGAGATGACGTTCTACCTCATGTGTGCCTACTTGCAGAGTTAAATGTGTAACTCTACTGAAATACAGTTTGTTTTGCTCAGCGATGCTGATAATTCCTGTTTAGCCCTTAGCCCCAAGTAAAAGTGTTTCCGTGGTGCTGTGACCTGAGGTCTTAAATGTGGTTTCAGAAATGGCACATCATAAGGCCAACCTTTGCTCTTAGAGCAAACCTGTGCTCTTACAGCTGCAGAGAGAAGGTTGAGAGGGGATTTTGAGCAGACAAGCCCTTTCCCCTGACATTTTGTCACTCAAGAGACATTTGCTCAGTGCTGATTTTGATGGCTTTCACACCAACCCACAGTGCCCCTTGGCCAACCTTAACTCTGTTCAGATCAATACAGAGGGGGAGAAAAAAAAGAAAAAAGGGGAGGTGAGTTGCTCCCAGTGCAAGTGCTTGCAGAAATGGGAGTGACCTCACAGATTTAAGGGGAGGAGCCTTACTTCATACATGTAGGGATTTTCCCTATGACCAAAACCTCAAGATAAGTCTGGGGGATTCCCCAGTCTGCCTTCAGAAATATCACTCTAAAAGCAGTCACAGCTTCACTCTGCTCTCACAGTCCATCCTGCAGAGTGGCACGCTATTGCTGCTCTGTGATCTGAAGCAGTAAAAACCATGTCTTTGGGAGTGTGTGCTCTGCTCCTCATCCTGTGCAATGGTAAGTGGGCAGCCTCACAATTTTCCTTCTGGTCTTTCAGGTTTGTTTTGTGGGGGTATGTTTTGGGAAGCAATCTCTTTTAAAAGTGATGTGTACCTGTGCTTTGCAGTTTGGTGCTTGATTCATGGGACCTCTGTGATGATCCCAGATGTTGCTGTGAGGTGTGCTGAGGAAGCAGTGCTGCCCTGTAAAGCTCTTCAGGACTCCTCAGTCTCCTACCAGACAGCATCTTGGTACAAAGTAAGAAAAAAACTTAAGTTACTTGAGTAGTCTGCTTTGCTTCCCTACCTGATACTGGCTTGTCTTGTACAAAATGGGTTGTTTTCTGCAGAGGAATCCTCCCATTAGTGCAGCAGAGAGAAGACAGCCCTGCAGATGTTTGAGCTGACCATAGGGAACAGGCCTTTTCCATGTCATTGGAGACAGGCTATTTGAGTGTGATTCCCTGAATTGCTCTTGGCCTGCTTTTCTATCTAATTATTGCTGGCTTCTGTGGATCAAAATTTAGGTGATGCCCTATGTACAACCTGCCAAATACTACTCCAAACAGAACTCTTCCAGGATTTAAAAAAAAAAAAAAGTATTTAAGCCTTGCAACATTAATGATGTTGCTCTTGCTTAATCCTCTCCAAATAGGAGATGATTTTTTTTTAAATAGAAGAAGTAAAAAATTACTCATTATTCTTTAGGAAGATTTGACTTATTGGGGCAGGCATAAAGGCAGGGTGTGAGTAGAAGGCAGGTGGAGAGCTCCTCCATTCCCCGCTCCCAGCCATGCACTCCTGCAGCTTATCATGGGCCAGTCCTGGGGATCCTCTCATTACCTGTTAAGTCAACTCTCTGTTGCTTGTTAAAATAGTGGAAAATCAGTCTGTGAATAAAGATTTTGTGGGTTACAGAGCTGAATTACTTTCCCATGTGATGGTAGAGCAATAGAAGGGAAGAGGAAAAAACCTTATTTATGGGTGTTGAAGACAGTTAATTTATCTCTGCCAGAACCTAAAGCCACAACCTTGGCTTCCTCAGCAGTTCGGTCAGATACAGTTTTAAACTCATTTCCTACAGCTAACCAACAAACAGTGTGTGTTATTAGATACAGCTTCTGAGGTTGAAACTTGCAATGCATCTGAGTTTCATTGCTGGTACAACAATGAGCACCTGCCTACAGACCAGATGACAACTGCACCTCAGAAGAGCTGTTTTGAACATCTGACTGCCAACCAACCAAGTGCAGCTTCTTTTTTTAAACTGTTGAACTAAGTACAGGTGATAGACAAAGAGGAGAGAATAATGCTTTCAGTTGAACTTTACTATGGGATATGGAATATGAGTCAACTTATTATTTTTTGTTTTCTGCCTCAAAAGCTGGATAAGGATCTATATTTTCCGTCCAGATATGTGCTAATCTTGAAGGCTCCCTTTCTCCTACAATGTCTAGGAAGGGCAGGGAGCTCAAGGAAGGCAAACCATGCTGTCTGGTGGACCTAGAGGAGTTGAGCAGAAGTGGTAGGGAGTGGGGGAGGAATAAACAGAGGCTGACTAGATCCCAGAAAAGTCTCCCCTGTAGCATGTTTACTTGTTGGAAGACAACAAAAACAAAAAAACAGGCAGAAGTGTGGGGATCCTCCAGAAGCATGTACATCCTCAAGTCCAGTGGGAGTTGGGAGGGCCAAGCAGCAAACAACAGCCAAAAGCCATTCCGTGATGAATAAGGAAAGCCTATAAACCCAATTCTGTGTTACCTTGTAGCTCTTTGCAGTTCCACCTGGGCACAAAATGACTGCACATGCACAGGAGGGTGATCTTTGATGATGCCTTTCATGGGGGCCCTCTCTGGTGCTGCTTCCCTTTGCAGCAGACATACTGTCACAGTCTAGACTGCCACTGCATGTCCCTGCCCTGTCCCTACAACCCCTGCTCCCTCCATGGTCTCCTTGCTCTTGCTGCTTGAACTGCTTTGCAATCTTTGAAAAGATTGATTTCCCAGTGTCCAGCATGACAGAACCTTGCATTTATTTCTCTACTGTCAGCTCTTGCCACAGTCCTCAGGGGCTGATGGCACCAAGCACAGTACTGCAGTCTTCTGTTTGCTGGGAAGTGGGGACAGGCAGGCGGTGACACCAGCCCAAGCCACAGTTGCAGCCATATTAGGAAAAGCAGAGCACCAAATTAAAAAGCCTGACTCCATGGGGAAAGCAATCTAGGCTCAGTGTTTTGTGCTGGACCACCGATACTTCTACTTGTGGGGCTAGCTAAATAAGTAACAGCTTGAAGATCTTTCTCCTCCCCTTTCTGCACTTTGACTCTGTGCTGCTGTCCCCACTCAACACTGCAAAGGAGGGTGAGGGAATGGTAGAACACTCCACCATTCCCTCACCCAACACAGGTAATTACTCTGTTATTTAAAAACAACTACTGAAGGATTAATCAATAAACACCACATATTACCCCAAAGGACTAATTAAAAGGTAATTGCAACAAATTGTATGAAATTTCAGGCTGTAAAGTTCAAGCAGCTGTTAGGCGAAATCTTTTGTATGAGGTCACTTTGAACAATTAACCTTTGCTTCTCTTGCTTTAAAAAATGTTGGTGGCAATGTTATGGTGCTGCTTGTGCAGCTGTTTGCACCAGGTGAATGTTCTGTGAGCAAACCCCTCCTTCCCGCTGGCACCTCTGTGTGCTCAGATCAATTTAGGGCCAGTTTGTTACAATCTGCTAAAAAAAAGGTTGTAATTTAAAAGTATTTGCTGGTAGGAGATGTAATTGTCTAATGGAGTTAATATTCTGGTGTCAAAATCCAACCGAGTGTAATGAAGAAGGTTTGCATTCAATTCTTTTGCTTTTGCTAATGTCTCACACTGCAAAAAAAAAAAAAAAGCATAGATGTGTTCAACCTGCTATGCATCTAGGATCATTGGAGCTAATTATTCTCGTGGAGGAAGTCACCTGTATAAGTAGTTCTGTGCAGAATCAGGACCACAGTCAGTCAGTCAGTCAGTCAGTTTTTGCTTTAAAAGATACGAAGTAGGCTGGCTGAACACACTGGGGAGAAGGTAGAGCACCAAGTCCTCTTCCAGCCTGGTGCAGCTCTCATTCCATTTACTGTGAGGCCATGGAAAAGAATCCGTAATGATGATAGTCTAAAAGTGTGGTACGTTTTTAGGAAAGCTGGGCAGCCTGCATGCCATAAACAAGCAACGTGGCAGTTTGCCAGCTGAGAACTGAAAACCAAGTCTTTTTTTGCCTAAGCACCCAGGCACTGGGAATTGTCTGTAGAAATACTGGTTTGAATCCTTACAGCCCACCTACGAGACAGGAATCTGGGTAATGAAACTTTACTTATCTCTCTGCCTCGTAGGGCTGTTGAAAACTGAACAGTTTCTCTTTGTGCAGTACATTGAAAACAAGAACCACTCCATAAACCCTCATAATTATCACTTTATATCCAGTATGAAAATGAAGTTTAAACACACACAAATGAAGTCTCAGTGGATATTACACTATTTTCTTCATGTGATAGCCAGAAGAGTCTTAATCTAAAACAAATCTTGAGGAAGGGGAAAGAAGGTTGTGCTTCAGTGGAGAGAAATCTGTTAACTTTATAGCACTTCCTTGAAAAATTTTAAATTGTGGGAGAATAAGAGGGAGGAGTCATATTACAAAATAAGAATAAACATTTCAGACATACAATATTGACTCCACCTTCCTTCGAATTAAACTACTTTTGCTCAAAGTGCATAGCTGTGATATATTAGCAAATATTTGCTAAATTACTTCAGCCGAATTTTTAACCTAAGCAAAGAAATACAGTCCAATGCTCCTCAGACATCTATTCATCCCCAAGGAGCTCCATCACACTGATGATTTAGACAGGAAGGGAGCAGTGGAAATGATTTCATGACCAAAACAATTCTTTTGTCTGACATGAGCTAAGACTGGATGCCCTTAGCTAAAAAAAGCCAAACCAAGCCAAATAAACTAAACAATAAAGATTGTGTGAGTCAAAGGGCTTTTCCAGCTGTCACACACAGTTTCTTTGCTGTTGTTTTGGGGTTGGGTTTTGGAATTTCTTTCCTCATCTCCCCCCGCTTCCCCAAACCCCTCCCCTTTTTACAGCACACTCTAAATTCACTCACATGTGCCCACAATTTATGTCTGTTATTTTCAAATTTAAGTTTGGCTTTCTACATGACACTGTATAGGAACCATATGGATGTACCTTTAGCACTGGTTGAATGTGGAAGCGTTTTTGTGCTGAAAAATACACCTATTAAGCAGTTTCAGCTCAGTTGTGTTTCATTATATGTTGGCTATTGGGCATTGCCAGAATTCTATATATTTTGCTTCAGGAAATAAATTCCTTCTGGGTATATGTAGGTTTTTAGCTCTCTGTAACAATCAGAATTTTCAACTTGGCCATTATGTCTGGTATAATTTTAAACAAAATCATTTTTACAATTATCTCACCCTCACTAGAAAATAATCTGATGTTAATATGTTCCACTTTAAGCTGACATCAGTTTTGGACTTCAACCATTTTTGCTTTCATGGGAAAAGTGGTTTATATTGGCATTTTGATTTACCTGAAAGACAGTGTACCACCTTAGTGTGGGAAAATTTTGATGAGAAAAGGTATTTAATGAGAGCAGAGAACATGAGTTAATGTGAGAACTGCTCACTCTCACATGCTCATGATAAAATTAAATTTTAATTGATTGGTTGGGTGTGAGCACTACAGTATGGGTGAATTGCCTTTTAATTTACTACCTTGTAATGTAGCAGTTTTCAAAACCGCAGCTAAAACTTAGCCAGCTAGAACTGAGCAAAGTGTTCCTCCTTCTTCCACCTTTTTTTTAGGTTTCTGTAAAATAAATATTTGCTGAAGAGCACTTAAATTTTGGAGGCCTAATTATTCTACCTATTTCTCATAATTCATCCAGTCAGAGAACAGAATATATATCTGTTCAGTGGTATTTTCAATCAAACATATCTCATTTTAATATCCACTGTATCACCACTAGTGTTCTTATCAAAAAGCTCTGGGCTAGGAGAAACTTAATAGGAATCAGTCAATTGACTAGAGTATATGTGGGAAAATCACAACCTCTTTAGACCATGTGTTTACAAGATTTTGGGAGCTAGGATAACTTTCAATTAAACTCACGAAAAACTGACAACTAAAGCTGGCTTCTCAAGGCTGTGTCTAGTTTAGTCCTGAATATCTCAAAGGATGTATATTCCACACCATCTCTGGGCAGGCCATTCCAGGGTTCATCCACCCCTACAGTAAAAAGGGTTTTTCTTTTGCTTAAGTGAAATTTTCTGAGTTTCAGTCCCTGCCCATTGCCTCTTTTCTTTCCTCTGAAGGCCACTGAGCAGAGTCCAGCTTCAGTTTCTCTATCCCCCTGTTAACTAGGTTGAATCAATACTGATAAGATTATCCTGAGCCTGGTCTCCTCCAAGCTGAGCTATCTCTTCCACCTTCTGCTCATGTCAGGGTCTCCAAGACATTAATCATCTTTGTGGCTCTTCACTGGACTCCCTCCAGTGAAGGAGGGCTATGCCCATGTCAGTCGTGTCCTGGGAGCCCAGCACTGAACCCAGCACTCCCGGGTGTGTCTCAGCAGGGACTGAGCAGATGGGAAGGATGACCCCACTTCAGCATCTGCTGAAGATGTTCTGCCAGGTGATTTCTGGAAGTTTGCCACAGACATTTCTGAAGGACAATGTAAATGTGACATTAAACATAAACTCACATTTCTTCTGTTTTTTAGTTTTCTTAATGGGTAGTTTTATGCAGATAGGCAGAATTATGTTGCCAGCATGTCCCTGTTCTCCAGCGAAATTCTGGGGGAATTAACCCCCAGCAGACTGCATGGTAACAAGGCCCTTTTCATGAAAATAGATTTAGTAGAATTTTCTACCTGTCCCCACACAAGTCATGATTTGCCTTTTGAATTTTGGTCAAGCCATTAGCAGCAAACATGGGAGCAGGAACCTCTGATGTGGGGACCAGGGGAAGCTGGCATGCTGCAGTTTGCTCAGCAGTGAGATGTAAGAAAAATCAAACACAAATGAAACGTGGGAAGAAAAGATTTTCTTCACCGATTAAAGAAGAGGATGATTCCTGGACAAGTGGATTGCTGTCTCTGGCAGTGCTTGCTTTGATCCCTCTAAGCTTGTGTGAAATTAATTATATAAAACCCCCAGCATTTACCTTGGGCTGTGGTATCACCTGGAGGACACTTGGCGTGAATTAGGGCTGGTTTATCATAGATGCTTGAGCCGGAAAATGATCTGTCCAGTGAGAGAGATGCCAAGTAATTCACAGGAGGTGGCAAGCAAAGTGGCATTTTTATAATTTTAATTAGGTTTGGGGTGGGAAAGAGATTATCTTGAATAGAGTAAGAGGCAAAATTATGACCTTACTGAACATCTCATGGACTTCCTTTTATACAGCTGGGATATCAGGATGCACTCTGCAAATTTGGTTAGATGTCTTCTCACTATGTAGAGAATTCAAAAAGGGAGGGGGGCAGTTTGTTTTGTTTTGTTTTGTTTTGTTTTGTTTTGTTTTGTTTTGTTTTTTTAAATAAGGTAACAGGAGATAAGATTGCTGTGGAAAAAGGCTTGATTCAGGCATCAGAGAAAAGGTTGCTGTGACCTCTGAGTAGGGGTGGATGCACTGCCTGCAGAGGCTGGAAAAATGCCACCAGATGTCTCTGCAGCCTAAAAAATGTTGGAATGCTGCTGGGCACACAGCACCCCTGCAGACTGCCTTGCCTGCCGTTGCCGTTCAGCAATGAGGAGATTTAATGGAGGAAGAGAGGCGTGCAAATCCATAATTAAACCCACACAAATGACCCCTTCCTCCTCCTCCCCAAACGCAAGGTTCACAACCCCCATCCAGGTCACCAGTGGTTTCTCCGCAAATGAGGGAGCCAGATTAGGCCATAAAATAACTTTTTCTTCTTGTTTGGGGGAAAAGTATGCTGTTAGTGCTGTTTCATGATTCTCCTTTGCCTTACCCAGAGCATGTATATGGCAAAATTCTGACAGTCTTGTCTGCAGGGTCACCATCATTGTGCTTGCAACAGCAACCAAGCACCTAAAAAAAGCTTCTGAGGCAATAATCAATCCTATCCCTCACTGCTCCCATGAAATAGGGAAGTTAAATCATTTACCCAAAATCTCACTTGGAATAAGTGCATGGTCAGGCATGGGATGTATGGACTTAATTGAGTTCTCCCTTATATGAGCAGTGTTGATTGCAATTGCATACAGAAAGATCAAAGTGTTTTCTCATTCCCAGATCTCAGCCACAAGAATCACACCACCATTTACCACCCAAGACAGCAATTATTTATGCTGCCAGTAAATGAAAGGAAAAAACCAAACCAAAATTCCTAAACAAATCTAATTTTTTTTGTGTGTAGCTCAGACCCCCTATCTGTAATTTAGGGCAATGCAAAGGGCAGCCAGGCTGGTTCCTTTTATTGCCCTGTGGGCAGTTTAAATTTCACTGAGGAAGGGGGTGGTAAGGGAAGGGAGAGTGGCAAAAATTAGATCTGAGGGAGGTCAACTATATCCACTTAACTGCTATTGACCTAGTTGTAACAAGAGCTGAGCCCAGCCTGGGTATTGAATTCCTCTGGCCACATCTCTGACAATGTGCAAGGCCTGAAAATATCTAAATCCCTGTAGCACAGTGAAGTCTCTACAGCCTTAAAACCACCATACATGCTGCTTGTCTTGTAGCTGCTTGGGGCTGAGTGTAATAAGAAAGAGAAGCTGGGGTAAATTTACTGGGGGATTAAGGGAAAGATTCTTCCCTCTTTCTGGGTGAGGTGTGGAAAGCCCCAGGAAATTACTGCTGTGTTTCAGTTGATGCACTAAAAAACCCAAAACCTTTCTGACTAAGAATCTTTACAATAAAGGAAATCTTGTGCTTAGTCTCATTCCTCGGTTCCTGAAAAGTTCCCCAAACTGCAGCTTGCTTTACACCATTTTAGGCTGCAAAAATAGCAATGCATAAAGGAGCATCAGACTGTCAAGTGTGCTTTCCCCCTGCAAACACATGAAAGGGGAAACCAGATACTCCTAGCCTCAGTATGTGAAAGTTGTGTTAATTTTAATAACTTACAGCGTAACTGGTACACCTCGGTGCAGTAGCTATGCTGATAGAAAGTAAGCACCAACATATAACCCAAAAATGTGTCTATTAAAATAAAATAATAATAATAAAAAAGCCTTGGCTTACATTAGCTATACGTTTGGCTGAAATGCTGAGCCTTGGGCTTATGAGCTGGCTCTGGCTCTGCTGGTCCACAGAAAGATTGAATTCCTTACTTGGGAAACCTTTATGGAAGTCATGCTGCCTCAAATCCCAGGGAGCAACTTCGATGAATAAGAATGGACACAGGCTAATTCAAACCCTTCTTCCATCTTTCAAATCAACTTAGTGATTTCTCTCTTCTTTGTGGTTCCCAGCCAATTGTCATTTTCAGTGCATCCTATCGCCCCGCAGTACAAGCTGTTCTGGGAATACACTTCATTCCTCCCGCAGCCTCTCAGCAATGCCAAGGAATGTAGCTCTTCTGGTTACAATTAAGAAATTCAACCTACAAATGCTCCCCAAGTGCACCAGAACCTGCTTGTGACCTTCACACAACCGAATCTGAACGAGTTGAAGCAATTTTTTGTTCTTTGGTTTCAGTCATGACTGGAAGGGAGGGAAGTGGGGTGGGGGAAAACTTCCATTCCTCCAGAGAGGCAGCATGGTTTCAGGGGTCAGCTACATAGAAACTGGCACAGAAAAGTGCAGTTTCCAGGGCTGCATTTCCACAGGGAACTCTGGGCTGCGCAGTGGCTGGGAGGATGCCAGCCTGTGCTTGGCAGAGCCCTTGTGCACACTTGCTGGGTGAGCAGGTTTAATTGTCACCACTGCATGGCAGAGTGCTGGCAGGGCAAGCACAGGCAGCAGTGGAGCCCCCCTGTCTGCTGCCATGCTCTCCTGGGCACCTCTGGTCCCCAGGGCCACCACTAAACACTTGGGTAGGGCTGCCCCTTGCTGCCTCTGCTCCATCCCCATGGACTGTCTCTGTCTGAACTCTTCTGGGGCCTCTGTTACCCCTGCCTTCTGTCATGTTGCTGTCCATGTGGGGCAGCTTAAGAAGTTATTACAAAATAGTTCTATAATTCCTATTTCTAGATATTTGTATCTATATATAGATAGAGTCCATTTAAGCAGAGCCCCATATACTTTTGGATTGCAAGCATGAGCATATTAAATGGATTTGAGGTTGTGCTCCCCCCTGCCTCTCTTCAGCTTCTGCATTTTCAGCCATAAGCCAGCTTTAAAATTTTCTTTACCCTAAAACTGAGGATGACACTGTTGCCCAAGAAGAGAAATATATTTGTGTTTTGCAGATGGCTGGAGACAGCGAAGGAATAGCATGGGAAGTCGTTGATGTGGAATCTCATTATCCACAAGAAGCTGGGTGGTACTTGGAGCTCTCCAATGGCACCTTTTCACTGAGGATCAAAAATGTGACCAGTGGAAACAGCGGGACATACAAGTGCACTTTGGAGGGGCAGAACGGAGAACGCAATCTGAGCAGCACCGTCACATTAAAAGTAACAGGTACAGTGGACAGTGACTGTCCCATGCTCAGCATGGCATGTCAGGAAGGTAACAGTTTTAAAATGTTTTACAAACGCCAGAACAATGTAACACCTTGCTTTACATTCTAGGTTGCCCTGGAACAGGAGAAGACAAACTAAAAAAATACAAAGGTGAGCTCTTCATGCTGACTTGCCTTGGGATTTTTTACTTGCTGCTCATCTTCTTTACTTGTGTAAGTAATTCCCTTTCTCATAAGCAAAGAAACAATACTCACCAAAATACCCCACTAACTTCCTCTGTTAGCACTGCTTTAACACATCTGGTCTGAAGTTGGTGTCCATACTTACAGAAATTTCATGACTATAAGGTGCACTGGATTATAAGGTGTACTTTTTTTTTGCAGTGAGGATCCACGTGCAACAAAGTAACGAATTCGTAATGGAATAGTGCAATCGTGGGGTTTACTGACAGGTGCTCAATTTGCAAACAGTTTTCATGGATCGGCGTAGCCTTTAAACGCAGCCCGCCCTCCCCGTGCTGCGGGCCCCGGCACTCCTGCCCAACCCCGACGCTGGCTAGCGTGGCTATCGCGGCTGCCGTGGCTCAGCTCACATCCTGGACTTCTGGGTTGGCAAATTTCTGAACTTTGTGCACATATAAGGCGCACCGGATTATAAGGCGTACTTCCGGGTTTCGATCAAATTTTTAGCCAAAAGGGTGCACCTTATAGTTGTGAAATTACTGTAATTTATGATTAAACATGATTACACGAGGATGGAGTTCCAAAGAGAGAGAACTGTGCCCTGATCTAACTCTGATCTAACTCAAACTATCAGTTATATTCCTGCACTCTCACTGCTCATTTCTGCTTCCAATTACTCTGTGTAAACTGCCTATTGGTTTAAGGGCACAGCAACAGGTCTTCTGGTTTAGTACCTGGGAAGAGCATTTGTCCAACGTGGAGCCCTTCCCCACCTATGGAATTGCTTTGTGTGGTGGCATGATGGACATGTCCAAGTCCACCTGCTTTTTGCCTTAGTTTTCACACTCGTAAATTGGGGACAACCCCATTTCAGACAAGCATTTTTGTGAAGTCTTTCTTGTTAAACAGAGATTTTGAAATACATGGAAAAAGACCTCACTGGGGAGTTTATCCATAGGTTTAATGCTGGCTGGTAGCTCTGGGAAACGAAGGGAGAGGAGGTCCTTGGGAAGCTCATTCCACAGAAGAAAAGCTATGCTTTGGGTGCAGTGGCAGTGAAGTCACCCCTTCATGCAGAGCTCTGCACCTCCTGGCTCAGAGGCAGCAGGAATCTTGGGTACCAGTACAGGCAGCACTGGATGCATTTGTAATAAAAACCAAACCAAAATAAGCCCCAGCATTATGGGAGGTTAGATTTAACTTTTGCTGCCTGTTTCATATTTGTCTTCTTGTTTTGCTCCTCAGCAGATGAATCATAACTGTTGATCAGAGTGTATCTAATTAGCTGCACTAAATGTAGCTTTCCATGTATCTTCAGGGAGCAATTAAATTTATGCCTGTCTCTTTTTTAGATTGACAATTCTGCCAGTAATTTGTGCCATTCAGATAAAGTTTGATGAGATAAGTCTTGTAGGAATTTGTTAGGATGGAAGTATGAAAGCAAGGATGTCACTCAGCGGAGACAGATGTCCCATGTTCTTCTCAGTGTCCTGAAAGAATTTCAGATCTTTACAGAAATCTCTCCTCCCCTTACATAAAAAAAGTCCCAGTTTTAGTGGTGCAGTTATAAAAAGCAGAGCTGTGTAGTGAGGATAATCGCTCTGATGGAATTTTGTGTATCTCACTTTTGAGTGAGGCCCTGTCTCAGGTATCAACCTAGCTTTCATCAAAATTTAATATCGACCTGATCTCACAAGTGAGGTTCAGTATTTAAAATACCTGTTAAGTTCTTACAGGTTGTCTTGTCCTCTTCTGTAGTGAAGATTGTGCCTTATCTCCACTAAACTCAACAGCGACATTCACTTTACAACTGGTTGGCAGGACTGGGGCTTTACTTTGACAACTTGATGAAAATATTTCAGCCATTGGCTTGCATTGAAGGCAGGTGGAAGCACACTTGCTATAGCTTGGGGCAAGGCCTGTTGAGATGAAAATGTGAATCAAATACAAATTTCCTTTCTTGACTGAGGCTTTTGTCCTACAAAGTTCATTGGTTTAGCAAGAAACAGCAGCTTTTATTGGTACTGGGTGCTTCCACCGACAAACAAATGAGAAAGGTGTAATCAGCTATGGTTAGAAAGAGAAAAAGGAAAACCTTCAAAAGTTGCTTTTTTAAAAATTGCCCTTCATAGGAATTCTGAGTTTTAAGCTTTCCTTTGTGTTTTCTCTTTTAGACATGTCTAAGAAAAGAGAGTATGTCTCCCAGTTATCAAAAACCCAGACCAGATATGAAGCACATGCTCACCCTCATCAATGTACACGAAATAACAACTTTCCAGCATTTAAACAGTGACAGCACTTGCAAAAATCAGCTTACTTCGAGTTCTGTCTAAGTTGGTGTTGATGGCACTGTGGACTCATCAGTAAACACAAGCTGGATAGTTGAGTGGTATGGAGAGGAAATAAATGCTAATATATGGTCTCTTCAGAACAGCCTGAAAGTAAAGTTAGATTGTCAGTGACCTGCTTGTGCTGGACAAGCCTTTGGCAAGCCCTGTTATGCACTATGGTAACTTTTGAGAGTTAATCAGCTAAGAAATACTTTTACAGCTGCACAAACGTTACACTGCTGTTATGAGGTTGGTATCAAATCACTGTGCTGTGAAGCCCTCTTTTTCTGAGCAAGAATATGCTTCTAACATGAAGACTGAGTTATAGGGAGGCCATGGCTGTGCAAAGCCAGCAGATGAAGCTCTTCACTGGACTGATATCTCCCATCTTTCCAAAGCAAACATAGCAAGTGCTGTGGAATGAAAAGATGAGTGCACAGGGCTGTCTCTGCTCTGAGCCTGATCCTGGATGGAGTTCCTTTACTGCAAAATGAGATGTAACTCATCATGTGATGTTCAAGTAAGCTGAAAAGGTAACTTCATGCTGTTGCACTGGATAGATCAAAGCAACATCTACTCTTAAATCTTAGAGTGACAGACAGGCTGAGAAGGAAGATTTTCTCTAAATCTTTCTGGACTGAATGAACTTTTTATCTCAGCAGGAGAAATAGGGATGTATTTTCCAGATTAATCTGTAGGAGGCTTCAATGAGACTGTTAATCTTAAGAATGAAGAAGACTGTGATATTGAGGACATGGAAGATGACTTATTGTGTGGTTTACAAAACATGGAGACAAACGTATGCGACAATTATGTCAGTCAAGTTACCCAAGTGAGGACCAAAGCCATGGCTTGGAAGAAATCTAACAACCACATCTTTGGGATGTACTAAGTTAGCTATGAGATACAGGAATGGAAGATGGACATACAAGCTTTTGGTGTTGGTAATGTGTGTATATGAGAAAAGGACACGAGAAAAGCTGAGCTCAGACATACAATAAAGGGGAGAGAAGTTAT
This sequence comes from Sialia sialis, assembly GCA_009812075.1. Lineage (NCBI taxonomy): Eukaryota > Metazoa > Chordata > Aves > Passeriformes > Turdidae > Sialia > Sialia sialis. Next base: position 89,935,024 of record VRYO01001463.1, on the reverse strand, counting down.
GTCCTTTTGGACCAAAGTGCAAGTGATCCTAGGCTCTGAATACAAGGAACCTCCTTCTATTGGATAGCTAGTGTGGAAGGTGAAGGAAGAGGAGTCTAAAGTGACTGTAAGTTGCTTATGCCATAATGTCAGAATTTGAGCCCAAACATCAGAACTTGCGTACCCTGAAGAACACAGTCTTATAAAATAATACTTCAAGAACTGACCGGCAACATTAGAATTTTTAATGCAGTTTGGAATTCCAGGCTGTTGATAAAAAGATCTTTCTGTAATCCTTTGACTAATTTTGAAGTGTTGATGGGAAGAAAGCTGTACATCACTCAGCACTGGCTCTGTGAGCAAGGTAGAAGTTTGCATTGCTGGTATCCAAGAGGCTTCTGACCAGAATGACTTCTAGTCACAATGTTCTAGTCACTATGTTTACTTAGAACATACTAAAGTAATGCCACATTGCTTTTTTTTTCCTGTAGGATACTTGAAATAAAAATTCAGAGATAACCTGCCATTTGGTTTTGTGTGCCACATATGGCAAATAAACACAGAAACACTCCATATCAATTGCATTTTGTTTTACAACTAGCACAAATACATCAAATAAGGTGGAGATGTGATTCAACCTCTTCTGCAGGAAAAAGCCTATATGTGTGTATAACTGATTAAGCAATGGATAACTTTATGCAATTCTAAGGACCTAACACCACTTAAATTTTCATCAAAATTTCAATTTCTGTCCGAAGTACATTATAAAACACCTGTTCCCTACCAAAAGGCAAATCATTAGGGAAAATACAAGGGCGTTTCAGTCTGTCTACAGTCACTTTTAAACATGGCCCACCATCCTGGGTGACTCATGTGTTTAGGAGGCAAAAACCGTGAACTGAGGGTGTATGTGTGTCTCTATTTGGTCAGAAAGGCTTAACACCCAACAGTCATAGTTTGTGGGGGATTGTTATCACAGAACGCTAAGAGATTGGAATGAATCTTAAATATCAGCTAGTACCAGCACCCCTGCCATGGGCAGGGTCACGTCTCACTAGACCTGGTTGCCCAAGGCCTTATGTAGCCTGGCTTTGAACACTGCTAGGGATGGGGCGTCCACAACCTCCCTGGGCAACCCATTTCAGGGTCTCACCACCCACACAATAAAATATTTCTTCCTAATCTCTAGCCTGAATTTCCCCTCTTTCAATTTGTACCCACTAGTCCTGTCCTATCACTGCAGTTCCTGATGAAGAATCCCTCTTTGGCTTCCCTGAAGGCCCCTTTCAGATACTGGAGAGTTGCAATGTGGTGTCCACAAAAACTTTCTCTTCTCCAGGCTGAACACCCCTAATTTCCTTAGCCTGTCTTCATAGGGGAGGAGCTCCAGTCCTCTTGTCAACTTTCCTCCAGATTTCCTCCAGAAGTTCCATGTCCTTTTTGGGACCCCAAATCTGGATGAAGCACTCCACGTGGATCCAGGTGAGGGTCTCACCAGAGCAGAGAAGAGGGACAGAATCCCCTCCCTCACTCTGCTGGCCATGCTGTTTTAGGTGCAGCCCAGGATTCTATTGGGTTTCTGGGCTCTAGGCACACACTGTGCTCACACGAGTTTTTTGTTCAGTATCACCCCCAAGTCTTTCTCTGCAGGGCTGCTTTCTGTCACTTCTCTGCCCACCCTGTGAGTGTGTCTGAGATTGCCATGATGCCATGCATTTTGCTTCACTGAACTACGTGAGGTTTGCATGGGCTCACCTCCCAAGCCTGTCCATGCCCCTCTGGATGGCATCCCTTCCCTCCAGGCTGTCTAACACACCAAACAAACCAAATTGCCAGCAAACTTTCTAAGGGTTTGTGCTCTATTCCACTGTCCATGTCACCAACAAAGATGTTGAACAGCATTGGCCCCAGTACTGACCCCTGAGGGACACCACTTGTCATTGTACAATGAATAGCTGACCACAGCTCATTGTGTGCAGCCATCCAGACTACTTTTTTTCCACTGAGTGCTCCATCCATCAAATCCACGTCTCTCCGATTTGGAGACGATGGTGCTGTGTGGGACAGTGTCAAATGTTTTGCATAAGTCCAGGTAGACAGCATCAATTGCTCTGCCTCTGGCTGCCAACACTGTATCCCCATCACAGAAGGTCACCAAATTTGCCAGGCACAATTTCCCCAAAGTTGGCTGTTACCAATCACCTCTTTGTTGTCCATGTGCCCTAGCATATTTTCCAGGAGAATCTGCTCCATGATCTTGCCTGGTACAGAGGTAAGACTGACTGGTCTGTAGTTTCCTGGGTCTTCTGCTTTCCCTTTTGTATTGGTTTTGCACCTGGTCTCTGGTA
>VRYO01001463.1:89728098-89931697 GCA_009812075.1 Sialia sialis | reverse complement strand
AAAAAAAAAAAAAATTGTGTCTTATAGGTCGTTGTGCCTTATATATGGAAAAATTCTGTGGAGTTCCCGGCTACCCGGAAGTGCAGCTTATAATCCAGTGCGCCTTATCTCACTCATGAAACCTTTGTTAATCTTTTTTTCCTCTCCGCTGCCCAGCTGTAGTAGGGGAGGGTGAGTGACTCTTGTGGGTGTCTGGCATTGGGCCAGTGTCAAACTCCAATACCTTTTTTTAAAATGGAGGTTTTATTTCTCTTTTTCCAGTCATTGAGGGCTTTACCTGACTGCACAATTTCTTAAAAATGGGGACTTAAAAACTTTGCCAACTCAGGACCAGCAGATGATTCTTGTTGAGTCCCATGGACTTGAGCACATTCAAGTTCCTTAGATGGCCTCAAACCTGAGAACTCCGGGTCTTCATTTTCCCAGTCCCTATGTCTGTCTTTCTTGACTTGGGTGGAACACTTGCTGTTGAAGAGTGAGACACAAAGTCATTGAGAACCTCAGCCTTCTCTTTGTTCAGGGTAGCCAAGTCTGTTTCTTTCTGGAGAGGGCTCACTTTATCCCTGGTTTTCTTTTGGTTGCAACATATCTATAGAAGGCCTTTCTGTTATCCTTGATATCCCTTGCCAAATCAAATTCTAACTGGGCCTTGGCTTCCCTAGCCCTGTCCCTAGCTTGCAATTTCCCTGTGTTCTTCCCAGATGACCTGTCCTTGTTTCCCCTTCCCGAAAGCTGTTTTTCTCTCTGAGCTTGCTTAGCACCTCTTTCTAAATCCATGAAGGCCTCTTGGAATTATTTCCTGATTTCCCTCTTGTCGGAATCGATCCTGAACTTGGAGGAAGTGACCCTTGAAATTCAGCCAGCATTCTTGGGCCCCTCTGCTTTCCAGGGAAGAGGTCTTTGAAGAGGCCAAAGGTCTGTTCTCCTGATGTCCAGAGCAGTGATTTTGCTGTGTGCCTTGCTCACAGCCCTGAGGATCTTTATCTCCACCATTTTGTCATCACTTACAGTGCCTTGGGGCACTGCATTCCCCACCAGCTCCTTCTTGTTGGTGAGCACAAGGTCCAGCATGGTACATCTCCTTGTTGGCTCCTCAATCCCTTGTGTAAGGAAGTTGTCTGTTACACATTTGAGGAACCTCTGGGATTTCTTTTGCCCTGCCATGTTTTCCCTCAGATAGTCATTGAGGAGGTCGGTATCAATCCCACAAGGAGCAGGGATTAAGAGTGTGCAGGCACCCTTCTGCCTACAGAGGATTTCATCCACACCATTATCCTGACATCCTTTCCCAGGTGGAGCTCCAGACTCTCCAGCTGGTCATTGACATAAGGACTACATTCCCTTCTCATGTCCCTAGCCTGTTCTTCCTGAAAAGCCTGAAATCCTCCATTCCACAGCTCTAGTCACAGGAAACATTCCATCATCCCATCTCCATGTTGCCAGTCTTGTCATCCCCAAGCAGGTGTGTGCACATCTCTAATTCTTCTTGTTTGTTCCCCATATTCCATGTGGTTGTGTAGAGGCATTTGAGCTAGGCCCTGGATAAAGCCTGCTTGCTGGATGGAGTATCTGGGATTCCTCTGCATTTTATATTTCAAAAATATCTTTAAATATTTTTTTTAGGAGCACAGAGAAGAGGAAGGATAGGAAAAGTCACTTGAAAGAAGTTGATAATTAGTCAGCAGCAAAAGCTGAAACACTTTTGAAATTATTTTTTAAGAAGGATAAATAGGATCAGATCAGATAGAACAGAATAAAAAAAATGGGACTTTGTGCAAACAACTATGCCCATTATTTTTTTCCTGAGACAAACTGTCTGCAATACAGAATATTGGGCCTGAGGCATCAACACTGTGATTCAAATTTCAGGCTTAGAAGTTTCAGGCTGGTTTATTCGGGGGATTTGCTGTAGCCCAGCTGTGCACTAGAAGTGATCATGTTCAAGGCCACTTAAATGTGTTAAATTGTTTAGAAGAAGTAAAGCAGAGGGAGTCTTATGCCAAGATGCTTCACTGAATCACAAAACTGGAGAGGAGCAGGCAATTTCCTAAAGCACTGAAGGTGCCTGCACATCTGGGTGTAAAGGATGTAAAGACACTTTTGTGGCATTGTTGCACAAAAATTAACATTAACTGGAATTATTATTAATCACAAAGAAGAATATAAGTTTATATACTACAATGACTCTGGTACTAACTGGAGCAAAATTTTAAAAACATCATGTATTGCCTGATAATCTTGCAGAATGAGATACACATGTTTTTGAGCATAGTATCTTCAAAGAGAACGCTTTCCTTGCAATATGGATGTGTGGAAGTAAGTAACCTGATTCAAAAATACTGCCACAGCTAGCCCAGCATAGAGGAGATGAGCACACGCACAAGTTCTTTATAGTTTAATACTCCATTATTGAAGGGAATATGCTTCTGTATTGCACAATCTAAAGCCTGTTTTGATTACACAGGATAATTGCTCTGTTGGACAAAAAGATTTGTTTTTTCTACTGCTCTTCTTATTATCTATGTCCTCAGTTTTGTAAAATAATGCAATAGCATAAGTATGTGCTGAACTTCTCTTGATAGTGCTTTCTTACCATTTTTTTAGACTGAGCAATTCAGTTTATGTTGATAAATCCATGAGGTGGGAAAACCTATAATCTTTGCTTAATGAATAAAAGCTGGACATATGGAAAATGTAAAACTCCCTCAAAAGTCTAGATCAGAATGAGAGAGATGATTTTTCCTGACTCTCCTGTGGGTGCCTTTATTACAGGAACTTTCTTGTTATTATTTCTCATGGGTTTTGTACCTTTTTCACTGATTTTTCCCCCCCACAGCCTGCATTTTTCTGCTGTTTTATCCAACAGCGAACTATCTGTGTTCAAAGATAACAAGAAGCATTGTATATAAAATTAGTCATACAGAGTGGGTTTGTACACTCGTGAATAAGAAATATACAGGGAAACACTGCATCACATGGGGAAATGACCCCAAATAGAAATTGCTGGAGTCACACACTGAAGCTAAATGAATATCCAAAATGGCAATGAGGGAAAGCTAAAGGACATAATCCGCAAAATGCTGAGTGTATGAATTATAGCCCTTAGCTAAGCCTGATTTGTGAGGCTAGTACTTACACAGCAGATAACCCAGGCTGACAGTGACCTTGACAGCACTGCAACAGTAATATTTTCTGTAAAGGCTGGGCAGCTTTCAGCCTGGTTCTCCTGAGTGGGAGCTACAAGCACGCTTGTGTGCAGCAACCTGGACTGAAGTAATCCTCAGTGTGTGCCTGTCAATGATCCAAACAGAATATGGCTCTTCGGGCATGACAATGCCTCCCTTCCTTCTTTCTTCTGCCCTTGATAAGACTCATTTGAGGAGCATAAAGAGCTTTTCCCTAGAAAATGAGCCCCCCCTTTCTTCCCTCTTTCAGTGTGGAATTGAGCAGCAACACAGTGCAGAGGGGACCTCGCTCCAAGTCTACCAAGCGATTTCAAGTATTTTGTGACCTTCTCAACCAGTGCATCTGCCTTTTTGGAATTGCAATGAATTTTCATTTCTCCATGTGAAGACAATGCTTCTACACTGTATTACAGCTACTCAGATAGGTAAATTATAAGCGCTTTCCCCACAGCTCTTCTTCAAGTAAATGTCAGTGAAACTCTGGCTTGTAGTCTTTTGTGGAACAAATTGCTGGGGGGATTAAAAAGTCACAAGTAAAAAGCAAGATGAAAGTTTTTGGTTCATAGTTTGCTCTCTCTTCATTTTGCTGCCAAGACCTGTGCTTGCAGTACTCTGCTTTTCGCTGGCCACAGCTGATATTACTTCTGCATCAAGCTGCGAGGAGTGCTGTGAACTCTCTGGAGCAGTGATGTACATCCTGAAAAATGCACCAAGGGAATGGGCGGTGGCAAGACCAACAGATTGCTGCAAGGAGTGGTGTGTCCTTTGAAGGCTACATCTCATGTCCCACCCTTTGATGAGTCTTCAAACCCTTTGATGGAAAAGCATGCTATTGTCCTTTTAGCTGAGTTCCACGTGCATCTGTTATATTGCCAATGGACAGCCTGGGCTGACTAAGTGTTTGCTCTGTCGCAAGACAAAAAAGCCCTAACAAAGCCAAAAACCCATCCCATGGACAGATTGAAGGCAAGGGGCAACAACTGAGAGAAAAGATGTCCTGGGGGTAAAAAAGCTTGCAAAAGTCCAGCACAAACATGGGCTTTGCTCCCTGCAGAGCCTTTCAGTTGCTTCTGTGAAGGGAGTAAGAACAACCTTAGTGGCTGAGGTTTACTATGTGTTTGCTTTAAAAACTACTTGCATTGTGAGCCTTAGTTTCTGTATCTATGAATGGGAGCAATTTGGTTGAAGTGTTGCCCTGTGTGAGAGGCAGAGAAACTGGCAATATTTGCAACTTTTCTACCTGGAGCTGAAAGGAGCTTTTAGACTAAGTTATCTTTCAGGGTAGAGAGCAGCAGGCTTGAGCTGTTCTCTTTTTCCTGTTAAGGACAAAAGGCCCTACTGACAAGAGAAACTGGATTAATAAGAATTAGCGAGAAGAAAAACTCAGGAGTCTCTGTAAATGCTGGGGTCTAGACCAAGCACCTGTAACACAAATGTGTGACTGTTCCCACCCACTCCCTTTTGCTATTTCTGTCCCATCTGAATTCCAGCTCTGCCAATTCATTCTAACATCTGTTCTCAGACTTGGTATCAACACCAACTTAATCACATTCCTTCCATCTACTGAGCTGGAAGTGCAGGGCTATGTAGAAGCCAGGACAAATTAACCCCTTCCCTTCATTAGCACCAGCTAGCACACCTCTCTTGACATGCAGCTGCTGGTGTTTGGGTGGGCAGCAGGGTCAATGGGGCTGTCAGCTGTCCAGGTGGAGAGTGTGCTGAGCACATTACTGCCAGAGTAGTCTGGCTGGTACACACTGATTCCCAGAGGTCTGGTGGGGCAGCAGCATCTGGGGCTCTGTGAACAGGAGCACAGCCAGCAGATCAAGCACATCCAGCTCCTCAGCTCTGCCTCTCAGACCACACCTAGCTCTGTCACCCAGTTCCAGACCGCCAAAACTGTTCCCAAGGCAGTCAGGGCTACAGGGCTAGTCCTTTGAGGAGAGACTGAGAAACTGGGGCTTAGCATGGAGAAGAGGTGAGTTTGGGGAGGCCTTAAAAGCAGTGCCCTAGGAAATATGAGGCAGGTGTCAAGAAGAAAGAGCCAGGCATTTTACAGTGGTGCATGGTGGGAAGATGAAAGGGAATGAGCATAAGTTGAACAAGAGTAATTCAGAGAAGAATATTGTTTTCCCTTTGAGGACAGCTAAGAAGCAAAACAGGTTTTCTCAGAGGCTGCTGAGTCTGCATCCTTAAAGGTTTTCAAGACCTAACCGAACAAAGGAACTTGGTCTGATCCCAAATGTTACCTTGCTTTGAGCAGGAGATTGGAGTAGAGACTTCTTGTGGTCCCTTCATGTCTCAATTATCCTATAAATTTACACTTTTCATGTCAAGGAGCATTTCTTTATTACTACTCTTCAAGCTCATTGCACTATGAATGGACCACTCCAAAACATCTGCTCTCTGCGAGTAATAACCAAAAGTATAACAGAAAAAAGTTCTAGAATACAGTATGAAGTAGCTGTGGGTTAAAAGGAAAAATAATCTATGGACAATTATGGCTCAAAAGTTAGAATGCAAATAAAAAGGCAACAAACTTGATTATTTAAACTTCACTTCTTCACCCAAGGGCAAACACCCAAGGATACATGTGATGCTATCAGAGACATTTCTCTGTGCTCTGGCTTTTCTTGGTATGAAATAGATCTGATGGTGGCCCTTGCAGGAATTCACACTCTCTAGTACATCTTATATTTGAATTTTCAAAGTGTTCATAAAATGTGACATTTAATAAAGACAGTTTTTGTCTGCATGACATTGCTGAGTCTCAGAACTCTGTGACAGCACATGCACGCACAGGGGCTCAAGGAACCGAGCACATGGTCTCATAGTTTCTTTGTTCTGTGCAGCACTTAGCCATACTGGACTTTACATGTGGATTAAAAAAACCCAAAATAAATTCCTAACCTGTGTCACACTGTAGAAAAGAGCCAGCCTCATGTTTACAAAGCCTTTATCACTGCAGACATCAGCTCTTGGGAACTGCTGCCTTGTGGAGCAGTTCAGCAAGGGAGGTTCACTGCTGAGGGAGCTGTGAATCCACTTACCCGACTGGGGGAAGCAGCTTCCCCTTTTCCCCTCTCAGATCCATCCTCGGGCTTGCAATGGTGCCCTTAATTTACCAAAAGCTGAGATCCCAGATCAGATGCTGGGACTTCTGTGCTAGGATGAAAAACACTGGTCCTGAGGCTACGCCTTTTCTTTGAGCTCTTTTAAGCATGCACTTTGCAGGACCTGAGTTACCCAGAAACTCCTTATTGCTGTCTTTTTTTCCTAAGGATAGTAGCAAGCCTATATTAAGGACTGTGAAGTGCCCTCATATTACAGTAAGTGCCCAGGATAAACAGGTGATCTGTGTGGGACTTTTGGGAGGACACCTGGTGCCCAAGAAGAAATGAGAGGTTTGTATACAGTAGGAGCTCTTTTGTTAAGTGCATCATGCAGTATCTACAGGCAAATCAGGTTGCCAGGCCCTCTGTCCTACTTACTACACAAACACAGTCAAGTGGATTAAGATCCAGGCCATTGTCACTGGTTCACTGCTTTCTACTTAAAAGCACTAGTTGAAGTGTTCCTTCTCTTGGGAAAGAAAAATAAACTACTCTCCCATGCTACTTCCTCCAAAAGACACCCAACATCAATAAAAAAAAGACAAGTGACACTCCTACAGCTCCTAAACAGCCAACTTTGCAAAGTTTGCAATGACCCTAGAATAAGATTCTCCCCCTCTGTTCATGCTTCTAGTCATCTAAGCAGGTGTCAAATCTCCTGGGTTTGTATTGACACCTGCTTCTTTCCATTTCACTCCATCTTAACAGCTATAAGTGTCTCTGGTAAATTGTGCTAGTACATTTCTATTAACATTAGCAAAAGGGAAAAATCCAGCTCGACTGACAACAACTATTGGTGTATGAAGATTAATCTTTATATAGCATGCAGAACATGGATCTGTTCTATATCTTCCAGAACAGCCTGTACTTTGTTTCTACTCCTTCTCAACAACAGCCTTCATGTGAAAAAGAATTAAAATCACTGTATTTTAGCATTGCTATGTTCACACTGCCATTCTCTCAGGCTTCACAATTCATGCTGTAGTTGGCAAACTATTTCTCTTTCTGCTAGCAGCAGGGGGGACAAGTGGAGCTACTCACTACAAATTCCTAGGGAAGACAAATACAGCTTTGCTCTGCTTTGAAGAAATAGTCACAGGTTACCTTATTAACATCTTGTAGTATAGAAAGAGTTAAAGCTTTTGCCACATTAAATAGAAACACATAACCAAACACATGGAATGCCTATCCTGACATAAACACAATGGCGTGGAAAGTGTTAAAGCTTTGTGTATGGTAAATTAGAGCTTTGAAAAACATCTCAGTTGGGAGCAATTTTGGAAATTTTTGAAACATGAATTACTGACTTTTTTTCTCCTCCCCCCTTTAAATGGTCTGTGAGGATTGGTCGCTTTGGAGGGAAAAAAAATAAAGTGTCAACACTTGACATACTCAATCCATCCATAAATGTAAACACGCTTGAGCTGCAGTTGAGTTTTTCTTTTACTAAAGAGCATGTGGAAGCAATTACCTGAATGTAGATGTGATAAAGAATGGATGAAATGCAAACCAAATGATGCCTTATTACTTAATATAAAGAGACTGTTCTGCGAGATCAAAGTTGTGCAGCACAAAATGTAATGGGCTTTGCTGGAGAGAGAAGCTTCGGAGGTTTGTTTAAAACACAGATGCATTTTGATGAAATGCTAAGTAGACAAAATTAGGGTAAGTTTAAAGAGTTTCTCGGTACCTGATCTATGATCTTCAATAACATTTTTCCTCTCCTCCCACCTTTTGCTGCTTTGCGCCATTCCCAGATGCTATGAGGCTGGCTGAAGTTTCTCATTAAAAACTTCCCTGGCTTCATCGTGGCTGGGGATAAGAACTGCTCTGTCCTGAGATGTGGGAGAAATGTCACCATCAGCACCCCTGTGGACACAGAAAAGACCTTCTCTGTACATTTGCATTGACCCCTCACACTGCAACCTCCCTGTGCCTCAGCCGTCACTCTGTGCCCAGTTGCTACCTCAGCACATATTTCTCCTTTGAGTCAATACGATCAGGAGAGAGACAACCTTTCCTAGAGACAAAAATACTGAAGTGGAAAAATTTCCAAATGTTTTCCTACCACAGGCCATATAACAGAACACAATTCCCATCAAAATCCTGCTTTGTACTTCACCACCTTCTCTGGTGTTAGATTTATTTCTCTATTTTTTATTAGTGACTTGTATTTTTATGAAGCTGCATGCAACAGACAAGGAGAAGGCATGCTGGGAAAGTAGGGTAGCGGTTTCTATATAATTCCGCAATAACATCTGAACTTGTTCTCTTGCCTTGCCTTGTCTTCCCTCCCACATGCCCCTGCCCTCCCCCTGCCCAGGAGCTGCTGCTTATTGCTTTTGCCCAAATGTTGTTTCTGATCATGTAGATTTGATCATCATCTTTGTGTGAAGTCTGTAGAGCAGCTCAATGATTGACAGCACTGGGTCCCCCATAACATAAATCAATGAGCAATAAAGTTACGTATCCAAGTCAAGCGTAGAGAAAGCAAACTGACATTGAACTGTAAGCATTAATTAAAAAGGAGGAAAAAACCAAAAGCACATTTAACTAGGAGCATTGGGTCTTGAGTTATTGAAAGAAATAAAAAAATAATGCAAGTCTGAAAGAGCATGTACAGAATAATGCTGCCTATCTCCTACAGCATTAGGTCCTTAAAAGAAATCACATATGTTAAACTCCCAAAGAGACTATTTTCTTTTGTTTTTCAACTACATGTGATAATGGGGAACATTTTGTGAATGACTGTGATGCTTATGCCTCCAATAAAACCCAGGATACTGTACCTCATTCATGCTTATTTGACGATCTCGTAAAGAAAAAACCCAGCAGCACCGTAACAAAATTATGATTGAATCAGACATTTTCCCTTCTCACCAGCTGAAAAATTGTTAAGTATTGCTATTGGAAACTCATTGTTATGCACTATTTTTGCAGTGGCCAGAGTGCTCAAAGCAGCTTAGGAAGCAAATATAAAACACACTTGCCACCACAGAGAACACAGAGTTTACAGTGGCTTTGATCATACAAGCACTAATCCTTTCATTTTAGAGTGGTTATTCACAGGCATAAATATTAAAATAATACCAAGTATTGGCACTGTCAGATCATAATTAGATGGGAACATGACACATTGCAAGACAAAAGAAAGGTGAAAAAATTTAATAATTGAGTACAACTCACCTGGGTGCTGTAGCAGTTTTTCTGGTTTCCCTTTCTTGTCCTTTTCAGCTTGTTTGGAGTCAAAACCAGAGGCCCAGAGAGAACCAGGAACAACAGGGAGTGGACTGGTACCGGTGTTAAACTAGCAGCAGTATGAAGTAGTGGCCGTGTGGCTAAAACAACCATCAGCTGAGAGACTCACTTTCTTACAGCAGAAATTCAGCTTGCAAAGACAACCTCAATCATCTTATTTAAGCTGTTTATTCATTCCTTTCCACCACTATTTTACCCCCCACAAAACTTAACTCCTGACTAAACAAATGAAGGATTTGAAGGTTCTCTTTTGCTAACAGATCAGCCCCTTGTCATTGATGCAGTGGGAATGGGTTCAGGCCAACATCTCCCACTCAAGACCAAGGCTGGGCTGGCAGCACCTTGTTGGCTCATTAGATTCATTACCTGTGCCTAATGATCAAGTCAAAATAATTTGCTGTTATGTGGATCATATGTTCTGGAGCTCATTTTGTGCCCTGCAGAGCACTGCCAGTCCATCATTTCATTCACTGCCCAGTTTCAAAAGCCAAACTTTTTGTGTGAGGATGCACCACCACCTGTATTACTGCTGGCACACAGGCTCATTCTGGGAGATCTGACTCATTCAAAACACGCTGTGTGGTCTTGTGCTAGAGTGGCCTGGTCTCTTCCTTCCTACAGGGCTGGATGAATGTGAATCCTTGTCCTCAAAGATTTATTTATTTTATTTTTAAATTTAGTTTGATATTTTCCTTAAATTTTAGGGTTTTTTCTGAGTTAATATTGGGGCTCTGAGGTTTTTATTACTCTTCCAAGTTTGAGATGAAAGTTGACATTTTAGTGAAAGGGAAAGGTTTTATTTGTGGAGATGGACTTCTGTTTTGGATGTGGTTTCAGGCTTAGTGAGTGTGTAACAACAGATACTGCAGGGCAGGACATCTCTGTCACTTAAAAAGCCCAAATACACAGTCAGTTTTGTTATGCCATTCCTCTTAAATTCCCTATGAAGTAAATGTGTCTTCCTGTGGGATTAATACAGCTCCAAATCTGCAGAGCCTGCTCCATACATGCAGCACCTGGTAACTGCCTTGATTTGACACAGATGTAACCACAAGCAGAACCTGTCCTCAGTTCTGTATTTCTTGTTAAAATAAGGAGTTTAATTACCTAGATGAGAAACTGAAATGCTCCCAATAACAGCAGCTGAAAAACCCTTCATTTGCAAAATGTACCAGGTGAGTATGTCCATTTCAGGTGGCTGAATTCATTGACTAGCAAGACAGATTTCGGGTGTTTTCACCCAACAACACCCAGTGCTTCCTGGCAGGGGAGACCCTGTGGTCGGACAGACAGGTTCCATGTTAGCAGGTAATGATTGTGACAGACTGGCAGGCAAAAGGAGGTCTGCCTGTCCTGGAGAGGAGCTACTAGCAGACCCACTCCTCCAGTCCATAGCTTCCATTAATTAGAAATTAACTGTGTCCAGCTCCAGAATAAGAAGGATGTGCAGGAGTGAGTGCAGAGAAGGCTGTGAAGATGATTGGGGTCTGAAGCACCTCTCAGATGAAGACAGGCTGAGACAGTCAGGGTTGTTCAGCCTGGAGGAGAGAAAGCTCCAGGGAGGGCTGGCTGCTTAGAGCAGCCTTACAGAGCCTAAAGGGGGACTGCCAAAAGAGCTGGAGAAGGATTTTTATATGGGCATGTAGGGAAAGAACAATAGGAGTTTGCTTTAAACTCAATGTGGCTGGGTTTAGATTACATACTAAGATGAAATTGTTTACTGAGGGTGATGAGGCACTGAGCAGGTTGCCCAGAGAAGCTGTGGATGTCCCATCCATGGAAGTGTTCAGGGCCAGGCTGGATGGACCTTTGAGTAACCTGGTCTAGTGGGAGGTGTCCCTGCCTAAGGCAGAAGGCTGGAACAGATGTTCTTCAACAGATATCCCTTCCCACCCAAATCATTCTGTGAGTCTATGTTTTATGAAATCTGTGTGCTTGCCATGTTCCCTGCGGACTGATGGTGCTTCAAGCACCCCAAGAGTGGCCCAGGTGGCTGTGCTGAAGCCTGTGCTTAATTACTGAATCTGCATCTGAGAGAATGCTGTGAGGGATGTGTGAGGATAGGAGGCAACCAGGGCTGGGCATCATTCTGGAGAACAGTTTTGGAGCCTCTGCTCCCAACTAAATAAAAAGCTTCAGGTTGTGAAGGCAGCTGGAGGAGGTGCTCCATACTTGCTGACATGGTGTGCTTTTTTCCTGCTCTGAAGACAACTCTGATGCCTGGCAACTGCAGTAAAGTCAAATATTAGACCCACTTCTGCGAGCAACTGCTTGTCAATCCCACGTGCCCCAAGTGGAGCTGCAGTATCTGTTCTCCACAGCTGTGGAAATGCAATTGTATTGTGGAGAGGCAATCTTTTGTCACTTGGAAATTCACTATTTAGTTTCCTTTTAAAGAATTTTCAGGTTGTTTTTTTTTTTTTTTTCCCCACTAGGTATTGAGAGCTTTCTTTAAAGTAAAATAAAGCAAAGCAGGTTCATCTCCAAGGAGATGTAAGAAGCAGTTTTGGGGAAAACTAACACTGAACAGAAGTCTCAGCTAAAAACATGAACATGTGACAGAAGGTGGCAATGGCACAAGTGCCATCTCAACTGTGTGTGGTGTGCCCGAAGGGTGCCTGAGACTCCACAAGTACTCTGTGTGTCCTTTCAGAACTTCATTGTTCTCATCTGGTTTTTATGGTCACATCACAGTTTCAGAGAGCAGACCTCATCCTCTTTTAAACTTGACCTGCGTGGCCTAATTGCACGAGGACATAGCCCAGTCTGCAACATCACAGCACTTCCATGGTGAATTGGGTTTGTCAGTCTCTGGGCTGTGGTCTTATAATGTGCTATATTATTAAGTTTCTTTGCCTTTAGTTGCCAGCTAATGGAATAACCTCTTTGTCTTTATTAGAAAGAGTCCACGGCTTTATTAAGTTACATAATTCACAACCAATAGTGTAATCAATAAAACATTAACAAACATGTAACCTTAGACAAACCTCACATATTGATTTCTTTAAACATTCTCACAAAGCCGGTCTTTGGCTGAAAAAAATCATTCAGTCCCAGTGGCAAGCCCCATAAACACTTAATGCTTTAAGGTGTGGGCACTGGAAGACAAATTGAATTGACTTCCTTGGAAATAAAGCTGGCTCTCCCCTGGTCTTTGTGCGTCCACCTCATAATCATTATTTTATTGCAATTTGGAAGGAAGCTCCAATTTTCTCTTTTATGCCTCATCATTGCAAGGAAAATACTGGGTGTTGCAAAATACAGTGGTTACCACATAGTTAAAAAGGAACAGAAATACTCTCTTTTTGCATGGACAAAAATGGATACTGCAAAACCTGTATTACCTGATGGTGATTAACCCTGGGGATTCTCAGGTGGACTGTAACTAGCTGTTGTAGTATGAAGCTTGACCTAGCCCTGTGTCTGCATCAAGTAGGAAGTTGTGTTTAACATCAGGTAAGAAACTCATTTTTCTAATACAAAACTTCATGTAAATATATTTTCCAACTGTAAAAAAAAGTATCTAATGCCTCTTGAGTGCAGTTTAGTGGATGATAATGATGTACCTGCAGTTACACTTTTGATACAATCAGGAAAAGTAGTATTGTATTATCCCTACCTCTCTATTCTCAAGACTATGTGAAACCCCCCCCAAATCATCAGTCACTCTCTTGCAGGGAATCTATGTGCATTATCACACAACAGAATTGCACCAATGATAATTTCACAGGCAATTTAGAACTAGGCTGGAGGAAGTAGCAGAAAAAGCATCTCAGGGATGCACCAGCAAAGAAATAGAATAGATGTGCATCTGTTCCATCTTTAGTTTCAGTGATTTGGTGAAGACATACATATAATTTCTGGAACAATTAAGTGCTTAATCTTTTTGTAACCTATATCCTTGGGTGGTACATTTCTGTAAGGAAATTTTTTTTACTTTGCTTTCCTTTAAAAATATAATCATCTACTTATTTTGCAAGACTTTGAACGGTTTCCTTGTCAAAAGGGATGTAGGTGAGATGGAGGAATAAAGCTTCCCAGCAAATGCTGGGGACTAGTCTGCAGAGTTCCCACATCCCCTTTGGAGACTTTATCATTTAACAGCCACAATGCTCCTTTATTAGATCACTATAAAACAAGTGCCTGGAGGGAATCAGAAATGAATTGAATTTTGTAGATTTAACTGATTGTGTGGGACCTTTTTGGCTTAATATATACCCTGGAGAGGTTTGCTACTAGAACTTGGGAACTTTATAATAAGAATAATTCCTTAGCTAGAGATCTTTATCTTGTTACATTAATGATTCACTGGGGGGTTATGCTGGAAAATGAAGGAAAATTTTTAAAAAGGCTATTAGATTAAATGTTCTTATAGAGACATACACAAAGATGGTCAACAAAGATTTATAGGCTGATGAGATAAGGAATTTATTGCATTTGTGCTGCATGCACAGGGCAGCTGGCCATTTCAGGAGGTCCTGCCTGTGCTCCTGCTCAGGATTGTCTTCAGCTGACAATCAGCACTCCACAAGATAAGGTTTTGCAGGCCACATGCTGCTTGTGCACTGCAGAATACACAGACAGCAAGGGAATTCATGTAAATAGTGGGTATAGCCACCTTAACTTCAAAGGTATGGGACAGACTCTGCATCCAGACCTACTTTTTTACATCCCTACCTTTATCCCAGAGGTTTTGCAACACTGGTCCTCAGCTCCAGCTCTTCTATGTCAGTCCTAGCATGGACTATTTATAGTGCCCACAGCTCCTGCTGGATTTAGTGGATGCTCAAGGTCTCTAAATAGCAACTATGTGGTCTCCAAGGATGTGCCATTTGAAGAATACAGACTCTGATTGTACTTTGCCCATGCAAAACATTTACTGCATTTCTGCCATTTATAGCTGCCACTGTAATGGTTTTACCTGTGATGACAACTGGGTAGTTTTAATGGTATTATCAGAGAATTGAAGAAACAACTACAATCCCCATGGCTGAAGCTAAACATCCAAAAATAACAAGCCATTAGGAACATGCAGAGTGGCATTTTAGGCCTGAGGAGGGTGATTTTTTTCATCCAGCTAGGGTGAATTCCCGTTGACAGTCAATAGAAAGGAACATTGAAAAACACTGTAGCTTTTGCAAATCCAGGAAAAATGGAAAGAGATACAGATCACAGGGACATGCACTTACATTCTGCTATCAAGTTGCCACCACGATTTGAGAAGAAATTGTTGGTAATTGTGATATACATGATCACAGCCAGGGCCTGGAGCTTGAATGTGACTGTGGGGAAAGAGGAAGCATGCTGATTTTTGCTTGACAGGAGCTGCTGAGAGAGTGGTAGTCTCCAGAGATGTCTGAGAAACCTTGTTTGGCCCATTCACCAACAGCATTTGTTTCTACATCTGTAAAAGCACTGGCATTGTCCCAAGTGCCATACACCAACACCCCTTGGTCCTGTCTTTGCTGTTACTACCTTGTCCTCCTGTCTATGATGGGTGGAAGGTAATTCCCTTGGCCACTTTCTTTCTCCTGGGCCCAAATCTTCCAAGACAGCTGTAAAGCTGGATGTAAGAACCCCAGGGAGACCTGTGGAGGAGAAGAGCCCAAGGCTAAACTCTACTGAAACAGATACGAGGAAAAGAAAATCTGTACTTCTGCTCTGTAACTGACTAGGAGTTGAGGAAATCCCATACCCCTTGGGATCAAGTCTCCTGGGAGTGATTTTGGGATAATCCTGGACAAAGAGCCCTCCATGCTGAACATTTTTATGAAGGCAGAATAAGAGCATTGTGAAGAGTGTAACATGCACTTAGTATAGATCTGAAACAAAAAATGTCAAAGGAAATTAATTTAAATTCCTCTAAATGCAATTAGAGGTGACAAGATTTCTCATGGCGAGAGACTGCGTTAAAGCAAAAGCTAAAAGTTCCCATCCAGTTCATAAAGCCTTAGGTAGCTATTGGTAATATGAATTAAATTAATCAAAATGGGTAAAAGCTAATGATCCTCTTGGGAACAAAATTAGCTCCTTAATGAAAGAAATGGAGTTCAGAAATTATAATAGAATATTAGCAGATGTGCCCTTTGGAAATTATAAATTTGCAAAATCCCCTTATGTAGATATTAGTTTGAGTCAAATTATCACTAAATCTGACCCTGGAGATGTGATGAGAATACACACACTAGGATCTGTTCAGGAGGGCCTGGAATCCTCTGTCAGCAGTTCTGCTGGGCTGGGCTGGGTGCCACAAAGCGCTTTCTCAAATCAGCAACAGGGGACAGTCAAACCCCCAAACTTCTACTTGTAATCTGCCAAGCTCTTGCTAAGGAGTCCTGCCTCTTGTGGTCTCTGGGCTGCTGAGAGCATCACAGAATCACAGAATCAAAAGGTTGGAAGAGACTTTCAAAATCATCCCAACCCATGCTCAAATACCTCAACTGAGCCATGGCACCAAGTACGACATCCAGTCTTTTTTAAAATGCATCCAGGGATGGTGACTCCTATACTTTATCACTCTTTCTATTAAAAAAACTTTTCCTGATATCCAACCTATATTTCCCTTGCTGCAGCTTGAGACTGTGTCCTCTGGTTCTGCCAGCTGCTTCCTAGAGAAAGAGACCAACTCCCACCTGACTACAGTCACCTTTCAGGAAGTTGTAGAGAGTGAAAAAGTCACCTCTGAGTCTCCTTTTCTCCAGGCTGAACAACCACAGCTCCCTCAGCTGTTCCTCACAGGGTTTGTGTTCCAAGCCCCTCACCAGCCTCGTTGCCTCCTCAGGACACGCTCAAGCATCCCAAGGTCCTTCCTAAACTGAGGAGCCCAGAACTGGACACAGCACTACTTCCTGAGAGACCTAGATCCTCCTTCCAAAGATGATACATCCTCTTGAAGTTCCTTCAAAACCTCATTGCCCATCCAGGTTGGATGCTTGCCTCGTTGGCTCACCTTTCAGCACACAGTGACAGTCTGTTCCTGTGCCCTCTGTGGATTACCATGTAGCGAGGAGCAAGAGACTCATCAGAGATCCAAGACATGTCAAAGTCACAGAAAGCAAACAAAATCCCAAAAAACAAACAAACAAAAATATGATGAATTGCTCATGTTGGGACTACAAAGAATTTATTACATGTTTTCATTACTCTTTCCAGCCAAGAACTTTTCTCATCCATTTATGGAAAACATAAAAGCCACTGGGAGTTAAATAGGATAAAAACTAGATTTAAATCATCCTTACACATGCTGCTCACATCAGCATACAGCTGTTTTTAAGCATTTGGAGTCCTTGAAACTTTTAAGCCATTTAGAACAGCATGTGATTGGTATGAAAAATAGCAGAGGCTTTCTTTTTATAAAAAGAAATCACGCTCCAGGGTGCTGGATGCAGCGACTCCAGAAGCCAAGAAAGATGTTTGAAGTGCTTATTGGCATTCCAGGATCCAGAAAACTCTTCCTGCCTCACGCTATCTCATAGCAATCCTGATGCATCTGTCCTGGGAACAGAACAAGGAAGACATTCCCTCTGGTGCAGATGGCTAATGTACAGCACAAAGCATGCTTGAGTCCCCAGTCTGAGGATGTAATGTGCATAGTTTAGAGGATGAGCTCTTCCTTTTATTTTTGTATTTATAGCACAAGTGGCGACACTGTGAACTTCCTTGTACTGTCCTGCCAAAGTTGATTCAGCTCTGTCAGGAGTTTTGCATGTTCCACTCAATAAGCCACTAATCATGTAAAGATCTTGGGCAAATGCAACAGCCTTCTGGAAAGTAACTCCTCCTCCCATCCCCAGAACGGAACAGTTCCCAGTTTGCACAAATAAGAGAGCAAACCAAAAATATTAGACGGGGACAGGAAGAAAAGGAGAGAGGAAAAAGAAGTACCACTGAAATTTGTGAACATACGACTGAGGGGGAGAGAGACTCAGCTGAAGGTGGTGGAATTGGAATGGTGCTTGGGAATCATACATTTTAGTATCAGACACAGAAATGTGGAATTCTTGGATGCTCAGTGTAAAAGAGGCTTTGAAAAAAATGGATCTGCAACATTCTTACCACCTTTCAGATAAGCAAACTAAAAGAGAAAGAAAATAAAATGATTTTGGCCAAGTTTTAAAGAACAAGAGTTCTGATTTTCACAGATCTTTCAGTTTTCAAAAGTTGACTTTATTTTGAATTGCAATGAAACCCCCAGAGTCTGAAATTCTCTGCAAAGGGGAATTAAAAGAAAACAAACTTCAATGCATTTCAAGTTGATTGACAGGTTTTGTTGTAATGGAAACTGAAACATTCTGTTTTGACTTTTTAAAGTTAATATTATATTATAGAAAAAAGCCATTACAAAGTAAGAAAAAAGAAAAATCAAGGCAGTTAGTTGTTTCGAAGTGAAAAAATAGGTTGGGATGTTTAAACCTTACACTGTCAGCACTTTTTTCAGTGATTTTCTTCCAGGAATCTATTGAAAGCAATCCTCTTTTGCAAACTGCTTTGATTTCTTATGGCAATACAGACTTTCTGCAATTTTTCTGACCAACTGTGCCAAGAACCAAACACTGACAGCTCACTCCACCATCTAAGGACACATTTTAAATGCAAGAATTCTTTAATGCAAGTACCACTTTGTACCATCAGCCACATGACTTTTTTTCCACAGGGTATTGAAACTGCCATACTAGGTTGATCTGAAATACATTCACTGGTAGCTCTGAGTTGCCTGATCGGTTTTAAACCTGCTTTTAGTTTGGCACCTGCAATGTTCAGTGGTAATGAGTACAGCAGTTTAAGAGTTTATGTACACTATGACAAAATCCATTTTTGTTTATTTTATTCTTACTACTTTGTAGTAGTCATTGGGTACCTCATGGGTCTGGAACTGACCAAAATAATTACAGTAATTTCACAACTATAAGGTGTACCAGACTATGAGGCGCACTTCCGGGTTGTCGGCAAATTTCTGAACTTTGTCCATATACAAGGTGCACTGGATTATAAGGCGCACCTCAGGGTTCCGATCAAAATTTTAGTCAAAAGGGTGTGCCATATAGTCGTGAAATTACTGTAATCATCATTTCCCATTTGCTTGCTACACTCCCCAATCTAAGACTTCTTTGATAGTCTTCCCCAGAAGCTGTCTCCTATTTTATTATTCTGAGTAATTTTATCTTTTCTGCAGAGTTTATCATTTTGATTTGCCAGCTTTGCTGAAAAATCACACAAATACACAGAGCAAGAACTCTGCTGCCAGATAACTCCCCTCCCTGCCATGTCCCTGGTCCTGTGGGCTCCATGAGAACTTAATTTCCTTAAAGTCTTGTGGTGAGAGATCTTTCAAAAGCATTGTCAAACATAAAGTCAATACTTATCAGCTTAATCACATTTTTTTCAGGTAGTTTCCAGCTCCTCCGAGTTTCCAAGACTACAAAACCTGTACAGATCTTTCTGAACAACGTGTACGTATTTTTGTGTCTAAGAATTCTGTTTATTATTGTTTCTACAAGTTTGACTGTGGTTTTATTGATCTATAGGCTGGTGACACTTTTGCCACTATATATTATTCTGCAGAAAAAATAGTAAGTTACACATGACAGTTGTTGAACAATTTCATATCTCACTTCCTTTATAGCTCTTCAGTGACCACTGCCTTGTTCCTGTGGTTTGTCTAGGAATCTCTTCCATCGACACTCCTGTTTTAGATAGTTTCTTAGGCTACTCAGTACCAAATAGAGTTCTGATGTGAGACCATGTCTCACAGGTAGTGAGTAGTGAGAGCAGTAAATAACTTCCTCTTGTCATAACGACTTTGTCTCTCTTAAATCCTTATTTTGCTTCTTGTTCATCTGCTGGTTTCATTGACTCTTTTTCTGTATCAAAGGTGGTTGCTTTTGCAATTGCTGATTCTGATGACATTTTTATCTGATGACATTTCTGATGACATTTTTGTAAAAGATCTTCTGAAAATCTATTATTCCTGCTTTTAGTTTTTAGTTTTACATTTAGTATTTAGCATGCAAAAATGTATATTTTTTTAGTTTTCTCATTTTAATGCTTTTCTTATCTCTAATAGTTCTCTTTTACTAGTAACCAGAGTGGCTTTCTCAAGGGTTATTTTAGTAGTTAGTATGGCATCTCTAGTCTTCTTGCTGTCTGCCAGCATTACTTTCTCCTTTTACTTTTCTGTGCATGCGTAGCTTCAGTATTAAAGCCCATTTGATGACAAATACTGAAACTTATTGTTGATATTTAGCACAGACATTAATCAAGCGTTATTTTGTGACTAGTGCCACCTGAGGAGTATAAAACATTAATAGATATTGGATCAGTTTAATTTCTTAGTCAATTGCTGACATTTTTATTTCACCACTGTAAGCTGAAAAAGAGTAAATGCAATAAATCCCTGATGAAACACATTCCACTCTTCTATTCAGGGGACTTATTCTCTAATCCACAGCACTTTTTAACACCCTATCTTGCTTTTCCTAGTCCAGAACTTGTGAAATCTAGATTATTTTTTCCTAGCTTTCTTACAGATTTCCCATCTGTCCATCATAAAAAACTCCATGTATTCAGTAACAATAACAGTGCTTTCTCACTTCAGAGACATAATTAGTGTGAGGAGATGTACCGTAAAGCAAGCTGTGGAGACACCAGCTCAGTGCATGCTGTATGTGAGAAAGTTTTTCATCACCCCATCATGTGATTCTTTCTTTGGAGATTTCCAAACCTCAACCCCTTTATCTACATATTCTGTGAAAATGGAGTCTACTTGCTGAGATGTAAGACCTGATACCTGTGAAAATGTATTCCTTTCTACTATTAAGGATTGCTCACAATTCGCTGCATTTGGGAGGAGACATAATTTTTGTTGAAATGAACAAACTTGCCCTGGAGCCCAGTAAAACACTACAGACAAGTTCCTACAAAATAGGAGGGGTTGAGCCTCCTGAAGTTCAAGATTTGGAGCCCCTTGGAAATTATCTAGCTCTGGCACAGGGCTAAAAGGAACAGCTAGAGAGTAATTTACATTGGGAAATTTGTGATGTCTATTCTTATCAGAAAGAACACTGTATAATTTTATTTTTATATATGTATATATTATATATTAGCAAAAAATGTTTTTAAAAGGGTCAGCAACTCACAGATACAAAGAGAATAATTTACTAAAATATGTGCTGCTTTGTTCATGTGGAGAGTATAAGGAATAAAAAAACTATCAAGCACACTAAATACTAATAGTCACAATCATAAAAAATTACTTGCATAAATAAAATATCCATTTCAAGGCACTCTTGCATTTGCTAACAAAAGTCTCCTTATGATTAGCAAATACAACTTTCCACATAAAACAGACAAGCAAAAAAACCCACAAATGACAGCTTTATTTTCAGTGACCTTGCAAGATTTTGAAACATTTGACCTCCCTATCCTTTAAATGAATGTACATAAATGATTCAGATAAGGATGTCAGATGGGAGATACCAATAGTTGATAGTGACAGAACTGGAGAGGGAAAAGGTGAACAATGACCAATGTAACTGGATTCAGGATGAAGCAGATCTTTCAGGCAACTGTGCCAGTAAATAGAAAACAATTTAAATTAGAAAAATGTTACATAATAAATCTAGAGGCAGTGAGAGTACATTTTAAGCAGAGGAGTAATTCAGAGTGATCTGGCCAGGAAAGGAACTTTCTCCAGGGATTACTTTAGCAAAGCCCTCCGAGCCATCCATCTGGAGTTCAACTCTAGCATGATAGGCAAGGGGTAACTGGATGAATTAGAGAAGAGAATATAAATCAGGAGAAGGGATAACATTTCTGCATGAGGTAGGGCACATCTTCATTTGAAACAATGTGCTTGGTCACCTTTTCAACACACAAAAAAAGGACATTACTGCCCTGGAACAGGTAGAACCTCAGCCAGCCAGACTAATGGCAGATTTTTTGAAAGATGACTTAGAAAGCAGGGATTGACCAGGGAGAAGCAAGCCCTTTCCAGCAACTAAATGAAATGATCACCCAAATGATCAAAGAGCAGAGCTGTCCTAGCTGCACAATGGCAAGCACAACCTGAGACCAGAGCTGAGGACCTTCTGCTGCAGGCACGGTGCACCATGCTGCAAAGCAGCTTTGGTGTCTCACCAGGCCCTGGAAATCTGGGGCTGCAAATCCCTCAGAGAGCACTGTTTGTGCTCCTCTGAAATCCATGACAAACTATGCTCCTTGAGTATCTGAGCTTGGGGTTCAACAGGAGATCCAAGAAGCTGAGAAAAAGAGCGGACCAGATACCCAGACCACGCTCAGTCTCTGCTTTTCTCTCAAGTCTTTGACACAACAGTCCCGGTGTGACAATCAGACACCACCATCTTCCTCCAGATGCATGATCAGACATTTGATGTATGTGTGACTGCAGCACAGCCCGAGGTTGGATGTGCAGGGGATACAAGCTCCAAGCTGCCATGAGCTAACTGCTCATCTCCTTCAGCTCAGGCAGCAGAGGCCTCCACAAGGCAGCCAGGGTGCAGCCAAGCATTATACTTTCAGCATATGGACTATTTAAATTCCTAGCAAAAAGAGCAGTTTAAACCACTTGGTGCTCGGGTAGAATTTCTGCCATCTGGTACCCTGCATCTTCTGCTGGCAGAAGCTGAGGTTGGATGCAGCTCTAGGATAGCAATTTTCGTGTCATTTCCATACAAATGGCTTGTGACTGGTGAGTTCAGGGGCAGGCCCATCAGAAAGCATTTGCCTTGCAAACATTTCTCCTGCCTATCGCTGCATACTGAGAATCCAAAGGAAATACGTGACCCTCTCAAGAGCATTGCCGGTACATCCACAATGTGGACCTGGAAGGGATGAGTCAAAGATCTTGATGGTTATTTTGTTCATTCTTGGTGAAGACCGAACTAGGGATGATGAAAATATCCCTCCTCACAACCAGTGGGAGCTGAAGGATGTAACTGATTTGGTCACTGGTGGTGTTCAGGGCTCAGAAGCAGACTGAGACTTCAGCTCATTTTGTAATGACTGCCAAGAAACAGGCCTTTAATATGACCATGAAATCACACACAAAACATCATAGCCGACATTTCTCCAACAAGCAGTTGAAACGCCTGTTTCATAATAGAAGCTTCTGCCTTCTCTAAGGCCCCTAAATGTGATCCAAATCCACCCTCAGACAGAGAGCTCTGCTTGACGTGAACTTGAGCCGCAGCACATGTGCTCAGCAGACGCACATTCATGTTTTTTGGGGTCGTTCTTGAGCAAAGAACTTTTAATTCTTTATGGTTACAGGAAAAAGATAATCTTGCTCTTGCATTTCCAGTGAGTCTACCTGTGTAATCTCATATAATTTGCACAGGTAAAATTGAACTTACAATTCTTCCTTTATTTAGGCCAAAAGGTACATACATCATTCCCTCTTCCCCAGTGCAGAAATTATTTCTATATATGACTGATATTACTTGCTGCATAAAAGCAGCATTTCCCAGGAATTATG
This sequence comes from Sialia sialis, assembly GCA_009812075.1. Classification (NCBI taxonomy): domain Eukaryota; kingdom Metazoa; phylum Chordata; class Aves; order Passeriformes; family Turdidae; genus Sialia; species Sialia sialis. Next base: position 89,908,649 of record VRYO01001463.1, on the reverse strand, counting down.
TTGAGGATGTCAGGTGACCATGTGTTGTCTCACACAAAAGAGGGCAGTGTTATGCTCTGCTCTGCTTTACAAGTATTGTGTATCCTCCTTCAGACACATCTAGTGCCTCACTGAAACACATTCTCAAGTGATGTTTGTCTAAAGAGCTGCTCTGTGGATGGCTACATACACTTCTGGGGGCAATTCTGATTTTATATCCATCATCAGCTGAATGAGGTGCATCACCTCTTATGGGATATTTACACTTATGCCACGCTTAAATTCATCTTGCTCAAAATGCAGATTGTTCCAATGTCTAACATTAACTCAGTAAGTGCTGAATCCAATTATCATGATTCAACCAAAGCTCATTTTGCATCAGTACCTCTTTCTGGATGTTCAACATTATCCATTAAATGACATGATAGATTCTGTTTTTCTGTCAGGAAGATGTTGATAAATTTCTGGAGTCTGTTTTGACTGGAGGACTTGCTAGAAGGCCAATGTGACAAAGCACTCATTATTTAACAACCAGTTGTTGCTTTAGCTGTTCAGAAACCAGAGATGGCATCTACCCTACTGTCCAAAACTCTATCCACTCCAAAGGGAAATTTTAAGTCAGAGTCAGCTGGTTAGGCTGGCAAAATGCCCAATGCAGGGGCAACCTGAGGGGAGTGGGACACACTCTAAGGTGGGTATTTAACACAGGAAGGATTTGTGTCCACATCAGGATAAGCAGCTTCTCTCCAGGGAGAAGGTGGACAAGGTGTTTTGATCTCAATTCCTGACTCATGAATTGAGTTTGATAGAGTTTGAGTGGGTGCAGTAAATGCCACTCCCAACTGCTAGCACCTTCCTACAGAACCCTCCCTCTACCTTTGCTTTTAGAGGTAGAGGCCACTGTCAGGGCACATCTGTGCACTACAACCCAAGGAACCCAGCCTGCTGAAGATTTTTTCAGTGTAGGTTGATACAGAGGACTGCTGGGTGAGATGCCTGTAACATTCTCACAGCGAAAGATGCATCGACAAGCATCCCCCCTGCTTCTGCTAACATCTTTTACTTATCATAATATCTATACAGTTATTAGAAGCTCCAGGGGCTTGTATTTTTTATTAACAGATATGAGAGAAAGGAGCCTTTGTTCAAGAGCTAAAACATCCAGTTTTTCACCAGAGGTAGCTGAACAACAAAATTGACACAGATAATATTTTAAAAGTAGAGAGGAGGGAAGAAAATTGTGTCCTTGAAACAATATCTTCCATGATTCTTTACACATAAACCTTAAGCAAAATTCATAGAAATTATTTTTTCCCTCTTGCTTTTAAATCTCATATAATTCATGGCATTAAGCTGGCATCAAAACAGCTACAGATGTATCTGCATTGCTTACCGGTAGCAAGATATGAGTGGATCTAAGTAAGAAACCAGTAAGGTCTGAACCTTCTATTAATCCATCCACTAGACTTTTCTGTTTACTTTTTCAACTTCTGCTGCCTCTACACTGAGGTACAGCAGTGTCACTTCCATAATTCTCTGAGGAGATGTGAGATAAATACACAGCTTATTTAAGCAGCCTTACCATCCCTTTGGGGCATATGAAAGTTTCCTACCAGCTGGAGGGTGTTTGCTGTAACCCCCTGTCCACTCTCTCTCTCTTTCTGCCCTTCAGAAGCTGCCAGCACAGGAGAGGGAGGTGCTGAAAGGGTTTTTGCAAGGCATCTGGAACAGTCCTTGTGTGACAGGCTGGATCATGGAGAGACGTGTACTTTGGGTGGTAGTGGAAATAAGAGCAGCTGTGGGTCCATATGCACCTAATGTGTACTTTAAACCAACGGTTTGTCTACTCATTTCCAGCAAATTTCTTGATTTGTGGCTTACACAGGTTTCAAAAATCACGTTAAGGGACCCCCTAGATGCTTTTCTTATTTTCTGTGATGAATCTAAGTAAAATAAATGAAATTATGCTCAAGCCTCCCCACTTCACATCCTTTCATTTGAATGACCTTAGGTATCTTCCATCATCTTCAAATATCCTGGAATAATGTGTTATTCTGACATGAATCCTGTTGTATTTGGTGTTTTCCCTTAGAACTCAAGCTACTGGAGAATCTCAGGCTCCACTGAAAATATTTTTGAAGTGGATAAGCGCTTTTGGAGAAAAGCTTGGAAGCACAACTTGAGTGCAAGCTATGAGATCAGCAGCAAGCTCTCAAAGTGAAGTCACACACAGCTTTTAGCTATTAAGATGCACTTTCCAGCAGTCTCTTCACTTCTGAACACTCACTTCTGGATCAGCTGTAACTCTCCCCCATGATTTGAAAAGCTGATCTGCCCCCTTGCTCCCACCTCAGCATTCAGTGGGCACAGGCAGACCTTGCTCTGGACTTTGCCAGGGGAGCTGGCAGCTCCAAACTCAATCCACAAGGCTGAGAAGATATCTGACGACAAAGGAGAACATTTTTGCTCTGCTCTCACAATGTCCAGCTAATTCACTGGTGCTGGAGCAGCCTGTGAGAGCTGTGGTATAACCTGGGAACAGCATTTGTATTGCTAATAATAAAAGATTTTTTGTGGACTGGGTATTGACATGGATCTGTCAACTCCCACGTGCTAAGTGTTGGGGTGGAGAGGAGCCACTGGGCTTTCCAGAATAATTTGGAAAGGCAGCTTCTTATCTGTGGCTGATAACAGCTTTCTATAGAAGATTTTAAAAAGTTTGTAAGGGAGGAGGTGACAGAAGTCCTCACTTAAGGAAATCAGGGAGTCTGACCCAAGACCAGAGGCAGTTTTGGTCAATAGGCTATCATAGTATCCCTTGCATAAGAAAGCCTGTGGGTATAAACAAAGGTGTTATCAGAGCATTTCTGACAACGAATTTTTCTCTTCCAGAAATCAGTAGGTTTCTTCTGGATTTAACAGAGAAAAAAATATCCCAGCCTGAGTTGTGGTTCACTTGCAGCTAGAGTTTATGAGTTCAGGTTCCCTATTAAATTCTATATGTTCATAGCCATTTCTGTAGAGCTTTGCTGACTTTACTCTCCAAGGCCTTCCAACCAACCTCGATTTATTTTGCAGAAGCACACAACTGGCTTGCTCCTTTTCCACTGCTGCTCATTTCTGAAAAATACAGCTGCTCTACCTGGCCTTGACAGCAAGCTTATTACTGGGTTGTGGTGTTTGGTTTGGTGGGTTAGTGGGTTTGTTTTGCTTTTTTTCCCCCATACTTTTTCTATATTTTCTCCTTCTCTCTCTCTCTCTGTCAGTGTGGCAGTCACCATGTCAGGAATTTGGCACAAAAGGCTGGAGCAGCATGATGTGGCTGATACAGGCAAGAATCCAGAGCATTTTGTGTAGGTTAACTGTCCTCCTAGGCAGAGAGCGTCCCTCAGCTCAGACACATGCCAGCAGCCAGCCATTCTCCTGCCCCTCCTCTCTTCCCCAGATATTCCTTCCACCTCCCACTCAGACTTTCATGCTCAGCCCAAGCTGATTAAAATGTTGCTGTAATGAAAAAAAAAAAAAGGGGGGCGGGGAGGGTGTGATGGTAGTGATGTAGTGATGGGGAAATTTCCTTGCAGCCGCTGCTTGTCAGTTGGCAAGTTGCTTTTAACCTCTCCGTGACAGAAAGCAGCAGTGTGCTCTGGCTTTCCTTTCCTCACTGCTCTCACTGCTCAAAGGCTCCTGCATGCACTTGCTTCCATGACAGAGACGTCCAGAGGAGCCTGCTCGTGGTGGAGAGAGTGACAACTGCCAGCATCCTCCCCTGCTGCCTCCTTCCAGTTGCCGTGGGTGGCCATGTGGGCACAATGTCCTGGTCCCCCAGGACAGCCCAGCCTGGGGACACCGGGGTAAATTGTGGTGGGATGAGCCAAGGCATTGTGGCCCTGCGTGGGCTGTCTGGCAGGGAATGATGAGGTGGTGATGTCCTACCTGTTAGTGCAATCACCACGGCAAAACTGGATGTAAAAGGCTGTCACCCCCATCCCCATTCCACGCCATTTCTAATGCTCTGAGGTGGGCACATGCAATGCCTGTGATCGGGAACAACCCTGAGCTCCAAGCAGAGCTTTTGGGGGAATGTGACTTGAACTCAGCTGAGGAGCACACAGCTGACACGCATCCTTGGAGCAGGCCAAGCCCAAAGCACAGATGTGTGTCACATCTCACCATTCCTGGGGGCTGCAGAGCTCAACTTGAGGCTCACAGCCTGAGACATCTGCTCTTGTGTTGTTAAAATGAACGCAAGACAGAGTCTGTGCCCTGCTCAGTAGTGAGTGTGAGCAGTGATCTCCAAAGGATGCAAACAAGGGAAGGGGCTTGCTGAGAGAGTACCATAGCTTTCACAGCAAAATATTATGCTTTACAAATAACAACAACAACAACAAAACCCCCCAAAAAATTAAAATAAAAAGCCCCAAAGAATTAAAAAAGAAAGAAAACCACAAGCATGTTAGACCACCTTCCCACATCTCCAAATTTTCACCCTTCTTATTCCCCCTTTCTGTTTCTCAGAGTCCTTCTTGCTTTTGTGCGGTCTCCATGGCCCAGGGTCTCTTCATGCTGAAAGCTTGATACGATTTGGTTTCATAAGGCAGGGAAGCACTGGTATACTCAAAAATAAATTTATTTTATATTCTTTAATCCCTCCACAATTTTAAAGCCTCAAAAAATATGACAGAAAAGCACACATTGAGTTGAGAAGTCATATGCTAGCCCTTATATCCTCAGTTTTGTTTCTGCTTCTACAGCTCAAGGCTGAATAACCACAGAATAACCACACTTAAGTCATTACAGGATTTAAGCTTGATACATTATATATGGTGACCCACATTTTCAAAAATCAATGGAAGAATTATGGTTCTTTCCATCAGGTGTCTAAAATAGAGAGTCATTATATTAGACCAAGCATCTAAAAAGAGAAAAGGATCATTTTTTGAAAGGTAATTGTCCATTTAATAAACCAAGCTGACTAGGTTTTGTGTAATTAGTTACTGCAGTGTTTAAGACCAGCAATATTATAGGATACAGCAAATAAGAAAAGAAATGGGCCACTCAGTTGCTAAAGCAAGACTAACAAAACTTTTGCTATTTCTTCATAAATCTGATAATAAAACAAGTGTTCCAATATATCTGTTGAATGACTTGTCATCTTAAAGATGAATTTCTGAAGTTTTCAATCCATGGTAACTCCTCTTATTTCAGTATTAATTCCTGTCCTCCATCAAACTGACAATCTATTTAAAATTTCAAGGGTAAAATCAGATGAGAAATTTCTCTTCGTTAAACCAAGTTTAATTTTACTTTAAACTTCAAAAACAAAATTGAAGACCTACTACAAAAACAAGAAAATTAAAATGAAGCATAATTTATTATAAAATACTTTAAAATACAATGTTTTTACATCTTGGAGGGAATTTTTCTTAATTTATTTTTTTTTAAATATTGTCAACCTGTGCTGGCAAAGTTGTTTGCTTGTTTTTTCCATACAGCAGGTCTTTCCAAGCAAGAAAGGTTACTTTGGGCAAGACTGGGCTGGCCAAAACTGCATGTGTGCAGGCAGAGATGGGCAGGTACCTCTTGACTAACAGGTTTCAGGCCAAACTCTGCCCTTGTAGGATCTAAAGGCGCAGATAAGTATGGCCACAGGAAAAACAGTTAATGCAATTACCAGCGGACCCATTCCAGCAGCAAGCATGTTGATGCTGGAATTATCCAAATGACTGCCTGATGAAAGGATGTATTTGTTCAAAGCACATTTGCCTAGCTCACTAATCTCTGCAGATATCCTGTTGGGAAATCCTTTGAGTCCAATACCTGATAAATGAATTTGGCTAGTGAATAAACATCCCACAAGCCTGTTACTGAAATATTATGCACTTGTTACAAGAATGCTCCCATGCATTAATTTTCATGCAGTACCATCCTTCTTTAAAAACGCTTTTTGATGGAGTGTGAAAAGCTGTTACCGAAACTGAAGTTACCTTGAGCTCAGAGTTACAGCTCCATGCTGGGATGCATCTTGAGAAAAGCCATTGGTCAGGCTCTCTGCATGTCCCTTTTCCCAGGGCAGCACAAGTCTGCTGGAGACAATGACCCTGCCCTAAACCAGGACAGACAGATCCACAAATTCATTTGCCACACCCGAGGCCTGTGTCACTTTAGTTTATCCTGTGTGTGGAAGTCAGACAAAGGGAAATGCTGCAAGGTTATGCAGCAGGGCTGTTTGCTTGGTGGTAGAGGGTCATTACAGGTACTATTTAGTGTTTTGCCCTGCTTGTGAAGTATTCTGTAATCTTTATTGTGGAAAATGGTAAGCATCACGAATGCTTTCCAGTGAATAAATACCTACCTTGCTGACAAGGACTTCAGCAAAAAGGCATCAAATTATTGGCAATGAATTTTATGACTTTGACTTTAACAACTGTGCTTCATGGCTGCTTTGATCAGACAATTGATATTCTGGAGAGGTTGCCTCCACGTGGAGAGAAGCTTAAGCAAAGGACTCTGCACAGGACTGGTGAAGGAGAAAGAGTGAAAATTCCCTGAGCATGCCAGAGGGGAAGGCTCACAAAGACACTCCATGTCGGACACTGGAGGGTAAGTGCTGGACAGACTTTCCAGATCGTTGTTCTATTAAATGGGTTCACTGGCAGAGATATTTCTGTGCTGTGGTTAATAACATTTGTGGAAGGTCACCTCTACATTTGTAAAAATGAACATCAGTTTTTCAAGGCACATACTAAAAGTCAGTTGTTTAATCAAGGAAGAGCACTAATTCCAGTACCCCTGTCCACTGAAAAGTTAAAAGCCAGACCTTACATTTCAAGCCACATAGAGGTCAACCACATGCAGAGAAATCATTTGCTCTCTAGCAGCTGAGTGCAATAAAACTGCAAACTTTTCACTGATAATTTGCTAAAGAAAGAGAGGCTAAATTAATTGAATAAATTATTTCCTATGAATCATTCACTCTGCTCTAATTAACAGGAGCTTGTGTACTCAGCTCCTTCTGCAGTATCTCCATGGCTGCCCCTAAGGGTCAGAGTCCCTGAGAAATCTGTAATTTTACTTTCAAATGTGTTTTCATTAAGTAATAGTTGGAAACAACAACAAAAAAGATACTCTGAGGAGAAGAAATTATCAAAGGGACTTAGAGGCGGTTGAACTTCAATTAGGGATGGCATGCCAGTTCTTCACAGAAATATTTGGGTGCTTATCTGGACTGCTCACACCACCTGGATGAAGGGCTTCTCAAAAGGCTCCCCCCATCCAGATGCCACAGTTCCCCTAATTAATCCTCCTTTGGACCCTACAACCTCATAGTTAGCCTGCACACTGATGTCTCCCAGGATTGCTGCAAACATTATTAGCCTGTACATTAGAACAGTTGCCAGGAAATTAGATGGGCATGCACAGATTAGTTGGAAGTGGAAAGATGGAGAAATAAGGGAACTTTAGCTCCCTTGTGGGCACCAGCAGATGAGTGCCTGCTTATGCAGCACGTAACATACTCATTGCAATGCAGCACCTTCCCTGTCCCCTCTTCCAGAGAGGTGAGAGAAGCCTCTGCTCCGATGCCATCATTGTAAAGTTTTAGCTACTAGGGGCGGGGGGGTTTGGTGTGTTTGTTTTGTTTTGTTGTGGTTTTTTTCTCTTTTTTTCTTCGTTTTCTTTCTTTTTGTTTTTTTGGTTTGGTTTTGTTTTTTTTTTTTTTAATGGTCTAATTCAATATGGGAATCGCTGACATTGTGAATGTGTTTGCTTTACTGTGAAATAAAGTGTCTGCTCCACAGTAATCCTCTGGGCTGGTGGACTCCAGAGGGTGGCACTGGAGAAGTGGACAACCCAGTTCCTTTACTGGAGATGACACTGTCCCTTGCAAGCCAAACCCCTCTACCATCCAGAGGATTTTTGTCAGTGAATAAGAAGAGAAGGGAGAAGAGGGAAGCAGAGTGACTGGCCAAAACCACTGATCCTCAGTCAGAAAAAAGAAGCAACATCAAAGTATTAAGCCAAGATCTCGCAGAGATTTCAAAGAACACTTTGCTCTGAGCTCAGGTTAGTACACATTTGGGAATTTTCAGGGTTTTTCACATTCTCCATCCTTACCACATTTTTCAAAAATTTCCTTCTTGACCTATTAATGACTTCTACTACATTCAGTGCCCCAGGGTCCTAACCCACATCAGAGCCCCACTGCACTGGGCACATGGCAGCAGAGACTGCCCTGAAGAGCTCACTCTGTAATTAGGCAAGGCAGAAGGAAAGGGGAAAAGGGAATAGCAGTGCCAGGAATGCCTGGGGTCTCAGCAAGGTGGCTGCCCCTCTGACCTGCTGCAGGAGAAGCAGAGAGTGGGTCTCCTGGCACAGTGTGAACTGTCCTCCTCTGCCAAATCTGCAGTCACACTTAATGTGGGTGCTGCTCCACATTAAACACTGGTAGCAGTTAAATCCTCTCTCTGCAGAAAGAGGCACCACACAATATCCTTCCCCTGCCTGCCCCGAGGAAAAGGCAGGCAGCTGTGCTGTTCTGCACCTGTCCACAGACTGGTAGGATACCTGAGTTTTTTTTGTTGTTTTTCAGCATCCCAGAGTTTCTACTCTGTCTGTTGGTAGAAAGTCTGAAAGAAGATTTTGATGGAAAAAATCTCACACAGAAAAACCATTTCCACATATTAAAGGACCCTGGGAACAAGACAAATGTTACCATAACTGGAGATAAATAAAATTAAACCAAAATTATCTTCTTCTGAAAAATTAAAAGGATTATGTTCCTGGAAAAAAAAACCCTTTCCCTTTACACAATTTTCAAACAGAGGTCAAAGTAATTAATATTAAAGTATCCATGTAATAGGATGTGTAGAATCCAGTTACAAATACAGATTTTATAAAAGCATCTTCTGAAAAGAGGCAAAATTATTCAGAACCACTCTCCCAGAGAGTATAAATACACAATTATGTCTAATCTGGGCAAGCTGTTGAAGGAGCATATTGGTAACAGAGCAATTATAAACAGCTCAGTTTGTTTCCTTGCTTCCTCTGATATTGTTCTGTTTACTATAGAGACTTCTCATGCCTAGGCAGGCACAAGAGAAGAATTGGGATGTATGTTTTGCGACAAATACATAAACGTGCAGGCAAAGCAGGTGTAAGTTTGATCACTGACTCTATTCTGGCTGTACTTTGTGTTACTCTTGTCTCTTTCTGAATTGTGAACCCTCTGTGCTCAGCACCACACAAACACACAGGGTAACCTGCTCCTTTATATACCTTAAAGTTTGATGTGTTTGGTTTGGTTTGGTTATATTCTTTTTAACCAGAAAGGCACACAGTGACTCATCATGGAACCCAAAATTTCCCCTTTTCAAGGAGATTTAAAAGGTTGATCTGTGTATGCAGACACTTATATAAAACTGAAGAAAGATTATGGGGGAACCAAGAAAGCTTGGACCTACTGCCCCAAATGGTGGCTTTACAGCACGGGCTGTCTGAGCTCTTTGCTTTGAAAATAACATTAAATCCATATACAGAAATTTCACACTGATAGGCTGCACCTATTTCACTGAAGAATCAAGCCAATCCTGGAAGTGTGGCTAATCACCAGGTGCAGCTTATTTATGGACAAATTCCAGCGAAATGCCAACCTGGAAGTGTGAGCCAGCTGGGCAGGGAGCTGCTGCGGAGCCACAGCCGGGCGGGTGGCAAGCCGGAGCCACTGGCCAGCGGGTGGTGAGCCGCCACCAGTTTTGCTCAGCGAGCGGGCGGCGGGCCGCCGCTTTTGAGCGGTGTGGGGAGCCACCTCCACTGCCGAGCAGGCAGGGTGCTGCAGCAGCCAGCGCCAGGGGCGGGAGTGCTGGGGCTCGCAGCACGGGGAGGGCGCCTGGTGCTGTGTTTAAAGGCTTCGCCGGTCTGTGAAAACTGTTTGCAAATTGAGCAGCTGACAGCAAACCCTGAGATCTGGTGATTCTGTTACTAACTCGTTACTTTGTTGCACATGGATCCTCACTTAAAAAAAAAAAAGGTGCTGCTTATCACCTGGTGTAGCTTATTTATGGACAAATTCCAAGGTCTTCCCGGCTACCCAGAAGGGCGGCTTATAATCAGGTGCAGCTTATGAGTGTGAAATTACTGTACTTGCGTTTGCTTAGATATCTTCCTATATTCTCAGGTCTCTGCTTTTCCCCAGGCTGGTTGGTGCTGATATTGACATTCATATTCTTGAGAATAACACCATAACAGGTACTACTCTGCTTGATTCAAGAGATGTAGGAGAGTCATGCCCTGAATCTGTCAGAGGGCATCTTTATACATTATTGTTTTCCCTTGAAAACTGAAGTAGGAGCTGCAAAGATTGAAATCCAGGTGTATGTAGAAATGCCTTGACTCTCATTACAAATAACACTTAGAGAGTTGTTACTCAAGATGGAGAACTGCTCAAGAGGGAAAGAGGGCGGTCTGAGTTTCTGAAGTGACAGGCTTAGTGGTCCTTTATTATTGTAAATGATACTGCTACATTCCAAGTATTCCTTCAAGCTGCACAAAGGTGCATTGAAGGTTGGACAGAAGCCTGATTTAAGACACTTTTCAGATAGCAAAATGGAGAATCAGCTAAAGCTTTCCAATACACCTTTTACCCTTTCATGTTGGTTTTCTGTTTCTTGTTGTAGTAAGAACTGTCCTGTTCTATTTATTATCCATGAGCTCTTTATCGGGCTCAAAAGCTAAAATTATGCTAGGGGAAACTGGTTTTAGTCTCTTTCCAACTGTTCACTTCTTTCTCTATCATGTAATTAAATGCGAGAATCATGGAAATATTTCTATTTCACATTTGGTTTTGAGAACTCAAGCTGTGTGTATATGAAAGTAGCTTTTTTGTACAATTTACTGATAAATACTAAATTTGATTCAGTAAACCCTCTAGGGACCAGAGATGTTTTTAATACCTGCATAAAGTTATATAATGTGCATAAGTGCTTTCTTTAGTGCAAGTGACCTAAACTTATCTAAGTACTTTCTCCAATACAAATCACAATGCACAACATAAAAATAACAACATCCATTATTCTAATGTTCTTCCTGACATAATAAAAAAGTTTTTGTGTATGCTTCTTCTCAGCTATAAAACAACTTCTTTCAATTGAAGTGCTGTTTATTACTTTCTTTCCAGAGCTAAACCATTTTTCTGGGCTTCATAATTAAACCTGTATTAAAAGGCTTTTGTGGTTGTCCACAAAATACAATGTTTAGTCTTCACAGACAGAAGAAAAACTCAGACTTGGTACATGCATATGATTGAAGGGATATCCAAGTCAAAACTCCTGTGACAAGATCCTCCTTGAACTGTTTTATCTCATTTGCTTGGTGAAAGTGTGGCTTTCATTAGCATGCCTTTGATTTGTGTGATTTTGTACTCAGACATATAATATTTACAATGCTGGCCACATTAAATAAAAGGAGGAGGACAAAAAAAAACCTCCAGCAAACAAAAACCATCACATTACTAAGAAAGTCTGAAAAATATTTTTCAGATTTATATAATATTTTTTTTCATTTAGACTTCACAGACTCAGGCCAGGGGCAAACTTGGCCCTCCTACATGGAAATGATGCAGAAGAGCAACCAGGATTAGGACTGTTCTGTATTTCCTTGCCTTCTTTGCTATCCTGATTTGTGATTTACTTAAAAGGTGTATTCATCCTGTGATATCCTTGGCATCAAGAGCCACAGGTCAGACAACACCCAAAAAATATTTGCTTAGTTAAGAAAAATATATTTTCTAAGCAGAATAATCTACCCACACAACAAAAAATTAATGCCAAACTGTGCAACATTTGAGTTCTGGCAGTAGCAGCAGTTTCCATGTTGTGTGGCTGCCAGCTCCAGGCTGCATGGGTTGGACACCATGGTGCATCTGGGTCCTTGCTGGTCTCAGAGCAACACCAGCATGCAACTTGCCCTGCAGACATTTGGCAGGACTCCCAACTGCAGCCCTTCCCCTCTTTTTCAGCATCCATTTCCTGTGGCGTTTTATATTTTTCCTGTCTTGTCAGGTGTTTGTCTCTGCCTTCCTGTTTCTGGTGCCCCAGGGCACAAAGTTCAGCTCCTACCAGGCCTTTGCTAAGGGCACTCTCCCCTTCATGCTTGTGCTTGCCTTTCTCAAACTCACCTCCCCAACAGTCCCACCAACCCCACTCCTCAGTTAGCACTCTTCCCAAATCAGAATCATCTGTAAACAGGGAAGAAAGATGGCAGAAGAGCAGTGTGGAAGTCGTCTTAAGGTGACATCATTATGTACAACCTACGAGCAGCTGAATGCCAGGGATATAATGAAGTGCTACTTCAAACCTCATGGAAATGGCAAAGGACTGGCATTCAGAGCCCATGTGGGACAGGGTCAGGCCAAAAGTTAAGCCCTTTGCATCCCCAGGTGTACAGAGTTATCAGAGTACAGGAACTGTCTAATTTCCTACACCACTGAAAACACCTGGATAAAACATGCTGCAAGTAAATTTTCCGGTTAGATGTTTATGCAAGAGTTGGTGGAGCAGAAAAGTTGCCAGAAAGACGTCAGACAATACTTCAGAATTGTATCAAGTGTCACATGGAAATTACAGACAACCCTCCCGCATGTTAATATCTAACCAAGAATTCAACAAATTTTATACCATCAGCAACTTCCAGCAATGCAAGTTGCACAGCACAAGCAAAAAAATCATATTAAATCATCCACTTTCTTTTCTCGGGTTGTCTTCTTTTCACCTCTCCTCACCTAAGCAAGTAGAACAGCCAGGAATGTTAAATATACTGGTGTTCATCTACCTGGACAAAGCATTTGGAATAGAGCATCAAAGTGTAGAACTGCCTCTTATAGCATCAAGAGACAACAGCTCGATCCTGCAAAGCTAATTCCTAGCATAAGGAATATAAGTAGGTAGGTAGCTGGAGAAGCAACGGTTCCAGATGCAAGTCTTACTTCATGAGAAGAAAACATCTGGAGCCTTACCAAAAATGGAAGGCATTTGTAAGTGTCAAAAACCAGAGCTGCCCTTAATATGTTGTGAATTTCAGTTCATAACAAAAACATGTATATACTCATATATTATATTATATGAAATCAGGGTGTACTGCTGTTTATTTAAAATCCAAAGTTTACATATAAGCTAATGAGTTGTGGACAGATTGATACAAGGGGAATCAGAGCTGACACTCCTCACCTTGAATAAAGCTGATCCCTTCAGGCACAGAAAAAAAAACCAAAAAGGTCTTTTAGCTGAACCTTGAAACCAGCCCCATGGGCTTCTGCCACTGACAGCCTCAGGAGCACCTTGCATTCTGCAGGGACATGTTGTACAAAGCCAGATGTGGAAAGAAGCCTCGCTTAGGGACCACAGTAGTCCAGAAAGCCCTTACAAAGGTCTGCCCTACAAAAATGAAGGTCATTCTTTCCTAAGCAGTAAAGCTTTCTATACTGACAAGGTTTATTTTTTCCCAGCTGCTCTGCATTCTTGTAGCAAACCCTGAGGGCTTTTTTCCCCCCTATTTACGTGCAAAATAAAATTTCTGGGTCATTTCTGCAGAATATTTGCATCCCGGCTTTAACAGGGCTGAAGTCACTCATCCTTAACTTGGTTTATATATTTCTCAGCCTTGGTGTGGAAACAAATCCAGCAGTCATCTTCTGCCCCAGTCACCTTTTCCTTGCAATGAAAGAACTGAACCATTTCCTAGAACTACTCTTTCTTCCTCCATTCCCTCTGAGCACCTTTTCCCCACTTCTACTTAATGTCTGCTCTGTTAATGTGATTATGGGAAACCCTGAAAGATAATCATTATGGAAATATTTGACAAGTGGCCAAAAAGTACCACTGATACCCAGACATGGAGAGGAAGGAACCCCATTAATGTGCTTGCTAGACTGCACAGAAAGCATCTCCTTGATGGGCACACATGACATGCTAAGGAGATTAAAACAAGAGATGAAAATAAATGTCAGGGAACAGAGAAAACAGTGTAGATGGGGCCTGGGTGTCTCAGGGGGTGTATAATGGGATAGAGAGATTTTTACCTCGAAGTCAACTGCCTGAATCCAACGCAGGCTCACAGCAGCAGAGCTCTCAGAGCCCCTCAGATGCCAGATTGGCACTAACTGATACGAAGTAAATTGTTAGCCTGGGATTATCTCTGAAGGAATAATGGTCAGACCTCTTCATCACGAAACACAGCCTGCCCGCTGCATTTCCTTGCTTACTTCCAGACAAGCCTGGCTGTGCCAGCTACCCAAAGAAGTCTAGCCCACATCCCTGTCGCTCTATTTGGTGGATGTGCCATGACAAAGGGCGAGCATTAGCCAGGCAGTTTCTGAGAGATGAATCCAGAGTCAGAAACCACTTAGAATATGGAGGGCATCCTTCCCATGCTAAAGCAAGGATGAAGCTTTCAAACACACATAGGGCTACACACTGAGAGAGCTGTATGAAAAACAGAAATTCTGTTTTCTTGGGAGAAGAAGGTGAAAAGAGTATGATTGAGAACCTCCAAATTAGGAACACAGAAATGCTGATAATTTCTTGTGGTGCAGAAAGTCTGAATGATTTCACTTTGGATACTCAACTGAAGTTGAGTATTATAGGTTGAAAAGCTGAGGTTACACATATTTGTTCTGACCTTTTCAACACAATTGTCCTTGCCTTCGCTCAGGAAAGCAAGAGTGAGTTCAGGTGTTTCTCACAATAACAATGTGTCATGGATTTCAGAAAAACATATTTAAACTCAAAAATAACCATCTCATTGCAAAATGTGACAAAGCAGCCACTTGATTATTAATTGTTCTTGAAGAAATATGTTGACAAATCACCACCTAAATTAAGACTAGACCAAACAGCTTTTTTATTTCTGCATAGTGTGTATTTTTTAAAAAAACAATGTTTTTTATAGGTTATTTTCCCCAAACCAGTCTTCAATCCCATAATATGCCACAGCCTTTCTGCATGATACAAAACACAAGTCATTTTAGGTGAAATCCCAGCCCTGCCAAGGTCAGGCCTGGGAATTCATCTGTGGATTTTAGCGTGGCCTGGATTCATCTCTAAATCCATGCATTGTAAATCCCTGGCTGTGAAGAAAGGATAATGGTATCTCCTGTAATGGACAGGGAGCTGCTACACGGCAATTAAGAAAAGCAAACAGATGAACACTAAACTATGCTTTTAGATTGTATTGCCTGTATGGGCTGGTATTACCCATGATGTTACAGGGAAAAAAGGCACATCCTTGCCAGCATTGCTCTTTACAGTCTAAGTGCATTTCAGTGGTAGAATAATATCTATCACCATACTGTGGAGGTGGCCCCACCTGCTGCCAAGTGGGACAGAGAAGGCATTTATTTCACTGAAAATTTAGGGGGTGGACATGCAGAAGGAGCAGCCCCACCAATGCACCAGCACGTGGCAGGCAGCAGATTTTGCCAGATTTTGGCCTAGAAGCAGCTGGGCGTAGCTGAATGTTGCCTGGCATCCTGGGTGGCTGTAGCAAGGTGAACCCTTAAAGTTACGAGCCACTGATTAAAGAGGCAGGCAGGAAAGACAAATGAAGGAGACATCTAGCAGGATTATAGAATGAGCATGTCCTTCTGGAGAGCTCAGCTGGGGGCTGCTTGCTTGGTGGGGATTGAAGCTGAGGTGACCAGGGAGTCATCTGAAGTGACCTGGAGTGCTTGTCAGTGCCTTGCAAAGCCAATGCAGGAGCAAACCACCTTTTGGCCTGGAAACATTCCAAAGTGGAGTATTAGTTATTGTGGCAAAGGGTGCAGAAGGTGGCATGATCACCTGTGATGTACAGCTGTGGGGACTGACTTAGACCAGCATTTTAACAACCACCACTGTAAGTCACAGGGTGGCCAGCTTTGTAGGTGTTTGGGTCTTGCTTTACTGGCACACATAAGAACCCAACAGGGAAAGAAAAGAAGAGATGGGGTTTTTTTATCACTTGCAAGTTCTGTTATCCTACAATGGTTTTAGAAATGATGTATATGTGACATAAATCAGAGAAAAAGTTGAATTGATGTGCTTACGCATGTACAGGCAGATGTGTGTATACCTATTTGACTCAATGTGTTTATATGTGCACCTGAGACTGAACGGCGATGCTGCTTCTCTCTCCAACCCAGAGAGCTATTTAGGTTGGAAAAAGCCTTTCAGACTGTTGACTCCAGCACTGCCATGTCCCTAAATGCCAGGAGTACATGTGTCTTAATACCTCCAGGGATGCTGACTCAACCACTTCCCTGGGCAGCCTATTCCAGTGCTTGATCACCCTCTCTCTGAAGAAATTTTTCATAATATTCAATCTCAACCTCCTCTGGCACAACTTGAGGCCGTTTCCTCATCCTGTCTCCTGATGCATGGGAGGAGAGACCAACTCTTACCTCACTACAGCCTCCATTCAGGCAGTAGTTGAGAGTGATAAGGTCACCCCTGAGCCTTCTTTTCTCCTGTGGGGTTTCCATGGAAAATTCCTTTGCTCTTTTTAGTTATTTATTCAAAGAGGCACTAGAAAGGACTCAAGTCATTTGTATAAAATATATGAAGCTTTCAACAGGTAAGATAATTTGATCATATGATGAAAAATTAAGCTGAAACCAGGCTCAATTTGTATCCAGGTAAGCCTCCATGTGTCAGGCATAATTTTAGCAAGATGGTAAAAGCAACTACTTGTTTTACTTACGGATTTTTGAGGATGTTAGTATAAGAGATTTTAATCAAGAGTCAATGTTTCTGAGTAGAGCCTAACCCTATATAAGCAAGGACAAGGATGGGATTGGTAGCTCTGTGCCCCCATCTAAGTTCACAGATCATAATCTAAAGCTGGCTGGAGATTGACAGCTCTATTTCCCCTTAGCTTTCAAGGCCTTGAAGTTGGTTTCCCCCTTCCTGGGAACAAAAATTAAATGGTTTCATTTTTTTAAATGGAAACATAGCAGCATCAGAACAGCTATTTGGGAGTCAAAATTTTCATCTTCTCTTTCAGAGAAGGAGAAGGCCAGGACAAAGAGAAAGGTCATGAGAAGCTGGGTTCTTGTACTCCTGTGTCCACTTTCTCCATGTAATGCAGTGGAGAACCTGGTGTTCCACAGGCATTACTCAAAGCTCCAGGTTAGCAAGAAAGCTGCTTGTTGTCTTTGGTCTGTTTCTTTTCCTCCAGCCATTAAATGAAAAATTTAATCAAATCCAATTAATTGCAGGAACATTTCACTCAGCTGCGTGTGTTTGGAGCTGCTTTGCTGTCAGCCTGCCTGGGATGATGAGATTATCCATGCTTATTAATATGATTCCATTTAACTCTGCCGCTGCTTGATATTCTGAGGCACAAAAAAATTGTGCAGCAAAGGGTGTTTCAGGATGAAACAAGCCTCTCTTCCATAATGTAGTGTGCATACTCCAAGCTTTATTAATCTTCCTATGTGCATCTTAAGTGTGGGTCTAAACCCTTGCAGGAGTGGAGCCAAAATGCTGAATTCCTGCGCCGTTCCTCGATGTTGCTGACACACAACGTGCACCAGGCTAATGTGAGCCTGTGCAGTAGCAGCTGCTGCTCTCCATATCCCCACTTGCCCCCTTGTTAAGACCCCATGGACGCAGAGTCTCAATTCCTCTGGGCCTTTGCCAGTTTGGGACTGAATCTCTAGGTCATCACCACGTGGGTATTTTTTTCCCCTTATTTTTGTGGTAACTTGAATCTGGTTGATTTCTTACTGTTCAAAAATAGAGAATAAAAAAGGCAGTGATGTTTGCCTAGGAAATTAAATTCTCTTGAAAACGTAGTCACGCGGATTAGGAAGCAAGGTTAAGCTTGTTAAACAGTAGATCTGAGGGCCAAACTTTCACATGTTGAGATAGTGCTCCACTCCCATGTCATTGTCGCACGTGTCATCACGAGACACCACATTTGCTGTGTGCCTCTAGCCTGCACTGTGGTGCAAATGCTGGCTTTTCCTTCAGAGGCATCCATCCTCAAATGGCACTAATGCATCTCAGCTCCTGTTCGAGATGGGGCATGAAAGGATGGCATCTGGTACAGGATTATTCTGCACTATTTACATGCCAAAAAGCAATTTCAAGCCATTTCCTGAGGATCTGGGACCAGCTGATCTCTCTTGCAGACTCCTAATTCCCCAGGGAAGAGCTGTGAGAGTGCTTTTTCCCTTCTTTTTCTGTCATACGCTGTTCTTTACTGAGCTGGGAACTGGGTGTGGTTTGGCTGCCTCTAGCCCCTCAGAATTAATTCCCATTAATGCTAGTAACTGCATTCCTTCAAACTCAATTTCATGTCTAATTTTAATAGAATCTGCTTCAGATACAGTAAAACCTTCAATTAGCCCAGTTACTTTTGGAAAGGCAATTGACAAGAAGCTGAAGTACGGCCCTAGTGGGAATAGAAGTGGTAGGATTCTAGATTTAATAAAGGATTGCCCAGATCACTTCTAGTCTATAGCTAAATAAGGAAGTATGGAAACATATCAACGCAATGGAAAGGACACAGGAATTAAGGAGCTTGAGAGTCAAAAAATTCCCATGCCCCCAGCTTTCTGACCAGGAGAAAGTCACCTTTAATATCTCAGTTTTCCTATCTATATAATAGAGGATGTAACACAGGCTCATGTTTGCTAAACCCTGAGATTAGAAAGGAAGGGTAGAAAATATGTACAATCTACACTGACTTAAATTGAGCTTTAAAAAGCCCCTTTTAAATAACAATCTAATGCAGATTATATGTCTCTCTCTATATATATTTCATAATAGCTTTTAGAAATACGTGTCATGGCCTTTATTTATGATTTAATTGTGCTGGTGTCACCATGACGTGATTGCATTTGAATTATGACTCCAGAGGGAAATCAGCATGTCACCTCAAAGTCAGGGGAAGTCTTCAGGGGACAATATAAGAGAGAAGCAATCTGGGAAGGAGATTTCAGAGCCATGGTAAAATTAATGTGATTTGATGTAGTGACTGGAGCTAAGTGACACATTTTAGTACCTGCACTAGTCAATAATGATCCATAGGAGCCCAATTTTGAAACTTTCTTGATTTTTTCTTGTCTTCTCATTTGATGTGGCCTGACCTCCAGCTCTCATCCTTTGTCCATGAGAATCTCTTACCTAGTTTTCAGTACCAGTACTTTCATTGTAGAATTCACTAACCTCTCAGCTGATAAACTAAGGTTGCAAAAAGTAAGTTTTTTTGTGCATCTCTGATGAAGAGTAAAAAACAAGCAGAAAGAGATAGAGCTGTGTACTGTTACTCAGTCAGCTAACAGCCAGTCAGATATGACAATGAAGGTAAAATATCTCTTATAATCATCAAGATATTCAATAATTGAAAAAACTTGTCTTCTTTCTGTACATTGACAGGCACCTAAGAAAGACTTAATAAATAAATAAATTAGAGAGACCTTAAAGACATTAAATGGGCAAAAATTTTGGTAACACTTTATTGTCAAATATAGCTACTGTTATTCTCCTTCTTACTTCTTTTCTTTGCCTATAAACTCTGTAAGAATCAAAACTTTCAGAAAGAGGGTTGGCTTAATATACAGTTAAAGTGTCAAATGACTGGAAGTGAGCCCAGGAAAAGGAGTCTTCGTTTCTCCTTGAATTTCTTCTCAAGACAAAGGTTGGCAAAGTATGCTGCTCTGAAATGCAATTCTTTTTTTTTTTTTTTTTTTGCTGTTCACAATTCTATTATTTGTTCTAGCATTTGTAAAATGTATTCTTTACAGCATCTCTGGAGACATATAAGAAATGTAAATCTACAAGTATTATAAACCTTGTTAGACTACTTCCTTGGAAGAAAACTCTTTACACTCCTCACAATAGCTATTCTGTAGAGCAGAAATGAAGAAAGTAGAAAGGTTCTGTATCACGGGCTTGTGCTTTTTTCTGAGCAGTGGATAAAGGAAATTCCAGCAGTTGGGTCCACCACACTACAGTAAAGCCTGTTTTATATATCCAGATTTTAAGTCTAAGCTGTAATGCACTTGATAATAATGATTTGGTCTAAACACTTCCAGCTCTTGCCATCACACACTGCCAAAGCAACATGGATCACAGAGACATCACCCACAGCCTGGACTGCTCCACAGAAATAAGGAGCCCACTGCAGGCACTGATGCATTCATTGTATAGATTTTAATTAACACTGCAAAGTAAACACAGGAATGTGCTTCAAGGGTTGTGCTACCCAAAGTGAGCTGTAGACATCACAAATCATTAGCCACAAAAGAAGGATGAAGCAGGAGGAAACAACCCTCAGACTGAGCCCTAATTCTACCTAGGAGACCAGAGGCAGGCACAGAACTGCTAAAAGCACTCTCCCCACAACTGTAGGGCTTGAATACCATGGCTAGGGACTATCCCTGCCCAAACTCTAGGTGATTCCTCTGGCTTAGCAGCACTCTTGAGAAAAACTAGACACAGCCAAACAGCACTCTTGAGAAAAACTAGAAAACTAGACACAGCCGAACAAAGTTGTTGCTATCATCTTTCTGGATGTACATCTGTTAGCAGAGATAATTGTTCCAATGTAACCAATGATAATTGGTTCTAATAACTTGATAAATCATTGCCAACACATTTCATATTTAGCATTTATTTTATATTTGCAAATGTTTTAGGAGCATGTTGTAATAAAAAATATCAACTGCTATAAAATTGTACAGTATCTCAAAACTTGACAGAAGACTATGTTGACATCTTTGAATGACAATGTGTCTTAATAATATATAACATGCTGCTTATGCCTGTAATGTCCCGACATCTGTTAGTCATCTATTAAACATTTTAAACATCACCACCCATGTTCAAAAATCTGAGCTACGTAAGACCATGGGAATGATAAGGAATAGAGAAAGAGGGATGAGGAAACTCACTGATTTAATTAAGATGTATTCTTAATGTCTCCAGCAATTTCTCACATTAGTAAAGGCTTTAAAAGAAATGCCAAGTCTTGGACTTTGCTAGCTGTGCCACACATCAAAAACAGAAAAGCTGCAGAAAAGAAGTTTTGATTTAATTTTTTTGTTACACAAAACCCCAATAGCCCAGTGGCATAATACTGGAAAGTTTGAAGAAAATAGCACTGCTTAATCAGTCAGACAAGGTGCTGGCGTATGAAGCACAATGTGCTGTTCTGCAGAAAACAGAAGACAAGTTATCATATCCAACTCAATTCTTTCCCACTGTAGCATGAGAACATGATTAATAGGTTGGGTCAAAATATTTACATTTAGAAATATTAATTTGCTCCTTCCCAAGAGGTTCTCTAAGCCTTAATGCATTGCTATTTTTATTTCTTTGATTCATATCCTGGTAACTCTAAACAAACAGGCACTTGCACATTTACAGCCAATCTAAACATCCATTAAAACCATGTATTGTGAAAGCCCCCGTTTCCTTTTCCTATCCACCTTATCATTTGGATCCATGACCTAGAGACGCCTCTGACTACTTGATGGTGAAGCATCTATTCCCAAATCTGGAGGATTCAAGCACGAGGAACAACCCAGTACTTCTATAGTATTTGTGCAAACAACTTCTCCTTGAGCAGGATGGCACATGGTTACACTTGGAGACACACACACACTGCTGCTTTCAAGGAGCTAATGGAGAGAGAAGCAATTTGGAAAAAGGCAGGAAACATTTTCCCTTGGTGTGATTATCCATCAGCCATGCTAGGTTTCTGATGACCCCAAAATAAGATACCTGAACTTTTTTCCCCATGTTTTCCTGAGTTTGAAGACTTCTCAAGAAGGATGTCTGGATAGAACTGCAAGCAAATTCCTGAGGGTGGCTGCTACAGACATGCCAGCTGTAGATTGAGTTAGGGTGATTTCAATGCATTAATTCATTCCCCATCAGTGTCTGCCCTCTTTTTAGTCAACTAAAACCTGGTGCCTCTGTGTGCCAACTCAGTGTCATCCAATGGACAAGAGCTGTCCTACCAGTGATCCATTTAGCTTCTGATAGCACTCTAAAATATGTCCTTGGGAAAAGGACCAAACCCAGAGGGCAGTAGTATAAAATTTACTTAGAGGTTTTTAATCCTTTCATTCAAATTAAAAGTGGATTAAGTGCTATCCTGGGCAGTTACTAATCTGATGGATCTTAATTCTAAGAGTGTTCATAGAATAATATAAACGATAGCAGTTCCAAATCAAGTGGCATGTTATATATCAAATCACATCAAAACTGAGCTCTAAACATTTCTACAGCAGGGAATCCTGCCAGGGGCAACCACCAGCTCACCTTTGGATCAGTTTCTGAGCTCTTTAGTGAGACTCTTCACTGAAAATTGTCAGAGGCCCCAGAAAACCAGTTGCCTAAGCCCATGTCTGTGGAATCAAACCCTTCCCACCAATGCCAGAATGACAGAGATGCACAACAAGCCCAAGAACACAACAAAATTATTTCCATGTCAGGTTTGAAAGCTGGTTTCCCTTGACTGCACACTTAAACATTGCAGAGGGTGATTTTTTTTTTTTATTCAAACCATAATCTAGCTGCTACTAATGGAAAAAAATTTTCTAATGCATCAAGTCACCTCTTTTGCTGCATCCCCAAATAGTCATCTGAGATTTACATGAATCTTATCATATCCTATTATTATCTTTCATTTTTGGTAATTACTCCTAATGGGGTTACTTTGGAAAACAGCAGACTCTTCCTATGGGCTCCATTTTCCAGGAAAATGAAACCAACAGTTTCTGCAGTTTCCAGGTTTTCCTCAACAGTGGTGTGGCCAGGCATGCTGACAGGGTTTGGGAGCAGCCATATGCACTACACCTTGACAAAAGATGCACAACCAGGCCTGCAAATTGAAGGCTTGCAGACACTTTTCCTCCCTCCTCAAGCAGAGTGGCAGAATTATAGAAAGGTGTGACGACCTTGCTCTCTGCATCACATCACTCATGAGCTGGGGGACAACGCACAGTGAAATCTCTAAAAACTGCCTTTCTGCTCCCATTGCTTCCTTCACTCCCACTTGTGAGCCTACCTAAGTCCTCTTGGAGGTCTAAAACACCAAACACAAGGGAATGCCATGCCTGCACCTACCTCCCTTGCTCCCAAGTGTGACCTAAAAAGGAATTGCATGTGCATGATCCTTAAAGATGCATTAAAGGATTTGTTCCTGATCCACTCAGTTGTAAAGATTCAATAAGTATATTTAGAACCTTTTGAGCTGCGAGGGCACTCTGGTTTGGTTTTTTTTTTTTTGTTAAGGGATTAGTGGGGTTAATGGTAGTACAAATGCAGTTAAGTCTCTACTGTCAGAGGACACGATGGCTTGCAATGTGCCCTGTGAAAGCATTTGCTCAATTTCTCACTTAAGAGCTGTACCATTGATGATGGAGGTTTCTTATTATTTGGGATATCAGTCCACCTGGGCAGACCAGGAAACCTACAGAAATGAACCTGGCTTAGCTGCCCAGGGTAAAAATGGTGCAGCAAATGGTTGATCTCACTGATGCAAGGTGCTGTATAAGGTCTTCAAGCAGAAAAGCCTCTGGGATGTAGGGCGTTAATAGCCTACTTAGAAATAGCAGTAGAGATTGGGTTAATGAAGAAAATACTTAAAGCTGTCTCCACCTTGCAAAAATGTAGTCCTTATTTTTATGACAAAAGACATTCTTAGCTGCAAGTGTCAGCAATGTGTTCCTCACTCCAGGTATTTATCTAATATAATTAAGTGTGAAGTAGAGTATAACATTGCTGAAATGCAATATAAATTAATTCTGCATTCATAATGTATAGACACGAGAGAGTATATTCACAATTCCTCCATTTTTAAAGCATATTTTGGCATTTTCAGCAACAATTTCTTACTTCTCTGGTTCTTTGCCTAAAAAATAGAATCCAACTAGCCATTTATAAATGTTTTCTGTCTATAGTGTTGTTATAACCCTCCTCCATCTCCATGATGCATATAGTATATATTTTCCACTTGGCAGGAAAACAGATGAGCAACACTTTTACTTCTGCAGCTGTTGATTATGCAGAAAGGAGGCTGCTACAATTTTCCCTAAGGGAGCTTACCAAGGTTTATTTTCATTTGTTTTTGTTTGAGGCCTGCCTTTTCAGCCAGCAATTCACTCAGTACCTTGACCATGAATCCCTTGTAAACCCCGGCATTTGCTCAGCCTGTTTTTAGGCACAGTATTTAATACTGTTCTTAGGACATTTTTAATTACTGAATGAGGGGCACCATGTGACAGGATTGTAGTTTATTATGCTGGGGTGGGCCAAGTTTTAACAACATTTTGGGTCAGGCCAGGGTCTCAAGAGATCATTAAAATCTGAAGTAGGCCACTTGACAGTAAATTCCAGCACAGAACTGGATTTGATTCCTTTAATTCTGAAAGAAAAGAAAGCCAACTCCTTAGTGCTTTGCCCAGGCTGATTTTATACAGCATTATTACTTTCTTCTTTTATCTGGCATGACGATGTGTTTGGATATTTACTGGTTGTTAGAAAAGACCAAGGCAAAGAAATCTTCATGTGCTGGTGGAAATCAATCTCTGGCTAGCTATAAAGCTTTTTTTTTCATTTAATGTTTTTAACAAAAATTACCCAAAAAGAAAAAGAAGGAAAAAAAAGTGGGGCAGGGGAGGAGGGGAAGAAGAAGATCTGCTTCATGAAATATAACAATTGATGAACTGGCTTCCATAAAAACAGAATCTTTGATCCTTTGCCCAAATTTATATGAAATTTGCTGAGATCAGCATTTTTGCTCTCCCTTTCCACACAGCTCCTCTGAATTACAGGAGACAGTGGTAGGCATGGATTTACAGCAGCTCCAAAGACATTAAGTAAACACACCTTGGGGCCCATCACTATTGCTTTTCTACTTCTCTGATGTCACTGGGTTAAAACCCAAGGCAACTGAAAACTGTATCTCTGCCTAGTACAAAGAGACTGGTCTAGAGGTGTGTGGAGAAATGCAGCTTATATTCATTAATGTATTCATATTTCATAATGTGTTTCTGTAAGTTTCTAAATCAAAGCAATACTGCCACACAAGTATGTAGAAATACGTATTTGAAGAATATTCTACCAGAAGGCAGCTATAACGGGCCTAAGTTAACAAAACAACTTTGCTTTATCACTTACCCACATCTGAACCCTCTAAACTGGAAACTAAATAAGTGGAGAGAGAGGCAGAAAGGACTGGACTGAGCCAGGAGGTTTGCATCTAGATATGAATTCTCTCCATGTTGCTGAAAGAAAATCAATAATGGATTTTGAAAAATTAAATTCAGAGAAATAAGTCTAGTAAGTCACGCCAGAGTCATATACTGGAAAGCTACTTACTCAAAAGTGCCCCTTTGAATACTACTTGGTTGGTATTAATGTAAACAAATGGCCACCTCTCACCTCCTGATGTCAGCTCTATTGGAAAAGGACTTTCTTCATTACCGTGGCAACACATGACATCACAACAGTGACCTCATTGATGGGTAGGCTCAATGAACACAAATGATTCTCCAGTGATAAATCATTAATATCACAGGAGATGACCCAACACAACACCTCACCAGTACCACACAGGGAAGCTTGTCCCCCTCTCCCACCCCTCCTCTCCTTCCCTTTACCCACTGCTTGGCTGGTGCCTCCAGCATCCATTTTGCACGCATTTTAACTGAGAAGTGGAATGGGAGCAAGTGGCTGGAGGCTGGTGGGAGGGGAGAGGAGAAGAGGGAGCCAACTGACAGCCAAAAGTACTGACCCATGAGATGCTTGGAACAGCAATCTTGCTGAGGAAAATAGACACTGGGAAATCAGATAGATTTTTTTTTTCTCAGAGGCCTAAAATTAGAGGATCTGGAAACACACAAGCTGGGCATAAGTGAGAAACCAAGTCAATGGAACAAAGCCAATTTAAAATAACTAAGTAGCTTTGGTCCCTAAAGTTCATGAGTTATTGGCATGAAGTCTCTCCCCCCCATCCTTTTGATTTTCCTCAGGATCCCTTCCACTGCCTTCCTTCTTCACCACTTTTGCACTGGTACATTTTAAAGGTCCCCTTGCAGAGTAAGACCTGACTGACTCTGAAGCCGAGGAGCATTCTTTTTGCTCTCATGATTTATACTCTGAGTGGGGCAGCAGGCTCCTTCAGTGCCAAGAAGGGAATATCAAATTAATCCTGGAATACACTGAAACTGTTGGCACATCTACTGCAAACCCTTCTGGGCTCAGTCACACATCAGAGAACTGCCTGTTTTGCCTGTCCATGAGTACAGTACAAGTGATTTAGGCACTGTGTTTTACTGTGGTAGCCTTTCCTAAGCCTGCAAAGAGTTAACCTTGGCTAGCAGTGGAAGGAGGGGAAGAAAACAAAAGACAGCTCATAGGGTGGAATTAAACCCCTGTGCTATTAAAACTGGTAAGGTCAGTATCGCTGCTCGTTGAGCTCATAACAAGCCCTAGATTTTCCAAGCATTTTCCGTGACCTTGTCTAATCCAAGCAAGGTGCTCCTGTAGTTGGTCACACTTGTATGGAAAGAGACTGGGAATGAAAAGGAGGGAGGAGAGGGAGCGTGAGCTTGAGCCTCACCCTGAAAAGGATTACAGCACGTGCAGTTTTATTTCATGGTCTGCCAAATGCCCCTTGCTGTGTCTCTGAATGGAAAATTGGATAGAAGAGTGAGCTGGAATTTACAGAGCCTTTGAAAGGCAACTGGTGTCAGCATGTGCTCCAAATATGCCAAGTACTTCTTTCAATAGAGAGAAGGCCTCTTTTGGGCTTTATGGGGCACATGACAGTAGGCAGAAGACAACAAACATTGCCCTGCTGTGACCCCAGCAGAGAGCGAAATCTTCCCACATCCCCCGACCTACAAGGCCAACAGAAGGAAATATGATCATGGCTATTTTTGTCCAGTGTGCATCTTGCCGCAGTGCTGTAGCCAACATCTGCTAAAATACAGCTTTAAAAATGCACCTTTCCTGCATGAGACAGGAAGGTGGTGTGGCTTGCTGGGTTTTTACCTCTCTGAGAGCTTGCTTGACTCCTCTACTGCAATGGGTCTGCAGTGTGCTCCCAATTTCTTTCCTAGAACTGCAAGGGATATAATTTTTTTTGTTTCTCAAGGTGAAAAGTCCCACAACATTCCTCCACCTGGGGTTTCCAGTACCAGCTCTGAGAGGCGAGGGCTGGCAGCAGGAACATCACATCCATTGTATGGGCATCCTAGGCAGCACGGCTGTGACCTTAGCTGGGCTGCATGGGTGTGAAGTGTCTCGGTGGGTTCAGATGAGGGTTTAGCCAAAGAAAGCCTTGTACAAGGTAGTTCAGAACAGCACTATAAACACACAGTGGTTCCTACTGGAATACAAACCCCTATCTAATGGAGCACTGTGACCTGCAAGAAGAGGTGAGACCTGGGGTGGCTGCTAGGCAGTAGAGGAATCCTGTTGGAGTAATACCCATGTGTTCACAGGGAGGTTATATGTTATTATTCCTTTTTCATGTGAGCTTTGTTTATTGTTTTTGGAATGGGATAAAGAGAAGAAAATTTGGACTTAAAAATAACTTGTGTGATCTGATGTACAAAGATAATATACATAACAGCCTAAGACACAGATTACAGGAATGCATCAATATATATTTAATTCTCGATTCTTTTTAGATGCATAAGAATTATGGAGAACTTGCTTCCCCAAGCAGGAGAGTAACTGTGCTCAGGTGTGTTCTACCCAACTTCAGTAAAAATAAAAGTGATGTTAATGAGGACTCTTTGTACCAGGCTTGGAACACAGTTTTTGCTTGAAGGAGAAACAAGCACAGGTTTACAATGCTTGGCTTAGCAAAACCCAGAATGTCAAAACAGAGAAGTTTCTGTAACAATGGAAAATATTCACTGAAAGATGACTGAAATGACTGAAAGTAATGCTCTGTAATATAAACTGCAAGGCCACTTTCATTCTAGCATTGGGCAAGTCTGTGTCAGCAGCCTTGTGAGAGATCCTGCTCTGTAACCATCTGAGAGGCAAACCACTACGTGCACAGATAGGAAAATGCCACATTGTTAGGGTTTAAGTTCCTAAAATCATCATCAGAACATGGGGAGGGGGGGCATAACATTTCAAAATACTAGGGAGTTGCCCTATTTTTCCCACTGAAAACTGTTCACAAATAAGTAATCATTTTCTACTTACATTCAGAATTAAAAATGTTAGCTCCACTGAGAAACAATGATAGGGAGTAGGTTCAATAGAGTAGCTATGTTGTTATAATTGGAAACAAATACTGGTGAAAATGGATCTAAAGAGGCTTGTGTTTCATTTGGCAAAACTTGGACTTTGAGGAAACGTGATATTGCAGTACTTTGAGAGAGGCCAGACTAGAGTTAGAGCGTGAAAGGGTGCAGTGGGAGGGCAGCAAAGCCTGACGGTGGTCTTCACACATTCCATACTAACATTTTCCTTGTCTGACCCCTTCTGTATTTAAAATACAGTTTCAGCTATAAAACATGATAATGGAAAAACACAACTGTTACTCTCCTGCCATTTGTTCAAAATACAGAACATGCAGGGACAAAATTTCAGGCAAAAGTTAATGATGATGATGATAATGACAGAAAGACCTGTCAAATAATTGTGGAACGGCATCCTACAAGGGCTTTACTGTTTAGTCTTCCAGGCATGGTCAGCATGCTTTCAATGTTAAGTTTCTCCACATGGTGAGTGGTTGCTATGATCAGGGTTTAAGAAACTGCTCACTGTGCCCTCTCCATTAGGAACACATAACACATCTGACATTTAACTTAGTTTCAAATGGGCATGGATGTTACATAGGTAGCATATTATACACGTGGCTACACAAATATACATGTAAATCATATTAATTTCTTATCTATTCTTCCTGCTTTCTTATATGGAGCTGGACACAAGCAAAAAAAAAAAGCCAGTCTGGGATTGAAGAGAAAAAAACATGTTTTTCTTACAGCTGTGTCTTTGCTCTTCACCTTAATGCAGCCTTGAAATTTTCAAGTCTGAAGAAAAAAATAAAAACAAAATTGAATGTGTTTTAGTATCTGCCTACCAATAGCCCACATGCATTCAGGTTATGAGCTTCTCAGAGGCCACTGAAAGGCAGCTCTCCAGTTATTTCCAGCAACCCTTACGAGGGCCAGATGCCAGTTTTACACTTTAGATGTGTCCAGAATGCCCCCCTGATGGCACCGCCATGCAGAGCACTTTCACAGTGTCCCCTTTGTGACTTTCTCTCCATGACAAACCCTGGTCTAGACAGCACTGGGCTAGAAATTCCCCTCTCACCACTCCAGCCAGACGGCATTTATGATCACCTAGGATGTAATGCTAGCTTGAGACCTCTGAATAAATGAACTGGCAGGGCTAAAGCTCTGCTGAGATCTTGCTATGCTCCAGTCAGGCTCTGTCAGCTTCTGGGAAGAAAAGTTTGCTTTCCAGAAAAGTCTTCGTTTGTCAGCAGATAATAAAGTCAAAGTCGTAAACCACACTGTGCAGGGGTTAGGGTGGAGAATGCTCTATGGGGTGTCAGAGAATTGCCTGTCTGCTAGCGTCCCTCCTGCCAGGCTTTTTGCTGATCCTGCTTGAATTAGGTAGGAAAGAGGAGGGGGAGGGAGGAAGGGGGAAAACATTTCTCCTCTGTGGCAGGCAGGACACTGTGAAGTCATGCTGCCTGTGTAGGAAACCCAGGTTGAGTAACCAAAACAAAAACCACAATCAGGTTGCTTTTCTTAATTTAAAGGGACTCAACTTCTTCTGTAGCAAAAACTAGATCTTGTAAAACCCAGGCATGGCTAACTTGGCTTTCTGCTGGTGGAGCCACTCCTGTGTTGGTCAGGGAACTGCTGCTCTGCCTTGCTGCACCATTCTTACTAGGAAGAAATGCGTAGCCCAGGCTGGGCCTGTTGTTTCAGCATCCCAAGGGGACTATCCCAGATACACAGCCTCAGCCAAGAGATGAAAGCTTGACTGATAGGATTTAACAAGTGGGAGCTGAAATTCTTCCTTCTTCTCTCCCCTGCCTCATCTCTTTCTTTCTGGAGGCTTTCAGCAAGAAGGGATTATTGGAACAGGATTTTGGGAGGCACCTGACATGCAATAACTTTTATAACACAAGCCTGGTGCCCGGGCTCCATAAGCACTGCCAAATAAAAGTAAACCACTCACCCCAATAAACGGTTTGATCTTTATGAGTTTTCAGAGCCATTCCTCACAAATCCAAGGGGTCTCAGGAACTAAGGGAGAGCTCGAGTGCATGGGGCTGAGAAGTCAGCTGGAGCCAGAGGACCCTCGGCACCTTGCAGGGTCAGACCCTTCCCATGCCAGCCAGGTGCTCTGCGCTGACCCCAGCGGTGCTGCCATCTCACCCGTGACGTCCAGCACAGATGGGGGTAGGGGCCCAGATGGCCACAGCATTGCTAGGCTGTGTCTGGAACTCAGCCAGATCCCAGGGTTCATTATCCCTTGCAAATTGTAGGGTAGCAATGAGTAAAAAAGAAAAAACAATGGGAACCTTGACCACTTTTAACAGCGGCGAGGCAGTATTTAATTTTCAATCAAGTACCTAAAACAGACTTCAAAGAGCATTTAAGCTGACTGTTTTATTTTCTCATGGAGTAGGAGGAAAGATGAATAAGCAGGGAGTCAGATCTTTCTCAAAATAATTGCAGCCTTGACATATCTAAATTAGTTTGTAAAAGAAAATTCAGGGGCAGTTGATCTTATTAATTAGAGATGCACCAGGACTGTAATACCTAGTTACTCAAAGGCAGCCTGGAGCTACTAAAATAAAATAAAACAAATCTTCCTTCTTCAGTGAATTCAAAACATACTCCCCTCCCTCTCCTCTTTCCCCATTTTAAGTAAAAGTCATAACAAATACCTTCAGTTTGGAGGGGGAAGGGAAGAAATGTCTATTAAAAACATGTCATGAGTTCCTCCTCCCACCTTACATGTTTCATTGTGTTTATGATGGATTGCACTGTTGTACATGTAATAGGTTTTGTTACAAATGACTGAGAAAACAAGTATCTTCACATTTTAAAAAGCATTACTTAAACACTATTAAAATCCTTTGATGTTCTGGGGGTTTTTCCCAAAGGAAAATAAGTAGTTTTCTTTCTGGCTGGGCTTGCAGTTGCTCCTTATCCACTATAATAATTTTTCCTTGCTGTACTGTGCCACCTCTGTGGAGGGCTTGGTAGAGGAGCCTCTGCCTTGTGAAACTCAGAGCCCAAATAGATGGGAGAAGAAACCCAAAAAGAAAAAGGCAGGGCTGAGCCTCAGGTGACACAGAGCATCGTGTCCTGGCATTGCCCATATGCCTGCCTGTGGCATAGTCGTATGTGTATGCGGAAGAGAGGCACAGCTCTGCTCAAGAGCTGCACCAAGACTTTGAACTAACCTGGGACTGCAGGACCCCAGGGCTGTGGCATCAACATGGGATTGAAAAGGATGTATCATAACTTCAAAGCATCTCTGACATATGTCCCCAGAGTTTTGAAGGGCATTCTCTTCTCCTTTTTGTGTTTGAAACTTGTATTCAGAGAAAAACGTGCTCCATCTCCCCACAGAGTGAAAATCTTCAGGGAAGTAAAGAGGGCTAGAATAGAAAATAAACTTGCTCATCCTTCCTTGCCTTAATTCATGACAAATGGGTGGTAATGAGTGGACAAATTGTAGTCTTGTTTGGGCTCAGATAGCTGTGCAATCCTTCTTGCTTATGGAGCTCAGCAAAAACACACAAGGAGTGGAGAAGCTATGTCTCTTTCTTTTAATAAAAGTGAGACAGCTGGCAGTAAAGTTTCCTCTTCCTGGGCTGCCTGTGTCAAAAAAGAGAGGACAAAGAACAGCTCCTTTTAAAACAGGGTTGTCCATTTTAGAGGGGGATGCTTTGCATGGCAGTGTAGGAAATAGACTGGCTGGAATGGGGAAGAGTCATCAGCATGGTGAGCTCATGCAGCTCATTTTCTAAAATATTTAGGATCAGAAGTACAGTTAAAGTCATCATTCCTAGTGTAGGGGGTGGAAAACTTCCCTTCTCTTTTCATGTCTTTCTTCTGTAATTGGACTACATCTGATTTTTTTCCTTCATTAGCTGAAAGTCTTCCAAACTATTCTGATTTGCAGCAGCTGGGAACCACAGGTCTGACTCTGAATAAAGTAAGAACAGGTGTTTGGGACTAGAGGGGAATAAAGCATCCTATGTCCTGCCCCTGAGGCCTCCCTGTTACTCTGGAAGCATTATCCTAAGGGGCAGGTAAAATTTTTGGGATCCTCTTCAGAAAAGAATGTGCTACATTTTCCAGCCCACATAGCATCTTTAGTGAATTTTGAACAAAATATTTGCTTAAATATTGCTTAATGCTTATTAAGGCTACAGGACCTGAGTAGACATCTCTATGATAAATCACCCAGAAGACAGCAACTAGAGACAGCTTACTGGAGGTGAGGGCAAAATGAAGTGGCCAACCCACCACCCCACGAAATAAAAAGCAGTTTTATCGTATGAACTGAGAAAGTTCTGTGAAACCCAGCCCAGATTTCTCCCTTGGAGCAGAAGTCAAAGGGCAGGGCAGAGAAGAGCTGGCTGGGCTGCAAGAGACAGTGCTCCTCCTCACACTACCAGTGTATATTGGTGTGGCCGCAGTAAAAGACAGCTCATCTGTTCAGAACCTGACATAATCCTCAACAGAAGTTAAATATTGCGGAGCATTGTTGAGTTTTAGGTAGTAATCATGGCATAAACCAGACTAGCAGAAAAGCACTGGTACAGAGAACATGAAGAAAGCAGTCCCCAAGGTGCTGAGATGCTGAAGGGGTTGCAGTTCTCCTGTTCAGCTGGACCCTGGCTCACTGGCACCCCAATATTGCATCAGGAGCTGACCTCAATGAACAAGAGCAAATGGTTTCCAGAACTTATGGCTGGAGTAATTATTTTTCACAAGAATATCAGTAATCTTTATTTTCTAATCCTTGTTCTTGCAGAGTTAAACTTGACTCATGCAAATCTGAAAAGATCAAAGTACAGTTGCATTATTTTAAATAGCAGAAATCAAACTCAAACTTCAAACCCAGTCTGCTTTTTATTTTCTAAACATATATTTATTAATTTTAAGCAAATACATGAATTTGCAAGGAGACTTTTTGATATGGTTTTTGAAAATGCTGATGTGAGTAAATTGATCTTGAGAGGTTATTAAACAGGAGCAGAGTGACTTGCCAGAGCATACTTTCACGATGACTGATACTCTATCTTTCCAGCTGGGAAAATGAAGGGATGAATGTACATATATGTACACATATATATAAATAAATATTTGTAGATGTAAAAATAAATGCTTACATGGATTGCAATTGTCAGAGACAACAGGAATACCAAAGCTATTAAAAGCACAAAGTTCTTAAGTATTTTGTCTGATGTTAGACACTGTAATCATAAAAGCTGTTCATTCCTAGTGGAAAGCACAGGCAAGATTCACAGAAGTAGCAAGACAAAAGGCAAACCTTTCTGCATAGCCACATTGTTTTTCTTGGATTTAGTTCAAATGTAAAATGAAAACAAGTTCTCATACCCAGGCAGCTGCAGCAAGCATCAAGTCCATCCCCTGAATTTTCAATGGAAGCCTCAGTGCTGGAAACTCTCAGCACATGCTAGAGCCTCTCTTCAAAAGTCTTCTTGAAATAGTTTTGTGGACCCTTCAGAGGTAAAAATCCTTAGACTTAAGAAGGACAAAAGGATCTGAAAAAGAAACTGCAAACTTCATCTTATGTAATGCTTTACCACAAAAGGAAAAAAATGCAAACCCCACATGCTCACCGTGACTGTAGTATGTAAGTGTAATATGTGGGGCAAAGAACAAAGCCAGTGTGTATAAGTTGCTCCAGAAGAAGTTGCCTCAGAGAACAAACTGAAGGATAAAAAAGTGATTTTTTGTAAAAAGACATTGAGTATCTGTGCCTCTCCCACAATGCACTCAGGTTTTTCAGAGGATCACCTTCATACTGGAGGTGGGGCACCATGGCGAGTGTACTCTGTGCCCCAGCAGCAATGGTTGGGGATTGGCCCAGAACCACCTGGGCAGCGATTTGAGACTCTCACCATTGCACAGTGAGAGTAAGCCAGCACCCACTAACACACCTTCTCAGTTATTCAAGGTCATCCATTCGCCACTGGGAGTTAGACGTATCTCATTATCCCACAAGAGTCCTGCTTGTGTCCTGCCTCAGCCAGGGTGATGGACAATGATGCCACCCTGGGGCTGCTTAGACTGAGCCTCCTGTGCAGCAAGACTTGGGTGTGTGAGTGACCTTCACCACCTGGGAATGGGCCAGGGCTCGCTCTGCTTTCCCATTCACCATCAGGATGCAACTGCATCAGGAGCTGGAAATAAACATGCTGCCTAAAGTTTGGGGCTGAGGGACGCCCTCCACAAGCTGAAGGGGATCTAGCATGTCTCTCTGGCAATGGATGTGGTTGTCATGGTAACTTCAGGACTGCACACATCAACAGATTTTAACATCTCGGCAGTTTGGGAAGTGACTGTTTAGGCATTCTAATTAGGCCGGATATTTACACGTTTAAAGGTATCACACGCCTAAAATAAAAAATTTAAAAATCCTAAGAAGATCTATGTGAGAGAGCCTAGACAGTGCCAAATTAGAAAACAAGCCCTAAATATAGCTTCAACAGAGGCACTTTTTAGAAACAATGTCTAAACACAAGGAGGAAAAAGGAGCAAAGAAGGAAAATGAAACTCCCATTGAAAATAAACAAGTCACCTCCCATGGCTTGGCAGCAGCTGACACCACTCTGCCCCGTCCCCTGCCCTGGGTCCAGTTCAGGAGACAGCCACAGCAGGGCCATTTTCAGTGCACCACAAGCATCAACAGTGCTTGGGAAGAAGATGCAGGCTGTGACATTGGATCTGGAGGCATTAAATACAGAGCTTCATCTCCTGGGATGGCAGTGTGAAGATCTCAACCTGAGCCTTCAGCTAAAATCAGCTGTGAACCATACAATGTTGACTTTTAAATCATTATTTTAAGTGTCAGGCTTAACCACTCCTGGAGGCATACAAAGCAGTTCACACCTCTCAAACCTTTTGTTTCACATAATCATCTTTACACCTAATTCAGGTTTCCAAGGTGTTTATTTACAACAGGCTAAAGCTACAGATGCGGAGACCTATAAAATATAAAGTGATACTAATTAAAAAGCCTTGCAAGCTTTGATCCCTTAGTACCATCACTTTTTGAAAGCTTGCCAGTTCTGTGCCTGCCGAGTATGACAGTGTTCCTGCTGCAATTAGAGGGACGACTGTGCACACTGCTGCTGAGGAAGAGGAAACTGCCTCCAAATCTAGGAAATATGAAGTAATTGAATCACATAGGGTTAGCACTTGCACACTGGCAGGGAAGAGGAAAGATCCATGGCCACAAGACATCAGCTTCAAATTTGTGACTTCTTTTCTCCCAGGCTTGTCCATATGCCAGTCCTCATTTTGGCAGTCTTCTCTCATCCTGAGCCACAAGCAGTTCCTACAAACCTGCCATGTGCTTTTCCCTAGACATTGTCTCCCTTCCCTCCCACCACTGCAAATTCACAGTATCTATTCATGCCTTCTTTCTCCCATTTGTCTTAAGTCCAGATCTAATACCCCCATCCCATGGTCACTTACTACTCCTGGCTACTGCTCATACTCTAGCATTGCCCCCTCCCTACAAACTCCCTTTTAGGTGGCTGTGGCACATCCCTCTCCCAAATCCTCCTATATCCCCTCCTATCTCTTAATGTCAGTGATCTTCCCATCTAGGTCACTCCCCTACTCAACTTGACTGGATGGTGCACAATGCCAGTTGCTCCTTCACCTCACTCCTTGACCTACCTCTCAAACCCTCCCTCTGTCTTGCCATTCACCATCTCAGTCCCTCCTCTTTACCCTTGGCGAGATAAAAAAAAAACAGAGAGGCTTTTCAACCATCGGACCTTCTCTTCTGCCTCCTCCTCTGTAAGTTCCTATCTTCCAAAACACAGGAGTGTTTCATCTCCCTTCTAGCCCCTCCATCCATCTCATCTATCCTCTTCTCACAGTTTCCTGGCTCTTTTCTCTCCCTGCAGAAAGGTGTCCAGTAGCCCCACCTTAGAATGGACCTTCTCTCTTCCCTGTTCCTCACAATAAACTCACCTATATCCAACCAACCACTACCCAGAACTGTTTTCTTCTAATTATGCCTTGGATGATTTCCTGCCTTGCATTTAACAGAAACTTTTTTTACAGAGTTTCTAACTACCTTGTTTTGGCCAGAGGTTTGGTCACTGCTTTATCTTGAGCTTCCTTGGCCTATAAGCCATCCATAAATCACAGGACTGAGGGCAATTCACAGGTCAGTATCTCGTCTCAGTCTGCCAACCTCATAGCTGTAGCCACCTTTCCTCTACACCTCTTTATCTACCACGTCAAAGTCAACGGGGTTTAAAAAAGTAGAGAACCTTAATTCTTTTGATAGTCTCCTTTGCTTTGCTCTAATTATTGCCATGTTAGCTCTGCTCAGTCCTCTCTGCTGCTGTCTGTGCATTCTGTTCTGCTTTCGCCACTCTTCATATTCTTGTTTCTTGCTTGCAGCCAAGTCATGTACTTTGTCTTTCCATAGTATCTCCTTGTAATGCCATGCTCCTAAAATTCTCATTCCCCTCACTTGCATCACTGCAACATCCTTTTAGTGTCTTCCTCATTCTTGTTAATCCAGTATGTTTCTAGAGAGCCAGGGATCCTTGTCCAGTACTTTGATCCTATACCTTTTTCCTCTACTCTTTTCCATTTTCCAGTTGCATTGAAAGTGTCCTGTCTGTCTTAAATGTTCAGGCTGACCACCCTCATACTAATGTCTCATGCTCAGTATAAAAACACTGCAAACTGTAAAATCAGCACTCATTCCAGGATTTCCCTCTCCAACAAAAGAGTGTCTGCACTGACACATCATTAACCCTATTCTAGTCTTTAAAACTCTTCCTTATCACGGTGTTTATGCAAAATATGGTAATTGTTAGATTGTGATTGAGATCAGCAGCGAATCCTGCTGACTGATACCATGCAGTGATTTGCTTGGGCTCCATCATCTGACTGGATCTGCCCTGCCTTGCACTCACACCATGAGCTTTTCAGGGCAGTGGCAGTCTTTTGACTTGACTCAGACTGATATTAGCTGCCAGTGATTTTTACCTGTAGGAATTTATGCTGCAACAGCTCTCTCAAATTTACCACCTTGACATAAAACACAAGGCCTGTCCTTAATATTAGTATAATCTGTCTCAGTGGCATGAAAATAGTTTAATTAGATTTGTGAAAAAAAAAAGAGGATGTAAAATCAAAATAGTCAGTGTTTTTATCAAATATCTATAAACAGAATAAACATATTCAATTATTCATTAACCCTTTTACTCTAAAGCAAGATCCTTCTTTCTATGTGCCCTTTTTGCTTATCAATACCATACCATATCAATAAACCAAAGAAATTAGGGAAAGTTGCCATTACATAATCAAATCTATATCAAATCAATATCAGTAAATCAGTGCATCTATTGTAGACATTTAAACCAGTGCAATCCTTACACATACTGCTTTTAGCTAGCATTGCCAAATCACTGTAAACTGATTTAAGCAAAAGATTAAATTAGTTCATGTACATCTAATTAACATGTTTGCACTGTTTTAAAGAGATCTATGTTAAACTGAATTCTGGAAAGCGGTGCAAGTTTTTTGTACAATCAAAGTTTTGTCTTCCTTTCCCTTCAGTTCCCTGGCAAGACCCAAGCCATGATCTGCAGGCCACTCCCTGATGGGGCCTGAAGAAATGTCAGATCACATGGTGGTCCTCTCATTTCCAGGCTTTCAGCCTCTTTATTGCTCAGAGGAGCTTCAGGTCAGCGAAAACAGCAGGAGAGAAGGAGGAGTAGCCAACCTCGGCTGACCTCTATCTCACGTACTCACCCATCTGGTGAAGCTGCATGAGTGAGCTCCTCTCCCAATGTCTTTTAGTGCTCATAATCCCACAGCTCTCAGATCCTCTCCCATGAGAATTCCTTATGAATCCATTAAATTGTGGAATAGCTCATTTAATATCAGAATGGCAGCGTGCTCATTGCCCTGAAAGCCTTAGGAGAACCCACTCTGTTCCTCCAGATTCAGTGAGCATAAGGATCACTGCTGGATGAAAAGAGAAAGGCTTTGAAATTTGTAGACTCTGCTTTCAGTGCTTCCTTATGAATATTAAAGTACTTCTCTCTCACACTGGGCTGCAGGTCCACTGAACACTTTCAAATTTATCTTTTTAATTCTGAGATCAATTCAATTGCAGTTCAATTCAATTTCTGTAGGTTAAAAAAAAAAAAGAAGCCAGTTTTGGGACAGTATCTTCTTATCACACTATCTTAGCGATTACATTTCATTTGTATTATCCTGCATCTAAGGGCTTTGTTAGACCCAGCTGTAACCTTTCAGAGCTTCTGAATGAAGACAAGGAAAGTCAGGAATTAATCTTTATGCTAAAGCTTTTTAAAGCCATTTCAGTTGCTTAACCTGTAATTTGGCATAATATTGTGGGGTGCGTCATGCTGTGGAACTAACTGTTCTTAAATTATTCTATTTTAACGAGCAAATTTCTCCATTTTAAGGTTATGTCATGGTGAAAAACAGTCTTAATTTTAATGAAACAAATATTTTTATCTTTCTGCGTTTCTATGGTAAATGTATCAGCCTGAAGCCTTGAGGGTGCCGCTCTGTCTTGCAACAGAATGTCTCAGTCATAATTTAATCATTTGGTTGCATAGAGTAAATATGAAGCCCAAATTACTCTGAAGTGGCTGCCTAGCAGGAGGGACATTTATGTCCATTACTCTTTCTTATCCAAGCAATGGCACAACTAGGGAATGAGACACAATTTTGTAGCTTTAGCTTTTAGGAAGGACACTAGACTGAGTGAAGAACACAAAGATGATGGAAAGGTGAATGTTGAATCCTTTTCAAGCTTATGAAAATATGGCTATCACTATTATTTCCAGGAGGAAACCTTCAAGTTACACAAAACTGTGAGGTCATTGGCCAAAAATATTTTCTTCTAAAACCATCTTAGTCTTTGTGTGCATGACACTTCTAATGCACTTGCCAGCATGTGCTTAATGCAAAATGATCTGAAGAGCTTTTTAGCCTGTTGCTTTGCATGCAAGCAGAGATTTATGTCTGCAGAACAGGAAATCCTCTATGATGGCAAATGTCTTGTGCCATTAAATGGGCTGTTGAACATGCTGAACTTACTTGGAAGTAGTTAAAACCTCTTTGTTTCTAACTATGATTTGTTACAATGATTAATTCCATCTTCTTTGAACTTTCTTTTTCCAGGAGAGGGGTTTTTAGACCTAAAAGCCAGCAGGTGATGGAACCTGGAAATCAGATAATCGAAGCATAAATTTCATTCTGCTATGAAGAAAATTATTGTATTTTTGAATCTGTTCTATCCATGGAAGCAATCTTCAGCTCTATACCCAAGCACAGAATACTCACTGATCCATGTGTATTTGCAATGTGCACTTTTTAAAATTCCCCCAGCTGCACGCTAACAAATATCATCAGATTCAACAGACAGCAAATCAGGTAGGCAAAACACAGAAACGGTCTTGAAAATCTGCCAAAACAGAATCATCTCAAGATCCAGCTGCCATTTAGCACGTAGACTACTTTGTGTGACAGGGATGCAGACAAAACCAGGCAAAGTGAACTCCTTCATCTGGATACATTTCTAATCAATTCGTCTGAATCTTCAATTGTAGTTGAAGCCATGTTTAGTGAAGTCCTCGACAAAGATAAATACAGATCAATAAACATCCTATAAATGGTGGCATACATCTTCACAGGGAATCCAGATTTATGCTAATCTGAAAGGGCTCAGCAAAGATGCTTTCATATTCATCGCTTCTTTTTTAAGAGTACATTTTGTAATACCCCTTTGTAAAAAGGAAAGGCAAGATCCCTGGTGGGGGCAGCATCCTACCTCTGTACTCATCTTACAGAAGATGTTACTTACCTCTGCTCCACTGCTTCAGAGTTACACAACATTTAGAAATGTCACCTGCAGTTATCAAAACCTGCTGAGCTTAAGCCCACTGGTTTGTCCGGGGATTTTTCCTTTGGAAAATTTCTCTTTGTTGACAGCAATAGATATGTCTTGGCTAGGATATCATGCTTTAAAAAAATGTATCTAAGTATCATTTTAAAACTCGAGTCTAGGCAAAGTAAGCTACTTTTTGATGTGATGAATATGAATCATAGAAGCTATAGTGCATTAACACCTATACACATAATTAATATAGATATTTATGTATGTATAAATACATGAATTTTCTAAATAAGCATACACATACATATATAGAGAGAGAGGGGCACATAAAAATATTTACAATTCAAAGCAAACAGAAAGCTTTATCAGTTTGGTGCATGACTATGCAGGTACTTTGTGTTCCAAGTGCTGCTCAAAGGTGTAAAACTTTGTCACTTTGATTTATCTGGGAAATAAAACACGTCGTTCATCTCACCCTGTGTGATTTTTCCCTGCTCTATCCACTCCTCAGTGCTGCCTCTAACCCCCAGTAGCCTAGACTTTATTTTACTCTCCCCTAGCCTTCAGTTCCTGAGTTTATTACAATAATTTGCCTCCTGGCTCACTGCCATAGTCTCAATGCAACTCAATAACCCTATTTCACTGATACGTCTGGGATTTTTTTTGCAGACAGGGGCACTGAAAATCCCCCATACAGTAAGCTTTCTTTCAGTGTTGGTGCATCTGAAATTTCAGTACCTTATCTCAAACCTAAAATCTTCCAGGACTAAAAGCCATTTGTTATATGTATTGGGGTTTTTTGCGTGTGTTTTTGGTGGGTTTTTTTTTGGTTTTTTTTTTTTGTTTGGGGTCTTCTGGCTTGGTGTTTTGCTTTTTGGGGTTTGTTTTGATTTGTTTTGTGGTATGCTTTTCTTTTTTTTATTCTCCTTATGGCTGTTGCTGGATGCTTCAGTGGAAAGGAATAAGAAAACCCATATTGTCTAATCCAGCCTCTGTGAAGATGTCAGCCTGACTTCAGGCTTGTTAGAGAGCAGTTTAAACCACAGGATCCTAAAGTTCTACATTCCTGCCTGGGAGCATAAGCTTTAAGTATCACCTCTCTTGATAGTCTTTTACATATAAATGTGCAATCCCTGTCTGTAAGTTGCTGAATTACTGACCTTAGTGATTTCTCAAGTAACCAAATTTTTGCTTCCTGTTTTTGGGGAAAAGCCCTTTTACCACTTTTGAATTTACCACCGTTTCATTTCAATTACTGTTTCAGTAGTTTTCTTTTAGCAGATGGGGAAGAGATGTACTCACATTTAATTTTTTTCTGTTCTGTTCATTCCTTCACAGAGTTTTCTCTTGAGCCGTCTTTTTATCTTCTTTCCAAGTGAAACAAACTCAGTCTATTCAATTTCAAGCATGTAATGTTGCACTATTTACTCTAAGACCAGCATCTATCTAAGCAGCAGCAGATATAGAACATGAAAAAGAATCCTGAACTTAAACACACAGTCTGCATTATCTGTCATAAATCCTAAGAAGTCAATTAAAAAGTTCTTTAGCCAGCATCAGTGATGTGTAATGGGAGCATTTACTTGATTGCTAATGGCTGGGTTTACTTGATGTCTCAAAGCATCAGTTGTGAGGGTTGGCAGCAGCACAGAATTAGGACTGTAATCATCACTATAAATTAAGCTTATGCTGATATAATTAGCAGTTGCAAGCTAACGTAATATTTATATTGATCCTAGTAAAATCAATGCTGCACCAGTGAAAACATACTCCAAAAGTTCACATGGCCTGTAACATGGGATTCCAGCTGTTTTGCTTGTTTCAAGTGACAGGAGGAATTCAGAAGTTTGGCTAGTGCTGTGGGGGAAAAGCCTGCTCCTGAGTCCTTTTTCTGGGTGGGGTGAATGTGGAAATCCCCAGGGGAATCCAGACCCAAGTATGATGAAGAAGTGTACGAACAGCAGGGTGTGACATTTATGAGCATTTGCTTTAGTCCTTCTCTGACATGCATTTACAGAGTGGTGACCATGTTGATTTTGGCGTACTAAAACACAGCAAGTTGTTTTCCCAAAGCCTGCCATACAAAGATTAGGAATAAGGCAGCCTGCAGCTGGCTGGGAGCACACAGACAAGACGAGATGGCTGTGCTCCTGTCTCGGGCTTACACTTCAGTTTAGCTGGCTCACAAGATAGCTACCTCTCCAAACAAATTGTTTGCTATTTGTTTTGCTTAACCTCTCTGGGAAAACTGTCTCTTTGTTTAACAGGAATTTAAATCTTTGTGCTTTTTGCTCTCAAAAATGTCTCGCAAGATGTCCTTTCACTTTCACTTGTAAACTCGCAGCAGTTTACATCAAACCTCTGCTTAATTGCACTGTATAAATAACATTTATTCTGCAAGAATAGCTACAGGCCTCGACTAAGCTGGGACCCTCAGGTGCCAGCCCCTGTACAAGGAGTGAGTTAATAACAGCCCCTGGAGCAAACATCCTTAGTGTCTTAGTGCCAGGGACCTGAGGGATGGGGCTTGCCCTGGCAAGTCACGAGTTACATTTCTGCCACTCTTTGAGGGGCTGAGAGGAGGATTTCTGTGGAGTAGCTGTGCTACTAGAAAAACCCAGGTGATACCCAGGGTCTTGTGCAAGAACCAGCTGCAGATTCATCCTTGGGCTCGTGGTTTGGCCACCTACCTGGGCAGAGGTTGTGCCGAGATGTGCTCAGCTGGGGCTAAGCCTCCCCTTTGGATGAGATAACTCAAGTTTCATAACTCCTGAACAAAGCAGAGGATATGTAGCAATACCATCTCTTTTGTTGTTTGCTTCTGATGGCTACGAACGAAGTGAAGTGTGAAGAAGAAACTGAAAAAAAACCAAAAAACCAAAAAAAACCCCACAAAAAAATACCCAAACAAAAAACCCAGCAAACTCTAACCAACCCACAACACATAATTATTTTAAATTAAAACAGCTAACTAGCAAAACAATGACAACAATTGGGCAGAGCATAGTCTTCGATTTGGAACAAAAACAGGAAGCTAAACTCTGCTGGGCTGAACTCAACTGAAGCCAATGTTTTGCTAGAAAAGAATTTGGCTCTGAGTTTCCCAACAGCAATAATAAAGCAGTAGATTTATTGCCTAAGTAAAAGAGCAGACACTGCTCTCTGAATTTCAGTACCCTTCTTCCAAAGCTTTCCTCCAGGTGAGGCAGTGTGATGATATGCTGCTAGTCCCCATGGAATGTGCTGATGAAGGGTAAGAGAACCAAACCAGTAAAACTGATTTCAGCAAAACAAATCAAAACAAAAAAATCTTCAATTAAAATTCCAGGTAAATCCATGGCTGTGACAATGAAAGGA
This sequence comes from Sialia sialis, assembly GCA_009812075.1. Classification (NCBI taxonomy): domain Eukaryota; kingdom Metazoa; phylum Chordata; class Aves; order Passeriformes; family Turdidae; genus Sialia; species Sialia sialis. Next base: position 89,865,156 of record VRYO01001463.1, on the reverse strand, counting down.
CTTAAAGTGTTCCTACCAGTTTTTCCTGTGCATGGCAGAGGGAAGAGTGTAATTTGGATGAAGGGATACCATCTACCTCTAACCAAAAAAATCAGAAATTATCACCTTTCCCAGGATGTGCCTGCAGGGGTGCAACTCAGGTTGCACTCACAGAATCATCTCTAACAAGAGCCCAGAGTCCGTGTCACCAGATCCCTTGCCCAGCCCACATAATGTGTTTTTTTCCCTGCATCTGCTCTTTCACTTGGTCAGTAAATCTGTTTTTTCATTGTGCTCTGCTGTTTGTAGACTTTGAGCTTCACTCAGGTGTCCTGAGGAGATCACATCACTGTTTGGTGTATGAAATGCCAGAACATGAGGCAAGAGGAGGTCTTTGGTGAAAATACAGCACATGCAATCTGTTTTCACCTAGAGAGATATCAAGAACTGAGCAGCTGCCATGGGTGCAGGAATGCAAACATTAATTCCCATCTCATGGAGCTTACTGAGTTTCTTGGAGGCAGCAAAGGTGGTGTGATTTTTGGGTGCATGGCATCAGCTCAGGCAGGGACCTGGCACTGCCATGGTCCCTGAGGCTCAGATGGAAGCAGGAGCAGCTGAAGTGTCATTTGGCCACCATACCACCCTGTCAGCTGTAGCCCTCTCTGGAGCAGGCATTCTGCTGATCACAGCCTCTGCTTTCTCAGAACAGCAAGGCTGCAGATAATATTGGGAAATTATGATTTCAGCTGTTTCAAGATCCATAGCATTTTATTCCCTCTCTTAAAACACAACCAGAGGAATCAGGGGAACTATATTGAGCCTTGTTAATCACAAAGAGCTTTTTAAAGTGTTGCACTGTCGATATATAACTTTTATGAAATTGCATTATAAATGCCAGTTTTAGACAACTAGCATATTTTTATAATGTTTTTAAATGCAATGTTACTTTCACGCTTGCTAATGAAAGGCAGATAACTGAGGACAGAACAAGTCATAAACAGATGGGAGATGTGACCCTCTTCTATGGGGCTGGAGATACCCCTTCAGAGCAACAATCCTGCTCCGTAGCCAGAAGGTCTGGTCCTACACTGGCTGCCAGCTTCTGTGTCTCCAAAAATAGCCAGGAGAGGGCTAACAGGCTGCTTAATGGATATATAATATTTCCATGAACAAAAGGATTTGCCAGAATTTAAAAGGGACTTTTAGGTCTTATGGACAATGAAAAGTGTTTCTAGCTTGCTCAGGATCCCTTGCTGCAATCACTGAGTTATTTCAGAACCCGAGCTAACAAATACACGGCTCAGCAGAGTCTCACACAGACCCTGCCTGCTGCAGCCTGTATTTAAAGCCTGTCTCTTAACACAGCAAATTAAACCTCTCCCTCTGCCAGTAAGCCAGCAGCAGCAGTGGGTGGCAAGCACACTCTCCTGCACCAGGCAGCTTGGTGCTCCTGCATCCCTGTGAATCAGCCTTTCCCAGTGCTCTAGGATGGGAATGCTTGGGTCTTGTGCAGTGATGCCTGCAGCATTCCCTGCAATCCCTGTCTAGCCAATGTGTAATTCAGAAGTTGCTGTGCTTTGCACAGGGAAATACCACTGAGTGGAAGCACTAGGTCTCCACAGTTTGGAATATTATTCTTGCACAGCAAATACACGACAGAAGCTTTATACTGAGGTGAAAAGAATGGGGCTAGTCAGAAAGCACTTCCTGCTCAGGAAGAAATTTGAAATAAGTCTGTAAACAGAGACCAGTGTGACCCCAGTGTCCTTTACTCTCCCCACAAGTCTCAGAGGTGAGACATGATACGCTCCAGAGATGGAAAATGAAGAGAATACATAGGCATGAACACACACACAATTCATCATGCAGGAAACTTTGCTGGTATGCAGTGTTTGCTATGGTTAAAAAGTGTGGAGGTCAACGTAGGTAAATTTAGGACTGAAATAAGTTTTGATTTCAAAACAGCACATACTGATTTCTAAATAGAATGCCCAATCCTGTGCAGAGAACAGGTTCCTGTCTAAATAGGGATGAACAGAAAAAACCAAGGCAAACTGCTGAGGGCTTCACGTGGCAGCTGGTTACTGCAGTCAGGAGAAGGCTCTGTTGCTGTGCAGATTATCTACCCAGAGGATGCTCCTGAGCCTCTCTAAAGATCTGTTTACTCTTGGAAGGTGTCACTGCACATCCCTGGATTAAATTTGATTTCGTGTGGGGATAAAAACTGTTTCCTTCCAAATCACAAATATCATAGCTCTTCCTTCACTTTCTCTTCCCTCAGATGATCTGGCAGTTCCAGCCTTCTCTAGTGTGTTGGAAACAGTTGTATTTCAGCTTGGAACAAGGCTGGAGATGGGACACTGTTCCATTTTCTGCAAATGGCTTCACTCCCTCTGCCACTGGATACTGCCCTGGGCTCCCCTGGCATGTTTGTCTCCAGGGCTTTGAAGCCAGGCTGATGAGGAAGGGCTGCACAAGGAGGAAGAAATGCACAGCTGGAGGGCTTGTAGTGTATGCTGGGGGCTTTGTCATCAGGAGCAGTGGAGTGTGTTATTTCCACCCCTTGCCCCCTCATCTGCCTTTACACAAGACCCCTCTTCCCAGGAGGGTGAAAGGGCATTTTATAAATACAATTACAAAACTGTTGGGATCAATACCACGAGGCAGATGGATAGCTCAGCAGAAACAGATAGATTAGATGGTGAGATAAAATAGATTAGTCAAATTGATCCAGGACTGGTGAGATAAGGTCCTTCCAGCCAGGTGACAATGGTGCATGTGACTGTGCCTCTGTGACCCCCACATCCCTCCACTGTTTTCCCATCTCTTCTCCCTTACACTGAAGAACAAAACCAAAACCAAATACGAGCAAACAAAAAAGAAAAAGCAGGGACAAACACCACTAGGTGACTCAAAGCCCTTTCCTCCCCATCCTGCCCACTTCCCAGCCAAGAGCAGAATCTTTCAGCTGGGTGCTCTTCTTTCTACATAAGGATAAAAAGTTTACCATTGACAAGAGGAACAATAGAAGGAGCTTGGAGCTGTGGCATTGGGTTCAACAAAAATGGGGCCTGCTGCCTAACACTCCCAAGAATAAGTGTGATAGAAGAATACTGGCTTGAATTAGCTGGGTGAATCCAGGAGAACTGCATGAAACCTTGTCTCACTAGGAGGCTTGGTGGAGAGGTGTGTATTGTATACACATATTATAAGCATACTGGCCTTTGGTTTTCATTGCAACATTTCTGCCCACACACATTCCCCTAGCAAGACAGTTGGGAATGACAAATCTACCCCAAACCACACCTGTCCACCAAATTCCAAGGAAATAATAGCAAATGGTTCTTGTGTCTCACATAGCAAATTTTAGCATTGAAGGAGAAATCTTAACTTTGGGAACTCTTTTGAGTGCTAAATTTCACAACATCCATGGTTTTATATTTAAATTCCTTCTTCTCCTTTTACTATTATTATTATATTTTTTTGTTCCCTGACAAAAAAAAAATTAAAAAGAGAAAATGAAAAATCCAGAGATACACAGCTTTTACAAATGCAGTTCCATCAGCAGCACTGGTAATTTCTTTTACCTTTGGCTATTTGGCTCACATGACTGACATGCCGCATGTTACAAAAAGGCCCCTCTTCAGAGGAGAGCAAACATGCCACTCTTTCAGTCCCACACTGTCTCTGCCCTACAGCTTGTTCCAGAACCAGGAATAAATGGATGGGCATTCAGTGAGGTTGGGGGAAATAGCCACCCCAGCCTTGCTTTATGCCCTGAGGAACTGAGACCTTCACATGCAGATTTTGTCAAAAAGTCAGGGCCCAATTTATGTAACAGATTTAATGATGTGCCCTATTTTGTGTTACAGCAGTCCATGGAGTGGCATCCCACTCTCCACCCTCCATGTTGCTCCACACATTTGCAGGCAGTTGGCTCGTCTTTCTTTCGGCCCCATGGAAAGCTGGTTTAAGGGGCTTAGAGGGGAGGAAAATAACTGTGTTGCAAGGAGAGAGGCACTTGGTGCTGGTTCAGGACACTGAGGCAGCTCACTGCTGGCTCAGACAGAAACAGATGTGAAGGAATGGATAGCCAGGACAAAAGAGGTAAGGGAGGAGTAACACTGCCACTTTGAGCAGTCATAGGTGATTAGTTCAGCTTTGCTAGAGCCTTGAATGACATCCTGAGCCTTAAAGGGGCCAAACCATCTGACAAGAAGAATTGATAAACTCAATCCCTAGTCTTGTAGTGGGATTTGTTATTCCCTCATAAAACAGCACCAGTTATAAAAATTGTAGTCTACTTATGATTCACTTCCTTACAAAGAAAAATTTAATTTGTCAAAGTTTTCCTTTGAAAGGAAAGACCTGACCAAAAAAAAGGTCCAAATCAAAATATTTCTATCCAGAAATCTTAAAACCGCATGGTGCTCAGGAGACCCTTGTCCAGAGCCTTGCCCCAAGGCAGGATCAGCTGTGCTCAGTCTTCCCTGATAAACATTTCTCTGGCCTCCAGTGCTGAAAACATTGCCCTAGGAAGAGGTTAGCCAAAAGTCTTGTGCTTCCATTCTCCCCCACAGCTTAGGCTGTTCAGACCATGTGTCCCAAAATATATGCAGTGCTGTGAGTAGAGAGAGGGTTTGGTCAAGAAAACTCTGTGAAGAACATCACACAAAAACTGATATTCAGAGCCCTACAGCAGTACACGCATGCAGAGAAAATTGCAATGTGTCCGAGCAGGCACAGTGAAGTTGAAATAGTTTTGGATTTTGGCACCCAACTCTGCTTTTCCAGTGTTAACTGTCTCAGCTGGGACTAACAGGTAGGCACAAGTAGGCAGCCCACAGCAATCACCTTATCTCACCCATATGGATTGCCACAGTCTCGTGCTGGTGGAGAAGTTAGTGGATCAGTAATTTCAGTTACTGGCTGACGTGGAGAGCAGAAGATATGGAAAGTGGCTTTTGCACCTGGGCACAGCACAAATATGCAATGAGTCTGTGCATGATCAGAGGAGTTGCTTCTTGGCTGTTGTTGACATTGAAAGCAAAAGGAGGGCTAAGGAGGATCTCCATCCTTTCTTGGATGCAGCAGGAAACATAGTGACAAAGGATGAGGATAAAGGCTGAGGTACTTGATGCCTTCCTTAATATTAACACCAGTAACACCAGTACCTGTTTTCCAGGTACTCAATTCCCTGAGTGGGAAGACAGGGACTGGTAGCAGGATGAAGCCTCCATAATCCTAGGGGAAATGGTCAGTGATGGAAATGACCTGTTACAACACTTAGACACACATACACATACACATATGCACAAAAGCCAATAGATCCAGATCAGATCCACCCAAAGGGAAGTGCAGAAGTGCTGGGAGAAGCACTGAGCCACTTTCTGTCATTTACCAGCAGTTCTGGCTAATGTGGGATGTCCCACTGACTGGAGGTTACCAAAAGGGCTGTAAAGAGGGTCTGGGGAGCCACAGGACTGTCAGCCAGACCTCAGTGCTGGGGAAGGTCATGGAGCTGATCATCCTGAGCAGGACAACCAGGTGATCAGGCTCAGAGAGTTGTATTGAAGAGAAATACGTCCTGGGGGGTGGCTGGTCACAAGTGCTGTTCCTCAGAGCTCAGCCCTGGTGACAGTCCTGTTTAAAATCCTTATCAACAACTTGGATGAGGGGATTCAGTGCATCTTCAGCTTGCCAACAACACCAAGCTGGGCAGGAGTGTTGATCTGCTGGAAGGCAGGAGGGCTCTGCAGAGAGATCTGGACAGGCTGGAATGGGGGCTGGGGCAAATTGCAGGAGATTCGACAACACAAAATGCTGGATCCTACACTTGGGTCACAACAACCCCATGTAACACCACAGAGCTGGAGAAAAGGGGCTGGAAAGCTACCCAGTGGTAAAGGACCTGGTGGGGCTGCTCGACAGCAGCTGAACAAGGGCCAGAGTGTGTCCTAGTGGCCAAGAAAGCCAATGGCATCCTGGCCTGGATCAGGAACAGTGTAGTCAGCAGGACCAGGGCAGTGATTGTCCCCCTGTACTCAGCACTGGTGAGGACTCACCTCGAGTGCAGTGTTCAGTTTTGGGCCCCTCACCACAAGGAAGACACTGAGGGGCTGGAGCGTGTCCAGAGAAGGGGAACGGAGCTGGGGAAGGGTCTGGAGCACAAGTCTGATGAGGAGTGACTGAGGGAGCTGGGGATATTCAGTCTGGAGAAGAGGAGGAACAGAAGGGATCTTACCACCCTTTCCAGCTGCCTGAAAGGAGGCTGTAGCCAGGTGGAGGTTGGTCTCTTCTCCCGGATAACAATGGATGGGACAAGAGGAAACGGCTTCGAGTTGCACCAGGGAAGGTTTAGATTGGATATTAGGAAAAGTTTCTTCACAGAAGGGGTCAAGCATTACAACAGGTTGACCAAGAAAGTGGTTGAGTCACAGCCATTGAAGGTATTTAAAACACATGTGGATGTGGCACTCAGGTATATGATTTAGTGGTGGACTTGGCAGTGCCGGGTTAATGGTTGGACTGGATGATGTTAAAGGTCTTTTCTGACCTAAGAAATGTTATGATTCTGTTCTATAATTCTGTGAATGACAGAGAAGACTTTTGTTCTCAAGAATATAAATTGCAGAGAACTTGAGCCATTATATTAACAATATTATTGATATCTGGTTATATAATAAATTGAAAACAAATGTGGCTTCCATCTGATTTGCAGCAGTTAATATACAGAAAATGTTACATTAAGGGAAAAAAGAAAGGCTAGTCAGCTGTTCAAAGGTGTGACATCTATGAAAGAAGCCAAGTCAGAGAAGTGTAAGTGATTAAAGTGGCCAAGTCAAACAAGATACAATTAAAGCCACTGCTTCCCCACCATCTCCCCAAAATTTCCAAATAAGGGTTTATGAATCCTAGGAGACCATGTTAGCCCTAATTGTATCTTGTTTAACTTGGCCAATTAAACAGCAAAATCTTCTCAGAGCTGGCCCTGCCTGCAGATATCACACCTTCTTTGCTTCTGACTGCTTTCTTCAGTTTTTGAAGCATATATACCATATATTTTTATTAGCTCTTGGGAATGTGTTTCTAAAAATGCCCTTTGGTTCATACCCATTGCAACTATATGACACAGTCTTTTCTACCATATGCCATTTCCATGGAGTAGTGGGAACTGTCACCTTTAGCTGTGATACCCTCACCTGCAGACTCTGAAGAGTGGACATTGTGTTTTCAGAAGGATTTGGGAGAAGACCAAAAACACCTCTTGCCTCCAGACCCCATTCACAGCAGGCTGGAACTGAGCTGAATGTGAGGACAGTGAGCTGGCACTGCAGATATTTAGGATGGAGAGAACTGCTTTTCAGAGGAGCCAAAGGCTGACACCTGAACAGAAGGAGAAGGGAGTGCACTTCCTCTGGGATAAGTGGGCAAGCAAGAGACACAAATTGCCTCCTTCCTGTATAGATTATCAAAAGATGGAAGGGAAATGGTTTGTTACTGCTTTTCAATAATTATTTGTACTCAAAATTTGGAATTTAATATGCCTCTACCTAAATTAATAAAGCATACAAAATGCTTTTAGAGGCCAACTGATCTTCTGTCTGCAACAGGATTCTTTGTTTTGTTTCAATCTATTTTGAAGTGAAGGAAACAGTTATTGCAGTTATGTAAACATCTCAGGCAAGGATCTGAAGCTTCAGAGGCTCACTTATTGCTAAATTTTACTAGTAGCTGCTTCACTTTTGCATGAGGACTGCACATAAGACAAAGGTCTTCAAAAGACCCCCAGGTTGCGGGAAACTCGTAATTTCTATTAAATAAAATGATACACAAATACTTAACCATACAATCATTATTCTTACTCCTGAGAGGGGGAAATGGGCAAAGTGACCAAAATAACCTGACAAAGGAGCCTGCCAGGCCCTACAGCAGCATTACATCACATTATCACAAAAGTGCACAACTTGGACAGCACATCCTCAGATGGGAGAAGAGAAACAGACACCTACAGCTCTAACTCCAGCTCTGCTCAAGACACATCTCAAAGAAGCATCTCCATTCATTGTCCTGTAAGTAAAACAGGGACCAGGCTTCTCCAATTCACTGAGAAGTGGTAGCCAATAATGTTTGCTTATTACCTTGAAAGAGTCAGGTGCCATGCAAATGCATATGGGATGCTAACTTACAGCACTTTCTGGGTACCAAAAAGAGCACAGACCTTTGTCTGGGGGTGCAGCACCAGCACAATCAGGCTTCTTTGCTTTACCTTCAGTTTCTGAAAATCAAACCAGTACCGATAAACTTGATTAGGAGTACATTTGGAAAATGTTTTGATTGTGTTTGTTGAAATTTCCTAAGCATTAAAATGCTAAAGCATTGCAAAAAAAAAAAATCAGCATGACAAGTTGCCTGAGGAAGTATGCTAAGTAATGCAGAGTAGTATGAGCAAGCTTCACCCACTTGTATGCAGGAATCACCAGATGGCACTGTAACAACATACAGTTTTTCAAATTCTTTCTCTAAGTGGGCAAGAACTGCTGGGTTAATAAGGAAACAATACCTTCTTGTTATTATTGTGAATAACTAATTTTAGGGTGGTGGGGAGAGGGGAAAGTATAAGAAATAGTTGCTGCTTCACCTAAAAATTCATGTTGATCCATGAATTGTAAATTCCATACTGCCTGGATATTACCTGAATAGCTCTGGCTTATGTATTCAGTTAAATAAAGAAGATACGCTAACAAGTAAAGTCTCTAGGTCATCTTCATTTTGTCTTTTACAGCATTTAGAAATGTTCTTTAGAAATTGCTACGTATTTATATAGTTGTGTGTGTATGTACAGCCATATATACATGCACATCATTTGAATTAATCAAAACACAGAAACTTCCCTAAGGTCATGAAGCAAGGCAGTGGCAGAGCAAGAAATGGAAGCCAAGAAAACTCTAATAAACAGCTGTAACAGAAGTACCTTATTCATGTGTGAGTCACTAACACATAATTACTCTGATAACAAATAACACATTCTTGGAGAGTCTCGGTTTTGATTTATGTCACAGTTTCAGTAAATACAGAGGAGCTGCCAAATTTGCCTATATAAATTCCAGTGATCTCATTTATTTTAATCAGAAGTTTTGGAAAAATTAGACAAAAGGAGCTTCCCCCCTTCTCCCCTTTTTTATTTTACCTTATTAAAGTGGTGCTCTGGCATGAGGCTCTGTTTTGAACTCAGCTGAAGGAGCTAGCTTTTCCAAGGCCTGTTTATGACAAGATATAATTAATACTAGGGAGGAATTAAAGGAGATTTAGACAAAAAATACTGTACACATTTGGAGTTAAATAACAATTTGGCCTCATTAAAACAGGTTTCCACTTGCAACTAATTTTATTCCTGGTTACAAAGGCCATCGTTTGTCTGAGCAAAGATGAAAAAGTAGCTGTTAACATAGCGCAAATGAGAGTGAAATTGGAAGGGACATGTATGTTAATGAGCATCCGAGTGCTCTACAGTGTGCAAAAAAGAACAGGAAAAAAAAAAGAGAGAGATTCTCCTGATCTTGTTGAAAAGATAATGATTATTTGACATGGCAAGGAATGCCTTGAGCCAGCAACCTGCTTTACGTGAAGATACAGCTGTTTGCAGGATCAGGTGCTACCTCAAAACACTTTGAGGACAATATTATTAATTTCTTGACAGGATATTAATTATTCATTTGCAGTTTTGGACATAATTTCATTTCCTTGCAAGAGAAGATCTGGCAAGAAGTGGCATTAGCTGTGCACTTAGAACCTGCCCTGGGTATGAGAACTCTGGTGTCTGTGTTGTGATGCACTTAGCTAAATCCCTGGATGTACATGCAAGTTGTTGATTCTCTCCCTCAGTGCAAAAGGTATCATTGGGATTGTGAATAAACACACAGAGTGAGCCATGTTTCATGCAGATTTATGCAGTATGCACACTCATCAAACCCAGAATGGCCACGTTTTCCTAGAGCCTCAACAGAATTTGGGCCCATCAGATTTGCACTAAAACTGTACTGAATGGTTTTGTGTATGGGACTCCAAAAGTCAGTATTGAAATTTCTTCTTAGTTAAAGATAACTAAGGGAAAGCAGAGACACTTGAGTTCTCTCCCATCAACAGCTCAAGCACTTGGACATCAAAGAGAAGAACACTTGGCCCCCTCACACTGATTTAAACAATAATAGATCTGTCTTTTGAATGGAAACCCCATAAGCAGGAGGGCAGTGCTGAGGACAAAATATGTGTAGGAGAGATACCATGTACTGGTCACAGCAACAAATTCCATTTCTTCTGTGAGTACTCGGAGCAGTGCTGTGTACCCCTGAGTGCTGCCTACAGGCACATCAGCTATTTTATGTGCAGCCTTGTGGGTGCCTTGTACACATCCACAAACAGGCTGAGCATTTTTGACACCTCTCTGCCCATAGTAAAAACCAAACCATCTTCGTGGACTTGGAAAATATGATGGAAAGTTTGTCTGGAATTGATGGGCAAGTGTGGTTGCAACAACCTGTATTTGCAATGAATCTCTTATCTGGGGCACCTTCTGTCTGCTGCAAGAGCAAGAGGAGTGGTACTCTGAGCTCAAAAAAAAAAAAAAACTTGAGTAGGATTAAAGCCTGTAAAGGCATTTCTGTTTCCTCCTAAGCAGTGCTGCAAGCAGAGAAAGAGCTCTTGGACACACATCCAACGTAAGAAAAGCACTATTATCTCTAAAGCAACCGTTTTGCCTTGTTGCTGAAAATCTAAATGGGGGTCAGTAATGTCTCAATACAAAACATTCTATTGTTTTAAACATCACTGTGTTTATTTCACCCTTTCCCAATCATTATGCAAAGAAACATTGCGAGATAAACAAGAAGCATGAATCGTTGCCTGGTGCCTGTCAGAATTCCCAAATATTTCATATTTTGGCCCCCGGGATGAATTCAGTCTCCAGACCACCTAACTAGAGAACGAGCTGGATGTTGTAAATGTGTTTGGCCAAGATTACAAAAACTTCTGAGTTAAATCATTTTGCACTGCTCTGCTAACAAAATTTCCTCAGTATCCTCCTACTTTTTTAGATCACACCTTGCCAGGGTGGTCTTGTGCTTGCACACCAGCCATCAGCCCATGGAAATACTGATGCAGTGATGATGTTTGCAGGGTTTTCCAGACATGGAGCCTTCAGAAACCCCTCTGGGTGCCCCTCGAATTTTGCCATAACTTCACAAAGGGTTTGAAGATGGAGAGCCAGAGCCAAAAGGGGTTTAACTAACTGCTCACAAACAATTGTGCAATGAAATGGCCTTTCTTTGAGCTTCATAATCTATAACATGCAATTATTGAACACCTGAGTGTGGCACAGACAGCTGATCCAGGAAGGTCAGCCGTTTACTGGAACATGTATTTTAGACATGTGAAGTATGGGATTTTTTTCTGGAGGATCACAGCCTCAAGACATCAGTCTTACAGTATGGTGTTAGGAATATTGCCCTACTGAGACAAATGTGGTTTTTTTCCTTTTCCTTTTATACATCCCTTTCTCCTCCACCTTTATCATCACTGCCTCCTCTGTGCAGGTGTAGTTGGTCAGGCTGCTTCATCCCTTCCCTTGTGTAAAATTAATTCTTGCCTTCAGCATAGTCCACAGACCTGATCTTCCTTCGTTTTTTTGGGGGTTTTTTTTCTGGTTTCTTATTCAGTCTTCTTACTACAGCTGCACTCTAACTAACTTACTTTAGATTTATTTTCTTTTTTGTGTTCATTGGATTTTTTTCACTGGCTAGGAAGAAATATCCCACATATTCTGATTCATAGTATTGTCTTACATGCTCTCCAGATTACATATTTTTGTATGCCAAAGCAATAGACCATTAAAGTTGGTGTACCTGAAAATACGGGCTCTTCTTTCATTCAGCTGTCTGCCTGGACATACAGTTCCCTAACTGTGCTAAAGGATTCAAAGTGATGATGTCAATCAAATGTGGATGGCACATCTTCATGGCAATTGTTTTACTGTGATCAAAACTGTTGTACATAGTGCCCATGTTTTAGTCAACATTCACAAAATACTCTAAGATATGTGTTTGCTCATCTTTCCTGGCTGAAAAATGAGAAGAAAAACTGGTTGTGTTCCCATGCTAAGTTGCACAAACACAGTTATTCCAGTGAACAGAGAAGGAGTTTGTGGCTTCATCCTGGAGAAAGTGAAGATACATCCCTCTCTCACACTCACTGCTCTCAGTTCTGATTTTCCAGCAGCTGGCAAAGTGAGGCAAGTTATAGTGGAAAAGCTCTGTAGAGATACAAACTGTTTTAAGACGCTTTTTTACTGTGAAAATACTGGTAGTCACTGATACCTACTCCTGCAGCCGACAGCACCCACTCCTAGGTTGCAGCAACACAGCATCAGGCTAGTAGACTTGCAGAGGACTTTAAAGGAGCTGGCACAGTGAGTTTACAGCCTAAACACCAAACAACAAAGAACCAAACAAAAAAGCAAAACAAAGCCTTAAGGAAAAGAGCCAGTGTGGTCATGGGCCACACTTTCTACCATTCCATCTCTCCAAGAAACTGAAGTTGTCTTCATCTGCTTCTCATCTAAGATACCAGAAATCATCTTAGGCATTCCCCTAAATATTTATTGTTGCCTTTCACCTTAGTTCTTACAGCTAAACAAGAAAAGACACATTACAGGTGTTTACACCTTTATCATCACCACATGCACCAGAACTAGAGAGCCCAAGAGGCTTTCCCAGGGAAACAAACAGTTTATACAGGTTTGCACCAAATACTTCTGTGCTAAACACACCTCTCCACCTCCAGTCTCCCTCCTCTGCTGTAGTCATATGGCAATGCATGCTCACAGCTGAGGGTCCTGCTCTGGTGAGGAAAGAGAAACCCAAACCAGTTTTCACTTCAGCCTGGCATTTGCAATTTGCCTTTCAATTGTTTGACAGCAGCATGCAAAACATTGCTGTGATTCAGCAGAAGCTCTTTGCAGCCAGAGCATGAAGCCCTTGCTTGAGCCCCAGAGAGAAGGAGGGGTTTCAGCTGTGTTGTTTTTATGGCAAGAGTTTCCCTCCTTTCAAACTTTATAGGAAGTTGCCAGGAGAATATGAAAAATGAAAGAGAATCACTAATAACATATTCTCTCTCAAAGGTTCTTTCTTAGCCTGTCCTTGTCCTGGATGCCCATTTATTTATTTACCTAACTTTAAAAATTCATACTTTTTCTCAAAGAATTTAGCAGCAGGCAAGAACACTGCTTAGCATTTGGAGAAGTCAGGCAGGTTTACCTTCATCTCCAGATGACAGCACCAGTCTGGTCAGGGGCCCATGCAAAAGTAATCCAATGTTACTATTGTTACTAAGTTGTCCTGAAGAAAGTTGGAGGTGGTTTATCTTTTACAGCACTCTTTTCTAATGAATTGGCAACACATCTGACTTGGGTCCTTGTATAGAGCCTCCCCTGAGCCCTCTCACCCCTACTTGTTACTGGCTTCCTGCTGATTTACAACAAAACTTTGACATTTGGTCTGCTCCTTAATAAGGGCCTGTGACATTGCCCAGGTATGAAAAAGGAGAATAAAATTATGTGGGTTAAAAATGATATAGCTCTTTGAAGGTGGAGACAGCAGAACAGAGCTTCAAAGTCCAGAGAGAAAAACGATACCCACAGAAGGCTCTTTGTTCGGACGGCTCGGCTGGCATAAATCTCCCAGCTGTGGTCCTTTATACCACCCCTAATTATTTGAAACTCATTTATCATTTGAGTGTAAAATAATTAGAACTGGTGTAGAGAAACAGAGAGGAAGAAGAAGGCAGGCAGGCAGCAAAAATGGGAACGGAAGGAATAGATACCATAGGCTATTCAATTGGGTGATTTTGAACAGGAAGAGCTTATTGAATTATCTTGATATGGGGACTTGAATAATTCCTGAATTTCAGGCAAAAGCAAACCAGGCCTCTTGATTGTTTGTGTTAGAGAAGTATCAGAAATCCTTTGACTGCAAAGGAGAATGTGAAACTAGAAAAGAAGATTCAAATTAAACATCAGAGCAGTGATAACTCCCTGAAATGCCCAATCTAAAAAGCAGCACTGTTTAAAAGCACTGCCTACAATTCAATACACTGTTACAGCTCTCCAGTGTCAGAGGCCTGAAAAGGAGTGTATGTGTTCCTGCACACAGTAAATGCCAACCTAATGGAGTTCCTGCACTGCAGCATGAGCAATGCAATGATCAAGCACTTGGTCCAAAACTTCCTGAAGGGCTCAAATCCTGCCCCAACTTACCTTTTTGTGAAAACTCACCAATTCCAAAAGAACTGCATGGATTAGCAGCAAAACCAGAGTATTTCTTGCTGAGTGGGACTTTATTGGCCTGGCCAGGAGCCAGTACAAAAGTAACCTGGTGTCATTCTTGTTATTCAAACGTTCTGAATTTCTCCTATAGCCATATTCACTTCCCTTACACTTTACTTCTTTTATTATTTCTCTGACCTATGCAAAAGTTCAATACAAAGTAAATTCAGGCAAAGTAGGGGAAATACAGCACAACTTTGCTAGATAAAATCTATGCTTCTCTAAACTGTGACCTCTAACCTTTTTAATCTATAACCTCTGTATCTAGATAAGTGATAAAAAACAACGAGTAAAGGCAATGGTGTGTCTCTGTTTTAATTTATGAAACTTCCCTGACAAACAAAAAATAGGATGAGAGGGAAAACAGATTAAAGTGAAGGAGAAAAAAAACCCCAACAACATAAAGCTGGCTGAGAAACTGAAAACACACAAATGAATTTTCAGAGTTACACAATAGGATCTGTGTTATCAGGTAGAGGGGTCTCAGATGTGCATCTGTGAGAGGCAGCTGCTCCCTGCTCCCACCGAGCTAAGTCCCAAAGGGAGCTGGGAGCTGAGTGTGCATCTCGCCTGGCCCCACGGGCAGCATATTCCCTTGCTGAGCAGCATTGCTGACAGCTCACAGGGCTCCTACTGCTGCTTTTAACTGGGAAATTTGGGAAAGCTAGTGCCTCCTGGAATGCTACCACAACCCCTCTGTAATGGTCACTAGAACAGTGAGTGAGTCGTGGAAAGACAGAAAAAAGCCTTCAGGGTTGCCTATGAGGAGGTGGAGGGAGAATCAGGACAGGGAGAAGCCAATTGAGGAGTACAGGCCTTTTGGAAGGACACCTCCCGGGGCACAAGCGGCAGCCCAGGCCAGTGAAGAGATGCTCAGGTACTCAAGACAGCAAGGAACAGAGCAGATACCCTGCAGCAGAGGCCTGAGCACAGCATCCTTTCCAGTGCTGCTCTGGGACCCCGAGTCCCACAGAGGAACAGCAGCACTGCTGGAATCAGGGGCCAGTCCCTGCTGACCCTGCTGTGCCTGCAACTTGCCTTGAACCACTCCTCCTTTATCCTCTTCCTCCATGCAACGACCCCCTGTGCTAAAAATACCCCCCTGCAGCACTTGGTACAATAGATAAGCCTGGCAAAGCTCTTGTGGCTTCACATCTGCTTGTTAAAAATATCACATATTATTAAAAAGAAAAAAAAAAAGTTTCTTGTGACTAATTTCAACAGCAAACCATATGGTCTTTTTACTTCTCCTGCACTCATAATAATTAAATGGCTAATTTCCCCTCTTAAACTACCTTCGGCCCACAGAAAGAAACAAAGGAAATCACAGCTATTCAGCTACAAAACATCTTGTTAAAGCACAGCAAAGAGTTATGCAATTAACCCCACAAAAGCCGGAATTTCACAGTTATATCTAACACTCCGCGTTAACAAGAACAGGCTTTAAATTGAGCCCTTGTTGTTGTTGTTGCTGTTGGCTGGCACGGCAGTCACAGTTAGGGTCAGGTGTCAGACCAGATTTAAACCATAAATGTCTGTTTCCTTGTTGTTTTGTTTTTTGGGATTTCTTGCGAGCCGGAGTCAGCGCCTTATTGTGATTTAAATCAGCCGCTGGGTGCTCTGGAGGGGGCTTCCATTAAAGTGGGGAACAAAGAATACCATTGCTTCCCCGGCGCGGCCGCCTGCGCATCTCCCGCTGCATTGTGCCGGGCCGGGAGCCCTGCGAGCCACCCATGGGCTCCAGAGATTCCTTTCGGGGCTGCTCTCGGGCCACCCCCTGCCTGCCCGGCTCTGCAGTGCTCAGCCCAGCTCTCCTGCACCAGGCACCGCCGTTTGTCCCGGTCCTCTTTGGGGTCCGTGGGATGCTAGGGGTTTTCAGGTTTTATTTGCAAAGCAGCTGGGGAGGTGCTAGAGAGGTAATTACATTGGCTGGGAAGGTGCTTGAGGCAGAGAAGCATTCCTACAGGCTACAGAGCTCAAGTCCAGGCGTTAAGCGCCACCCCTGGGTGATGCTGTGAGCATCATCTCTCATGGGCTGCTCACAGCATCACCCAGGAGTGGCTCTTAGCGCCTGGACTTGGGGTCTGTAGCCTGTAGGAATGCTTCTCTGCCTCAAGCACCTTCCTAGCCAGCAGCTACTCCCAAAGCAACTTTGCTGCAAAGCCAGAAGCACTCGTGCTGTCTTTCAGTCACCTTCCAGTTTGTCCTGTTGCTGCCAAACAAGCCCAAGGTCTGCGGTGCGGTACGTGCCAGCAGAGCCTGTCCATGTGAAGGACAGTGCGGTGCTGCTCAGGAACACGTCTCCAGCTCCTAATGGGCTCTGCTGGAGGAGCAGCAGTCTCACAGAGGAGGATGCTGGTGGCACAGGACCATGAACTTCTCAGCTTAGGTGAGGGTGCCCATTCACCTGCTGTATTGGAGTGCTCAGATCGGCACTTAAGGGAATCAAATGGGTATTTGGGTGCCTAAATGCCTGTCTGCAAATTAGAACTTAGAACTGGATGCCTTCATTTGGACAATCAGGTTTCAAAATGAGAGTGAGAGATTGCATGCCTGAGTATAATTTAGAGAGCAGACTCATTATGGATAGTTTTATTGTTTAAGAAAATCCTTCCTGACTGAAAATGAGGCAATGACCAGACTGTAAAGACTGGAGAAAACTGTGATGGTGCTGGGCAATTTTCTTGATAAGATGAGCCACTAGATGACACTTTGCATAGTAACATGATGGACTGAATATTTCCATGCTACATTTTAATTTTCTATCATGGTAAAGCCCATTATGGGCTGGTGTCAGGCAGCCCACAGACCATAAAGCTAACTGGGGCCTTCTTAAAATAGCTGCCTTCCTGATAAGGTGGTCTCTTCCTGCATCTCACACATGAGAGCAGAAGAAAGGAAATTTATGAGACTAAAGAAGAAATAAGCAGAGCAAGGAAGACCACAGGGCAACACAGAGAGAGAGAGGGAAGGAGCTGGAAACAGACCAGGGCAAGATGTGGTGAAGAGGAGGCATCATGCACAGAGGAGGGGCTATCAGGTGGGACACTAAGAAATCAGGAAGGGTGAACAAAGTAGCAGTGGCATCTGAAGAGATAAAAACTGGTGGAAAAATAAGAGTGGAAGCTGGGTGGAAAAGTGTAGTTAAGCTCAGGAATATGGAGCTGAGAAGAAGAGAAAAGAACAGGAGAGAGCCACTTGGGAGGAATTAGAATATAATTATCCACCCATAAATTCATACAATATAAAATAGCGGTATTTCATTCAGAAGGAATGTTCCACGTGTTTCCCCAAGCAGCAGCCTTCAAAGCCAAGATGGGAGGAAGAACAGGGGAGAGCAAACAACACAACTGCATGTTTCAAGTTGGTTTCTTATATTTCAGAGATTATATGTATCTGGCATTAAATATAAAAACATAGAATAACATATTTTATTTGTGCTATGAGGTACAGCTTCCGCTGATTAAAGAATTGAATTTAGAAGGAGATGCAGTCTGTCCAAACAGAAAATAGTGGATATAGATTTCTTACATTACAGTATTTGTCTATCTCCACTTAAGAAAACAAATACACACATCTACTGGAATTTTCTTGGCCATTTATCAGCATTTCTCCCTGTGATGTGGATCTAAATGCCACATTTTTCCTCTGCTTTCTTCCTTTATGCTCCAGCTGGAGAATGACCAAGAGTGTAAGGTTTATCACAAACTACTGCAATGTGAGTCACTTGGACCAGCATAGTTTGGGTTGGGGCTTTTTGGGGGATTTGGTTTTTTTGGTGTTTTGTTTTGTTTTAATTAATTTCTGAATGACTTTTTAGTTTTTAGTGAAAGCAGCTAATTCCAGTTAAGTTGAATGTGTTGCATGAAACATGAAAGTGCATAAGAGCCATGCCCAGGGGAACTGCAGGTGCTGGGGGAAGCTTCAAGTCATCCTGCTAGCCAGCAGCCTGTCTGCAACAGCTGGTATTCAACCAGTGCTGACCAGTTGGTGTTAAATCTCCAGTGCAGCATCCATGCAGTTCCAGTCACTAAAATACCTAGATCAGGCAGATCTTTGATGATTTCACTCCCAGTCTGTATGAGCAGCCCTGAGTGTAGTAACCTCAAAAAAATGCATGTGTGCATAGATGGTATTTGCCTTTCTTTTGTAAAAGCAGATAAATAAGGAATAAAGATAGACCAGGGGGAAAAAAAAAGAAAAGTATGTTCTCTTGTCCTGGTCTTCAACCCTTTCAGACTCAGGAAGAGAGTACAACAGATTTTCAGGAGCAGGTGAACATGAGGAAATACAAAAGAAGCAGATCAAATACTGAGACATCTTTTTCTTCCTTTGCTTACTACCTTTTGTTGCTGCCTTTGCCTAACATCAACAAAGCCTGGTTTAATATTCCAACACAAGACAGTAATCATAAAGGTGCTGTGTAGGTAATGCTTACTGATGACTTCTGACCAGCAAAGTCAGCTAGTCTGAGCACAAAGGGGATTTTTAGCCTTTTTCTGCTGCTGAGGTGTCCTATGTTTCTGCTGGGCTCTTGGGAATATTCTGCTCAGAAATCAGTCACATAATGATGCCAGGAAAAAATTGACCTGAGGAGTGTGAAGACTCATCGAGTTAGTAAATGTGTAAATCTACAGGATGGTGGAAATGCAGCACACTTTACTGTCACTTACAAATGGTAACAGAAAATTACGGGGTGCAAATGGGTCTCTAATTATAGCCCAGACCCCCACAGCTAGCATATTATCAGCATCATCTTCACAAAAGATTTACACTTTCCCTTTGGGATACCCACTTCTGTTTCAGAACAGGAAATCAGAGTTACTTGTAATCTAGAACACAGCAAAGTCATAACAACAGAACAAATTAATCAAATTTAGCAATGAGACTGATCATTTTTTAAAGGTGAAAATCAGTTTACAATTTCCACCTACTCCCATGGAAGTCAAAATATATTTTGACTTTCATATCTGGGTCTGACAATCACAGTCTATAATACAAACAGTAATAAAATTTCCTATGACAAAAAGGTACCTAGAAATACAAGCAATAATTTATCAGTTCCCTCTCTCACATCACCAAATGTGGATGTTTAAAGTTACACACTTCTGCCCCAACCTGTCACAGATGAGCCTGCAGCATTGAAATGCATTTCCTCTTTAAAATGTGACTTTAGGTTCCCTGTTCCGGGTTCTGGACTTGGAAAACTGGGAACATTTCACTGTCATAACAAATAGTACATTCAGCTTCTTCTCCAAGGTTTGGTGTCTGATTTCCATGCATAAAGTAAAGCCAGCAGCTTCACAGCCTTTCCTTGTGGCCATTCCCAGGAAATGGTGGGGAAAAGGAGTGCTACTTTGCTGCAAAAACAGGTACAGAGCTTTACCCTAACAAGACCTACTAATCTTTTGCTTCTCTCAGCACTTGGATTTGCACACAAACCACACGACCAAGTGGTGAGGTGAAAGACATAACTCAGGCATATCCTACTCAGTTTCAGCCATAGCAAGTGCCAGTAGAAAAATCTGGGAATTCCAAAGCTGAATTTTTCTTACCAAATCAAGCTTAACATTTTCATTTTTATATTGATTGCCTCTTGCATTCTGAGGTCCTTGAACGAGGGCATTTTATAAATGTAAATGTAAATTTGATGGACTGATGCATGTATATTCATAAGAATGTAGCCAGAACTGAGTAGGTTAGTGCTAGTTTGCACTCCAATTTTGTCAATAAGAATCAGGAAAAGCAGGGATTAATGGCTCACTCTTACAATCTAATCATATCAATGCCATCCACTAACCTGGACAATGCAAGAACACGTCTGTTGTGTCAGCCCTGCATTAACAACAACTTTCCAAATCTGCAGTTAACATTTAGAACTTGTTGCGTGGGTTCTGGCACTCGTTTCCATCTACCATTTCCTGCAGAAACATTTATGTATAGAAACATGCAAACAATTCAGTGCTCATATCATAGAGGGAATTAACTACCAACATGAAGAAAAGATGGATAAATTAAGTAACTGAGGTATGTGTGGACAGCAGGTATTCATGGTTGTAAAGAAATACAAAATGAGAAACAAAATTGTAATGCAGCAGGGTTCAAATATGTTTGCTGAGGCAAGGCACACATAAAAGTGCCTCTTGCTAAGCACTGTGGTAAGCATGGTAACAGCCCCAGCAGCAAAATCCATGCTGAGGGCCTTCCACAGTGCACAGCTACTCTGGTGGGCCACCAGCAGCACTCACTGCAGGAGCACTGATGTATACCATATCTTACCACCCAGGCTGTCCACCCTTATCTGGAGTAGATAAGGTGTGATAGCATAGATGGCTGCTGGTGTCCTGACAGTGTCACTGCCCAATGCTGGTGTGATGGCCCTGCCTCTGATTGCCCCTCTGATTGCTGCTGTCACTGGCAGTAGGACAAAGGCAGGAAGTGTCTCAAGCAATATTGTCCTACTACTTAACCTCCAGACTGTCTGTTTTCCTCAGTGCATGTTCTGGTTTTTGTTTGTTTGTTTGTTTGTTTTTAATTGAACTATCATTTAACCCAACTTCCCCCGAAGTTCTTGGGTAGGAGAGAGGTCTTTTGGCTCCAGCCAGAGATAATGCTTTGACCACTGTGGAGAGGAAGCGGGCATGGAGCCTGACATCTGTCAGAGCCTGTAGCCCTCCCCTTGTCTCTGCCTGGAAATGCAGTCCAATTTCTGTGCTCCTGTGGTCTAACTGACAAGCTGATTTCTCAAGCTCCTTCATAACGCTTGTTGCTAACATCCTTCTTTCTCAGGGACGTTTCTTACAAATCAAAGTGATATTGCAACTCCCAAAGCTGGCGTTGTGAATGTGACAGTGGCTCTTGTTCTGATGTTTTTGGTCCCAGTTTTCACAAAGGCATCGGGGACATGAGTCACAGCAGGCGCTGCTGCTGCTGTCACCGGCACACAGACCAGAAAATGGCTGGAGTTAGATGACACCACAACCTCAGGCCTCTGAGAGCCACTGCCAACTGCACAGCTAGATGAGAATTAATGGAATAGTGGGAAATGAATGTCCGCATGCCTCTAGAATTGTATTATATTACATTAGTGTCAAAATGGCCTGAGTGACCTCATGGAGCACTTGTATGATGAGAACACCCTTGTGAGGCTACAGCTGTTTCGAACTATTAAACGTTCATAAGCCAGACATGATTTTCCTTGCAATGCTCCTGCTAAATGAGTGGCTACGTATTGCATTAGCATTCCCAGATGCCCTCCCTCGGCTCGAGCAGCCTGGGGGTAGAAAGGCAGGAAGGCTCTGGGATGCACTTCTGCGCCTCAGAACTGCAGAGCAAATCACCCTAATTGTTTGTTAGATGAACAATGATCACTAATTAACATTGTTAAAATGTCATCAATGATCACTAATTAACATTGTTAAAAAATTGTTAACAAAGGAAATTTAACAATATCTTAATTAGGAAGGATTTCTAATTTGTGATATAGAGCATGTTAGACAAACAAGGCACAACTCTCCCTTTGTTTTTCAACTCTGCAGCAGGAGAGATTACACGATATGACACAACACACTCTGCATTTGCCGTTTATCATTCTGCGTCCTCGGCACAATTCTGCTGTATAATTACGGCCAGGGCTAATTTTACCTGTGTTATTGTTTGCCCTGTAATTTAGAGAGAATGGGCCGTGTTGATGCTATGTGATTTACTCTGGGGCAGGCAATTGGCTTTTTGCCACGGGACTACTGCTCACATGTTACTGCAATGAACTGCACACATTGCAAAATGAAAAGAACCTTTTCAGTGTTTTAATTTACTTAATAATACAGTGTAAGTGTAGCAGATTTCTTCAGGTTTTCTTTTTTGAAATGTAATTTATCCACAGCCACTAACCTTTCAGCGCTGTATTCTACTTCAAAGCCACTGTACATTGTTGGAAAAAGTCCCCTCCTATTATCTATTACTTAATTATTAAAAAGCCTCTACTCTGTTTTCATAAATTATCTATATATCAGGGATGTTGGCTTATGAGGAGGAAAGACACAAACACACACACACACACACACACATGCATGGAGACTTGGGGAGGTTAAGAAGTTAATTATCCCTGATAGAAAATCAGTAATGAATAAAAAAACCCTGATTTTATTTCAGACAGTGCTGGAGTCAGAGAGTAAAAAGTTTTGGGAACTTCCAGAACAAATTATCTTTAAAAGTAGCAGAGATAAATTGGCAAGCTCACCTCAGTTATGCTCTGCCTGACAGAATATTCCAAATATCTGACATCATTACAGAAGGGAGTGTATTTATTACATAAAGCCAGAATCTGTCTCTACTGGACTCCTGTTATTGGAGCAAGGGGAGCTTTGTTTGCCTAATGATGCCTATTTTCCTGATATCTGACCTAAACCTCTCCTGACTCAGCTTCATGCTGTTTCCTCAAATCTTGTCACGGATCACCAGAGAGAAGAGATTGGTACCTGCCCCTCTGCTTCCCCTCATGTTGCAGACTGCAATGAGATCTCCTCTCAGTCTCCTCCGGGCTGAACAGACCAAGTGGCCTCAGCCACTCCTCATACAGTTTTGCCTCAAGACCCTTCACCATCCTCATGGCCCTCCTTTGGATACTAACAGTTTAATGTCTTTTTTTTTATACTGTGGTACCCAAAAATAGCCCCCAGCACTTGAGGTGAGGCTGCCCCAGTGCAGAGCAGAGCAGAGCAGATCAGAGCAGGACAATCTCCTCCCTTGCCCAGCTGGCCATGCTGTGCCTGATGTCCCTCAGGACATGGCTGGCTCTCTTGGCTGCCTAGCCTGACAGCTGGAACACCTTTCTGAAATATGACAAACTTGGTTTCAAGCTTTCCCCAGGTGCAAGGGAAGTCAAGCTTCTGACATTCCATTTTGCTTTCCTTACATGAGTCAAGTTCTGTGTCTGGGGTTTCACCAAATGTTTCTTATTCCATGGTTTGTTTTCAGAATTTGGTTTAGCAAGTAGAGAGGGGGGAAAAAAAGTTGAAATCCTCTTCAATGTTATTTTTTGTGTTTTAATTCCTTGCTTGCTTGGGGAATAAAACCATCAAAAGTAATTATTCTCAAGGTCTTGTCTTGCCTTCTTAAAGTGCTATTGAAAATTCAATAACACTTGTTTTCTTAGGAGTGACATTGTTTGGCTCCAGTTACATAAGAACACTTACTTTGTCCCTTCTCTCCATGCTTATCGCTCCCTCATGAAACACATTGCCTTAATGCATAAAGCCATTCTGATATTTCTTCTCAGTTAGGTTTTCTAAAAAAGAGCCTGCCTTTTTGAGACCATTGTTAAAGTGGCAGTCTGATGTGCTTCATCTGGAAAGTTCAATTTTTCAAGCTTAGTTTGCCATGTAAGCAGTAAAACCAATATATATAGCTGCTTTGATTCGGCTTCTGAAAATTTTTTCAATTTTTTGGAGTAAAAATTATGTAATTTAAACTATGGTCTTGACTTATCTTGTTTGCCAGCTGTTCATTTTCTTGTTCAGGTGCTGTTTGGAGATTCTTCTGAAAGCATATTCCAAAATTTTAATTTTACTGTAACTACTTAAAGGGTCCTTCACACACCAGACCACATACACATTTTCATTCCTATCAGGTTTACCACCCCCTTTTATACAATCTCAAAATTCTCTACCTGGATTCCAAAGCTCTCCTGACACCCTTTATTAGTCTTTTTCATGTGCCCCTCATTGTGTTCTGCCACTGGGACTGTCAACGCTTTGGCCATATGCATGATGAAGATAGCATCTTTTTTTTTTTTTATTTTGGTTTTAGATTTTATCTTTCACTAAATATTCACATTTTTGCCAAACAGTAGGTGTGTTGGGTCCTAAGCATTCAGGAGAATGTCCTTCCTTATCCTCCTGCCATAATCCAGTTTCACTGGCCTGTTTGTATCTCTCCTACCCTGGCTATAGATATCAAAGCCAGCACCAAAAAGCAGTTTTGAGAAAATATTCACATTTTTTTCCTCTCAATACCTATGCCTTGGGAATAATACCAAAATAAAGCGAAATTTTAGGGAAAAAATTAAAAAACTACTGTGAAACACACTATTACAGTATAGTCACTGAAGAGATATTTAGAATATGATTTGGAATTAGACTTTCCTACTGCATGTTCAGTTATTATTTCTTAGGGTTGCCACATCAAATTGAGTTACTTTTTTTCAAAATCCTGTTATATTGTCATTCCAATTCCTGTATGACACAGATGAAATTTAATACTGATTCTTAATATGATGCTGCACTAACTACAATATTAACTACATGCAGAAATGCACAGAGGTACCTGTGAATATCATTCTGATTTTCCAGAATTTTTCTATAGAAACCCGAGGGTTTACAGTAGCTACATTATTAGCTTTCTGTAAAACATCCCTGCCTTTTTTGGTTTTTTTTAACATATGAACCCCATAATACTTCCCATTTTCAGGATTTTACTTGCCCTCCCCTTATTTAAGTGACCAAAAATACCCCTGAATAGCACATTAGTGTGGTATTTCATACTGCACTGCTAAATCTACAGAATACAGTACACACTGTTCAGGAAATAAATAAAAGATTATGTTTTTAAAAAAACAAGCTACTACTTAGCTTTCAGTTTTCTCCCCTCACATCCAAATAGGGAAGGAGACGGGAAAAGCACATGAGATCTTTCTTCCTCCCACAGCGTCAACATTTCCAGAAATTTAAAATAGTTATAGTTTACCAGGAAGAGGTGAGTGAAAGTCCTGGGATTAGGATAGAACACTCTCCCCCACCGCCTCATTCTGATGCACATACACACCTTCTTAAGGGAAATCCATAATAGCAAGGCCACCATTCGCAAACTCTTATTTTCACAGGAAGTAAGGGAAACACATTTCAGCTCCTTTCACAAAACCCCCTAATGCATCCCATACACATTTATCACCATAGAAATATATTGAAATAAAAGATTGCGTGAACACAATGGTTAATTATAAACCGATGAAATGACATAAGAATAAATATAGGGTAGTAATAATGTACCTGAAAGAAATGTAATGTATACACATCTTGCAGACAGATGGGAAAGATACCATTAAAACTACTGGGTGCTGATGTGGGATGGCAATAAAGGTTCATCTGGGTCATCATCAGGCACAGATGGTGTAGGAACAGGGAAGCAAAATAGTTTCAGGTTGAATTCCTCTTAAAACAGGAAAGGCAACTCCAGTGGGTCCGTAGGTTCCTAATAAAATCCCCATGAAGTTAAATACTTTGTTTGCTTTTTGTGTTTATACATTTCTTGGTGAACTGCAATAACATTGGTAATCGTTATATTCAAGTCTCAGTTTATGTTCAGATCTATTTCTAAAGAGAATTAGCTATAGGTACTCTATAACAATTTAGGAAGATTTTTAACTTTTCACTGTCATTCCACATTTGTAATGCCTTTCTCTTCTTCCTCTGCTCTTCTTCAGTGGTTCAGCCCCAGGTGACTCTTAAATAGTAATTTCTTTTCTTTCATCATATGCAGTTTTCATCCAAGATTTAATCTTTGAGCTACAAAATCATCTTCTTCCTCAGACCATCCAGATCTGCTAGTGTGCTCCTTCTGTGTGAATTTCCAAACATTTTCCATTATTTGTCCTGCTGGTTATCGAATCCCACGCAGTAAGAATGTTTTCCAAGACACATCAGATGTTGAAACTCTTCCAAAAACTAGCTTGATTGGTGTCCTGTTTGCCTTGTCCATCATGCAAAGTAATTGCATCATTGTTTGTCGTAAATAAAACATTTTAGAATTAGTAATCATTTCTGGGGCTGGTGCTTGTGCAACTGGGGTGGTGGCAAAAACGCAGCTTGAGCGTGTGGATGCAAATCACCTGGGTGAGATAAATGGATAAGTGTGTTCCTGAGGAGCACCAAGGCTTGTAATACTGAAAATGCTGGGAACCACCCTCACCCTTTTATTTGAGAGCAAGCGATCATATGGCCCACGTAGGTCACGTAGCCTGCAATACCCTCAGGTTTTGTGGATGGGAGCCAGCAGGATCACCCTAAAATACATAAATTGTGCTGTGCTTTGCACCCTTGAGTTGTGGCACTCCTACCCTGAAGGGATAAATGTTCTCTGGGGTGTGGGTTTCCAAGAGTCCTCCTTCAGCTCAGTTGACCGCTCACTGTTGTTTGTAGCAACGCCATGTAAATTTCAAATTGCCTCTGCCAAATACTACCAGAGTATAGTGGGAGAGAGCTCTGATTTTCACCCTCCATATGCACTGAGCAAATTTTTTAAATCAATGTCTTCCATCAGTTATCTTCCTGGATAAACCACCTGAATTTTATGCTGGGTTCTAATGAGTCAGTGTTTCAGTTTATTGATCTACGTTAGATTTGTCCTCTTCTACGCACAACCATGAGCTGATGCAGGTTCACCATTTGTCTGCGTTCTCTGTATCTCTCCCTTTGTTTCTGAGGATAGTAGCTGTTCTGGAATTTTTATTTATACATTCCCTCAGTGTTTAAACCCACTTTCTCAATGCCCCTGGGCTTTTGGAGATCATACAAATGTAGAATGATTTGGGTTGGAAGGGACATTAAAGTTCATCTTGTTCCAACCTCCATACCATGAGCAGTAACACCTTTCACTGACCTTGAGCACTTCTAGGGACGGGGCATCCTCAACCTCTCTGGGCAGCCTGTTTCAGTTCTCTCACCACTCTCATAGTGAAGAATTTCTTCTTGATAGCTAATCTAAACCCACGCTCTTTCAGTTTGAAGCCATTATCCCTTATTCTGCCACTACACACCCTTGTAAAAAGTCACCCTTACTTTCTTCCCCAGGCTGGGCAACCTCAACTGTCTCAGCCTGTCTTCAGAGGAGGAGTGCTCTAGCCCTCTGACCATTCTTGTGGCCCTCCTCTGGAGATGCTCCAGCAGGTCAGTGTCCTTCCTGTGTTGGGGACCCCAGAGATGGATGCAGCACAGCAGGTGGGGTCTCCTGACAGCAGAGATGAGGAGAATCACCTCCCTCAACCTGCTGGCCACTTCTCTTTTGATGCAGCACCAGTTGTGTGCTGGAAGACTGTAGAGTGAATCTCCTAGACTGCATGAACACAGGACTTGAACTCCTGCAGCTCTGTCAAATTCACAGGTAGACCACCATCCATCTTATAATGCACCTGAAGTACATGTTCTGCACTGCCATGCTATTGGAAATATTTGCAATTTCTATCTTTTCCACTGTTTAGTGCCTTTTTCCCCCTAAACCATTCCTAAATCCTACCCAATGTTTCTGAGTTTGGTACGAGGGAAGGGAGTGAAAAGTGCTTAAAAAATAAACTGTGCAGGTATGAAATTAGCCATGAGGAGAACTGGTTTTTGGTAGGATTTCTGAGACAACTGTTCAGACAGGAGTCAGGTGCTGGGTTTGCTGAGCACACAGTTGCTGCATGCCATTTTAGGTGGGTTGCTGAATGTGTAGAATGATTCAATGAACAAAGAGCAGAGAGTGCAAGAGGGAGAGATATGCCTCATTTCCTAAGACCTCTGGAAAAAGTCAGGTTGAGAGCTGGTAGCAAACTGTCTGGTCGTGCTTCCAGAGCAACATTACTGAGCCAGTGCTGTGGGCAGAATGAGCTCCCACTGAAAACCTGAGCTGGGTCACAGCCTTGTGAAATTAAACCCCAAAAGGAGCCTGCTCCTAAGTCTTCTCCCAAAAACAAGAAACAAACCTAAAGGCAAGCCTGTGTGATGGTGTCACCTTCCACATTTAATTTACATATTTTAAAATAAAATAAAACTTGATTTCCAACAGAAAGACTGAAGTGGAGCTTGGAAGAATATTGCTACTACTGGAAGAGATATCTAAACTTTTAGAAACTTCCCCACACTCTTCCAAAACAGCAATTTCTGATGATGCAGCAACCTGTTCACTGGGGATAATTTATAGGTGTTTTTTCAGGGAAAAAAGCCAACTAATGTAGCAGCAGAGAAGAAATATTAGTCACAAAAATAATATATGTCTTCTAAATTTTACATGTTGAAAAGGTAAATTCCACTTCTGACATTCATCCCAGAGCCACTTTAAAGGCAACCCACAGACTCAACAGGGAGAGAGCAAACACTAAATCATAATTACCTCATAAAAGAGGAGTCTGTTTCTCTGAATGCCTGAGATCTGGTTTTGCTTCACTAAAAATATCATAAATCTATTGTGTCCTGTTCACATTTATTTTAGTCCAATTAGTGCTTATATTAAAAAGAACAAGAAAGAAAAACAGAAACAACACCTTCCAAACTTTGCTGTCATTTGTCTAGATGTGAAGCCCTGATTCTCGGCTCTCATTAAGGAACTGTTCATTAGAGGACAGCATGTTCCACAAGAGCTGAGGTCTTACATTAACAGTGAACTATGGAAAATCTTTCCCATTTGGCAGCCCACATTAACATTTCTTCTGCAAAGGGATTTCTTTTAATGCAATCTAGAGCTGTATGTGTTACTGTACAGAAGGAAAAAAAAATATTTTTCAGCACAATCTTGACTTGGCTTTAATATCCCACAGGGTGACATCTGACACTGTACTGAGAGGATAACACCTCTCTGGGTAATCTTTCCAACAGAGCCTGAAAATGAACAGTCTGTGCCATTAATATGGCAAGTGTAATTAGCAGAGCAGTATGGCTGTTCTTTTTTTTTTTTTTTAAATCAACATTTCCTAAAGCTATTTCTCCAACCAAAGTGACTCTACCACTGGTGCCAGGGAAAGTTAAACTTGAGTGTGCCCAAATAGGTTATTGTTTCAAAGCACAGGCAGGGAGATCAAAGGCAATGTAGCTGCCTGTTTTGGACCTGATTTCTTAATAAAGTTAATCATCTAGTTAGTTACCAAGAATTAAAAAAAAAACAACTAGGTGAAATTAATCATGCCATAATAACACTTTAAGGCAAGCAGACTTTTTTTGCTTTAAGAAATAAAATGAAAGGAGTTTGAGTCGTGCTTCTTCAACAGTAGAGAGACAAAACCCCAGGGAAGGGTGGCTATGTTTTGTGTTCAGATATGCTTGGACTCTGTTTTTGACTACTTTGGATGTAATCACAGTATTATCACCTCTGTTTATTCTGGTCATGTCAGAAGGGCCCTTCTCTTTGCAGGTGAGCCTGAAGTCAGAGAGACCAGTGGCACAGACTTATCCCATCACAATGTTAGAAGTCACCAGAGATGCCTTCAAGAAGAGCTAGAATCTAATACTGGCATTACCTGGACACTGCTGGCCTTCCTAGGCAGGGCTGCGATGGGAAAGGGAATTGGTGAAGATAGTGATTGCTGTTAAGACATGAAAGACTGGATGTGGCCAGTCATAGACTCACAAAATCACTGAGGTTGGAAAAGACCTCCAAGATCATGGAGTCCAACCTTTGAACACCACCATGCCAAGTTAACCAGAGCAGTAAGCTCCATGTCCACTCATTTCTTGGACACTTCCAGGGATGGTGACTCCACCCGCTCCCTGGGCAGGCCATGCCAATGCTTAACTGCCCTTCTGGAAGGATAAAGGATTGGCAGCAGCACATCCTGGTATATTGAAACCACCCTGGTTCTGTGCTAGTGAGTCCTGTTTCCTTTCAAAACAGGTGCTGGTGGGGAGGTGAGATGTCCTCCCTTTTAAAAAAATATCTGAGACCCAGGGGATTACACTGATATTCCACAAGCCATGTAGTTGATTCACAACTCAGACATTTAGAAGGAAAAAAATGTTAATTTTATGTTGAAACATAACTATAGAGAGATTCTGTACTCACCTGGATGAATGCAAAGCCTTGCCTGAGGAGTAGATTATCAAATGAAAAGAAAACCTTGTAAATAGTCTGCACATTACTAATAATTGCTCACTCTTCCCACTGGGAGAAGTCATCATAAATACATTCTACATTGCAAATACCTAGAGCACAGAGGCTAAAGGACCAACCTCATTAGGACTGTACTGATGATTGCACCTAAACATTGTTCTGCACAAGTACTAATTCAAGACATCTGTACTGAATAGCTCTTTTTAAAAGCCAAGAAAAAGAAAACAATGGTTGAAAACAGTGGCATACAAGACGTATTTTAAAATGTAGGATGGATTTGGAACTGACATAATAATAAGGAAGTTTCAGTGTGCCACTGAGAGCAAACAGATAGCAATGAGCCAAACCCTTGGCCTTTGGAGTTGAGTGCTGCAGCCTCCTTAGCAGAGTTGCTAAAATCTGGCAAAATCTGGTGAGCCCAGAGTGGGATCAGCAGCAGTGAGGTCTGCATGTCTGACTGACTATTCCAGATGCAGAATCAAGGGGAGTGTTTTCACTGAAGTCCCACAGGTGGGTGGATTTGGATCTAATTTTCCTTATACATTTGATTTGTTAGGAAAATCTATTTAACCACTCTGCCTATAAAATCAGTGTATTTCCTGTCACATACAACTTTTAGACAAGCTTTGATGGACTTCCTCATATGTGAGCAAATTTTTGGTCTCATGAAGACTGACTGCACAGCCTTTAGTCTCTGATCTTTTGTTATGCAAGCTGTGGTGTCTGCTGATTTCCAGATGAAGGAAAACTGTCTGTCTGCTTTGATCCTTGATTATGGGAATTCTAGGTACCAAAAAGAAAGTATAACTATTAGGCTGAAATTAACTTCTGTCTCTTTCAAAAATAATTTTTAAAAGTTTGTGCGAAGTTTAATTACCTCAATTCAGCAATAACACAAGAAAGCATGTTACATTTAAGCTGCACTAAATGCCATAGTCTTATTTTTCTTCCGTTATCGCTTCTTAAAAGGGTGCAGCAGAAAGGAAGAACTCTTATCATTTTTCTCATGAACAATATAAATCTTTATCTGTTAATGTTTTAATGTTTATCAGTTAATTATAGATCATTATCCACATAATATTTATCAAATAAGCATTCCAAAAGCAAAATGCATTAGCACATATTCAAATTACCACATATTAATATGTAATAACCTCCCCCCCAAAAAAGATAATTTTTTAACATTTTCAATTTTTAAAAAAGTAGCAAACATCATCAATATCGTATTTGATCACATGTTGGCATCACGCTGTGATTAAAGTCCTTGATTTGCATCAACCAAGGAACTACCAGCACTTTTAGAGCTGCCATCCCGGCACTGAGGGCATGTGGTGGGGTAGAGAAGGTGAGGAGAAAAAAGGGTGAAGGAAGTATCCGTTCATGAGGAAACAAAATAGCATCATCAGGTAAAACAAAAAAAGTTGTGCAAACAGGTACTTAGCACCAGAGGAAAAAAAAAAACATGCTTTGCTGTACTCAGCTTCTGTCAGAGGAGTGACACAACAGCGAGTAATTACTTAATGAGCTTAAGGAAAATGTACCAAACAACTAATAAATAATACTTCTAAGAAACATTCCCAATTAATTGAACTGCCAAATCACTGAGATGCAGGTGAGAAGAAACTAAGACTGCCTACATCCACATGCATAATACTTCCTTGAGAAGGCCCTGCAAAGGAAAAAATGCCATTGAGTTAGCAAGTGAGCAAGTACCTGCCTACAGATAAGGCAGTGTTTGTGTACACTATGAAAACAAAAACAAACTCAGATAAAGATTACAGGATCATAACTCAAGGTGAGGGAATCTACGAGGCCCCTGGTCTAACCACTTGCTCAGTCATGGCCATCAATGGGATCAGATCCGTTTGCCCAGGGCTTTTTCCAATCTGGCCCTGAGAACCTCCAGAGAGGGAAACTGCATAGCCTCTGTGAGCCAGCTCTTCCACTGCTTGGCTGTCCTTGGGGAAAAGGATGCTCCCTTAGGATGCAAGATCTTCAGGCTACAGGTGCTTGTCAGGTGCCTGGCATAACAGTGTCCTTGTGTACACTCAGTTCTCCCACATTCACTGTAAACCATGGCAAAAATGCCAGTGATGATGGCAGAAATGTCCACTGATAACATTATTCTGCTGTGGAGCTGAGCCCTCATCTTTGCAGGGGCAGGAAAACACAATTGAGTCTTGTTTGGAAGTTTTGAGTGTGGGAACAAGGGCTTGGAGTCCCCAGCACAGCTCCAGCATCTCTCCTGCTGTTTGTCTTTTGGCACACTCATCACACTCACTGTGCATACCTGCTCCTTGCTCACTCTCTCCCTTCCAGCCATGGCATCACACTGCATCCACATCCCTCGGACTGAGCCTGCTTTTGTAGGACAATCCAGAGGGAAATATGCTTCTGCCATGCCAGTGGATCAAGAGATGGCTTAAGTACCAAGAAGTAAGAGGTCAGTAATTATCACTTGGTGGCTCATGTTGTGGGGAACCAATACCTAAAGATAACACAACTAATTATTTCACTGCTGATCACAGCATAATTCTTCTGAAAACCTTTTCCATTGAAACTGGATTTCTTATGAACTAGATGATTATGCTACCCCCACTGGTATATGGCTGTTATCTCTGATAGATTTTACAGAACTGTGCTTACCTCAAATTATTTCAAACAATTAAATTCCACAAGTTGTCTTTTAATGGCAAGTTCTTCCAGAATTAAATTGATTTTTCTATTACATCAGTTCCTTTGGGTCATAATCAGGAGAGATAACTGTTCCCCTAGGCACCACACAACTTCCAAGAGTTATCCTCTCTGGAGAGCTGTGTGATCCACACCTTTGTGTATTTTAACTAACATAAATAGCCATGATAGAGACCGTGCAAAAAGGGCCAGGTACTGAGCAGGTTCATCTAGCTCAGTTGCAAACCCAGTACAGTGCTTTCCTTGATCCAGCAGCGTGACTAACACATGGAGTGTCTTCATTTACCGAGGGAGGACCCATCTGCACTAGCAAAGGGCAGAAGAATTACAAGCTGCTGGAGTACAATGCACCGATGTAATTAGTCCACTTGTGGCTGGCCCCTTGATTTAACAATTGCTCTCTGTTATCCCCACTGGCCCCAAGCAGTTGCCCCAGAAGGACGCAGCCGCTGGGGCAGATCCTGACCCGCCGTGTGCATCCCGGGTGAGTGGCAGCACCATGCCTTCCCACTCCTCTGTGGGGCCATGGGAGCAAGTGTCCCAGCCTCTGGCCCCCACGTTCCCTCCCAGCTGAGCTGATCCAGCAGGCATCCTTCCTCATTCCCATGTGAGGCTGACAGATCGGGCACTCTGCCAGCATCTGAGACACAATTACGGTCACACATGCTGGAAGTTGAGAGAAAATGTGTGGGATTTATTTTATATTTGAGGGGGAAGAGAGGCAGGAGAGGGACTGGAAGGCTTTTAAGCCAAGGCCTCTGACAAAACAGGATTGAAAGCTATGCACCATATTTCATATAATTCAAGGCTGGACTGCATGCATGTGTTATTAGTTCTCAAAACCATTGTGTATGGCTATTTCTCCATCCTCAGCAAGCTTTTCTGGCTGGGAGGCCAAAGGAATAGTTGGTACTGAGCCAAAGCAGTTTAGGAATTTTTCCTGAAGGAGGGAGAAAGAAATGTGAAGCAGAAAGCAAGGGCTCTTTAAGGGCACAACAGGCACAGCTAATGTTTCCTAAACTTTCCAGTATCTTCCCCTCAAAACCCTCTCTTTTCATAGTGAAACCTCCCCTTCCCCTCCCTCCATTCAGGGACAAATTAACATTGGGACAAAGTGCTCTGTGTCCCAGTGGTGCCTGACTCTCACCTTCTGGGGCAGGCATCACCCAGTGACAGGACTGCAGCAGCCAAGGAAGCTCTGACAGATTCCTGGGGTCCTCATGGAGCAGCAGAAATACACTACCACAGCTTTGACAGATGTCTTACACTCATCTCTTCAGCTTAGGAGGGAGGTGAGGGAGGAGGAGAAACAAGGAGGAGGAGAGCTGAAAGCTTTACAAAGACTATTCAAACAGGGACTGCTTCTTTTTTTTTTTTTTTTTTTCCTTTTTAAACAAGACAAGACATTGAGTGGGGCAAATACTTTAAATCAAAACGTTTATAAAGGTATAACTTTACTTTAACCACAGCTTTATTTCTCTGTCTGTCTCACACCATGTTTCCATTATTG
This sequence comes from Sialia sialis, assembly GCA_009812075.1. Lineage (NCBI taxonomy): Eukaryota > Metazoa > Chordata > Aves > Passeriformes > Turdidae > Sialia > Sialia sialis. Next base: position 89,830,741 of record VRYO01001463.1, on the reverse strand, counting down.
TCAGGAGAATGAACCGCTTGCATGCCAAATCAGGTCATTCACAAATATAGAACGAACGTCTGTCATTACAGATTTACCACTCCAACAATGGCATATCCCTTCTGCCTATAAAAATCCTGATCCATTAGCCAAGCAAGCTCTCTGCAGTGTCAGCCCTTTAACACTCCATGCACCTCCACAAACTGGACGTACAGCATTCCTTCAGCATGCCAGCCTGTGCACTTGCTCCAAAACAATGACAGGATGTGTGGGTGATGTCCATCAACTTGGCAACAAAGCCAAATTTATTCATGCAAAAATTCACAGCATGCTGAATTCTGAGTGAGCCGTGCACAGATTCAGGGTAAGACCCAAACGCACAGTGACCCTCTCACCTTCTTTGGAAATGATGTAAAGTTGTTGATGCACAGAGAGAACCGTGTCTCCAAGTTAGACATCTATCTTTTAAATCCCTCCAGGGATGGTGATTCAACCACTTCCCTGGGCAGCTTGTTTCAATGCTTGACAACCCTTTCAGTGAAGAAATTTTTCCAAATATCCAATCCAAACTACCCTTGATGTAACCTGAGGCCATTGTCACCTCAGTTCCACTTCAGAGTGAAGGAGACCCCAGGTCTCCAGAGTGCCAGGTCCCTGCTTTAGCTTTGGCTGCCTTGACAGGTGCGAGTCAGCCAAATGGTGAGGTGCTTCCTCCTACCTATCCAGCTTCAAGACAAACCTGTGCTGTCTAAATTTTCTCTCACAAGCTGCTTTGCCATCATAGAAAATTTCAAAATGACCCTCAACCAACAACATCTGGGAATTCTTTAAAATAAAGCATTGCCTCAGGTCTGATTTTCCACTGTAGAACCCTGTCCATTTTACTCTGGGAAAAGGAAACTGTTCATATGGGGAACTTAGACAAGAAGAGATGAGACTGATTTCCAGACTTCTCAGAAACTAATCCTAAGTCTTGCTGAAATGCCCAAAGATCAACTCATATTCCAGTATCAAGAATAATGCCCAGATGAATAACCTGGCCTCTCCCCTCTGTTCACACCAGCTTCTCACAATGATGGCCCAACTAATTTCTCACAGTGTAGAGTATCAGATTTCCATTTTGGACCAACAACTGTTTTTCGACAAGTACCCCAGTTAGATAAAACAAATAAATAAGTACTAATGGAAAGAGAAAATACATTGCTTTTCCGGGAAATTGGTAGTGCTTTTCAATCTGTGATGTGGAGTCTGTGCTGTGCATCATACAATGCAGCTAGTCTGAAATCCAAATTTTAACTTGAAAATCTACACGGATTTATCTGCCATCATGGGGAGCAATTAGGCTTTCTCTAGTGGACAAAGCATCGCAGTTAGATTGTCACAAAAGCTAGAATCCACATTTCAAAGAGAACAGTGGATAAAGCACCTGTTTAAGGCACTGCAGTTAAACCTTTGTGGATTTGTAGTTTTATTTTAGAGCTTCAAGGGATTTTTTCATTTTTAAAAGGAAAAGAAGAAAGCAAGAAGCCCAGGTAAAGTATGCATTTACTGACAACAATGAAGTTGACCATGTACAGTGCTCCAGCTAAAGCTAAGCCTCTCTACAAATCACTTATAATCTAACAGGTAGATGTGCAGAATACAGAAGGGGAAGGGGGTGGGCAGAGGACTCAAGTTTGTTCCATTTCCTGAGGAAATAACAGGATAATGTGACTCCTTAGTGAGGATTAAAAGGGAATGAACAGTAGCATGGCAACTAAGAAGGGAGGCAAATATTGAGACATGGAGACAGCATTGCAGAACAAGGCAAGGGGAAGCCAAATAGCCATGGTGTTGTCCAGGTAGCAATATCGTGTATGGCCATGTGTGACAGAGACCTAAGAAAGCCTTTGGACTTCTTCCATGCCTTTCCTTCTTGTGCGCCAGGAATTAATAATGTGGTTACTCTCATGGCTGTCCAGCAGTTTCTCAAGCTCTCCCAACAGCTGATTCATACTGAGAGACAGGTTTCAGGACAGACTGTATTTGGCAGGACCCCACACACAGACACAGTAACCTCCATGAACACAGACCATGGAGCAAGCTTGGCTCTAGGTTCAGTGATCAGTACTGAAGAGAAGAGGAGAGGGCAGAAAAGTTGTAGGAATGGGCCCCAGCAGAATGCACTGGTTTAAACACCCTGATGCTTGCCAGAGGAAAAGAGAACCTGAAATATTAACTCTTTGTAGAAATTATATGAGCAAGCCTCCTCAGATACAAAAAGGGTCATATAATAAACCCACCACAGCTAAAGAACTCAAAGGCTGCTCTGAGGGGGAAAATTTCCCCACATTCCTCAGGGGAAAAATAGAAAGATAAGGGAAGGGAGGAGCAAAGGACAGAGCCTTCAGCTGCACTTTTGCAAGACTTGATTTTGTACTTCCATGCCAATGCTACCCTTACATGAAAGCCTTTGAAAAGCCACTAGTTTTTAGATTGCTTATCAGTATTTCAGATTAAACAACAAAATACACTAAACAATACTAATAAGCTGTTTAAGCCAGCTGCAGCACTGTTAGCCTTATGAATATAAACAGACAGACCACTAAAACAACCAGAGGAGATCTTCCACTGAGACAAATGGGCGCTGTCTAGAGCTGATGACAGATGGTTTTAGAGCAGGTCAGGCATGTGGTATCTATGTAGCATCTTGTATCATATGGAAAGCAAATTTTCTTTCACGCGGTTTACTCCAGATGAAGAAAAAAAATCGTTTTTGATTTTATCACCACACCATCTTCTGATCCCCAAAGGTGACAACGAATTAGCATAATTTCTTTCTGATTCACAGTGATAACCTTCCACAGAAACACAGGAATGGGCGGTGAAAGTCTGAAGTCTTTATTGAGAGCAGACATTTTAGTTTACTTGCAAATGGTTCTGCTTATGAACAACCCTCTCAGTCTAGCATAGTTTCCCACTCTTCATCATGTCCCTTGTAGCCCAAGGCTGTGCAAGTTAACTTTGATACTAGTGACAGACAGAGAGGGGCAATGGTGGAGAACACATCTGCATATTAGGCATATTATGCTCACACTGCCTGGCCAGTCTGCCCTGACACCATCACTGAAAGGACACGTTCTGGCTGTGGGATTCTTTGCACTGAGAGAGTGTTCTGTAAAGCAAAATTTTGTGTTGGGGAGCCATGAGATAACTGTTCGGTAGGAACTGGAAAGGAAATCCCTAACTCATTTCAGATGCAAATGAAGTTCATCCAGTATTAGCCCAGGTCAGCGATGAACTCCTGACCTGGAGGGGAAAGACTCTGCTGCTGGTTTGCAATCCCTGGAGCTGTTCAATCCCATGATAATGTCATTTCTGAAACAGCGCCAATGGAGCATAAAAGCAGCAGGCAGGACAGAAGGCATCAAATGCTAATAGCCACTCCTTAACAGAAGAAAGAGTCTAATCCCTGGCTTTGAAAAGCATTCAGCCCCCACATGCTAAAAAGAGGCATGTGGGAGAGCTCTACCCTGAGTGTGCCAGAGGACGTGGGACAGCAGATGCACATGTACCTGAGAATATACTTTTTCTGAATGCATGAGGAAACCTTATGTTCCCAGGCTTCCCAAAGCACAATTAAACCAGACCTTTATTTCAAGGGCACTGCCAAATAAGTTGCTTCTTTGAACTTGACTCATTCAGGAATTGAAAACACGGAAAATAGGAGCAAGCAACCGGATGAGGCTCTGCAAGAGAATTCAAGTCTGGCAGATTTATGGAAACCTTGTTTCCATATGGATCAGTACTACTGCCTCCAGAGCTCCAGCCGCAGCAATCAATGAAAACAATGCTAGCTCCGGCGGATGTCTGCACGGTGAAAAAACCCCCTCGTATGTATGTCCTTACATGGAAGCTAAGAAAATAGAAGTGCAAAACTCTGGTGGCTTCCTTGTTCCTTTGCCACAGCTGGCAAGCCACGCCGGGGAACACAGGGCTCTGCTCTGATGTACAGCTGCACTGGTGGGAGGAATCAAAAGACTGAGCTGATTTACCAAGTTATGAAACAGTGACACGCTCTGCATGGAAATGAAAGGAAATACATCCGTGCAGGCAGCGAGAGCAAGGCTATGGGGCTCGGGTGGGAAAGCCAGCACCATTAGATGTATGGCCATACAGTTACAAAGTCAAAAGGATTTACATGGAGGGTGAGAACCCAAGTCCTGCTGTTGTATAAATATCACGCTGTCCGTAACCCTATTACTCCTAAACACCTGGTAGTGATTGCAGTGATGAAACAGACTACTGTCTCCATAAATCCCTGTCTGTGAGTGTATACAAGCACATATGTACCTCTGCTAATTACAGGTGTGCAGCAAATAACGGTGAGGAGGCTAAAGTTGAGTGTGGAACAAATTCTGGTGACGTCAGTGGTCTGATACTGAGAATAAAGCTGGAAAGAACCATGGTGTTCCCCTCCATCATCCACGCCTGGGGGGATGAATTGTAGCCAAAAATGGGCATGGCCTCTCTGCTCTTCCTCCATTTGCCCTTTCCCAAACTGAGCCTCTGCAAGCTTCAAAGAGGAAGGAAATTTTATTTGTACTGGTTGGTCTGCTGAGTAAGAGGGAAAATTTGCAACTGAGGCAGAAGATAAAAGGTGGAACAACTTGATTTCGTAGCAATGCAGAAAATCAAATTTTAGGAAAATGCATCATCTTTGCAGGGAAAAGCACTTCCTTCTTTATCTAGATCTTTAATCACGTCCCTCTTCCCACCCTTGGCATCGAGCCATGTCTTATCCTGCATGAAAGGAAGTTCTGCTTCTTCCAAGAACACTTTCTCCTCCTGATTAATTCAACAGTAAATCCACGACTTTCCCTGGAGTTTTTCCACAGGAAAACTAGGCTCAGAGATAACTAGTGCATCTCTGGCTGCATATAAATTGGAAGCTGGACATCCACAGCTGATTTAGAAAAGGAGGCAAATCCAACAGTAAACAGAGCACAAGGAATGATGCACGTAACTCTAAACAGGCACTAAGAAGGCACCCAAGCATGCATTTCTTTTGCATAATGTTTTCAATCTGTTGCAAAATGCAAACCAAACCAAAGCAAATGAATCAAAAATAATTTATATCCATAGCTCTGTCCAGTGATGGAAATATCAAAACCTGTGACCCATCCCTTCCCTGCAGAGTACTGGCAAAAGCTAAGTGGAACACACTGACTAAGAAAAGAGATGGTGTCTAATGACAAGGTCGATGCTCAGAGCTGTCATTGGAGCAGCCAAGCTGGATCTGCCAATTTCTGCTGCTTAAGTGTTTGACAGGAGATTTCACACACCCTGGCAGAGAGGGTAACAGAGGTCCAACAGACAACAGAGTTAGCTTGGGTTTTCAGAGAGCCAGCATGAACTTCTTGAGATGTGGGGGAACCAGCTCAAATCCTCCAGGGCCCTTTTCTGCCCTGAGAAAACTGGGAACGGTTGCAGTTCTCTTCCTCAAAAGCATGTTGTGATAATGACACAGTATAAATTGGGATACAATTATGACTGTGAGGGCCATCTGATGGACAGACATAAGAGATAGTCAGGCACCCAATACATCTCTCTAGCTTATATAAATGGATCCCTGAGGGAAATGAGCATGAATAACTTATGAACTGCCAATACATCTGCTCCATAAAGAGAAAATACCATGAGTTTGACTCACTGTAACCTCCAGAGTCAATATTCATGCACACACCACTGGTCCAGTTAGTAATGGGGAAAATACCTTTTAGGTACACATGGGAGAGTGGATAAACTTGAATAAAGGGGATAAGAAAATAAGAATCCCCATCTGTGTTTCAAATGGGAGAAGAGTCTTATACTCCCTGTTTTGAAGTGCCTTAAATGGTGCTGCAAGATGCAGCTTCAGGACTGTTTGTCCTGAAAGTAAACCCAGGTAAACCTGTCACAGCAACATATGCATATAAATGCAGATGCAGACACAGAACTGACAGGAAAGGAGGAAAATAATCCACATTTTTGAAGTGTCCCCCTTCCTCTCCCCCACAATTATATTTTCGTATGGTGGTTTTGCATCCATCTAATTCAAACGTGTGCAAATGGAGTAGACCCTAAGGCTCTAAGATAACCCGGGTAGAACAAAAAACATATGAATGCACATGCAAATGGTATGGTAAGTAGCATATGTTTTAGATACTGCTGAAATCATATGTTGATATGAAGTAACAGAAACCTCTGCTTTTCATCACAGGCTATACTTGCTACTCATAGGTAATCTATATAAAAATAGAGCATGGTTTAGATCTCATAAAACACATGTCATTTGCACATGGCAAATACTCAGAGAGGGGAAAGGTTAAAGTTAGAATATAGATGGAATCACAGAGAAATGGTTTCCCCTTTGCAGCAGCCTCACTTGCTTTTCCCTTGTCTGGTGGAGCACATCAGGTTCTGCTATGTGTGTAAGGTTATAGCTGATTTTTAAAAAAGTGTATTTATTTATTTTAATGACTGGCTATACTCCCTGAAGTCTGAGAATAAAAAAGTTCAGGGCAAGTCATAAAGCAGGGAGTTGGAACCCAGTGCCAACTAAGGGAGGGGAAAAATACACATTCAGGGAAGCAGCATGACTTCCACACAGAAGGCTGAATGCTGCTTGCATGCATGTAGCTCAGTACAGTCACTGGAACTTGCTTGAGCCTAGCAAGGATGGCTTGACTGCTAAACTTCTACTGAAATAATTTTTTTTTTCCTTCTCTGGGTTCCACAGAATATCGGAAGAATAATCTGAGATTGATCACAAACAGAATTTAGATTTCAGATCCAAACAGCTGAAGCCTTTGTATCTGGCTCTAGCTCCACATCTCTCCAAACAGTCTGTGCTACAGTCGTAGTGCGATGATGTAATAGAACTGTTCAAAGTTTGTATGGAGCCCTATTTCACTGAAACTTGCAAATCTGTAAAATCAAAATGCTTTGCAGAATCAAGTAATATTTTAAAATCACAGTTAAGAAGAAACACAAGAAGCTTTGTGACAGCCCCAAGGAAGCTGCTTAGACATCTTAAAGGAAACTGTTGCCTTCAGAAACTCTGAATCTTCTTTCTGAATGTTTTCTTGCTCTGCAGGACAACACTAAGTCTCAAAATCCTTTGTAAAACAGCATATGTATCTTCTATCCACTTCTAAGAGAAAAATAAATAAAATATTGCAAAGAACATATTTGTGCCTGCTTATATAATATACAAAACTCTTGGAACTCAGGAAAAGAAAAATTAATGTGACACTATTGGAAAAGAATGAAAGATCCTTCGCTGCTTTGAAGTTATTAAGAGGGTATATGTATATTTTCTTTCTAGCTGAGGTTATGTTACATAAAAGTGTTTTAAAACATTACATCAAATGCTCATTTTTTTAATTTAGGAGACATGTGCATAGGCCTTTCGAAGCAGTATTTGGAACAACAGTTTTCCCAAATAACATAATCCAGCAATTGCAGTTGCATTTTGCTATCTCCTGCTATTCAGCCAGGCTAGCTTACAAACAAATACATGGCATATGTGACAATATTTTAGTCTGCTTTCAAAAACCACATAGACCTTTGAGCCTGAGCTGTAGTGTTTGCGTACTCTACTCTGATCACCTCCTCAAAACTAATTTTTACTCAATGAGCAGTCAGAAACAGACCCTCAGCTAGTGCCAAACAGTACTCTTTTCATGATCTTCAGTCATTTTCATTTTTTGGCTCCCCAAAATGGCCTAGTGGAGGGAGTCCATGTATTGGCAATTCAAAATCTATTGACATTAGGGTTTGCTTTTCTTAGTTACCTTTTGCTGATTTTTTTCAGAGCAGTTCACAGAGACCTAGGGATTGACAGACCACAGGCTGAAAACCGCATTTCAGTAAAGCGGCACCAATTTACAGCAGCTTAAAACCCCAGGATTTAAAGCTGGCCAATGGCAATCAAATTAAATAGCTGAACAGGAAGCTCTGCAGGAGGATTGCACAGCCAGCACACAGTGGGCTTTGCCCAGCACAGGTTTATGTTGGAAGGGTGGAACGCTGTTCCATCCCTCTTCTTGCCTGCGGCAATAAAAAGGTTCCTGCAAAACCAGAAGCTCTAATTTAAAACAAATTTGAGGTATAGTCACTCCTGGCCAAGACTAATGCCTATGATCTCCAACAGAGCTGGAATGAGTGGCCCAATACAGGTATGGTCTTTAAGTTTATTGCCCTTTGTGCTGTGAAGACATCTTTGGAGACATCAGCTAAGCATGCCACAGTGCTGAGGCTGCACAAAAGCAATTAGAAAGACACTGATGCCCAGAAGCTGCAGAAAAAGCAGCTGCTGCAGTGTTTACTGATGAGTTAATGGTCAGGGCCCTAAGAATGAGATCCACACTTTTCTCTCCCCTCTGTTTTTCCATGTCAGCCCTCACTGGCTGAGGTCTAGTGCAGCAAATCACTCTCAGCTTTTTATTGTTACTAGTTTCAGTGTCTCACCTCAGGCCCTGCATAAATCTCATGGCCAGGTCTAGTTTCACAGCATCAGTCTCTGTTTCCACCCTGCCTTTTGTGGTGGCAGTGGGGACAGTGAGGCTGATGGTGGGACTAGCTTCCTAAATCTTTTTTCCCACCCTCCTCCTTCCTCCTTTTTGCCTGGCTCTGGCTGCAGCTGGCATTTGGCCTGCCCTGGTTTGTGGCAGGAAAGCTCACCTCTGCTCACACTGAACTGCTCTTGCAGAATACATGGGCACTATTCAAGGACCACCCAAATTGTCTGAGGGAAATCACAACTTAGGAAGAAGCTAGAGTAGAAAACAATGACCAAAGGAATGCAAATGGGAAAAGTGAAGCCTCTTTCAGAGAAGGAGATCTGGCTTCCAGAAAGATATGGGAAAAGCCATTGCAAGAGGGAACAGAGCAGCAGCTGCCTCAGGAGCACTGATGATCTCCCTTATCCAGAAGTGAGAGGTTTGATGAGATAGGAAAAGAGACACCCAGCTAAGGAGGAAGCAGACAGGCAGGAGGGGTGACCTGACAAGGGAGAGAGGGGTCTGTGCATGGGAAGCAGAAGTACTAATTAATGGGAAATGGTGGCTAGGGAGGAATGGCTTGATGTTTGTGCCACAGCAAATGGTACATGGTGGAGGAAAAGCACAGGCCAAGCCGGCCTGACACAACTATGCTCATGGGTGAGATCTGCCCCAACAGGCTCCCAAAAAAGCACCTGGCCTTTACAGAGCTGTGCAGCATGGAAGGATTTTCTAGTAATAGCACAAATTCAGGAGACAAATACCTCACCATTATTCTAGCATTTTTCACACCCAAGAGGATCTTTAGCTGGGGACCAGCAGTGGCACGGACTCTCGCTTTTTGATTAATCTTTCATACCATCTGCTCTCCCTCCACCTATCCATCATCTTGCTGCCTGACTGATGATTACTTCAGAGTGCAAATCACCTAACATCATTCTGGCTGATAAATTATATATGAAGGACAGGGCATGGTGAGTAAGACTGAATCCAGTGACATCAGTTTATGTCTGGGGATAAGCATGGGTGTTCAGATACCCTAACGCCCAGCACACTTGAAAACAGGCAGAACAGATTAGATGAAGAGAGAGTCCTGATTTATACAGGTGTGAGATCAGAATTGGCCTTCATTCTGTGGAAAAACATCACCTGTTTATGAAAGGAAATTTCGTGCAGAGGGAAAAGATCCTATTCTTAATTAATCACATGAAAAAACACTAAAAATATGGACTAATCAGCACCAATAGAAGCTTCTCTCTACACTAGTGCCATCTTTGATGTATACACCTGTTTGGCAACTACTGGTGTTGGTTAATCACCTTTCAATCTGGGGAAAACAAGTCAACTTCATTTGTTTGTTGTTTTTTTTTTCCAGTAGCAGCATAAATGGAAAAAAAAACATGTGAAAGAACAGCTTGAGCTGAACTGCAGGCCGGGTGAAGGGAATTTCTGACAAGAACTCTGAGGACAGGTCCCTTGCATTGAATGCCACTCCTTCCCAGGTGTCTGCAGAGAGAACTGAGTGAACCTGTGGGCAACAGATGCTGGCTGGAGGTGAGCACCCACAGCACCCACAGCACCCACAGACTCCATAGGCATTGTGGGCTTTCCTCTGCAAGGCAGAGATGCTTACAGAAAATATTTATCTGCTTGCCATCATCCACTGGTAAAGGATGGAGCTGGAGAAAAGCAGAAGTTCTTCCATTCTAAAGGGAATAAGAAACAAGGACTGAACAAGGTTGTTGCCATTTCTGATGCCTCTGGTTCTGCACTAAGGCCAAGCCACAGACAACCTTGACAATGCCTCCCAATATGTTTAACTCTTTGCTGTATGACTTCTCCACATTTCAAGGGTAGCCTTTCTCTTATTTTAAGTACTTTCCAACTTTTTTTTTCTCCTTCGGAAATAATGTACAGGGTGTAAAATAAATCACAAAGGCTGAAAACAAACATAACATCCCCCAGAGATATGAAGTAAAGCATGCTCCACGCTGTTGCCACCTTCAGCTCACAAAGGTGAGAAGGGTGGAAGGGCTCACGAAGGGCAGACAACCCATTAGACACTACAGGGAACAGCCACAGCATTTTTGCCCCAGTGCAAGGCCCCAGCAAGCTTCCACCTCACTGGGTGCAGGTGGCTAGGCCAGTTCCTCCATCACGATCTGTGCATGGCTGGCTGAGCCAGTTGGCAATTCAGGAGGTTTTGGGAGTCCATGTGATTTCATTGTCTTCAGGCAGCCTCTAACAGAGTGAATAACACACCTTTGCTGCCTAATCCACAAACTATGGCCATGCTGCTGATTAAGGACCTCCTGACCCACTTGAAAACAGATTTTGTTCACCATATTATAGCACATTTCTTTTCCAATGTTGGCTAAGGCTGCAACCAAACCTGCTGGCTGGTCTGTAAAATCATGAGCCATAAAATTTCTAATCAAATCTCTCATCCCTTTCAGAGCACTGTCCCAGTGTTAAAATCTGACTTGCCTGGAGCACATGCAAGTGAACCTCTGTATGTTGCCCTGTCTGTCTCCTGGGGGAAGCTGCAGACTGTTCAAGCAAAAAACCTTTAGGAGAGGCCATCTAATACTGGGAAAATAAACTTCAGCAGGGACCAAGGACCAGCATTAGATTTATTCCTTGGCCTTCTCAAAAGTGACTCATTAGAAATTAGTATTAACTAAAGGAAACAAAAGACATAGAGATAAAACTTCCCTAATCCTCCTTTCCTCTCTATCCCAAGAACAAAGCCCACCTCCATGCACTCAGGTCTCCCACTGGGCAAAGGATGAAAGGAAGAGCATGTCGTGGCTGTGGCCACAATATTTAATTCATCAGTGGAAGAAGTTTAGATGAACCAAAGCTCTGTGAAATATCTAGAAATTCATTCTGGAAGAAAGCAGTATTCACACAATCTCTGTGCTAAGTACAAGCCACTTTGGGGGGGAGTGGTGGGAAAGGAAGCTTGAAATTAGGCAAATTATTCAAAATACTCTTTCCTTCCAAACTCGAGGGAGATACAGAATGATGAGAAAAAAGACCCGCTGGGGCAACAGGGCTTATTTCTGCTTCTCCTGAAAACAAAGGAACATTCCTGGATGTCTGCACTCTGGCTTTACACTTTCCTGAGAAGGAGAAGTGCGTGTTCAGGGATGCCCTGACGACAGTGGGAAGTCCATTTTACACTACTCCAAGAGAACAAGGGAGGCTTTCTATGTCTAATCACATGGGAGGGATCTGTTCCTACATCCTGAAATGCTTCAAATAGTAGTTGTTTCTAATGATATATACACTGGGTACAATTAATGTCTCTTATTGCAACAATTCAGTGAATCCCACCTCTGAGCTTGACTTGTGCCATTTAAAAGAGAATTGCGAATAAGAAATAAAAAACAAGTAGATGTTTCTTGCCCTTCTTATTTATCTTCCCCTGCCCTTAGTAAAATTGTGAAACTAAACATATGTGAAAATATTGCTATCTAAACATCAGACTCAAATTTTCCTGAATAATTGAAACCAGCATATTTGAAAATATTCAAAGTAAGTGAAACACATTTCAAATTTTGCAGTAGATTAAATTCCCAATGTATTTTTGTTTTAAATGCCATTCAGATGGTTTTATTTTCCCTACTGAAGAAAAAAAGACGGACTTCATTATTTAAGCTTCTGGTATCAAGAACTACCATAAAGAGTCATCTGCTTAGGACTTGCATTGCCAGTGGTTTGGGACTTAGCCAAAATCACGGATTACCAAAACAAATCTAGCCCTGCATTGGACAAAATGGAATGGTTCACTTTGAGAAGAGATGTTGGATTCTCATTGCACTAGATGTTAAAAAAACCATCCCTGATTCACAAACATCCCACAATTACAGAGTGTCCCAAACAGACCTTTGGTTCGGTTTCAGAAACTTCAAGGCAGGGTGCCTGGACATTCTGTTTGGAGGCAGGGGGTGTTAGCAGTTATTGTCACATCAAATATTTGCATCAGACATGGATTGCTAGCTCCATTAGCTTCAGCATTCTTTCCTCTACTTGTTTGTAGCTATGCATAGGGTAGAGTTTCTCAAAGCCTACAGTTTAATAGGAAAAAGGCCCGTGTCATATCAAGTTATGCGGCCGCCAGAAAGAAAGAGTAACTATGGGATTTTTCAGCTTGCTCTTATTTACTGAAAATAACCCATGGCATCCTAGCTTCTTCCTCAAGAAATTAATGTAAAGACATTCATCCTTTTCCAGCCCTCTGGAAGCACAAAGCTTGCCTGTGGGACACTTTCCTTTTGAGAACAGTGCTGCTGAAGGAGAGAGTTGGAGATGTGTTTTACATTAAATACTTTATCTGGCATGAGTAGAGACTGTTTCGTTGTGCCTGACTTTGCATGCTGTGATCATGGCCTGGCTCGTGTAGATGCTGGTCTTCTCCTTCCTTATTCTTCCAGCAAAGTGAAGCTGTCACAGTGGGGCATGGCCAGGGAAGGAGCAGGAACCCTCAGGTGGTTGGGGTAGGGCAGAACAAGACAGACAAGTGCTGTCTGCTTCCCCCTCACATGGGAGCCTGTCTCAGGAGTACCAGGCACTGAATTAGCAGAGACCTCATCTTTCAGTTCATGTTGTCTAATGCAAGACCAGTGGGGCATAAAGTTTCTATTATCTCTGTTTTAATAATGGATGAACCTCCCCTCCTCTTGCTCCAAAAAGCCCTACGTGTAACCCTGCAGTAGGCAGATGACACAGCTGGTCCTTTGTCTGCTCACTCCTTCCAGCTGGGTATCCAGTGCCACCTGAGATGGATGGGCTCAGGGCACATTTTTTTTACTGACATTCGATTTCAGATGCTGAACGCTTCCCATTCTGAGCTCAGTTCTATTTAAGGGTGCTCATTTTGCATTTGTGTTAGCCCTGAGAGTGACCAGGGGATAAAAAGTGTGTTACCACAGCTCTGCATTTTTAACTTCACTACCTAAAATATCACTTGCTTATTGACCAACTATCAGGGATGCCAAGGAGTATTATTATTCTGACATGGACAAAAACCCATTCAGACAACAGGGGTTATGTTTGGACCTCAAAATATGCCTCAATTCTAATGACTTCCAAGTTGCATAAGGATGAACATTGAAGCAGCTATTCTATGGGGCTGGTCACTTCCTGGGTATTCTGATTGTTTTTATGAGGACCAGGACACTCTGTCCTGTGATACAGTTAATTTGGATGTCCAGATTATTAGCAGAGTGCTAAGGAAAGGCTAGAAATAGTTGAGCAATTCATCATTATTTCATAAAAGTGTTGCAGTACTGAAGAAAATTATTATTTTAACTAAAGAAACACAAAACAGGCCCAGAAGCATAGAGAGTTGGAATAGAAGGGTTAAGGTTGGCCTGTGGAGAATGAGGGGGAATGGTGAGGTGGGAAAGCACCAGAAGGAGTGACAGAAGGTTTTGTTGGTACCCAGCTCTGCAGGTCATCAAAATCACAGCACTGCCATGTGCAACTTCTGAAGAAACCCAGGTAGAGAAAACAACGGACTGCTGAGAAAGAGGGACAGAAGTTAAGAGATTGTGATGAAGAAGATGAAGAACAAGGTTGGAGCTCTAAGTGCCCAGACACAGAGATGAAAAATTATGAGAAAACCACAATGACTCTCAGAAGTAGGAAAAGATACAGACAAAAGTTCATTTTCACTGTAGGCTCCTGAAGAGTTCCAAAGGCTTGTGAATATGCAAGTAGGGGAGTGTGAGTCTGTAAAATCTGCTTGTTTCATAATAAAATCACCTTTCTCCTCTGTAAAATTTAACTTTGAGCTTTGCTGCAATTGTAACTGGTTGTTACAGAAAAACAGCTAATACATGCCCTGCTAAGGCAAAACTCAAGTTAATGTGGTGGATTGGATAGATTTGCAAAACTATTTTTTAATGTTTAGAGCCTGTTCAAGTATCTATGCAATAGAACTCCAACCTCCATCACCTAAAATTTCTAGGCAAAATACCCAACCATATATGAATAAGGCAGTCCTCAAATGACAAAGAAACCCAACAGGACTTCATTTGTTCTTGATTATACTGGATGAGACCAAGCTATAAACTTCATTTTGAGGCTCCAAGTCCACTTCTTTATCTTGGGCCATGCATCACTTAAACAAAAGCATTTTCACTGCTGCCCTAACAGCTGTGGATTTCTAGTCCTGGGGAAAACACCAGAACATTTTCTACTTAACAGTTAATCCAAAACCACAAATAAAACTCATTTATTTTGTTCAGAAATGTCAATCAAGAAAAGAATTGTAGACCTGTCTTGTTTTCAAATACAATCTGTATAGCAGAGGATTAATCAATAGTCTACCATTCCCAAAGCACATTGCTGAAATCATGTCCAATTTTCTGACTCTCAGAGAAAAAATTGTATGCGGTCAATTTTAATAGTGAAATGACTATACTTATCTCTTCCAAACAAGGTTATATTATCAGAGGAATATAGAGAAGGCAGAAATTTAACTCCTGTCAAGGAAAGCAGGACAGAAGGGAAATGGCACATGGCCGGCAGAAGATGTTACAACTTCAGTTCATCTGCACTCAAGAAAGTGACCTCCTTCCCTAGGATGTTGGATGTGTTCCACAGAGACTGCCAACAATCAGGTCTAGACAGAAATCCTCCCTCTTTAATTCCCAAAGCTTCAATTTGCAATGAAGCAGATGTGACAACTACTGGATAAATGGGAAGATGGCTTGAGTATAAAGTGCAAGCTCAGGTTGTTTTCCCCCGCCTTCAGCTGGAAAACCCCACACATCTGTTCAGAGAGAAGTAAAAACTTCAGCTGACTGTTACAGCTGAAAGCACAGTGCCCTGTGTTCCTGGCACAGGCTGATACCTACAATCCATCGCGCAGGAAGAAGTCAAACACAGTTTGCACCTCCAGCAGCAGCGCTACCATAAAAACACTGGAAAGGCAGAACCTTTTTTAATGGAACATAAGAATGAGAAATATGCAAAGAGTATTGCACTTCAATCGAAGAGAACCTACAGCACATCAGTAAAGAAGTGACCATGCTGGTTCTCAAGGCAAATCAACAGCAAATGCATTTATAAAAAGTAAAAACATTAAATATATTATATTCTCTCATTTATTAGTGCAATTTACAGGGAATTGTACACACATTTCAACTGGTTTTTGTTTTGTGTTTTCACAAGATGGGCCTGTGCTCTACAGCTGGATATCAGTAGCTGAACAAGCTCTTCACCCATTTCAAACCACCCACACTGAACATCTGAATAACTTCAGATTTCACTTTGACCAGTTAACTGCTGAGAGCCAAAAAATTTAACTGTGACAAACAGGAGAGCATGGTCCCTTCTTGGTTTTATTAATTCTTTTTCTTTCTCTAGAAAATTACAGGTTTATCTTGTATTTTGTTGATTTTACATAAGTTCAAGGGGAAGATTCAGTTATTATTTAAGAGGCTTATAATGAAAATACTTAGAGGTTGTCTCCCTGTGAAGAGGTGCCAAGTTAGAAATTTAATGGAGTCATATTCACAAGGGAGACGAAAGTTAGTGGTATGGTCAATCTAAATTCAAATTTACCCATTTTCCTCCAAGTGAATGAACAGGTAGGTTTGATCATCTTTTTATTTACTGCTATATTATCAGATTAGTTGAATTGTCTGTGTCTCACAGTAGAAACATCTTGCTGTAATGTTGCAGAACTAAGTACTTACAAACCTGACTTTGAAAAATCAGACGCTTGGAATATGTAAATTCTGAGCACTTACACAAGTCAGCAAGTGTCAAAGCCAAATTACTATCTTATATCTGCTGTAGGCTTGTCCTTGTTAGTCCAGATGTTCTTACATTGCAAAGCTGTGGGACACTACCTAGGGTTTTTAAAGAGGTGCCTACCTTTTAAGTTAATGGAAACGCTGTTAAGCAGGAAATGCAGTCGGTTCCTTCTTTCCTTACCAGTCCAGGAAAATGAGGAAAACTTGATGTGCACAGCCTCACTCGGTACTGTATAACTCTCTAGAAAGTCTGTAGGAGTTATGAATGTGCAATAATTACATGGCTGGGACTTTATGAAGAGAGCAGTAGCATTAGTAAAACAGCAAGGCTAATTTGCTATTCAGGGATTTTTTTCCCTAAGTCATATTTAATTACTATCCTTGTTTCCTTGCCCACCACTCTTTCCCCTCTCCCTTCCTGTCTGAAGAGCTGTGGAATTTGAACGCTAAAGGAAAAGCTGATTATGCTGCACGCTGGCACCGAGCTGTCCAGGCTATACACAAAAGATCATGAATAGGCAGGCGTGTACTTGCTCTAAATATAGTTCAGACACTACTTAGGCATTTAGAATCAAAGATCTGCTACTAGCAACAAGTCCTCCAGAAGCGTGCGATTTGGCATGCCTGGAGCTGTTAAGTGGATGCAGGCAAAAAACTGCTGAAGTTATGGGGAAAGAATATGAAGGGTGCTAATTGCCATCTGCCAATGCCTCAGAAAAAAAGGCTTTGCGATAGACTTTCAGCATGGGAAAATGTAATAGCAGCAACAAAGTGTTTACAGGAGAATACATCTAACAAAGCAGGAAGCGCTCAGACTTAAGAGACACCTGGCAGCAGAGGAAAATGCTTCTGTGCTATAAATCAAACATTAATGCTTCTGCTCCAGTGTTCATCTGTTACTTTTTATTCTTGAGGCCCCATAGTTATATGGTCCCCTCTCTGAAATAATAATTGGTGAAATAACAACAAGAGGGTTGTTTTCTACATCTTGTGCCAGCATTTCTTCTGGCAATTGCATTTTTAGTGGATGGTTGGATCTGAACAGCGACAAACAGCAAGATGCTCTATGCCCATCCTAGACCTCAGCTCTGACAGCCTTGCCACAAACTGGATAGCCTGTATATAAATCGCTGCTTTTCCTCTGTGAAATGAGCATATAATCTGTCTGAAGTATACTCCTGATAGCAATGATTTGCCTTCAAAATAACCTGTAGGGATATTACCATTTCCATGCAGGAACTGCTGGGTGCCTCAATTTCCCAGTCACATATGCATGCTGCAGGGTGTAGGAAACGAAAGAGGAGATCAACTGTGGATGTTTGCCAGGCATTGTCCTTAAAAGATTAAAGAGTGTCTTGGCTTCATTAGATGACAAAATTACCTCAGAAATACAAGACTATCATTTCAACTTTTGTCCTTGACTCACAGAAATATTTGTGTAACTTTTTCATTTATTACAAATAATTTGATCTTTAGCCCCAAAAGTGCAAGGTATTTCCCAGGTGGAAACATGCTCAAGCCCTAAGTAGCACATACACAACAATTCACATGATTTTCAGTCTGTTAGATTGATGTGTTTGTTGAGTGTATTCCTTTCTTGACTAATATGCTCAGTAGGTGTTTGCCAGAACAGCCAATTGACAGATGGACCACTTCTACCCAGGTGTCACTTCCAGGAAGAAATCCAGAGAACCTCAATTTTTCTGGACATGGTCACTTGACAAGTCATATGCTCATTGCATTAAAGCATTGCATAATCATAGCTACATGCACTCAGGCACCTAAGGTCCTCATGAGCTCCAGAGCCATCCACCAAGAAAGCCAGCAGCTGCCTGCTCTTCACACAGGCCATCCCAGATCCAGCTGAAGCCTTGGAGCAGCTGGCCCAGCCCTCACCCCTGGCACAAGTGAAAAGACCCCAGGCTAAGCCAGGATCTGGCACACCACAAGAGGGAAACACAAACACATGCTTGGCCAGCATCAGCACTTGCTGCCAGGGGAAGTTTCAGGAGGTCCAGCTGTGAGCTTAGCTGATGACAAATTCGTGACAGGATGGAGAAGAGTGCCATGGCAACAGTATTCATGGCCTGCTTGCTGCATCCATCTCCAGAGGTAGCCAAGTAAGCTGAGAACTTGCTCAAAGGAGATGGAGGACATGAAGGTCTGTCCTTTTTTCCCGGACACAGCTTGGTAGGTTTTTCTCCACCAAGCTGAAGGACGGCCTGATTACATGGAGATTATCAGGCAAAACCAAATTTGTTGGTTTTATGTGATAGCTGTCCCAGTTTTTCTTGACTGAAGGAGTAGGACTCATGGGGCAAGAAAGACAACAAAGTCAGGCTGTTGAGACATTCAAGAGTCATGGGATGAGCGGGGTGTAGAGGCCAAGATGGATCAGATTAGACAAAACAGGCTGGATGACAGACTATTGGAGAAAGAGAGGATGTGAGACAAGTCTGGGAAAACAGCCTAGAAAAAACCCAAGTTCTAGTATAGTTATGCTCTGTCTAAACAGAAACTATTTCACAGTAGAGGAAATTTCCTTGCAATTGTCTTGAATGCATAAAAAATGGGCAGATCACAGCTGAGCCTTTAGAAAATGCTTTAGAGATTGTCTGAGCTGAAGACACACAAATGTAGACAAACCTGAATACACCCAAATACTTCTCCCTTTCTCATCAGCAAGCCTTTAATGATGTAAATGGAATGGATGCAAATACTATGACTGCTACATGAAACTCATATTTAAAATACCATAAATTCCAGTTTCCCTAGGAGGATTTAACTAACTCCCACTATTTAGCTCCCAGGCCTTGAATTTGGGAAATATTTTAGACAGGCTCAAACTTTATAATTTAAGTCCACATCTTGCTATAAGGAAAATTCTGTTTTCAAATGTTTTCACCACTGGAAGATAGAAAGGTCCAACAATTGAATCAACATGAAAAATACTATATTCCTCCATAACAACATAAGCCAATTGAATCAACCATTCTACTTTTGGTATTAAGAAAATTAAGTTTATTTTAGGTCAAGAGGGAAACAAAAACGTTAATATTTCAGTGAGGTATAGCTGTCATTTTATTCGACTTTACAATTGCTTTTCTCCTGTCTTGTTGAGAGGCATAGGAGTTTTAGGGGTGAAGAAAATCAAACCTCACTTCCTGTAACAGAAGTGCCATAGAATACCATCCAGTATCTTCTTCAGGAGCAAAATAACTTCTATCTGGCTACAGCATATCTCCCATGAAGATATAAAGACCTGAAGATGAACATGAAGGGAGTGCAAAGCAGCTCCTGCCTACTCCATCATTTGAGGATCTCATGGTCTTGACATCCCTTCAGTTCAGCAAGGCTGGCAGGAAAGACTGGTAGGAGGACAGGAACAGCTGCATCTTTCATATGAAAAGAGAGCTTGCAGCTGAAGGAAGCGGCTTCTAGGAGATGCTGCAGCAGTCCTGTGCATTTGCTCAAGTGAAGATCTTACACAGTTTGTTTGTTTGGATTCTGACACTGGAGTTTTCCTAAAGCTGATTCAAACATTGAAGCCTGAGCTCTGGATGTGGTTGTATTTTTATACTTGGCTTCACAAACATGTGTAATTTTTTTTTTTTTATTGGTCTTGGGGCACTTCATCAATGCCTTTGGCACCTGCAGATTAAGCTAATGCAATGCATCATAAAAGGCTGTTAAATTCCTTCATCCTTCAGAAACATCTTTTAGCATCTGATACTGACATCAGGCCTTGTTTCACACAAAGAGTGTATTATATAGTCATGATCTACAGGTTTCCTAGGGTAAAACAGCATCCAGTACATTGGCATATAAACTCCCAATTAATTTGGGATATGGCTGCCAAAGAACTTGCCTTCTCTAAACTTCATTTGCTGCTATAGCAGCTGTCACCTCTGCTGGTACATACAAACAAGCCAGGGACTTGTGTGACATGGCCTGGCCCCATGGGGCTTCTAGACACCTTGTGGAGGCCCTCTGACACTGGGATGTACTCTGGTGTGTGTGTGAGGAGTGGGATTACTTCAAAAATGTTGGCAGTGCTGGGAGTGTTGCTACCTCCCAGAGCAGTATTTTCACAGCATGCATTTTCACACGGCAGCGTGGTATCAAAGCTTCTCAGAACAAAGTTTTAAGATGCAACATCCCCCAGGACAGCACGGAGGAAGGATATGTGGGGCAGAGGGAGCCAACCCTGCACAGCCTGGCCCATAGAACCTCTACACATATTGGGAATGGTCCTAGAGCCCTGAACTACATCTAGGCAGTAGAGGGTTATATTACAGTTATACTACATGAGCTTGCTCACCAGTTGTTTCACTGTTGTGGGTTCTGGGGATGTTTATTCTTGCAGACTTCTTTATTCAAGGCTTAATCTCATCTCTTTTTAAAATGAGCTTGCAACCCTAGAGCAAAGCAGAGTCCTTGATCTATCACAGAATGTTCGCTTTTACAGGTGACCAGAACTGAAGCCAGTATTTGAGATGAAACCTCACCAGTGCCGAGTACAGGGGGACAATCACTGCCCTGGTCCTGCTGGCCACACCATTGCTGATACAGGTCAGGATGCCACTGGCCTTATGGCCACCTGGGCACTGCTGGTTCACGTTCAGCTGTCAGCCAGCACCCCTAGGTTCTTTCCTGCTGGGGTTTGCTTCCACTGAGACCCACCTGGCTTCCTGTCCTTCTATTTGGATTTGCCAGACAGGAAAGACAGCAAAAGACAACAAATCATACGTGAAAAGCTTGCAGATAAGAGCAAGATTTAGGGAAAGTGATGCACAAATGAAGATGACGAGTCATTCACACAGTAACCCTGCAAAACAGCATTTAAATATGATATAAATGTAGTCGCATGTAATCTAGGCATAGAAAATAAAGGCCACATCCAATTTGAATGCTCATATACGGGTAACTTTGCTGGTAAATCAAGATGGGTTTACAGAAAAGCACTGGAAAATAAATCTACTTGAAAGATACATGTGCCTCAATCAATACTTAGAATAGGTGGAGGGCGTGAGAATGGTCAATAGCCAAAGAGAAATTTGGCAAGACAGGCCACAGGCCAGATCAAAGTCTCAAAGGTGTGGCTAGACACAGCAGCACTAAAACTAAGATTTAAGCTTCAAAGGCAAAATATTATATTTGTGTATCTTACACACAAGATGGACCATTTTGCAAGTTAAAAGACATAATCAAAGCAAGGCTTATGGTCATCTTAAAATATCACATAAACTACCATCTGGCTTTATAACCTAGGGATGGCAACAGTGGGCAATTGTTGAAGAGCAAATCAGCTGTAGCTGATTGTGTTATTTTGCTGCAGGCACTCTGAATCACACTCTGACCATATCCATGCCAGGGTACCAGTTACTGCTTTGAAGAGATGCGAAGGAGTATTGATCCATACTGGGAAGGTGTTAGGGGGCAAAACTGCATCTTCTGTTGCTGTGGTGTGACAAAGTGCCACACAAGACCCTGGCCCTGACTCAGATATTGTGTATGTGTTCTGCAAGAGCTGAGCTCAGCTTAAAACTTAAAAAAAGATGAGTAGGTTGAGAACAGGAGGAGAGGTGGACATCCTCTCATTGCAGATGGAAGAATGAACTGCAGGGCAAGGCCAAAGTCAAAGTGTGTAATGGATGGAGTACACCAGCACACACTTCTCTCCAGTCCCAGCCTCGTGCTTACACTTTCCACCTAACACAGGCTGATGGACAACCTGCTCTCATGCCTGGCAAGCAAAGGCCTCCCAGGAGCAGAGGTTTGTTCTCCCTCCCCTCTGTAATGCTTCCTCACAACACCCCTGGGATGAAATCACTGCCCTCCCACAGGAGACTGCAAAGCACAGATGGGCACTGCTCTGCCACTGCACCTGTGTGCTCTAGGAACACTTTCCACTGTGCTCTGGAGGCTGATCTTATTTATTCTGCCTGACTTTGAATCACACAAACACAAAAATCCTCCCTCCCACAGTGCATGCTTCATTCAAACTCCTTAAAGACGGCTGTTAATGCAGAGGCATTTTTAGAATTGTGCTGTATGGGTGGTGTGTGCTCCTCCAGCACGAGCTGCTTATCAATCACTTAATTGGGATGTCTTGGTCTTCACCCAGATGGTCCCTTTCAGCAGATAGCATTGTGTTTTAAAACTTCGGATAATTATAGCCCTGTAAATGGAGACTGCAAGATTTGTTGGCTGCAGCCAGCTCATCTTTCTTCTGTAACAGCCTCATTGTCTAGTCATTGCCATATTCACAATGGGATGAGATCCTTGCAAATGGAGACACCCGTTTAAAGATCCCTCAGCTGGGTAAACAGTAGCAGGAGCCTAGCTGATAGTAACTCCAGGAAGAATTAAAATCTATTAGTAAGTTTGGCTATGCTGTTTTTCTTTTCCTCCTTCCCTGGGCACACAAAGTGGAAGGGAATGAATCTAGCATCTATGTTGCTCTGTTAGCTGATTTAAAACATATTTAAAACCTGATTACGCCGGCCAACAATACCCTGTCAGCACTTTGCTTTTTATTCTTTTTAAATAAAACCAATTAACAAGGGTCCTGAGGGAAACTGCCCCATCATTTCTCTGTGATGAAAATGCAGCTCCAAGCAGGACTCAGACATTTTTGCTTTCTCCCCTCCCATCAGCCGGCGGCTCAGCTCCACTCAGCCCCTCCGGGCTGGCTCCCTCCTGGCTTCCCTCATCCAGGGGGGCTGCAGCAGCCCTGCTGTGCCTGGGCAATGCCACTTTCCTCCTCTGTCCCCTGGGCACCAGCAGTGAGACTCCTTGGAGCCACCACTGCTTGGTGTCAGCTTAGTCCTCTGCATCGCATCACAGCACAGAGGGGCTGCCTGGCTCTGAAGTTTAAAAATTACCTTTGTCAAAGGGAAGATTAATCTCTAAACAAATGCAATAGTAGAGTGCTGACATGGCGTATGTCTTTCAAAGACAGAGTTAATGCACACAAGTAAAAACAACTGCTATTCATTCAGATTCTGCAGAGCACGCCAGCAAGGGAGGTCTGGCACCCTGGGCTACCCTGGACACGGGGTGCCTTTGTTTAAGGACCCCTCAGTTAAAGGAAAAAATTAAAATAAAATATAATGGTCTAGAAAATAAAACATCTTGCTCATTTAATTTAAAAAAAAAAATCTGATTTCTTACTTCTTACAGAGGTTTGATAGGCCAGGGGCAAAAATGGATATGCTGCTTTTTTTATTGCTTTGCAAGCCAGATTTTCTGATTTCCCGTAAGACTCCATGGATGGCTGGAGAGCAGGCTGTACCATGGGAGTCAGAGGGAAAGTAATTTTTCATCAGCCTCCATCTTTGTTTACAGTTAAATTTGTTTAGGAAAACACCTATCCATAAAAACATCCACATAACAAATTTAGCACTTCATTTGTTTATGAGACAGGAAACCCCAAATCTCACCTCTGAAACCTTAATACAAAACCATAGGACACGAGAATCAACACAGATATTTTTAAAGTTTAAATAAAATGTTCGTTTTGTTTTGGAACATATGCAAAATTACAGGCCCTGCTTGCCACTTATGCAGATGGTTTAAAAAGCACACTTTTCCCTTCCATTCAAGACATCCTAGAAAATGTTACTTAATTTAGGCGTTGATGTTTTCAAGAACATGTAGATAAAGCTATGAGTTAACCACAGTGTTTAAGCGGCAATGAAGTATACTCAGAAATGATGAATTAGGGCTGGGCATGAGAATGTTAACAGCGCTTTCCATTCAAATTTCTTTCAGCAAAACCTTCTTAGAGAAGCTGCATGCACAAATTAACAATAGGTGCTTTTGAGGCAACAGTTTGGAAGGTCACCAGAAAGGTACTGACTTCACAAAGACTCAAGTATATGAGTAACTCCTCTGAGTCAGTGTCTTGTCACACAATGCACTGTGCTAAATTTGGGCAGGAACTGGGTTACAGGCTTCAGATTTTGAGAGAGTTTCAGCATGATCCATCTCTATTCCCACTGTCACAAGTGACCACGCTGACTGCACCTTCTTGGCAGCTTCATGTGAAATGCTGAGAGCAAAACTTGAAGGATTGCTCAGATCCATGGGTTCCTGCACGCCTCCCACCAGTGTATTAAGCAACATGACTAACATCAATCACATATCTACTCCCATCATCTTTTCCCTGAGGTAGAAGTGCTCACAGGAGACTGTTTCATTTTGGACAACATGTGCATGTGCATGCACTCGCACTCATGCCTGGGTATGGCTAACCAGGGCTGCTAGTGTGAGAAACTGCAATCCGAAAAGTGGGGAGCAGACTGCAACATCAGATGTGATTTCTCAACTGTGTCAAGGACTTAACTGGAATTTTTGCATGGAGGAAGCCCGCAGGCCTGTTTATTACTGTTCTGACTTCAGTGGGGCCAGTTACCACACTTAAGTCTTTGTGAAATTGCAACCTTGCTTCTGAACTTCGTGGCTTGTGCCACATTTCTGACACTGAAAACAATCACTATGTTATCCTTTGCATAGTATTGTTTCATAATTACAGTATCTTTGTTACATATGTTGTTTATTTCCACCAGTAGAGGCAAAAGGAAAGATTTCCCCCCACTATTGTTCCTGATTAAAATATTTGTTTACATAACATTGGAAAACTAACAAAATCAGCTAGGAAAAACAAGCTGCTCCAAATAAAACTACAGCTTTTTCCTTAATCTCAGGATTACATTTAATTTACTTGATTTAAACAGACATGCTTTACTAGGAGCAACACGGTGAAATTTGTTCATGGCACATGCTAAACAAAATGAGCTCCCTTTAGGATAAAGAAAAAATGTTTATCTAAAAACAAAGGGGTTTTTATTGTTGCTCAGTCTGTTCAAACAGCAATAAGTTTAGACAAACATAGCATTGACATTGCTTGCTGCTCATAAAATGTCGATGTTTGCCCTGATAGCCAATTAATAGGATAAAATCCCTGTGTTTGGTTGATCACTCAGTGCATTATCAAACATTTTTTTTCTCAGTGATGAGGTTGCTCCCAAACTAATGGAGTTATTTTATTACATGTTGAATACAATAATGTTAGACTAATAATGTCAGTAATTGAGAGTGGCAGCTGAGGATATTGGATAGTTGCATGCAATTAAGTAACTTTTTAATATACCAGAATTTTATCAACAGTAGTATATATTTCATTTAATCCTAACCTAATTGGTTTGTATTTCACCTTAAATATGCAAAACAAGCTTTTGGTTACTTTTGTTTTAAAGTTCTTCTGCAAACTGCAAATTCGTGACCTAAAACACGCAGCTCATTTCTCACCCATAACTTGGCTTGGATTTCATTCCTTCAAACTGATACGGCTCTCACACACCGTATCTGTAAGCAAACAGTAAAAATCACAAGATACCATCAGAGGAAGCAACCTGGAATAAAAAGAAAACCAGGAGGATTTAGCAAACCCTTGCTATTCTTCAGCACTAATGAGGCAGAGTCTCCTCCAAATTAATAAGTAACAGTTGACTGTCTGGAAAAGAGGAGAGAAGAGAAAGGTGAGGGTAGCAGCTGCTTTTCTTAAGTAGGCTGAGACCAACCACTATTTTGCAGAAGTGTGACAAAACTGACAGCTTTTACCTTGACACCTTTGCATTTGCAAGAGGGTGCTGGTCTGAAGATCTGGAGCTGATTTTCAGATCTGATCATCCCCTACTCTCAATCAGGCACATACCCATCACCATCATTTTGACTTTCAGTTTTGTGAACTAAAAATGCTTCAGGGACTTAAGGGCTTTTTAAAACCTTTTGCAATGATGAGACCTGATAGATATAGTCAAGCTGACCACTGAATCAGAGCTGGGAATTCAGAGCAGGGACTACTGCTCTGACATGTGCTACATGCAAAGCTCACCAGAGCTTCCCTGCTCTGCTCCCCCTCACATCCCTGACCTCGGCTGCCCTTCCCTGACTCACCCTTGCAGGAGGCCCTTGTAAACAGAGATAAGCAAACTTCAAAAAGTCCAGATTCTGTTTGGGTAAGTGCCTGAAAGTTCAGAAACTGGCTTGGAAACACAGTGAGAATTGGCTGTCTTGGGAGGCAGCCAAACATTCTCCAGTCAGGCTGGGCTATAAACACTTCAAGAATAGCCTCTCTCATCGTATTTTGGTGGCATCCTGTCTGGCTGGGAAAGTAAAGTATCACAAAAACAAAAGGACTCAGGAATAAATTTACAGGTCTGCTTTTCTCTGGTCTTGTGCCCGAGTCCTGGGCAGTGAGGGAGCAGAGTTTTCTGTCAGCTTTGCCCATGTTGCGCACACCATGCAAGCATAGGCGGCAGTGACATGGTGGAGGTCCCTGTTTTGGAACAGTGAGCACATGTTATGGCTACGCCAATCAAAGGCTATCTGCTACCCAGGACAGGACTCATTCTCCTTTACCTGGTGCCTGATACTGAAACTAAACCATCAGGCCTCGTTCTCCTTTAGCAATGCCCGATACCAAAGCTAAACCATCAGAAAACTGAGATTGCAGAAAATAAAGAGGAAGGGGACAATTTTTGCCAGGTCAAATTTACTATGTCAACTCACTGTGGTGGTCAGACATGCATCAGGGCAGGCTCAGGACTTTGTGAGACTGGGGACGGGAGAAGGAGGGGGACCTATCCTGCTCAGCAGCAGCCAGTGATATATGTGAAACCACAGCCAGAGACCTTGAACACTGAGTTAAAGCATCTTCGCATTGTATGGAAACAAACACTTCTCTGCTTTTAGGAACTGAGATGAGCCACTGTATTCATTCAGACTACAGTCAAAATGAGCTCTCCTTTCTAAAGTTCACTCCCAGCTCGATCTAGGGCATTGTCAGCTCACAGCACTCATTCTGGCGTGGGCAGTGATCCGGACCAGTGTAACCGCATCACTCCACCTTGGGGCAAGTCACACCATGTCCCCTGCCCACAGCACACATTCACCATGAGCAGCAGCACACCAGGGAGGATGCAGCTGTCACCACGGAGGAGGGCAAAGCAGGACTGCAGAGCGAACAGAGCAGAGAAAACAACAGCCCTGGACAACAAAGAAAACACTTGCAGGAAGAGGGGAGTTTATGAAACCTGTCTGGTGTGTATCACGCTTGGTTGGCACCAGAGGTTGAGCAAGATGCCTGTGAAGCAGATGCCTGTGTGTGGTTTCTCAGTAGTCTGAAGGCTCTGCAACCACCTAGAGCAGTGCAAGTGTGTGGAGAGGACGTCACTCTCGCACTGTTTCACCCCAAAAAGGGACCTGCCCTCTCCTTCTCTCCTTGCTCCACACCTAAGTCTCATTTGACCCTCTTTGTCTAAGCTTGTCTGTCTTGGAAATCTGGAAGAAAAAAGCACATCAAAAAAAGCCCCAGAAACAAGCAGTTGTCTGACAGCTTGAACCTTTGGCTCTCTTCCTGCAGTTAGGGCACACATAGGTGCTTTGACAGCACCTCTGGATGGTCCTCTCTCCCATCTGGTGTGGAGAGGGCCATGTCACCCACTCCAGGGCAGCCAGGTCCCAGAGATAGTGGGACTGTGGCCTGCCTGGGATATTTTTCCCAAGCTATGTGCAAGATGGTGACAGGAACATGAGGGTCATGGGCAGCAGTGCTGCCCTGCTTCCATCAGTGGGATTGGAACCCAAGCACTGCTGCTGGCAGCTCTCATCCTCTGCTCTTGACATGAGCATCACCTCCTGAGTGACAAGCAAGGTGGTTTTGAGCTTCTAGACCCTGCACTCTCTACCAGGAAGCAGCTGGAAGGTCAGGCACAGGGGGTGCCAGCACCCACTCATCACCTCTGCCGGGACACTTGACACTTGACATGTTTGATCAAAACAAGATCCTAATCTCGCCTGCCTCTTCTGAAGTGAGTGCTTGAGCTTACGGATGAAAGGAGCTTGTGGTGAGGTTATTTATAGCTTCAGCAGCTTCTGCAACAGCAAATAGTAACAGTGCAACATGAAACCGAGCCAAGCAGAAGTATTTTTCATTGAAAGATAGATGACAGCTTGTTTATACTATCGTAGGGAAAAGGATTATGAAAACGAGCAGTGGTGGCGGTAGGTTGGCAAGGAGAAATGTCTTGACTTAGGTTGTTGGCCCTCATTTGGGGCACCTGCCAGTACTCCACAGCAACAGGAGTCCAAATTTTTTGTCATTGCTGAGCAGTGAGCCCCGTAGCGCATGTGGTATGGAGAGTGCTGACTCTCAGTGTGGCCATGCCACCCCAAAGAGCACTTTCAGGAGGCTGTGCACACAGCGGGTCTCAGCCTTGTCTCTGACCCAACACAGTCCTGTCAGCTTCAGGCTTTTCATGCACCCCATAAGGTTCTCTGCACAAAGGAACACCCCTGCTTCAGGACAAAGATGTTTCCCAGCTGCATTTGCAGGCTGAAGGTTGCTGATCTTGGCCAGCCACCTCTGCACCTCCAGGTAAAGTCTACAGAGATGGCAGAAGCACATCTGCCCCTGCCTTTATGAGCTCCTCTCTTAATCAAGGCTATTTACTCTCTCCTGCCTCTGCAGGAGATGCTTCAAGATCTGTGGTTATCACTGCGCAGGGAAGTGGAAAGGACTATCTCATTACTTTTTCATTCTTTGATTTATCAACCTTCTCTTGATTTGAATTCATAGTCCTAGAAGTTGTCTTACCAGGCCTTCTGATGAGGAATACAGCAGTATTTATTGACAGTAAGATATTACCATGCTGGCACTGCTCCCCCTTCCCTCTCTCCCTCCCGCACATGAGGCCATGTGAGAGGAAGGGGGGCTGCTCGCACTCCTTCAGCTGAGTCAGGCATGGACTGCCCCCATGGCTGCGCCCACCCGACATCACTCACCCACCTGGCACCTCCCCATGGAGGTGAGCGGCTTCTGCACCTACAGAAAGGAGAGTGAGGCTGAGCACTTCTCCATAAGAGGAAAATCTATCCTGAGATTTAACAAATCTCCTGTGATATTCAACTGATGCCAAGGGAGGGATCTATTTTCTGTTACCTCGTAGGCTTCTGTGCTCAGTACACTGCTGTCAGAGCCCTCCCCAAAGCAGCAGAATGACCTAGCCAGCTTTATGCAATGTGGGAAGAACCAGAGGCCAACTAAGAGATTCCTCCCACCCAAAAGGAATGTAGAGCTGGGGCTGACCCCCTCCCAAACCTCGGAGGGGAAGATCCCACTGAGTCACTGCTAGCCCCAGGGAGAGGCAAGGCTGGGGCCAGGGTCAGGCTGCAGAAGAGAAATGCACCTGAGTCCCTCGCAAGAAGGGGGTTCCTCTTATTTGGTAGCCTGTGTGTGAAGTGATGGCACTTTTCCAGCAGCTATTAAGGGAGTTTACAGAAAGGAGATACAAACTGATGAGGAAGCCTTTTATTTTTCTTTTCACTGTGGCAGTCGTCCTTGTTCCATGAGACACCTTTGAAAATATATTTAGTGTCATACCGCTCCATAAAGTGAGAAAGCTTTTATTATCTTCACTTAACAGTCAGGAGTTGGCAGAAGCAAAAGATCAGGTTGTGCTTATATTTTTTTTTATTTTTTTTAAGTGACTATATTTTGGACATCTCCATTTATGAGGGCCTGGCTTTAGCCAACTGTCTTGTTATCGTTTTTTCCAAAAAGGAAAGAGGAAGGGAAAGGGAAATGGAAAGGATCAAAGGATCACAACTGAGGCAGACAGGAGTACTGACACATCTTCTTGTGGTCCTTCATGGTCACTTGTCATCTGCTTCTCAAGGATGCTGAACATGACTAAAAACTCTCCATCATCCCCTAGTCCCTTGGAGCTGTTACGAGGCTGAGATGTGTGTGAGGCCCTAGAGGATTTAATTTCAGCTGGTGTGAGGGAAGGTCATCATGGCTGTGGGTATCACCAGGCACCGCAGCAAATGCTGAGGTCACTGGGGAAGATAGGACAGTGCATTGATGCTGTGGGACAGGC
Organism: Sialia sialis; assembly: GCA_009812075.1. Lineage (NCBI taxonomy): Eukaryota > Metazoa > Chordata > Aves > Passeriformes > Turdidae > Sialia > Sialia sialis. The sequence continues at coordinate 89,800,516 of VRYO01001463.1, read as the reverse complement.
GTTCCCAAACTGCAGCTTACAGCCTGACAGAGGTCTCCATCAGGGACCCTGCTGGACACTGTAGAGGGTCTGAAGGATTGCCCAAGTCAGGACCCACCCCCTTGCTCCCACATCCAAATTCTCAGGAGAGTGGCTGGGAACACTGTTCTCCAAAATCCTTCTTGTGTTCTCACAGCAGGTAACATCTGTGAAAGCCAGAGAGGAGCTGTGTGTTAAAGATTAAGGGTTCTCCTAAGCCAGTGAGCCTCTCAGACCAGCAGGATTTATGGCAGGCTCAGTCACATCCCTGCCAGCCCTTTTGACTCCCAGCTCAAATATCCAGACCCCTACAAACAGCCAGGTTGTCTCCAGATTTTCATCTAAAATCCAATGTTAGACTTGAACCTCCAGTTTAGACCCTCTGGGTCTTAATTTGAATGCTCTGCCACTGTATTTCATTTATGGGAGAGGTAGGAAGGTGATGCATGCTCTCTGGAACAAAAAGGGTAGAGGACTCTGAGTCATTCAAAGCCAGTGCAGTGCACAATATAAAAGTAGTTTGAAAACCTCCTGACCCCCAGCATTTATTATCCATTAGAGTTTCTCATTCGTTCCCACTGGGTAAAGCTCCTCTGACATAAAACACTCCTATATTTTGAGTAGACACAAATAAAACAACAGCTTACCCTGGTCCGAACTTGCTTTTTTTTGTCTCTGCAATCTTACAATCCTTTATTTCTGAAGACAGATTTGCCGTCAAAGCAATTTTACTTTCAATATTGTCCCTAAAGTAGATTGCTTTCAGTCAATACGACAAAATTCCTAATGCCCATGCACTAACCTTGATCCAGTTCATTATATTATCATTTACATAGACAAATTTCCATGGAAGTGCCTTTTTTAGTGTTATGCGCATCTAAGGTAACTCTAGGCTATATTTTCATTCCATCAACTGTCACCAAGTTATTACTTAACCTTATACTCTATTACAAATTCTTCTTAAATTTATTTGAACAACTAGTTCAAATTAGAAAAGGATATATAATATTCTGTTCCTGGAGACTCTTCACTTCTCCGTTCCTCTGGCAGCCTCTTGTCATGGTTTCAAAACCAATCCTTAGTTGCTGTGAGCTTTTTTTGTGAATTATTAACTTCATGTGACAACAAGACCAAGTGAGATGTTGGTTTGAATTAACACCTCGCACCTTTATGAAGCTCACAGGATCAGGAAATTCCGTGAACTGAGTTCTGTTTGCAGCTCTGCCAGAAAAAATGCAGCTCAAGTTTCGTTATATGTGTTCACAGCCTGATAAGTCATTATGGGCCAGGGATAATGTAAAATAAAACCGCAAAGTGATAAACAGTGGAGTAATATAAGCAACTCTCAAGCAGAAGAAATATGATATATCAAGAGTAAGACCAGCCTAACGAAAGATCCCCAATAATGGAAATGACCTGTGAGCTGGCCTGTAAGCTCCACACATCTGTGCTCTTCAGAAGTGCAGGAGGGGCCTAGGATCAGCTCCAGTTTCTCGACTCCCAGGTTAGCCCACATCATCTGCACAGACAAACCACAGAGGGAAATGAGCCAGGCAACTCTGCAGTGATCCTTCTGGCTGATATATGAGCTGGAGGAGTAGCCATTGAGCAGAGCTGAGTGACAATCATTTTGTTGGCCTTGTTGGAATTGCTGTCATATTTAATATTTATCCCACCTCATAAAGGAATGGAAAAAAACCAAATCAACAAGTGAAAATTTGAGGATGGGAAAAAGGCAAAGAGACAAGTCAGATCTGCTGAATCAAAATGCTTGGGAGATTTCCAAGTGTTTCCCCTAAAGTATTGCAAATGGACAAATTTGTTTTACTGTAAATTAATTTGGAATGTGAAATGGGAAGGCATTTCCAAATTGGAGGAGCAATTTTCAACTTAGCCTTTAAATGAGGCATGTAGTGGTTAAAAAAAATAGTCTACAACTTTATCCTGTGTTTTCCCTACAATAAGGAGAATTCAGTCCTTGCAATAAGGGGGAATTCCACTTTGTATTTGGGATAGACTTGATCTTTTCCTGTATGCAGACAATTTTCCAAATAATTTCCAATGTCAAACACCTTTCAAGAGGTCTTGAAGCCATTGCAGTCTGCTGCCCCTTCACTTACAGCATCCTGCCCTTTCCTCTCTGGCACCATGGGCCACGTACAGCACTCTGAAGATGAGCCCCTATGGCTAGCATGGATGTTGTCAAACCCATGGAGACTGGCCCCTACACAGCTGCCTCTCCGACCTGAGAAGTGGCTGCATTTGCAAAGTTTGCTGCAGGGAGCAGCTTGTGTGCACAGAGGAGGGAAGAGGTACCCTCTGCTTGAAAGAGGAGGGACTGAGTCCAGGGTAGGTCTTGGTGGCTGCAGATGACTGATAGTCTTTCACATGGTTTGGAAACAGAGAAACAAGCCATCCAGATGTGAGGGCAATATCCAACCATTTGCACATGTGTAGGAGACGAGAAAAGCTGTGGAATCCCTTATTCCTAACAAAAGATTTTACTGTTCTGTAGTGAGAGTATGGAGAGACCCAGCCCTGTGGGAGACACTGACTGTGAAAGTAACCTGAAAAGCACAACACCAGTGGCCCTGCCCCCCTAGACCCTCCACTGGATGTGCCACAGTGGTCCTTACACGGTCCCAGCTGGGACACAGGGCTGCACTGCAGCCAGCACCCTGCATGGCTGGCCATTTCCATCCCACTGCACTTGCCCAAGCATGCCACCAGATGCAACAGCAACATGCCCTCCTGCAACCTGGCATGTGTCACAAGATGGTGAGAGGCCTTTGTGCAGCCCTGGTCTGTCTTCAGCTGCTATCATCCAGACCAAAATGTGCACAACAGCATTAATGTCAAGTTAAAATAAATCAAAATCGGCACCATTTTCATCCTGTCTGGCTCATGGTAGCAGCATCAAACTAACAAGCACTAACCCCAGAGCTGTGAAAATTTTGTTGTTAGTGCCACTGGTGATTTATAAAGCAACAAGCGAGATGTTACTTGTGCTGGGAAGACTCAGTGCAGAAACAGGAGATAAAACACAACAGTGTTTATCCAGTGCTGCAGGAAAGGGTTGACGGGGGAAGGGGATATTTTTGCATCCTGGTCATGCGAAAGGCAAATTTCACATGGATTTTCAGGCAGACTCATAAATCAGTCCATGTTCCCTCTAAAAGTTCATGGTCTTTCACAAACCCCCCAGTGAACCGGGGCTGAGCTTAGAGACTGTAAAGAAACATGAAGCCAAGCAAGTTTCAACAAAATTTAAATTTTGCTGTGAATATTTTCTCAGGTCTAACTAGTTTGTTTAGGAGTTTAGGCAAGTACAACCATGTCTTTCTGGAGTAAAAAAAATAAAGTTCTGAGAAACCAAATACACCACACAAAAAATAACTACAAAAATCTTTACAAAAATCTAAATTGTTCTCTGCTCTGTGTTCAATGTATTATTTGCAAAGGTTTCAGTTAAGATACGGATTTAGCTTTCATTTCAACACCTGATTTTTATTGTTCATGATTTTTCCACCCCAGGAAACCCAGTGTGCTGATCTTAGTTGTGGCATGGCCTGCTTACTTTTGTTGAGGAAGGCATGATGGTTTCAGACTCACGTTGATAAAACAGTCAGAGGAAAATCTTCTTTTTCCTAGCTGCAAAATAAAAATAAAATTACAACCTCACCTTGAGAGAACAATTTAAATATGTTAGATCTTGCAAAAATATTGCTATGCTTTCTGTGTTTGCCAGTGCCCACCTCATCCTTCCGGTCTTATAGTTACAGTAGGAGTGCTTTGAAGTAGGAGCTGATTCAAGGGTTAAACTCCATGGTACTTAAAACACGAAAACACAGTCGGTGCCCACAGCTGTGCCCATATTTGAACTTCCAGGGTGGATCACCATTAGGCTGCAATTCCAGCAGCATTTAACTGGGCAGGTCTGTAATGCCAGCCAGATGTGCCCAGGTGCAGCCCTGCTGCACTGCTGGCCCCGCTGCATTGGGGCAGGATCCTGCCTGCCTCCCTGCTGCAGCTGCAGTGCCTTTGGGGGGTTTGGGGTAAACCTCAAGGCCAGAAGTCAATGAAAGGCAGGGAGCCACGTGTGTCTGCAGCTCTGGCACGCCCAGCGCTGTGGTCAGTGCAGAGATCATAGGTCCAGCTGCCTGCCTCATGCCTGGTCTCCTTGCAGCCCCAGCGCCGAGGAAGCTTGTAGATAAAATATTGAAAGCAGTATCATAATGAGAAAATATTTTCCTCCTTTAGCAAAGCCCAGACCTTACCAGCAACATCCCAGACACACAGGCCAGGTGCTGCTGCCGAGCTGCACACCAGGTTCCAGCTCTGCAGGATGCTGAGCAGGGCACATGGGGACAGAGAGGCGAGGGAAATGGGTGATGCACACCCTGTGCTCCTTCACCTGCTGGGACTCGCCAGCCCAGGCTTTCCTCCCACCCATCCTTCCAGCAGCACATCCCTCTGGGCGCCAGATGAGGATGGGGAGGAAGGCGTCTCTGGTGACATGCTGCCTTCGCCCGCTGAGTGCGATGATGGGTGGGTTTCCCCACACCTCCCGCAAAAGTTGTTTTTGCAATGGCTGCTTTTATTAGCCCAGCCTTTAAAAGCAGAAGTTATCGGGGCATAAATCATCCTGTGACTTGTCGAGATGCCTGGGAGAGGAGATAAAGGCGAGACAGTTTGACAAACGTTAGCAGAGGGAGGAGGAGGAGGAGGAGGGGGAAGGAGGGAAGGGGGAGCGAAGGAGGGAGCCAGGGCGCCGGCCGATTATGTCATAGGTCAGCCCGACAGGATGCAAAAAAAGATCGAGAAGCTGCTTCCAAACTTTCCGAGGCTGGCTCTCACTGCACGTACCCTCTGCAGAGCTGGGTGTAATAAACGCCGCACTCACCAAGAGCATTACATCACGTACAGGGAAAAGCCAGCAGATGAACTCACACCATAAAACCTTGACTTGGTATCCAGCCAAGCTCAAGCAGACAACCCAGTTATTACGGAGCTGACAGAGCTCTGCACGTTGCTGTGGCTTCACCCTTCCACTTCCTGCCACCTCCTCCAGCACAGCCAACATTTCCTCAGTTCCTCTCTGTGCTCCCGCAGTCCATCCCGGGCACCCAAAGCCAGCTACAGCAAACCAAATATTTGGCAGATTTTAAATACCAATTTTAAAATGCTCCTCTATTTCCAGCACATTTTCCTCATAGCAGCTTCAGTTTGGTTTTCTTGTTTTCCTAGTGAATTTGTCAACCTCTAAAGGACAGACCAAAATTTGTAGGCAGAGAGGGTCTGATTATCTTTTACATTAAGGCTTTCATATCTGTTGGGCAGCACTGAGAGTGGTAAAAATGTGCTGAATTTCATTTAGCACACAAAGTCCTTTTACAGCAAAAGGAGAGTTGAGAGTTAAGTCCGTATCTGGTGTTTCTCCATGGAATTTCCCAATAGGTAATAGGGGCAATGCTGGGGAATACTGTAACAGGGAAATCGAGTGGGACTCAGATCCCAGCACCCCAGTCCCTCTTTTCAGAGGCCTTGGTGAGGAGGAGAGGCCCACCAGCACAGGAAAGTTGCTGCCAGCCAATCTCAGCCCCACCACAGGGCTGCAGGCACTGCAGCTTTCAGCCTGGTTCAGCCTCAACATCTTATGGTGCTGTGACATGGCTTTCTCTAGGGGTCTTCTGAAAGCAAATGAAATATTGGGCTCAGGATGAGCCAAACTTGCCTGCTGGGGCCTTTTCTGTTTAATGTCTTCATTCTGTCAAAATTATACTTGATCGGGTTTCGTTATTGTTGTTTTTAACTTTCACCTCTGCCTCAGCAATTCCATCTGGTAGGTCATATTCCTCTCTCTGATTGCTTTTTGGATAAAAACATGCTCACTGGGGCCTGCTTGGAATTAGTTTTTCTTTTTATTTCCACTAGCTGCTCTGCTCAACCCCATAGTTTCCCTGACTTAACAGAGACGGGGTCAACCCACCTTTGCCTTCCTGGCACATGCATTGAAGTACTGATTCCCACGTGTTACAACAACCCCATTCCATTTCTAACAGTCTCCAAGGGGGAGTCATTTACAGGGACTTGAACTGAAAAGCACAAGTTTCATATCATCTTCCGGCCTGTGCACTAGTGCAGATATTAAATCAGCTACGATAGGAGGAAAAAAAAATACTGTCATGGCTATGTCCCCAGGACATTCTTAGAAGACTGATGATGTACATCTGCCTTAACGGTCTGGGTTTGAAATAATTAAAGACCACTGTTCTTTCCCTTCCATTAATTTCATTGAATATTGGGAAACACTTTTTTTTTAATTTAGAATTTTATGCCTGCTGTGTAAGAGCACCATCCCCATTAACCTCATTTCTACCTACCATAATTATAGCAGCTTGACCACTAAGGTATACGAGAGGCTGAAACACCACTGGCTACTGCACCACTGCTATTTACGCTCACTGGCACTGTTACGTTACGCCAGGGTGGAACAAACGATTTCCCATCTTGACTGCAAAAAAAAGCTCCTCTTTAAGTTACATCATTGGCTTGTTGTTCATGTGATTGCAACATTCAAAGGTTTGGAGCCTTTCCAGGCAGGGCAGCAGTGCAAACTCTCCTTCAGTCATAAGGATGAAGACAAACTGGCTTGAAGAAAGGAGGACTTGGGCAACAAACCAGTTAAACAACCAGTCAGCCAGTGGATGGCTTAACTACAGATGATAAACCTAGTAGCTTCTTAAAGTTTTATATAAGGCAGAGGAAAACAAAGCAAAGCAGGAGGTGTTTTTAAAATGTTTTCAGCCAGTCAGCTGGTGTGTGACAACTGTGTGTCAAGGTAGGTGGCAGACCCTAGGGAGCCAAAACTGTCCCCATATGGGAGGGGGAACAACAACTAGTGGGACCTGTGCAACTCCACATCTCCCTGTGTGCGATCTGGGGCCAAGCAATACACTGGCAAAATTACTGGGCAATAGGCCTGGACCCCAGCTGAGGTTAAATGGTATTCTTGTGGAGAAATTAAAATTATCCCTTTTCTGGTGGGAAACAGAGAAAAGGGCAGTTCCCTCTGATCTCTTCTGGTTCTCACCTTGCATTTCTTTCCTCTTTCCTTACTCATCTCTGTCATGGGTATTCCTATAGATACCACACGGATGAAGAACTAATGCTCATTGTGGTCCCAAAGGCTGGAAAGGAAGACTAGCCCTCAAACCGAGATGCTGTCTTGGAGAAACATCAGTACGCCCCTTCAAACACTTAAAACCTACTAATTGAAAAATATTACCTTTTCTAGACAGGAGGCTAGGTAAAAGTAGATTTTTTTTTTCAAGCAATAACCTGGAAAAATAGCAATCTCCAACCCATTTTTTATTTTGCCTAACTTTTCTTTCCTTGCTTGTACATGTCAATATTTACAAGCTCTACCACTTCTTGGATTATTTATTTTCCCTGGTCTATTTCACTGAGTGAAAAATCTCTCCAGCTCAGGACTTGACAGTTTGTTGCTGATATCCATCTTTATTAACTTTACTGCTGCAAAATCCCAACAACAACCATATATAGTCATAAAAAAACCCTATCTCAATCATAATGATGCTTAAATCGGGGAGCAGGGGAGAAGAAAGGGCAGAATTCTCCAAAAATAGCCAGTGGTTTTCACACATTCATTTTTGTATGGGTATCACTGAAAGCCACTTCTTCCTCTACTTCATTAGCAGTCAGTAAACTCACTGACAATCAGCAAGAGAGCTGCTGTCGCTGCACCTGGGGGATGGCAGGGAGGGTGGCATTTCTCACCTCGCTGTGTCGAACCTTTTTCTGCTGAGGGGCAGGACCGAAAGAGCTCAGAGCTACCAGGCTTCCTCTCATCAACCCCAGTGAGCTCTGAAACGCCAGAGCCTGACAGATAGTAACCATCTTTCCAGATCGCTTTTAGATTTTGCCTTTGAATGACAATGAAGTGCACACTTTTAAAATATTCCCTGTGACATGTAATACAGGATGACGAAAAAAGGTTTTTCCTGGTCATTAAATAGCCTGCAGCTCACCCCCACCAAAGGACACTTCAAGATGATCTGAGCTTCCCACAAGGTATTTTCAGCATTTCCCAGGTGGAAACCATTGCTCTCTAAGAGGAGCTATTGGAACAACAGGCTGTGCTGGTGGGTCTCTCCTCTTCAACACAACATCCACCAACTTGGCTCAAGCAGAGGATTTGGCAGAGCCTTGCTGCCTTTGCACTAAAATGAATCAGATCCCACCCCCGTACTACATCTGCCACTCAAAACGTGGGCAGAGCAATCTTAATCAATCTGGTTTGATCAAGTCCATCCTTTCGCATTTTCCCTGTGTTTTCAGAGCCAGAGCACGAGCAAGACAGTCTGGCATGCACAGATCTCTTTAGGCTGGCTCTTTTCATCTCTCTGTCCAGACTTTACAGAGTAATCTAAAAATAAACAAAGCCTCTAGCCCTGATAGTGACAAAGATAACCCTCCTGCCCCAAGCCACCCCCCAGCCCACAGGGGTGAGTGCAGCTGGGCAGACAGAGAGGTCAGGGGAGGTGGAGGGGAGCTGGTTGCAGTCTGCAAACACCCGCTCACAGTCTCCTCAAGACCCAGTGGGTCGCAGAGCAGGGACCTGCCAAGCCCATAGTGCCACCAAGCACTGCATGCCTTGAAAGAGTGGCACCAAACCATTCAGCTGCCTTGATATGAACAGGACTCAAAGACCTGTCTAATCCTAACAGGAGAGACCACCAGATGGTCAGCAAGCTGGGAAGCTGTAACACGCTCACAGAAACAGCATGGTAGTGTGCTAGCATGGGTCAGCCTCAGCCTTGTGAAAGCAAGGGCTCATTTCTCAGTGTGGGCACACCTGAGAGAGGATTTGATTAAACCAGCTGGCATGCCATTAAGTCTTACCTTGCTGCTGCATATTTTCTCTCTTACCCACTTTTATTTAAGCTTATTTGAAAGCAGACACATGCCTGGATAGACAAAACTTTTCAGTGAGTTCCTGTATTATCCTTTCTTAGCAGCACTGTCTGCTCTGTGAGGGACAAAAAGCCAAAGGGTCTGGCTCGTGCCCCAGCAGCATGGCTCATGCAGACTGACAGGTCATAGCACAATGTATGTGTTTCCAAGTTTGGCAGACATTCACTCCAAAGGGGTTTCCAAATTTCCTCCCTAGCCTCCTGTGACAGCCTTGGATTAATTTTGTCTGGAACAGAAGATTTATTGCCTTTGAGTCATTGTGGTTAACTTATCTGCTCTACATCTTGAACTCAAAGTTCAGGTGGCATTTATCTATCACCCTTCTTATCAATTCACTGTGGGAATACCCTCACGAGACCCTACTTCTCTCCAATGACTGCCCATTGCTTCTTATCTGACTTTCTCTTTCAGCTGCAGCAATCCTGCCAGGGAGCCCTTTCAAAAGAATGACTGAGTCTATGTTGGCTGTAGAAGGTTAACAGTATGAGTGGTGAGATTCACAGAATTCCCAGTGCTTCCTCTGAGTATTTCAGGCATGCTAGAGCCGAAATATCAGAACAAAAACTTCCAAGCTTTCGAATAAAATCAGCTTGATACCCAAGGGCCTGACTGCCCCAGTGGCTTTAGTTCTGGTTTACAGCCAAAGTTTAGAAAAATCTGTTTTCCACTTCCCATTCAGATGCAGCTGAAATCTCACCAGCATGGTTGATCCTGGGAGCAGGCTGTGTCTGCATACCCCGGGACCTGGCACCAGCCCAGATGGCAGGAGCGTTGTGAGAGAGGTTGTTCTTGTGCAGTTCTCATCACTTTGGGCAGAGGTTAGTTCACGGGACTTGGCATCTTCAGATCCAAGTCCAGGCAATTCAACTCAGACTTAAATCTGTTGCCTAAACCCAGTTTGGATCCAATTGTAAATGTCTCTGGACAGCCCTGGAGAGTGTGGGAGATTTTATCCTTTCTCCTTGCGTAAGGCTACTCCGAGCATTGCGTGGTCAGGTAGCCCATATGTTTGTTTATTTGCCTGCTGACTTCTTCAGACCTGTTTTGATTAATTTCTTGATGGATAGTTACTCCTGGCTTCAGTGACAGATCCTTCCCACCAGCAGCGCTGTTTGGGGACACCCGTAAGCTGCTCGGTGGGATGCGTGACTGCGGGAGGGGGAGGAAGACAGCGACCCGAAACTCATCCTCCTTCGAGGCTGTCAAAGGCAGCGTGGGGCTGCGGAGGAATTCTGCGATGAGCTGGGAAGTGTCCTCACGCTCCGGCAGGGAGTCATCCCGGCAGCTGCAGGGGAGGACGGGCCGTGAGTCTGAGCTGCGCCGAGCGGGGCTGCAGCATCCCGGACACGGGAGCCTGCCCGGGGACAGCCCCGCTCACAGCCAGGGCGCTCCCCCGGCCTGAGAAGGCACAGGGTCGGGATAACTCAATATTTTAAACCGAGGGTTTATTTTGGGAGCTCGGTGTTTAATTTCCTATGCTTTCTGACTCATTAAGTCAGGTGAGCCACCTCTATTATTTACTTGTACCTTTTTATTTCAAGGGGCAGGTCCTAAATTGATATTTCTATCAGTTGAGCTCCTTCTGAGGGCAAGCTCTCTCATTTATCTGCCTGCTTAGCTAGGGATTTATCTTGTGTTCATATGTATGCCTCCTCCTAAACAGCAGGTTTCTGGGAATTTGCTTCACAGCCAACATCTAGCTCCCGTGTTCTGTGCTTGTCCATAACTGTTGGTGCACTAATAGAAAAGAAAACTTCCACACATCTTGATTAGCATCTTTGTTTAAAAAAACACAACTAGAAAAGGGAACTAGTAAAAACAAATGAAGCTTTGGGAGTGGAAATGTTGCCTTGTGGCAAAACAATACATTGCCCATGCACTGAACAGGGGAGAGCAGAGAAAACTACCGAAGAAATATTTTTTAAAATCTTAAAATGATGACATGATGATGGTCAAATAAGACCAGTTAACCCCCACTTCAACTTACATATTTTCTTCCCACAAAACATTTGAGAGGAAAGAGGGGGCTTCAGAGATGATATCCTCTCCCCCTCCCCTCCCCCAGACACTTAATCAGAGATTTACAAACCAGTAAATCAAAAGGGACTGTGAAATTCCAGCCAGAGAAACGAACAGCAAGATTAAGTGGATTAGCCTACTGTACAGGAATCCAAGGAATGCAGCCCGCATGTGCTTTTGTTGTGGATTACTCAGCAGCAACATTATGGTTTTACATCTCCCAGAAACATATGGGCATGTGCACTTGTGCAAACCAACAAGAAATAGCAGTCCCCAACATGCTGCTTTGCTGTACCAGCTGTGCTGATTTCAGCAGATACAGCATTTTCCAGGGAAAGGAGGAGAGTGTTCAAACACTTTTTTGTTGTATTGGTTGAAAATGAAACAGCAAACAAGCTACTCCTACCAGAAACAGGCAGACACATCCATTTAGTTCACTGGCAAAGAATAGACATCTCCCTCTAACTTTTGGCCATCCACTTGTTAATGGTCCAGTGGAATCCTGCAGTTCAGACACTGCAAAACTTTTAGGAAAGACAGCTCCTGATCAAAACTCAGCATCTCAGACTGATAATAGTTTTGGTGTTGTTTTAATTTGGTCTAAAAATATACGTGCATTCATAGCCTAAGCAGTCTGCCAAAAGAGGGTGGGCAGAAACACAGGGAAGAAGCAATAAGTGATGGATAAATGAACAAACTATTACCAGCCAGAGTTAACAGTTTGTACTAGCAGTCAGTAATAAATAATTAATATGGCCCTAGGAGATATAAAGCCATGGTATCTTGTGCTTGGCTCTAAATGGAACTCAAGATAACTTACTTTGAACAGTAATGTGTTCACAGTATGTGGGAATTAACTGCTCAATGTAATAAGTATTATTGAATTTCCCATCTCTGCACAGATAAAGGGCAACTGCCACCAAAAAACACAGTAATAACAGTAACCAAATGATAAAAAAGCAAACAAACCTGCTTTTCATTACATCCTTAAAATGTTATAGGTTGAAATAATCTTAAAAGGGCTTAAAAAACAGCAATTAGATATTTCCATTTCTGTTTTCCAAGACTGCAGCTGAGAAAACGAAAGAGGCCTAAGTGCCATACTGTGCTAGCCTTGCTAATAACTCTCTGTGAAAAATCTCATTAATTCAGTCTGGCTCTTCAGATCAGCCGCTAAGACCTTGTATTGTCAGTCATCCTCTGGCCTTTTCAGGATTTCCACAGCCTAACTAGCAGAGTCTCCATGGAAACCATGCAGTCATGCTTTGCACATCCCCAGAACTTTTTGTTCCTGACAAAGCTTGAAAAATCACATGCAGCATGGAGAGTTTAACACAGTGAACTAAACCCTGACCCACACTTACAAATGATAAACCCCAGCATACTAGCTTTATTATAAATGATTTCCTTACAAGATACTTAGCCAAGCTGGCAAAATGCTAAACCAGACGACATAGGAGGAACACAGCTCCAGAAGAGAGGAAACAAACAAACCAAAGCAAAACACTGAGTTTTGGGCTAGTTATTCCTCCTTTGAATGTGCTGGAAGCACGCAGGTGTGAAAACAAGTAGAGAGCAGGAATGGGACTTTGAAGTTGCCTTTCCTCAAACCCAGCATCCTCATATTCCTCCCAGGAGGAGTCAGCTCTCTCATGACTGTGCATCACAGTGGTGCTGATTCATTTCTCTGTGCATCCCAGCCAGCAGAGGTGGCAGGAGCTGGGTCTCAGCCCTGTGGCTGTCTGGTGCCCCTGACACTCTGCCTGCACCTGGGATAGCCCTGGCACTGCTCACGCCTCCAGTCCTGGAGCAGGTATTTGGATTGACACAGCAAAACTGATACCAAATGCAGTGCTGGTATTGCTCTCAAAATTAGATTTTCTGGCTTGCAAGTTGGAGCCAGCAGGCTCAGAGTGCATTCACATGTCTGAAGGAGTGTACAAAGTTGGCAACCTACTCAACAACCTGTCTTCCCCCCAAGCCTTGATGCTCCCCACTGGGCTCTGCCAGGATGATCAGGCACAGTGGTCACTGGTTGCTGACCCTACTCATTGCCACTGATGCATGGAAGTAGCAGTCACACCAACAACATCAGTGCCCAATATGAAGTATTGATCACAGCCAGCAGGGCTGGGGCAAACTGCCAGGTGTTCTCTCCAGAAATGAATCCATGGAAAGCTCCACTGCCAGGTCAGCACCTGGCTGTCACTTGTTCCTTGGCACTGCAAGAACCTCACGGGATTTTCCATCTCTCCTCCTAAGCACTGCTGCTAGTCCATGCTTGGGAAAGCAGTTGCACAAAGATGCTCTAAGACAGGAGGACCAGCAAAAGTCAGAAAGGTCACATGCAGAGAAGGAATCACTGCAGGCCAAACTCACTTTGCCGCAGTAAATTCTCAGCATTGGCACAGATGAGCAACTGCCTGCTCTGTACTGCGTCTGGATTTGTGAGAAAAGAGGTGACTCATAGCTGAGGGTCATGCTGTAATCTGGGAGGACTGCCAGGGGAGGGAGAGACACACTCAGCCTGATCCATGGTGAGCTCACTCCTTTTGTGGGGCGGAAGATGCAATCCACCTCAAGAGGATCAGAGAGTCCCGAGTGGGCTGAACGAGTCATTCGGGAGCTGGCAGCCGTGTGCTTCCACCCCTGAGTTGCAAATAATGAGTTTAGGATTAGGAAGTCAGCCTCACGTGGGATAGCTCAGGAGGCGTTTGGCACATGCAGTCCTTCCCCAGTGGGATTCAAGAGGTCAGAGAAGTCTTTGTTTCCATGGGGTTCCCCTGGTGTGTCACCACAATGGATGGAAAACATTTCCCCACCTTCTCCTCCCTCAGCGAGGAGTGGTGCATAATCAACAGGAAGCCTTGAATCTCTGGGGCTTTTCATAGGATAACCACAGGCATCAGAGCCAGCGTGGTGTGGGGCATGCAGGCCTGGTAGATATTGGCTGAGCTGGCTGGCACCCTCTGGAGTGCCCTGCCACTGCTGTTCTTGGGCGAGCAGCACTTGCTGATGCCCTCTCTCAGAACCATTTACCATCAGTGCCAACCATCTGGTCACTTGCCACCCAAGCAGCTGCTGCTTTGCCACAGAACATATGAGCAGCTTGAGTACCTGAACAGTGGAAACTACAGGTGCTCACCCTCAGGTGAACATCCAGCCCAGCTTTCCCAGCAGAGATCTTGCTGTGTCTTGCAGGCTGTTTGCAAGGGCAGAGGAAGCAGATTGTGCTGGGCTGGAGCAGACTGTGCTTGGAGCAGACCAAGTTGAATGACAGCCATCACTTGTGACAGCTTCAGTTTATTTGTTTGATCATGAGGACTGAGAAGATCAGAGATTAGGAGACATCCTCGGATGATGATTTTATTCAAAAGCCTTGATTCCTTCTTGCCATGCTGTGAAATTGTACATGAGTTCGCCTAAAAGCAATAAAACATCTTCCTTGCATCTCTGATCTCTTATTTTCTTTGGCTTTGTTTGTCTTGTGGTCAGAGACCTTCTGGCAGCCCAGGAGCCACAGCAGCTTGAATCACCGCCTTTAAGGCTCTAGGAATTATAGTGGCAGTTTATCTGCTGAATACAGTGTAAAATACAGTTGAGACTTAAAGGGCCGTATTATTAAAATACAACAGGCAACCACATGTGTCTCTTCAAAACTCTGAAAAGTGTGGAGATGTGTAGAGAGCAGGATTTGTTGCCATAATTGTTGACATGAAGCAGGTCCCAGTGAAGAAGAGCTGATCTCTTAGCAGTCTCACTTGGCTCCAGTCCCTCCTCCTGCTCTGGGTGTTGCTGTGTCAAGGAAGGTGACACCTCAGCTCAGTAAATACTTCCTGGTCTCATTCTGTGGTGGCTGCAGATGATCCCTAGCCCTAGATGGAGCAAGCTCACATAATCATCCTCTCTGTGCTGTATTCCATCTCAAAATGGAATGCAATCCTCCTTCAGCAAGAATATCCGTAGTGGGAAATCATTTTCTTTTTCAGGCAGACAAATAACTTCTCTTTGCCATGTCAATGGCCCTTTCCCCTTGCCCTGGTACAGAGCAGTGATGGTTGGACATTTAGGCTTCTGGGAAAGGGTGTTCCCCAGAGGAATAGCTTTTTCTTTGCCATTAGCTCAAGGCAGAGTGGAGAAAAGTTGGTTACAGGCAATGCCAACCTGTTCTGGCATTGTCCCAAAGACACAGTCAGAGGTGGATTAGCCCAGGTTGACAATCCTGCCACCTGTTGCTCTGACTCTTCTGTGTGACACCTGTGGCACACCAGGTCTACAAATGTACCTCCAAGTGCAAAATAGGGCATCCAAACCCATATGCCCACTGCACAATGTGTTTGGACAAAATGAGGTCCTGAACAAGAGCAACAAACTATGGCAGGCCTGCAGAAATTCCCACCATCCCTGTCAATACTTGGGGATGAAGATTCATCATCCTCAGCTGCAGCTCACTAATTAAGGGCTAATGAAGGTTCAATTGATGAGTATTAAAAGGACAAGGGACAGCCTGGGAGCTTGAAGTTACTGCACTAAAATTAGAATAAGCAACAACCACTCTTTCATTTTGCTACTGCAACTGCATGTATTTTCCTGAAGCTGCATCCATACTGAAATGGGTTCACCACCTGGGACAGGGCTGTAGAGAAGGAGTCCTTTGCCTTGGTCAGAGCTAATGACTCTGAGCACTGCAAGGTTTCAGTCCCCAAGAAGGCCTAGCTGTGGGATGCTTCCTAGTCATCAACACTGGATCTGCTTTGATAGCAGATATCATACCACAGAAAAGACAAAAAAACTCTAGAAAGGAGACAGAGAAAGCATTCGTTCCATCCAGGAGCTTGTTGCTCGCCTATTTCAGCTTGCTCTTGCCCACTGCTTTCAGCTTTCCAGGAGACACCTCTCGCAAACACCCTTGCTTGTCAGCCTCAGACCACTCATCTGTGCTGGCAGTGGCAAAACATGTTCACACAAAGCAGATGTTTGCTTGTAGGATGACCTTTCAGAAGGTACCTGCCTGCTGTCCTGGGGTACAGGGAAGCTTCTGGCAGAGAGGAGCAGTCCCAGAGTCATCACTACTGCTCTCTGCTTCCTTCTGAGTCTGTGTTTAGGCAATGAACAGCCGCAAACCTCACTGATGTCTGCACAAAAATAATGTCATCAATCACAGGACTTCAGGCACCTACAATTCAAACTTTCTACATAAAACCTTTTTTCTATGAGGTCTTTTATTTTCATGCAGGCCCAGTATGGATTGTGATAGACCAGGCAGAGGGATACCAGTCACTTCTCAGATTCTTTCTGACTTGGAGCTTCTAGCTCTGTAACAACACCTGTTAAAACTCCTGAATACAGCAGAGATTTACACAAAGTCCAGATGAAAATTACCTCCTTCAGGACCTCTTCAGTAAATTTAAGCCAGGTTCAAGCACAAACTCCAGTTTTTGCCATAGAGCTCCTGTGGTTTTGTTTTAGCAGTAGATACTCTACAGTATTGCAAAAGCACAGCCTGATGCTCCCAGTAGATCTGGACAGGTTATTTACCATTTCTTTGACTTCACTTTCTCCATATTGACAATGTTAATAGCAAATACTTTATCAAGCCTTTCATAAAAGATATTTATTGTGAAGAGCAATGTTTGGTGGCCATCTTCCTCCATTTCTGCCTCGAAGCAATAGGAATTGTCAATTTTCAAGTTAAAGTTTCATCGATATTTAGATTCTGTGAGAGTTAAATATTATTCTAAATTGAACCAGCAGCTAAGCAAACAGATGATAAGCTTTTAGTGAACTCAGGAGTAGTACAGGAACAAACCCTCCCATGTGTCACGTTATACCCATGTATACTTAGGCTACAGGTGTGCAATGTTTATTCTCTTCCATTAAGCTGCAACTGAACTTTGCAGTTGGCTCTGCTGTGTTTCAGTTGCCAAAAAAATTTCTCAGGAGTGCAGTTTGTCCCCTATTTGGCAATACAAGGGCCAAATAGATCAATGGAAAACCCACCTCTAGCTGTCTAGCTTTTCACTAGTTCTGTTAGCAGTCCAACTCTGGATCATACTTAATTTTGCAAAGTCCAGTCACACCATGCCTGGCCCACCTCTGTTATGAACAAAGTCTGAATAACTTCTACCATTAAAAGAAAAATTCTTTTCCTTCCATGCCTTAGATACTTCACAGATATTCTCATTAGAGAGGAATGAAGAAAGAAGAAAAACTCTTCACGCTAGCCCCAAGGAGAGCCTTGGGGTCTTATATAACACTTTGAGGCTTGAGATAATTTCCAAGTGCTTTCTGAAATACAAAGAATTGAAAATACGTCACAAGGTGACAGTGGGACAACAGAACTCATCCATCCCTCTCAGATATTGCCCTACACCTGCCCTCAGCCTCACTAATATGCATGTATGATGGAAATCTCACCCAGGAGACACAGACATTGCTGGGATACTGTTTAGGGAGTATAGAAATCATATTTCCACTGAAAAGAGAGTTGCTGGTTTCTAAAAATTACTAAAAGCATAACAATTCAATCATTATGGAGTGAAAATTCAGAAGCCAAGAATTAGTTTGCAGTCATCTAAAAATGCCACTAAAAACAGCTCTCCTGAGTCTAAGAAATCCATTTGTCTCATCTCTGAAGAAAGGTTGTAAGCTAGACAAAAATAATTTTCTGGTGAGTTCTTCTGTAACCATAAAATCCATGTTCCTCCTTCTTCCAGTTGCATGTTTCCTTCTTGATATCAAACTAGGCATTCACTTGGAAGATGCTGGCATGAATTTGCCAAGGAGATGCATGAATCTAAGCCGGAAATTGATGCCAAGCATGCTCTGAAGAGGTTATGCAGTTAACATCCCATAGCTGGCATGTTGGACTGATGGGTGAAAATCTGGCCTCAGTAAATTCAGGCTCTCACCTCTTAAGCAAAAGTAAAACTTGGAAACTTTGAAGAGATTTCTGGTCTCCAGCCAGAAAAGGCCATCATCATAAAGAGGTGGGAGAAGTGAGGAAAAACAAACAAAAGGGAGGGAATCTTGAAAAATCACATAGTCTTTTTGCATTTCACACAGTGCAGGTTTCTTGTGGATTTCAACACCCAGCTGCTTCCAGGAACAGAACAGACATGCACGTGCCTGCAAAGCAAAACACAGCTGGGGAGCTAATTTTAGGCCTACCAGTCTTGGCAATGTCCCTTTAACAAATGAAGAATAAATGATATTCATGCATATGCACAAACACCAAATTCTTACAGTTAATTTAGATGGTGGTTGACGCAGTTTGGTCCAGGTAACGCCAGGTGTGCCTGTCTCCCTGAAGTTACTTTTACCTGACTGCTAAGATTGCCTCCTCCTATTCACAATGCAGCTCTTGTGTCTGAAAAACCCAAGAAGAATCCCCCAGACAGCAGCTATGCCTCAGCATAATGGAAGAGCTGGATTTCGCAAGTACCTCCAGGTTAAATTACACCAGCATTCATCCACTGTAGGGCTACTGAGTGATTAAACTTTTTCCTTTAATTAAAGGAAACGTGGTCTCCCTCTTTTCCTTCAAAGAAGCAAATGCCAACACATTTGAGGAAAGAAATAACAGGCAATATGCTTGCACTTGGGACTATATTTCAGAAAAAACAAGACAAACAACTTACAGCCAAGGTTTAGAAAGGCATTATCTTGCTAGTAAGAACTCAAAACTCAAGAGTGCTCTGGATTTTAAACCTGATCCAACCCACAAAGGAGATGCTTCAGAAATTTTATGTTTCGCTTTCTAATTGTAAAACCAACTTTCCTTCAGAATTGGCCAAATGTTCCAGTACCTGGAATCATTAGGTTAGTACCAGGATTCAGAAGAAGAGGAAAACTTCCCATTTAACACCCATTTATGCCTATCTCCAATTTGTTGGTAGTTCCTAACCCTGTCAATGCTCCCTTTCATTTCTCAAGAGGAGCACTAATTTTGTTTTTCTCAAGAACCCCTTCTGAACTGGAAGTAATGGGAGATGGCCTCAGGTACCAAAGGGCAGTTTCAGAGTATTCTGGCTGCAATCTGCCTGCACTACCCTCTGCTGAAGAGGAATATCAAAAATGTCATGCAAACCCTCCTTCTCATATCCCTGAGGTCCTCTCAAAGAGAGACCTCCCCAGTCTCTCTCCATGTATGCCATCAAAACAAAAATGCAGACTTTATTTTCTCTATTGCCATTTGTCAGTTCATCTATTGTGGGCGACACCCTCTTCACAACAGTGTGGGCAAAGGCAGAAGGTTCATCAGCTTGTACCCCAAACATGGAGCAAGTCCAATAATACTCCAAGCTGTGATCAAGGGCACTAAAAGTTACTCAGAAAAGATAATATAGTGTCTTTTGTTGGTCAACACAAATTAAACTAAGAAGGTTATTAGGAAAGGATGGATTTCTGTCCTAAGTGCTTCATCTGCATTTTGAGAAAATAGGTAAAATCAGAAGCTGGGTGTGCAACTTCACTGTCTGCCCTGCTAGTTCCAGTTCAGGCTTGTTCTAAACATATTTATCAGACACTTCTGTAAACTATTCTCAGACTGCTAGGTAATAAGTTGCATGACACTAAAGGTAATCTCAAATATATCTTTCCTTCCCTTTTTATCTTCCTTAACACCAGAGGCATCCATCCCGTCATTTATACAAGAAATAGTCTGGATAATTTATGGAAACAAAAATAGTCTACTGAATTGAAATAAAATGCTTCAATGAGTGGCAATAATAATGAATGAAATAAATTCTGTCATCACAAAGACACTGAGTTTTGCAAAAAAAAATGTGCCCACACCCTAAGCAAATGAAAATATTAATTCCATAAAAAACTGCCTCCTCAATGAATGAGATAAGAGCAGACCCTTTTGATAGTCCATGTGTTAAAAGATTTCAGGATTAAGCAATGCCTTCATCCTTGTAAAAAGCTATTACCTATCTAATTTCTAATAGATAGGAGCATTTCACAAAATAGCATGTCTTCATCAGGTAAAGCAATGCTTGAAATAGACACATGCAGAGCAGTTGCATTTCAGCTCTGTTTCCAGCTAAACTAAACCCACAGAAAGTGAAATTATTTCATGCTCATTTTCTGCACTTGTGTTCATTAATCTTGCAATTTTCTAGATGCAGGGAATATTGAAAGTATCTCTTATTATTACCATTATTACCTGAAGTGCAATCTCCCAAACTTGATCCAGCTTGCAATAGACACATTTCCTCTGAAAGGGAGTGCTAACACAGGTATGCATACAAAACTTTCCTGGTAATCAGCTAGTCATAAACTATTCGTCAAACCAGGCAGATTTCAAAATTTCATTCATAAATCTTATTAGCAAATATTTACATTTTTTTCATATAAAATTTCAAATCAGACCAAGATGATGTGGCATTCCAGAGTCAGTGTGAACAGCTGGCAGCAAAATGAAAACTGCACCAAAACTACCTCTACCAGTTTAAAATAGAGGTCCAAAATTCAGATAAAAAATTTAAATATGCCAGATGCTTGAGTGGTTTTTCTTGATAGTTTGATCTAGGGAGAGAATTTCTGAAACTAATTGTGATGCATACTAAGATCTCACACATATTTTTGCCCAATGGGAAGCAGTAAAGAGTACTGGCAGAGCACAGTAAAGAACATATTTTTAAACTCAGGCAGGATGCTGAAAATGCAGTGAATACATAGCTAAGGTTGAACTTCTTGTTAATGAAAAGATGATCTATTCATTTGACTGCAATCATTTCACTCAAACCTAAATAAATTTTGCTACATTCTTTGTCTTTTCTTTTTTAAGTGCTTATTCTACAGTAAAAATGGTGACTTCAAGATGAAAAAATAAACACTTCATTTCTAAATATATAATAAATGTATAAGTAGGAAACAGTTCCATTTAAAACTATTAAAATGAACATTTTAAAGTTAGTATTAGGAGTTGTGAGACTTCTTTTCCTTTTCCTTCCCTGTACTATCAGCATGTGCTGATAGAATCAATGCAGCATGGCCCTTCTGACAGGCAGACTCAAAGTCAGATGGAGACAGCCAAGAGCACAGCTCTTACTTCAGACATGTTTGCTCCAAAAAGTCACTCATTAGAGGCATTTCAAGGTACAGCCTGGTGCCAAATGATCCTGCCATTGTTAATTGTGTCCTTCCTCAAAAGGAGTAACTTTAACCAAGTAACTTTACACAAATAGGAACAAAACGTGCTCAGCAGGATTCTGACCAAATAACTTCCAGATTTTGTTAATGCTATTGTTTTGATGACTGAGTGCAGCAGTTTTGACCTGTGCTTGAAAGAGCACAAGGATCCACAAAGATATGTAGAGGAGGAGAGAGATCAGGGGAACTGAACCCTTCCAAAGCCAGATCCAAATGCTCCTTACAGGGGATGCATCCTCAGGCTCTTAAGTATATTGTACCATATTCTTACCCAAGAATTGGCTTTGGATCCAAACCAAGCAGTTGAAGCACCCTCAGGTTTCATAAGACGAAATTAAAGGTCTCCATCTAAAGCAGGGCTCCAAATGTGAGCCGAGCATAAGCCTACACTATGGATGAAACCACAGTGACAGAGGTAAGCATCACCCATCTATTTGCACAGATGGGTTATTAACTTCAAGAACCTAATTATGTCAATTTAAATGTCAACATTGTTAATGATGTCACTGCCTGTTATTTTAAGAGAAGCACCCAGCTTCTATGACTTGGGAATTTAGGGTTGCATGTCTTTCATTTTGTCTTTGGTCCTAGAAGACAGACGAGACGCCTTTAGCTGCCAAAATATCTAACTTCCACTTCTGACTTTGGCATCGCTCCACAATGAATTTGAATTTATTTCTATATCTATTTGCCAGCCCACTGGAAATCATCAGTTTAGAGGCAACGTAAAATTAGTGTCAAATTAATCAACAAGGAAAGCTATACCATTTGTTTTGCTCCCTTCTCTGCTCATTCAGTAAAGGAAGCCATACAGCTTATTATCTGCTGTCTTAGAGGTTAACTTATCCCTTGTCCTTCTGCAGAAAGCACTTTGTCACCAGGTAAAAGGGAAAATGTTGTTCTTACTTATAGAAATTCCTTGTGAATTCTGGTCGCGTCAGTAGGGATTTCTTTCCCAAATCTGTATTTTTTTAATGTGCATAATTTTTCCTTTTCCTGTGTTGTGGCTCAACCCTTCTGTTTTTATAACCTGCAGGAAGCATATTTCAAACATATTTATTAGCTTATTAAATCAAATTACCCTTGCTCCTGCTGGACCAAGTTTTATAGAGTGCCCACAAAAATCAAAGAGCCTGTGCTACACTGACAATTTGTAGTCATGGCAGAAACAACCACTCCTTAATATTTTTAATAAGCAACTGCAAATACTTCAATTTACTAAATCAGAAACTACTGGCAAGAGTTACTCTGTCCAAGTTCTGTGGCTCAAAACTGGAAAGGTAAGCAGTTTTGGGGAAGATGGGCCAAAATGAATAAGCGTATTTGTGGAAAGCTCCCTGTAAAATGATGAGCAATCAAGCAGTTAAAGATATTACAGCATTTTCACGAATATAAGCCGCACCTTTTTCATTGAAGAATCCAGCCTACCCCAGTAGTGTGGCTTATATTCAGGTGCGGCTTATCTATGGACAAATCCCGGCAAAATGCCAACCCAGAAGTGAGAGCCAGCCAAGCAGAGAGCTGCCACTGAGCAGCAGCCTGGCAGGTGGGGGAGCAGGCTTTGCCGAGCGGGGCGGGCTTGCCGGTGGCAGAGCCACCAAGGAGCCAGGCAGGCTGGCGGCAGGGTCTCCAGGGAGTGGGACGAGCTGGCCAGCAGCGGGGTCGCCGCCGCTGCCAGGTGGGACAAACCAGGCGAGCTCGCGGCGGGGTCGCTGCTGCTGCCAGGAGGGGCGGGGCGGCGGGGGAGCAGTGCCGGCCGGGGAACGCCGCCCCGCCATGCCGCCTATCAGGGCCCCCACGCCGTGGCAGGGGCACAGCAAGCGGTGGCCAGCGGGACTGTGGCAAGCCACGGTGAGCGGAGCTGCGGGTGAGCAGCAGCGAGCGGGGCCACGGGCGAATGGGGCAGGCAGGGGGCCGGGCCACCGCCGAGTGGGGCGGGCGAGTGGGGCTACATTTAAAGGCTCCTCTGGTCTGTGAAAAATGTTTGCAATTTGAGCAACTGAGAGCAAATCCCACGCGGCCTCAAGCCCGCTCCGTCCTGAGCCCGCACCGCCCCGCCCAAGCCAGCGCTGCTCCGAGCCTGCACCGCCCCCACCAAGCCGGCGCTGCTCCAAGCTCGTGCCGCCCTCCCTGAGCCTGCGCCACCTGCCCTGAGCCCGTGCTGCTCCAAGCCGGCGCTGCTCCAAGCCAGTGCCGCCCTCCCTGAGCCAGCGCTGCTCCGAGCCGGCGCTGCTCCAAGCCCGCACCGCCCGCCCTGAGCCCGCGCCGCCCGCCGTGAGCTGGTGCTGCTCCGAGCCCACTCTGCCCGCCTTGCCACGCGGCACGGGGAGCCAGCGCCGCTCAAAAGCGACGTGGGGAGCCTTGGCAGCCAGCGCTGGGGGCGGGAGTGCCAGGACCCATGGCATGGGGGAGCACCTAGGATGGCATTTAAAGGTTTCACCAGTCTGTGAAAACTGCAAATTGAGCAACTTGACAGCAAACCCCGCGATCGCGGGATTCTTTTACTAACTCGTTACTTTGTTGCACATGGATACTCGCTTTAAAAAAAAAAAAAAGTGCAGCTTATATTCTGGTGCGGCTTATATATGGACAAATCCTGTGGTCTGCCCGGCTACCCGGATGTGCGGCTTATATTCAGGTGCGGCTTATAATCGTGGAATTACTGTACCTGCAACTATGCTTCAAATTTTAAAAGCCATTGAAGTAAATGAGACAATTTAACATTTCTCTTTCTGCTGTTTCTTGTCTGCCTGTGGACTCAAAGAGCTGGCATAAGGAGAAATTTATCTCTTGAGATGCCTACCACAGTGTATGACAGGGATCAGCTTCTTGTATGATCAGCTGCCTCCAACCCTACCTACCCTCACAAGGCAGCTTAGCTATCACCCTGTGGTTTTATTTCACCACTGTCTAATGCTTGTGTTATTAGCCACCTCAACCTTTAAGCATCTTTTTTTATAAAAGTTCAGATGAGTCCAGAATGTAACAGCAGATAATATTTGCAATGCAAATTGATTTTAAAATTTAAATTTATATGCTGGAAAAGACAGAAAAAAATATGCAGTAAGTCTGGGAAGAGACCTTAAATCCTCAAGGTGAAGTTCAGTATTTTATATATACTATTTGCCCCTATATACATGAATATGAAGTCAAAGGATTTTCAGGAGTCCAATACAACAGCAATAATAAAAGAAATTTGCTAACACTGCAAATTTTACACTCAGGTTCAGAATGCCAAAGTATCTGGGAGAAAGATTCCTGAATGCTGGACTTTTGTTAAGCTGATTACAAGCAGGTTCATCAGTCGCAAGATTAGAAGTAATTACAAGAAACACACCTACACAAACTTAGAAGGAAGAAACAAGATGCAAACATACAAGTTGTATTTATCTCCAGATTAAACCAAGATGATTTTCAGATTTTCCTCCTGCTTTTTGCATTTCCTCACGATTTAAGTTTTATATTATAAATTCATTTGTTTCACGCCTTTCCTGCAGGCATCCCTTGGTGCTCAACAAATAAAGATGATTAAATAAAAAGTGTTTTGTGAACTTCTGAAAATTGAAAATTTGGGGCTTCAAAGAAACACTTCTTTCTTCTTTTTGCTTTCATCACCCTTTCTGTAATTGCATTTCAGTATTTATCTCCTTTATAACCCAATCTTAGATTACATCCCACTAGCTGCCCTAGCCAGGTCATCCAGTGCCACCAGCCAAGGTGCCAGCACAGCCCCACCCTGAAAATCTGGGTAAAGCTGAAACTTGCGTGTGCCACCAAAAAACAATTACAGCAGATCCGCTGGTACAAAATGTTATTTTGAATAAAACATGGGAAGAGAGAAGGCTAAGCCTGTGGGTGGCTGATGCCCAGGCATCCTGGTGTGCTGTGCCGGGGCAGGGCACTAGAGCAAGAGCAGACATGAAGGCGAAAGCATCCGTGGGCATTGCTGGGGTAAAGGCCACAGAAAGTTGCAGGAAAACAATTGCATGCAAATATCCTTGGTTATTCCTGATGCTTTCCTGCCTGTCCACCCTTCCCAGGCTTACAAGCTGCTCGCTTGTGTGACGGGTGCCTGGCAAGCAGGGAAAGCTTCCCCCAACTCCAAGTGCTGGAAATCGGGTGCAGCCGGCACAGGAAACAAAATTAAAGCTGACACCAGGCAGTCTGGTGTTACAGCCGTCTGCATTCCTATTGATCTGAAAGCTTAGTCTGCATTCTGGCTTTATCAGCTGGTGGCATCACGACTGCCATCTCCTCTCTCTCATCCTCCTAACCTGGAAAACACTTCTGAGGGTGCTGAGAGACACTTATCAAAGACCCACTGCCTGAGAGAAGAACAACATGCCTCAGAAGAAACAGCTGCCTGGCACCTTTGAAGAAAGTTTCATGACACTTTTTCTATTTAATTAAAAAAAAAATCCCCAATATATACATGATGTTTTGCCTTGCAGATCATTTCAGAACAGCTTCTGACAGTGGTGGATAATAATGAACCTCTTATCAAGACATTGCCAGTTCGAGACAGACAATGTGTATACACATAGATCTCAGTCTTGTTAACATCAGAGACTGAAAGGGATGGTGTGCAGGAAGATTTATTGCAGGGAATTATCCACATACACTAAACAAAGCAAAACAAGACTGAATCTTCTGCACGGAGTTTTTTGCTCCTAATCAGTTCGCGAGCTGGGAGTGTTGACCCAAGGAGCAGAGTTGATGAAAGGGTGATCTGCTGAGATTTTGCTCCTTTTGATGTAATTATTCCTCTCCTATAAGTGCCACGTACACAAAGAAAGTTACATCGAGGAATAAAATAAAATAAAATAAAATAAAATAAAATAATAAAATAAAATAAAACCACTGAAAGAACAAAGATATAAAAGATATAAAAATGACTATGTTGAAGTGGACCAAGAGAGAGATTTCATTTTTTCACAGCACTGTTATATTTGAGGAAGCATAAATACACCTTCATATGTGGAGTGAAGGTTTAAATAGCAGTATCATATTCAAGCAAGAATAAAAACTATCTTGTACATTTTCATACGGCACATTGAGGTAAAAAGGTACCCTATTGAAGCTTTCTAAACTACCTCACACACTGCTATGAGGTGAAACACGAGCAGGCTCTTAAATTTGTGCTCTCACCCACAGTTTTTTACCAGGAGCTCAAAGTGAAGCTGTAATTAAGCTGAAAATACTAGAGCTGTTCTGATCTTGAATATTTAACATTTAAATTGAGGACCACGGAGCTCAACTCTGATGCTATCAAGGCTGGCATTTCATGGCAGAAGACATGGGACCACAGTTGTTATGCTGCTATTATTCCTAATATTAATTCTTATTAAGGAGAATTGCTTACAAAGAAAGGTAAACCCCAGATATTTTCTGTGAATCTCACAACTGGTGGATGGGTTCAGATAACACCAAAAAACAGTCTATGGATCAGTGAGGTTTTACCTAGCCAAATGTAAGCTACTTAGTTCAACTCTAATATTTATGATAGGCTTAATCCTGTAAACAGATAAATTGGTAAAAGCGTGAAAAGACCACACAACTGCATGTAGGCAATAAAGACCACACACATACCTTTTTGCAGACTTAGGGCATTAAGAAAATGAGAATGTGCCAACAAAAATTTAGACTATTGGACTGAACAAATAAATTGTGGTCATTAGAGTTGAATAATGGACCACAAATCCAAACAAACAGTCAAACTTACCAGACAAAAGCTCCCACAGTTTATTTTAGCATTACTTTAACATCATTTTCATGCTAACATAATGGGTAAAATTGTAAGTACTTTCCAATCTTTAGAAGATTTTGTCATCGATTTCTCTGGGGCAAGAATGTGACCCTATGATTTATAGGATACAAGATCTACAGCAGCTCTTCATAAACTCATGTGACACTAATTCAGATCTGAAAAAATACAACCCAAACAGAAGAACCACAACTGAAAAAGACAACTCCATATTAAATATACAGACTTCAAGAAAAAAGGTCTAGCTTTAAGCATAATTTGAATAATTGTGAGAGACCCATGCAGACATTGGAAGGCCTGGATTATTCTTTCTAAACCTTTTTGCTAGGAATATGGAGTTAAATCTTGCTGACATGAAAGGGACTCACTCATTTTAATAGCAGAAGTTTACTTTGGACATCAAGAAAAAATACTCTACTGAATTTCATGTTGAAGTAAAATGGTTTTAAACCTCTGTGAACTCTGGGGGTTAGTGAAAGATAAATGAGAAAAGCAAATCAATTACTGGAGAGCTTAAAATCTCCTGTTCCTGTGTCCATACAGAGACAAATAAAGGGGAGGAAAAAAAGTTGCAACAATGCTATGGCTTATTACTCAGGCAGCCATATTAGATAATTCCAGCAGTAATTTCTGGCCTCATCATTTATAGATAGCACAGGCAGTGATCTACTAGAACATATAAAATCCTAGTGTTATTGCACTATTCCACATCTCTAATTAAACCTTATCTGCCTAAACTGTTCTACTATTACTGGATATATGTAAGTGAGCAATGTGGTATTTGCATAGAGCTTTGTAAATTCAAAAAGCTTTGCAAACAATAACGAAGTAAGCCTCACAAATACCATGTGCAGGAAGAAGGGAAGCCAGGGATCCCACTCTTACAGGTAAGGAAAATGGAGCAAACACATGCTTATAGCTGTGCAAATATTCCTAAAGGATGACAGAACTTGCAAATTCACAGTGCAGTACCATTCACACCAACTGCCTATCCCTCCTCTTAGGATAAAACTGTCACACCACAGCACACCACTACATATTTTACTCAGATGTGCAAAGGGGAAGAGGAGGGGCTAAACCCCTGTGTGACAGATGACCACATACAACAGCAATAATTACTTTTTAGTGTAGCACCTGGCCCAGTTGTATTATGCCAAATCAAAGTCTGTATTTTCTCAATTAATTTCTAATACTTCACCTTTGGGTTCAGCTAAGCCAAATCTGGCGCCAAGCCATGTCTTCAGGGCTGGTTCTCAGCTCTGTTTCACAGGAAATCAGGTCCCTTGAATTTTCAGGAAGGATATTCAGAAACAAATGCATAAAACCCTTGGTAGTCTTGAAGCATAACTTTCCCAATAAAAAGCACACTTTAAAACTATCTTTAAATTATCAGCTGATAATCAGAGAAACTTTATGAAATGAAAAGGAGAAGGTTTACTTCCCTAATGAAATAACATTAACTTTATTCAAGTATCAATCATTTTCTCTTAGGTAATCTCTTCCACAGCATTGCCAGCTCTCATGATGTAATTATGCATTGCAAGGTATTTGTGTCTTTGCTTTAGTTTTTATGCATCCTTGCTATTTTACCCTACCATGAGAATGGAAAATGCCCATTTCCTAAAACAGTTGCCACCTCCTGAAAGGGCCAAAGGGCAGAAAACATGAGCTGTCCTCACTGTCTAAACTGCTTTGCCCTCGCAACTGTTGTGAAGGGAAGCGACTCTGTCCTTTGGAAAGAGCATTTATAATTCATGCTGCAACAGTGCCTGGAGGGGCCCTTAGCAGACAGGGCTCAGGTTATAGCTGGCACTCCACATCCATGTAATCAAGACATAGAGCTCTGCTTAGCAAATAAGCATATGGTTAAATACAACAGAGGAACAAAACAGGTGGTAATGACACAAGCTTTTGGCTCCTCAGGGTGCTCCCTCACGCCAGCCACCAAAGCCTGATTACTTTTGCAGGGTTTATGGTGTTCTGAGAAGAGGCAAGAGGGCTTCAGTGTGAAAGACTGACATAAGGAAAGGCCAGGAGACTCTGTAGGTTATTATTTGGGGCTCTTCTGGCCCAAAACTCAAGATGGGGCCTTCACTAAAAGCCTTTGTTGAGGAGGAAAGCTAATGGAAATGTGATATAAGCCAGCGTGCAGGACCAAGCAACTTGCTCTTGGGCTGCAATGGGAGTAGGACAATCACCTAAAGGCAAGCAGGGAGGGTGGGCCTCTGTTGCTTAAATATTGAGGATGTCAAGAGCAGAGAAACAGCAGCTCCTTGAGCACAGCAGAACAGAAGAGGTGATGATGAAAAGGTGGAGACTGCTCTGTGTGTGCACATGCACATGTGAGAGTACTCAACGGGAATTATTGGCATCCTACACAGAAAAACTGATCCCAAAAGCAACACCACGTGTTTCAGTTCACTGATATCTCAAAGCGACCACCTCACATCATTAACCACTTCTGGTTAAGGAATTTGGTGCCATAAGAAAGTCAAAGAGGCCATTTGCACCATCTGACTCCTACAGGACAACTGCTCTGGAGCCTCTTTCCAGAATGGCTGGGAAGCCTTTATGAAATTCCATCTGCATCTAGTTTATCCTCATGTCAGCGCTGTCCTTTAACTTTTAGTCCTTCTGCTGCACTCTGTATCTTTAGAGACAAAAAGTAGCATGAAATTATTATCTTTTCCTAAATTGAATAAGGGCAACTCTTCTACCCTCCCTCCTCCTGGGACATAAACTTCCCATTTTCCCAATTGCCCAAGAAGTCTGTCACAGCTATAGTCTGAGTTCAGCTTTTACCACTGGAGATATCCAGAATTAGACAAAGATTTCTTAAATGGGAGCCCAGTGAAATAATATTTCCCTTTTCCTCTTTTTTGCTGAACATCATCTGTCAGATACACCTTTGCACTTTTTGCCTGTTCTTTTTCTTTTTTTCCTGGCCACATCACTTCAGAGGTTCACAGACATTCTCTGATTGACTAATAGGCCAGTCTTGTCCTTCTCCTTCTCTGTCATTTACAATTGATGGATTCCCATTTAACCATAAATTCTTATTAGCCCCTAAGTGATTGCCCATGCCATTACATTCTATCACTCAGTTTCTCAAGATCTCATCTCACTGAAGGATATTCCATTAATTCCTTGCATTAAGAATGCGTCCCAAATTTATCATTGGTAAAGGAAGAATACGTTATGAGATGATTATACATACAGGTGCATGGCTTTAAAAAAAAAAAAAAAAGCAAAGAGGAGATCACAAGAAAGGTGACATAGGTCATTCAACTACCCATTTTAAACCTTGTAGGCTGCCTGTATCTGCTCTTACTTTTTAGAGTGTTTGGTGACTTTGTTTTCCTCTCAAGAGTCTAAGTCTCTTTACTATGCTCAGTAAATGAGTCTTGTGTCAGTTCTGAGAGATCTTTCTGTCATCCTTTCTGATCATCCCTTCCATCTCTGCCATCTGTGGAGAAAAGAGAGACAGAGAGCTGTTAAATGTTTTTGGCCAAGGTTTCCGGAATAGGCAAGGGTTTCCTCTAGGCAAAGGGTGCTAATGTATGAAGACCCTCCTTTCTCTGGGGAGACCCTTATTCCGGACATGCTTAACTGAAAGCTGACTCCTCCCCCCTCCCTCTTCACCCAACCTCTATCCAGTTTTGGCTCCCAATTAATCATGAGAGATACCTAGGCTTTAAAGAGTCAACAAGAAACAAATCTCCAAGTGTCCTTCAGCCTGGTGGGGGAGGAGGGCGCGAATATTGTGGCAAATTCAAAGGAACAGCTTGAAAGCAGCTGGAAAGCTGTGCAAAAAAACCCCCAAACACCACACACATACAGAGCAGCTGCATAGAGGGTGCTCTGCACAATATTAATTATAAGTATATTATGGAAGACAACATCCAACATTTCCAGTGCAAAGAATTCAGCGTAGGAGCAGCCAGTGGCACTATTTCACACTCCCCAGCGCACCTCCACTAGGACTTGATTTAACATTATAAGGTTCCAAGTCTGTCAAGCTGTGACAGTTTGCATGAGTGAGATTTTGGGTATCTCACTGAAATACACATTGCAAAAAAATACCCCCAATCCCTTCATCACAAACCTGCCTGATTTCAAAGGCTGCCTTAAAAGATGAATAATAAAGAGTAAGGGAGTGTCCCTAAAACAAATCAAACTTGGCAGAGCTAACTTTCCTTGTAAAATTAACTTTTAGCATCTTCTCTCCTGCCTCAGCTGTCTCCCCCTGTGCACAGTTAATGATCTTGTTGAGCAGATAACCACTCTCTGGTTGATTTACAAGGTCTTTTATTGTCTGAACTGTCTATAATTTTGTTTAATAGAGCTTCAGTTGATATTGCAGTAAAACAAGGTTCATTTTACATATTTAATGAAAAAGTGAAAACAAGCCAATAAAGACACCAAAGGACCAATTTGCCAAACTGTTCTACACAGTCTGAAATCTCTTGCATGCCAAATATCTCTAAAGAAAATGCACTGGCTCTCAATACTAAATCTTAAGCCTAAAAATAAAGGAAGCCTAATAGCATGCTTAACACCTATTTCATGTCATGAATTGTTGATATGTTTTCCCCCTTATTATTCCTAACTACATTAGAAGGATTTGTTCCATTTCTGTTTCTAAGCAAATGACTACATATATATATATATATATATATATGTATATATTGGCAGGGTAGCATGAAGATTTTAATTGTGCTCTGCTCCAAGAGCCCTACCTGATGGGAGCATGAAGTGTCAATATTCAAATGAATCCTCCTGAACTGATGTAACACAGCACAATATACACCACGCCAGGGAAGCAAGCACTGGGAGCTAGGTATTTTAAAGTGATTGATTACACACTGTGCAAGCACAAATGAAGTCAGTGCATAGGGAGTGCATGTGTTCTCAGGCACAGTTAAGTCAGGTTTTTTGCTAGAACAAAGTAAAACACACAGGAGCTCAAGGAGCCACTTGTTTTTTTGTTACAAACCCCAGCATAATGCACCTGAAAAGGTGTTATTAAGAAAATAAAAGGCATGTCAGCTCCTGATTCTTCATCAGCATCCCCCTGGATTTAAGTGGCCCCAGAGGTGGGAGGCAACACAAGGTCCCCACCAGCCTGCAGGGGCAGAGCTGGGGCTCACCCTCCATGGCAGCCCCCCACACGCCGTCCCAATCCCTCCCAGGCTCTCTGTCATACCTCCATAGCAGTAACATACAAGATACCACACCTCAAACATATCAGATCCTGGTTAAGCATCTAGGACAAGTTTCTGATCATAAGAGCACAGCCAGGGCAGGGTGCTGCAAGCAAGCTGGTCAGACTTTTCAGCCAGGTCCTTGAAGTCAGCTTTTTCTCCCCATCACCTCTGTGTTTTTAAGCTGCTGCACACTGTTGTTGCCTTATGGTGATTATTTTCACTGCCAGCACAGTCTTTTGCATATTAGCAGCCTTTAATCCATTGCATCAGCCAGCTTAATTGGGGTAGGACGTTCCGATTTCCAACCTCTGTCCTCTGCTCCTTCCCCCCTCTCCCACCCCATGATATTTAAGGGATGTACAAAATCTATAGTGTTTCTACATCTGAATGGAGCATATAAAGGGTATTTGGTCAGATCTGGTTAATTGGGGGGACTTGTGGTTTAGTGGTTAGGAATGGGCCTAATCAGGGATAGAGGAGGAAGGAGAGGAGGAAGAAGGGGAGGGAGAGAGGGGGGCTTCTTTTTTTATGAAAATGTGGACCTCCCTACAGTAATTCCCCTTCAGCTGCTGCCTCACAGATGGACCTTTTAATTGAATTTTCTTACAGGCCTGAGGGAGGGAGTTCATTTCAGGTCAGGTGAGGCAATTGAAGTGAATCTAATAGCTCTAGTTTCTTTTCACTGGAAGTAGAGGGAAGTGTGTTGCTTTGTTTTTTTTCCCCTCTCCCTCCCACCACCCCCACCTTTCAGCTCAGCTAAAAAGTTTCAATTAAAAATTGAAACACATACATGGTGATTTCCAAGGATTTGTTGTCTTCATTTTGGCACAAGTGGCAGCAAGGTCAGCAGTGGGAGAAATCTGAAGCAGTTTGCATCCTGTTCTGGTTTTGTTCCCCACACAAGGAGGAATGCAGCATGTACAATGTCCACAAAAATGGCACGAAAGTATCCTCTTAACTTGTGCTGGCAAACATAAGAATCATCTTCCAGCTCTAGAAAATGTTGTGAATGAGTTATCAAATGACACATCCCTGTCCCTTTTTTTAATACTGTGACCCTTTTTCAGGCCTCAGTGGGTTAAACTAGAGAAAATTAAGAGGGAGCCATCGTAAAGGAAACCCTCTCGAGCACAACTTGCTATGTCAGTATTGGATAAGAAAGGCTGGGTTTAAAATTCAAGTCTTGTGAATGTAGTTTATGGCATCAAAAAGTCCTTCCCATGTTGGTTTTCCATCTTCCAGAGATTTCCAGATCCAAATTACCCATGCTAGCACAAGAACATTTATTCTGGCAAAATATGTCTGTATTTGGGGTGGAGGGTTTTTACAGAGCAAAACTGCAGAATTTTCAGCTGTGGGTCATGTCTTTTGCACATCAGACCATCATGGGTGTAGTCTCTTCTAGCCCAGGGCTAGTACAACTCCATGTGGAGCCACAGGCAGAGGAAGGCCAGCAGGTACAACCTTGTCCTCTGGGGAAATTGCAACCAGAAGAAGAGCCAGGATGGCTTCCAGGAACCTTGCCAGCAAAGCAGTCAGAATTTTCTCAAAAGAGCTCAAAAGGTCACCTATGGCTGGGGCAAACAGAGAGCAGGATGCCACTCCAGGTCATGTGCAGGGAATGATGTGGGAAGGAACTGAGATTCCCTGCAGCTTCCAGCACAGAACCTAGGAGGTCCTAAGTGGCTTTCAGGGAAGGGAAGATGGGTATATTGTGGTCAGAGAGGTCTGGTCAAGGAGCAGCGCTTTCCCCTGGCTGAAAGCCTCTTTTAGCACACCACCAGCCCCAACCTTATATATGTTTCATTAGCCAATGTACAAGGCTTTCAGATCTCCCTTCCTCCTTAATCTCTGTGGCATCAGATGGGGGCTGGGAGGGCTGCTGGCCTTTCAAGGTGAAAAGCAGCTTCCCATTGCTGCTCAGGCAAGTGCAACTTGAGCCAAGTGCGAAGCGTGGAAGCGAACAGATTTCCTGGACTTGGCACCAGCGCAAAAAGAAAACACAGTTTTTCCTAAAATGGAACCATGTTACCTGCAGCTGTGTTGCTGCTGGGACAAATTCTCCCTCCTTCAACTTCAGACCTCTGGGGAATGATTAATCATCTGCAAAACTTTGGGGCTACACATAGATCCTCTGAACAAACTCACTCCCACCAGCCTAAAATTCTCTGTACCGCACTTTGCACCTTCACTGGAAAACGGAGGGATTCAGCACACTCAGAATGTTTAAAAAATGCTTCTTTAGGGATCATCTGATGAGAGGATGGCATCCATGTGTTGTTTTGTTGCTTTGAATCTAATATAAACAAGGAAATCCAGAAGTGCTGGTGGATTTTATGTATGAGGGAGTGAACCTAGGCGAGTATCAACCCACAGAGGAAGGGACCCATTACCTTACATATATGAGGTGAATAGCATAGTGATAGGACAAGGGTAAAAACTGAGAGAGGGGAAATCAGGTTAGAGATTAGGAAGGATATTTTACTGTGAAGGCATTAAGACCCTGGAGCAGGCTGCCCAGGGAGGATGTGGATGCCCCAAACCAGGCAGTGTTCAAAGATAGATTGGATAAGGCTTTGAGCATCCTGATCTAGTGAGAGGTGTCCCTGTCCATGGCAATGGGATTTGGACTAGATGATCTTCGAGGTCCATTCTAAACCCTTGACATTCTATGATTCTAAGGCCACAGCTAAGCTGGCAGAAAGATTGTCTGGGTTGCTTCATGGCTTAATCTCACTTCTCCTGAATTGCTTTGACCACAATTCATTAGTAAAAATAAATAATATCCTGTGCCAACATTCATATGTTTCAATATTTCAAATATTGCAATGATACTTCATTTTTAAATGCAGCTTCATTTAATTTCAAATTTCCAAATGCTAAAGCTGCAATGAAATTATTTTGAAACTTTTTTGAGGAGGAAGAGGAAAGGGAAGATCTTACTTGGCATAGATCTACTTGCAATATCAAATAGCAAATGTCTGTATCTGTGTAATGCAAATAGAAAATGTGTGTATCTGTGTAAAGGAAATAGCAAATGTCTGTATGTATGTAAATTTAAGCTAAACCACAGTTTAAAGAAGTTCCTTTTGCAATTGGGTCTTTAATCTTAAACCATTCTGGGTGTTGTAAGACAAGGGCACCTAGCATTTGGCTTCCCCACTGGCTTTTCCAGCATCATCTTATTCACATGCTTCTGTATTTTAATTTTTTTTTTTTAAGACCTAGCAATGTACATAAGAGCAGCTTGGTCAGTGGGGCTTGGGCACAGATTAAATTTGGGAAGAGGGTCGGGCCAACAGAAGCCTTGGATCTTCCTTATTATTATTCCCTTTATAGAGCCCCATTTAGAGGCCCCAAGTGGAAACAAAGGTAGCAAAGCCATCCCAATCCTGCTGCCAGGAAAAAGGAGGGGTGGTTTAATCAACCATCCGTGCAGCACTGTAGCAGAAGGGGCAAAAAAGCGCACATTTAGGACCAGATGCTTCTCCTTTAGATGAAAGGATGATTAAAGCACTTGTGCTGAGAACTGCAGCAATCCCTGTGTTACAAATACAGCAGTGCATAGCTCACCCTGCCCTTTCAAAAGCAGATTCTGTGGCTGTGGTGAGCGTATACAGAGGTGAGAGGGGAGAGAACGGCAGTGGGTAACACTCAATTTAAAAGCTCAGCCCACACTGGAAAATATAAATGCTTCTCTTGCTCCTCTAAGGAAACTGGCTGTAGTTTCAGAGCATACCATAGGTGCCCTAAAACTTTTCTAACCAGAAAGAAAGGGTGCTGATTAAATCCCTGTGTGGGAGTGACTAAGGGCAACACATTCATATTTGTCTTGAGACATCCACAGTTCCATGCATAACCAGAAAGATTTCTTTCAAAT
Organism: Sialia sialis; assembly: GCA_009812075.1. Lineage (NCBI taxonomy): Eukaryota > Metazoa > Chordata > Aves > Passeriformes > Turdidae > Sialia > Sialia sialis. The sequence continues at coordinate 89,764,473 of VRYO01001463.1, read as the reverse complement.
CCAAGAAAGAATTCTGAAAAAGACACTGCCTATTACAAACAACCAGCTGAATGTTACAGGACATGATAAACACATGCAGGACATGATGCTAAGGAGCTTTCGCAGTTCTTGCTACAAGAGATGAGTTTTGTCTACAGCACCTCTTCAGCACCTCTAGCAGTGTGAAGAAAGCTTTAACATTCTGCATTAGAAATGTCTGCTGGACAAACACTGCACATATCCATTCTCTAATAAAACATCATATTGAGGCATTATAATGTTAACTTTATATATCAAAAGGCTTTTTACTGCCTGGACAGCTTTGGGGGGAAAAAAGAAAAAAAAGAGGACAGATTGACAATAAAAGATGGCATTTTGGGCTTAAAAGGAAAAAAACACAAGCTCAGTTTTTCTTATTGTTCCCCCTATTGTGAAGCATCCACGCCCATAAAACTGCCTGGTACTGATAGAAAGGATTAAGTCTATGCACGAGATATTTCACATCTTGCTGGATCCTGAAACAACTATGATATCCAAGTTGTTTCAAGCAGAGGATGGTAGCAGCAGTTTCTCAAAACCAGAAAGAGTTTGTAGAGACAAAACAGAAGGCAAAGCTGTTTCCGGGCACAGCAGTCCAGACATAAATGAGAGTACACGATGTGACATGCACTTCACCATTCAGAGACCAGATACCAGCCTGCTCAGTCCGCAAACTCTAAATGCTTCTGTCAAGTGAATTTCCCATATAATAATATTGTAGAGATGCAAAGAACTAATTATAGGAAACACCTAATAATGGGAAACATAAGCTTTAAAATTATTTTAGTAGATAAAAAGCAAGGAGCTACAAGATGGAATTGTTTGCATTGGGCATTTCTTTCTTTTGAAATTTCAGTGTGCAAGGATGAGAAAAATGGGTACAGTTTCCCTTTACATGACAGGAACAATAATTGAGTAGGATTATATGTCATCCATGAAAATACTATATTTATGCCTCATTGTAATCCATTCACTGGTTTATGGATCCGAAGTCCCACGGGTAGTGTCACAAATCCACATAATGTCCCTGAGTAGTGGATTTTGCATTTGGATCTGAGATGTAGCTGGCGGACACAACAAATGACATGTAGCCAGACAGCTCCCAGGAGAGTGCACAGACGGGAATGCCAAACGTGACGGTCGCTCCCCAGCTCAGGTGGGAAACACAACCTTTGGCTCCCCAGCCTGCCAGCTTCAGAGAGGTGCTCTAACACAGAGACCATTTTCTCCCCAGTCATCAGAGATTTTACACATCTACCACTTACAAGTGTCAAAAGTGACTATGATATATCTCCTATGTCATATGGAGCCATTTGTTCTTTTGCCAAAAGATGGCCCAACCCTAATTGCATCTCTTAGACTACCTAGAGGTATCTCTACAGTCAAATTTCATAAACCTGACACTCATCACTACTTCTTTTTCTTACATTAGGAGTAATCCTGAAGTAGCACGGCAACATGTGATAACCCTCTCCGTACAAGATTTCCTGTGTGGCTTTGTACCAGATCGATACTTCAGCTTCCCCCTGGAAATTGAGGGCTTTTCTTTTTCCTGGCAGTGCTTTCCTTAGTTAGCCTTTTGGGTTGTACATTTCCTGAGACAAATACCATTTTTTATTTCATGCCAGACTCAGTCAGGCTTCAGTCTCAGATGAAGCTTTAAGGCAATATCATAACAGCGATTAGAAAAAGCACTTGACAAGACTTTATAGCCACTGCTTCTGTAGGTAACATGTGTCTGCTGGTAGAGGGAGGTGCCTTTGGTGAAAAGCTTTCCTCATGATTCATTAATTGTGTATTTACAAATATCCCAGCTGCCAAACTCTTGAAGCTTCTCAGTCTTTTATGAAGAGGGGAGAAGCAGTTTAAAAAGTTGTCACATTTCCTTAGACATGCATCTCAGACAATGACATTGGGTGTTGGTCCATTATTGAATGTTACAGTAGAGTAATAAAATTGTTCATTCGATGTTCTGGCTTGATTTTCAATACAAACACAGTCCTGTGCTAAAGTTGACTGTGAATAGCCTAAAACTGTAATATATAATCAAGCCATAACTATTATGCTACAACTAAACAGAATCAACTGGAAAACAGCACCCCAGTGCCATATCTTTCTGGTGCGGGTTTATGCCCAAAGGGTATTTTCACACCAAAACTTCACCCCAGTGGCAGATATACAGCAATGCTCCTGTCACAGCCAGAAGTATGTCTGCAAATCCCCAGTGCCAGGACAGAAGCATCAAGGATTTACCTACCAGGTCAGTGCAGCCAAGCCAGCAAGATACAGCTGCGTGGTTTTCATTATGGAACACTTGAATCTCAGACTTTTAAGTTAAAAATCAAATGGGTAATTTCATACCAGAAGTCTTGAATGTAACCTGGTTTCAAAGCACATTAAAACTTGAGGAACCATTATTCCAGCTGCTTGGGTGTCATTACTATGAACGCCTTAGGACTGATCCAAAGCATGGGCCTGAGCAGTGTCAGTAGTAATACAGGTAACCTTCTCCTGGCTATCTTGGCTACCCCTTCATAGAAGATCATTGCACACCACATCTGATACTTGAGGCCTTCATTCTTTTCCTGGTTATGAGAACCTGCAGAATAAAGCAGATACCTTGTTGCTCTGAAAGAAGAGTGCACATGGAAAATGATTCCCCAGTTATGAGTGAAAAGACGGATGACTCAGAAGTTAAACAACATGACAACTTTCAATTTCCCTTCACTTTAGTGTTACTATATAAGTAGATTTACAATCCTGGAACTTGCATTCCTAGTACACATATGGCTCCTATTATACTCTTTCATTTCATTTGGGTCACATGATAGTTAACACATCATCTATTTCGGCCTCTATAAACTTGAAGAATCTAACCTTTCAAAAGGAGTTTTCTTGCCCCAGCAGCAGCTAGCACTTCTGCAGCAGTATCAGTGAGGCAAGGGTGTAAGTTCTGGTCTCAGAGCAGTACTTAGGAAGAAGATCTACACATTCCCAGATGCCTGCCTGCATCTGGTGTGCTTCATGCACAGAGCAGGAGGTCCTTAAAGGACCAAGGACGATATGAAGCAAGCCTATCTGAGGAGGAAGACCTTTTGGGAAGACACAGAAGTTTATTAATAGAATTGCATTGTATGTTTTCTCACAGTTACATCAGGGCTGAAGATGCTAAGGAGATTAATAAAGGATAGCAGCCTCTCAGGTACCAACCTGCCTCTCATGATTATTGAATCTACCTAGGAAGCAAGTGAAAGAAATGTTGAAAATCTTACTCAAGCAAAGTATATATGTCAACTGCAGCTAGGGAAATTTTCTGTGTTGCCTTGACCTTGCTGGATCTCTTTGAAATAAAAACAAACCCCAATGAAATTTCATAAAGATTTTTATGAAAAGCTATAAACATGAGTGCCTATGTACCATGCAAACTGAAAAATAAGTGGTACCTCTGGCCTTGCAGGATTTTGAGAATATATATTTAGACTTATGTATGATGATATTTGTCTCAACTGATTTCTACAGAGCTATCCTGAACACTAGGAACAGAAGTGTGAATGGCTCAGTTGTGGACAGATCCAAACAAGGTACATGCTCACCCCCAATTTTCTCTCAGACCCAATCACAGTTTCAATATCTCCACCCTGGGCAGCCAGCCTTGTGTATTCTCCCTACGAAGGCCTGGAGTGAGGGCTTATTTCCCTGTTTAGGTGGGCACACCCAGCAAGGAGCCAGCACTGCAAGGGTTAAAAAGTGGACTTTTCCACCCAGAAGGCTGAACTAACTCCTTTGAAGCCATTAGTCTATTGTATAAATCCCTCCTAGTTTTGAGGATTACAGAATAAATACATTGTAATGGCTCCATAGGAACCTGGCCCATGGGGTCACCCTGACTTTAGTTTGTGCATTATGTCCCAAGTGACAAAAATCGAAGCACATTAAATGCTTCATGAATGTGAAATGTCCAGAGTCTTAATCTCAGGAGCTTTGTGGCCTTACACTTTGTCTTGGATGCACCTAAATCCACACTGCAGACTGATTAGAGAGGAGCTGGCTTCTGCTGACACATTCACACCAGGCAAATTCAGACAGTTTCAGATTTAAAGCAATAATTGCTCAGTTGTGTTGGGGTGGGACTTATCTAGTTTTATGCATTATAGCAAAGTGCATCCAATAAAGACATATACAATTTATCCAGAAAAAAATTTCTTCTATTAAAAGATACTCTTTAAAAAGTAGGTTGGCCTAACAAGATACTTACAGACCCTTCATAGCTGAATGACACCAAATAACTACACAATTTTACTCCACTTGCCTCCAGGTGAGAAAGATATTAATTTACAAGCAAGGAGGATAACTTATAAACTTATGAGTCCCTTCAAGACCCTCACTGACAAATCATCTTAAAGCAATTCTCCATTGTTGGGTAAAAAAAAAGGATATCCTTTCACTTTCCACCCATTAATATAGGCAGTGGAATTTAGTAGAATTTCTGCAGCCTCTCTTACCCTCAGCTCTGCCTTGTTCTATTTCTATTTCTATTTCTGCTTTTCTTTGTGATGTAGCACAGCTTTGTGTCAACTTCAAACTGCCTTCGATAGGTAAATTCTGGCTGATTTATCTACTGCTCAGCATACTCTGTCTTATTGTACTTTTCACTAAATATTTTGGTCAAGTTGTTTTTTGGTTTTGTTTTTTTTTTAATCAAGAAAATTTCCATTCTTGGCAGAACCAGAGACCACAGTAGCACTCACTGAAGAATGAAGGAGAAAAGAAATATAAGAGAATTGAAATGCTGCCATTTAGTATTTGAAATAGTTAATAGCAACTGAAAAATACTGACACTTTCACAGACACACAAACATATGCTACAGTATTTGGCTGTTTGCTTTAGGGGTTGTGTTGCATTTGCTTATCTTTTTTAATAGAAGTATTCAAAAAATTACTGTGATTTTTTAAAATAATTTTTTCTTATCCTCTTGAGAATTATCTGCTGCACTCTGTCTCATAAATATAAGCCTTTGACATTTTGGAAGAAACAAGCATATATTCTGTTAAATTACAACTGGAAAAAAAAAACACTTTAAAAGTTGAATTTTGCTTTTCGTTGTGATATGGGGCTATTCTTTGCTCCTCCTGAACTTACTTTTGCTTCAGAGAGTTTATAGTTTTAAAGGCACTTTCTGAATTTATTCTCTGTGGATTTGCTGAAAAAACCCAAGTGTTTCTTCCCAAGCCAAGTTTTGCAAAAATCACATGAAAGTGGATATTTTCAGCCAGCCTGACATCTTATTACAAGAGCATCGTAACACAACCTTATCCCAGTCACGATGGGAATGTGCTGACAACTCTCTCATCACCAGAAGGATTCCCCCCCTTGCCCTGATGAGTTTCAGTCCATCTAATCTCTTTCACTCAAAGATCCCATGAAATAGCAACCTTGCTCGAAAAGAGGAGAAAAATCATGTCAGTGTCCCCATTTCTTGTATACCTGGTGGTGGTGACACAATGCCCGTGGGGCTGGGGCTGTACAAACAGGCAATGGCAGCACCCTCTTGCCAGCCCAGGGGCTGGGGAGAGGCTTTGCAGCTTGTTAGCAGGTCTCAGGGTGTATCTCCTCTTGTGAAACGGTGGAGAAAAGTCTAAGCAAGAGCCCAGGACTGGAAGCAGTGCAGCCACAGTAGTGAGTAGCCCACCTGAGCACTTGGGCTTGGCTGTGTTGCTTTCTGGACCTCTGCTACCACCTTCACATGGCACCACTCTGAGCTGTGTGCCATGAACTGCCACAGCTGCTGTGCAACTCAGCTTTGTAACCTGCAGCCATTCTCTTCAGCTGTTCCTAAAGCTGGTGCAAGGACCTGGGCTTCCAGAGGAGCTGTGAGCTTTCTCTAAGTGTGGGTAAGTGCTGAGGGCTGCTCCTGTGCTGAACAAGGAGTCTCCACCACACAGCTCCCCAAGTTCCTACGGCTGTGGGAATAAGGAGTCAAGCAAAGACCACAGTCACAAGCCTCTCACACTGCAGGGATTTAATTTCAATCCAGCTCTCTGATTCCCCTCTCCTTGCTATGGACAAGTCCATGTTTATTAAGGGACTTCCCCTGTGACTCCACCTTGCTGCAAAATGTTTTGTTTTTTTCCTCCAGGGCTATAGCAGCAGCTGGCACACTATTTTCTTCTGAGGTGTAGCCAAATAAGGGCCTTTTGGAGAGGGATCTGTTTCATCTCTCTTCTCCATATGTTCCTTTCAATTGAGGGGCTTAATACACTCATTTTCACATTAGCTAAGTGTTTTTCTGTTTTTGTGTCTATTACTGAAATGAATAAATGTACACAAGGCAAGGAGGCACGTGAGTCAGGTCAATGTACTAGAGTTCTTTCTCAGGAGTAATTTTCCAGGAGGCCTGGAGAGAGAGGGCGGTTTACCAGGGTTGGCCAGAAGTTGATCCACTTGTCTGGGGCACAGGGACATCAGTCATGTTTATATGAGACAAGAAAACAGTCTTCCTCCCACTATGTATGAGTGATTTTCCCAAATGGATGCAGCATCCCTAGTCAAGAGAACAGCATTTGCTGTAGTAAAACTACTTCTTTTGGGCTATGATTTTTTACCAAGATGGCCCCACAGCAAGCAGATATAGATAACTTGGCAAGCACTAAATATGCTAACAGATAGATAACTGGATAATGCTGGAAATTTCAGGGCAGGAGCAAACAATGATAAGTGAAGCCTGCAAATGGGTACAGCTGTGCTGTCAAAGCCCTCCTGTTGTAGCCTGGCCTCAGAGACCTATTACAGCTGAATATGTTTCAGTATAACTGGATGCACACTAAGGGACATAATCTGTTTAAAATATACATCACTGCATTCAAATTGCTATGTACCTGTACATAAAGCACTAAAACAAAGGAGCAAGTTGAGGAAATAATAAATCTGAAAGAAGAGTTGGAGAAGCTGGCAGGGGATATCAAAAATTACACTGCATCCTCCCCTCACCTGCCAGCAGTATAGCACCCCAATAACAGTGAACAGTTTGGGGGAACATGGAAATCGACCCAGGAAAGCCATCTTCTACTAAGGAATGTTACAAAATGGCACACTGAGACTCTCTGCCTGGGAATTTGGGGAGGCAAGATGCCAGGAAGCATCAGACCTCAGAAAAAGAAAAAGCTGACAACAAAGCACCAGAGCTAAGGAAGCCTGGGGTGCAAGAGTTGTCATATGAGAGATTCCCTGGTGCACAACTCCCTTTTCCTTCTGTAACATCAGTAACACAGTTTCTCTCCTTCAGCTGAACACCTATTTACACAACATCCATAGAAGCATCTGATCTTGGAGACACCCACTGTTGTGTCAAATTTGGCTGCAATCATTAAGTGGGCTCAAAATTTAGACAGATGTACAGCAGTGACATTATTTTCTAAGAAATTAAGACAGATAAGTGCAATGAATTAAGAAAGGGCAGGAAAATAAAGAACAAGTAACAAGGACACTCAAATTTGATGTGAAGAATTTGATGTGAAGTACATAAATCATGGAAGGAGCCTGACATGGAAACAGGAGCAGATTTCAGAAGGTAAATCTTTGCAGTGATACAGTGATATTTAACCTGGAGGGAATGTAAAAGTTGAGGGGGCAAAGAGAAGAATAAAGGCATCGATATGAAAAAATGCAGGACTCAGACTGCCGCTGTCCCCAGTGATGTGATCAAAATTAGCAGAGTTAGGTTTTACTTCAGGGAAGGAGGAAGGAAGTGCTCACTAATCTGGCCAAAACTGCTGCAGCCTGTCCTGGCAAAACATTGAGGTGCTCACTGCCAAATGCCAGGTGTCCTGCTTTTCCTCTGCAGAACCAGGAATCACTAGATCTTTATTTATGGGCAGTACAAACAGATCATTCAAAACAGCCCAAACAGGGAAAAAGCCCCAATTCATGCCCCACAGAATTTATAGCCTAGAGAGGGTACACATGAACGCACTTGAAAATATCTGAGGCATGCCAAGATGCATTTCTTACACCATTCAGAACTGACTTCACTGCTCAATTTGCACTCCCTGCAGCATGACTTGTGAAGAGAAAACAAATGGCATACCAGACCACACAGAGAAGCAATATGGTTACCAGCAAAACATTTATTAGCTTGGGGAGAGAAACACAAAGGCTTCTTTTCAGAATTTCACCCTCTCCTTGCTATCCTCTCCTCTCATACATCATTTTCCTTGCCTGGACTGGTTTTTTATAGCTATCTGCTCCATAGTAGTTTATTTTAAACTGTATTTTATAGTTAAATTCCACTCACATTATTTAAAAGCAACTATCCTAATTCTCAAAAGCAGGACAATAAATGCACCTCTAGAACAGGCTCTAACAGTACCATAGTTTTTGAATTTAGCTTCATCAGCAGAGATCACATCATCACTCAGAAGAGCTGCATCCAAGCAAAGACAAGAGGATGGGTAAATAGAGCCGCCCACACCAAGGAACAATAAATTCAGCTTTCTTTGCGGTGCTATTACATATTTACCCCTCATAGTTCATACTTTAATTTATATTCCTGCTGGCTGGACTTTTATATTTCTCAAGGGTCTCCAGAGTTTCCTCTTTGCTTTCTATCCAAACCTACCTGTTCCCTCTGTACCTTGGGCTCTCTCATTTCATCCCATCCACCTAAGTCTCCCTCTCCTTCCCCCCCCCCCCTCCAGCTTCAGCAGTTCTTTCTGTTCTTCTGGCACAACATCACAGAGTGGAAGCTGAATAACAAGCATGCATAACACACTAAACCACTACTTAATCAGCATACATGCTGTCAGTACATACACTGACTACCCAGCTATTTCCAGAGATCCCTAAAGAGCTAAGGAGGTTTATGCTATTAATATACTCTGTAAAGAGGGAAAATTCCCACCAGGGGCCTTAAACAACTCTGCAGTGCTGCAGCCGACCATCAGCCCCTTCCAGCTTCCACAGCAGGGTTTGTGTAGTTTTGCAGCTTGTCCAGGTATTACATCCAAGAGGAAGGTGTCAACCTCTGCTCTCTTTGCCTGAGAACAGCCTGGAAGGAGCCTTCAGAAACAGCAAGCATAATGCCAAGGAGAGAGAAGAATAACCAAGGAGACAACGTGCTGCATTGGCTCCTCCGTTTCTCTGGCAGGACTCCCTGGCTTTGCTCAGAATATGACTGACTTTGTTGCTTTCAACATTTTCTTCCATTTCGAAATATTTTACTCATTAGCAATCCGCCTTATGCTCAGAACAGGAGATAGCAATCAAGTTCTCCTCTTCCTAGCTGCTAAATGCCTCGATGCCGGCTCTTGAAATGCTGCCCTTTCCACCATATTTATCTTCCCAGGAATTTTGCTCATCTTGTTTCATCCTCCCTGTCTGGTGAATCTCACCTGCCCTCAGATGTTTGCATACTGTTTTCTAGGCTGATGATTCATGCATATAGTCTTTTGCTGCTTTTGTACTTCTCTATCCTCAGCCCTGCCTGTATATCACACATCTTCCCATCAGTTTTCACTTTTCTTCTTCACTCAACCCTTCCTGCTCCAGCTTCCTCCAAATTAACCTTTGACTCACTCTTCTCTTTTTCTCCATAAAGTCTGCCCCTATTCCCAAATCCTGATGCTTCTTCAGTCTCAACATCATCTAAAAGCCATCCTCTGAGTTTAGTATACTCACAAATGTGTCTCTCGTTTGGGCTTTCATTTTTTATAACTTGCTCCAAAGCACCATTGTGGGTCTTTCACTGGTGCCACCATATTTCAGTCCTGACTAGAGACAGCTGCCAGAACTGTTTCATTTGATCCTGTTAAAATTCCCTTCATCAAACCTCACTGTGCATTTCTATAACTAACGTAACATAACATAACATAACATAACATAACATAACATAACATAACCATCTAATTTTGAAATCCAAGACCTTCTGGTTCAGATTCTCCTTGGCTGTACCTCCTGGCACCTCTTCTCCACCAGCTACTTGAAAGGCAATCACTGCAGTGCACTCTGGAAGGTCTGCTAAAATGAGAAGTCCTTATGCATAAGTTTCTCCTGAGACCCTGCCTCTGTCATGCTCCAGTACAGCAACTGATTTATTTTGATACCTAATTGATACCTAATAAGCCCTTCCTTAGCTCCCTCCTGGCATCTCCCATCTCATTGTCTTGCTCCAGTTTGTGGCTGCACCTAGTGTTGTAATGATCATGAACATGTTAACACCACCAGCACCTCTAGACAGACATTGCAGTAATGATGCACTGCCTGCCAAAACAGAGCCTACAGAACTCAGGGGCACCTTTCCAAACTAGCACAAGCCAAATAGAAAAGTAATTCCTTACCATATTGAAGGCCTTCAAGAAAAACTACTCCGTGGACATGACTAAAGACAGGAGAATCCCTCTAGATGAGGACCAGCTGCCAGCCCAAGGGAAACAGTCACTGTGCAGCAAGAGCATAGCACATGTCATCTGTCATGCTAAAAACCAACCTTCCTTTTCCTGTTTCAGGCAGTCTGATGGAAGACACAGAAAAAATGTGGAAGAGGTGCACCTTAGATGTGATGGTGGCTGGATGTAACTGTGGCAACTGAACAGCATGGCAATCCAAGGACACACAACAAAAAGTCAGGATCTGCCAATCATTTATTGAGTTTTCCAGTAAAAAAAAGCAAAGGACCTCCCCTCTTTTCCTCCCTGCACCACTATCTCATGTGAGTGCTCTTGTAAAACAAATCACATAGAAAAACAGGATTTGTAGGATCAGGCTGGCTTGTTTCCAAAACACATACTCAGAAAGCTGCAAGAAAAAGAATAGGTACTAAGAGGAACGTGATAGATTACCACCCTGAAAAATCAACAACAGCACTATTTAATGGGGAAAAACCCTTGTTGAGCTACTTAGAGTAATTTATTATTACGATTTTTATGGGATAATAAATACATATATGTATCCTACTATAACTTAAGTGAAACCAGGAACTCGAACCCACGTGAAGTTATAAACAAAAAAACAATGCATCACAGTATCTCACGTACCAACATCTCGTTTCAAGTATCAGAAAAATCCCACATTATTGACTAACCATTTCTGAAATGCAGTTTCAAAAAAGAAAACAGCATTTTTGCTCTACTGGAATACAAAATAAATCTGCTTGAACTTCTCTTTTGACATACTTTTACAAATAGGTAACAAAAAAAAAAATTAAGGGCCTTCACATTTTATTAAAGAAAACACTTAGGCTGAGAGTTTGCTTTTTAACAGCCAGGTTTCAATGGAGCAGTAGTTTTTATAGGTAGTATCAAACCCTCCATAAACACAATGCTATCGAAGGAAGCAATAATAGATGTTGTCTTACAGTTGTGTGAACACTATCATTTTGGGGGTGGCACTAAAGCCCCAAGACCCAGACAAAGACCTGAAAAGCATTTTAATCAGTGAACTGCTGATGGATAAGCCCTCTCTTCTCTCTTGGCACAGTAATCAACATACTGCCTCTCTCATCTCCCTTCTGAGTTTGACTCTTTGTATGGGAGCAGGATGACATCCAAGCTCTCTCTGACAGCAGCACTGTGCCTCCAGGACTTGCATTCCCACTATCTCTGTGTCTTTACTCGTCTCCACAGCCTGGCTATTTTCCAGTGCCCCACAGAGCCTCCCCAGTCCATACTGCTGCTGTGATGGCTCTCACGGACATGCCAGTAAGTTGGTTGTTTAATACTCACCATCTCTCTCACAAGGAGGGCAATTAGATTAGTTTACTGCAGGCAAAATCAATAGCAAGCATCTGGGGGGCACACTGGCCATTGCTAATTAGAGCTTTTAGACATTATTTGAATAAAGTATATGAGGTTGATCAACCAAGGTGGAAAAAATCCATAATATTCCAAGTCTGCCCTTGGTTTGTCAACCCCACTCGCTTTGGAATTAGAAATGGAATTAAATTCCTGAAGTAAGGTAAGCTTTTCTAGACTGGGATAGATGCAGGGAGGAGTGGTGTTATATATTCACAGGGAGATGGATTTTTCTGTGTCAGATCAGAGCTATAACACTGGCTTCTAGACATTTAACTCAGTTTACAAAATATTCATAAGCTTTTTTGCATGAATCTGATATAAACCAGAGCCATATATTTTGAGTCTACTCACTCTTAATGAATTATTTTAGTTACAGGCATCTATTTTTAAAAGACACATTTAAAAATTCTAGAATTATATATGCAATGAAGCTGCTATAATTCCATGAAAACATTTTACCAAATTAGCCATTTATTATATCCATTTAAATAGTTGGGGTTTTTTTTAAATCTGCTACTACATTTAGCATGCAAATGCCTGTTATGATGCCTACTTCATGCAGTAATTTTCAGGCCATGTAATGAATTACTTTCATATCTTCAGATTAGGTTTCAATTAGATAATGTGTTCAAATGTGAACAATACATTTTCAGGGTAGCTTTCTTTGAGTACTCATCCATAGAACATTGTGCTTGATAGGAGTTTCCTCTGTAGACCATAGGAATTCTCATTTCAGGAAAAGATTATTTCTCCGTGCAATGAAATATCTTTTTCTCAGTATAGTGTTCCTAAGTAATGGTTTAAAGTACAGTAGAAAGATGAGCACAACATCTTAAATGTGAACAGGAGATGAGCATGTCATCTATAATACACTTGAAAAATGTCTTTCTGAATCTCAGAATAATCAGAAACTTATAAAGACAGGAGATTGGTCTTATTTTAGATGTCTAAATAAATAAATGTTAAAAATAAATGTAATTATATTTTCTACATGGAATTATAGAAAGCGCAAGCATGCAAACACAACATGAAAAGAGGGTTTTTACTACAGAGGTAGAAGAAGGATTTATGATGGATTCATTTAATTTTGGTGGGGGGAAATATAAAACAACAAAACAACACCCTTTGTTGGACCCAGCTATTCCATTTAGAGATTCTGTAGTTCAGCACAATCAGTCTAAATTAGCCAAACAACTCAATTTTTTTTTCTTAAACTATCTGGATCCAAGCACATCCTTAAAATATTTGAACTATAGTGTAGTTAATTTTTAAGTACAATTTCAGATTCTCAAATTAATTACACTTTGATGAGGAGAGAGTAGAGGGAGAGGAGAGAGACTGGAGTCCCACTTGAGTCTCTGTGCCCAGTGGATTGAGATCCAAGCCCAGGGACTGTTTTCCCCTGTTTGGATTAGGATTCAACAGCAACACATTTGTGAAGGTACCTTAAATTTTGCTATAAAACAGCAGAGACCAAACCCTGTCATGTTGTCACCTTTGTGAATTTTGGAAAAGAAAAGCATTTGAGTGATATGAAGGAGCCTTAAAGGACCCCAAGCTAGCACTACTATGTATAGCTTAAGTGTGAAAAAGCAATCAGGCAGGCAACAAATCCCCTAATTCACAACAATTCTTTGCAGTTTTGGGTAGGCAGAAGCGGATGCCTGCCAGTGTGTGGGATGCCTGTCACTGTTAGCTTAAAAAAATATACCGAAAACAGGTTTTGTTTAAACTGAAGGTGGTTTTTCAGATCAGCCTCTGAGATCACATTGAGGCATGGAGCAGTCCTCTCTCTCTCACAGGTACCACACTGTGCTGGCCAGGGCGATGTTGCACCTCTGCACAAACAACAACTGTGTAGGGGCCTTTCACATGCCAAGGGATGGACTAGGAATTTGGTACCTGCTACAGGAAATCTTATGCCAGAGAAGAGTAAGGCCATTAGCATTACACCAGCATCAGAAACATAATTTTATTTTCAAAATACATATCCATAAGAAAGCAATATCTCTAGTAATGCGCTGTCTGCATATTCCATTTTTGTTTCATATTAGCTCCCTGAAATGGTAGAGTAGTATGATTATGACTATATTTATGCCCTTTTCTTTGTCTGCATTATACCTAGCAGCAGAGCTCTTGGAGAAATTTATTTCCAAAAACTGAAGTACTCAACTGTGTGCCAGTGAAAGGGGTGGAGACAACCGAATGTTAAAAATCAGAAAACATAACATGTCCATAATAGTCATATAGAGTTTACTCCCTACTGCAGCATCTTCAGCATTTACCACTACATACATTAAAAAATCACTCTCTCGGAGGACCTTCCTTGTCTTTTGGTAGCTGAACATACACAATTAAGAGCAAAGATTCTGATCTAACAACCAAGTAAAGCTTTCCATCTTCTAACTAAACCATTTCGTTATAGGAGCCCACAGTGTCAGGAGCTTCTTCATAATGCTTAGGACCTTGCTTGAAATTTGGAAAGTGTGAACTGCAGGGAACTAAATCTTTTACCTTCAATTCAATGGAACTCTCTTCATGAAATTCAGTCATCTCACAAAGCACTGGAACAGCAATACACAAGAAAACTCACTCATCTTGTAACCATTGACAATTCATCATCTAGACTTGAATAAAACTAGAATTTCTCTAATTCAGTACAGGTAATAAATGCATTTATTTGACACAATAGGATATGCATGATAACATAAATCAAAACCCAGAGAAATTACAATAATTTCTTCCTTTTATAAAGTCATAGCAAGTATTCTAAAAGATAGCAAACACAAAGCCCTCCACTTCAGAGTTTCACTTTGGTGGAAAATATCCAGAAACAGTTTCCCCATCCTGTAAGATTTTTCACATTGTCAAAACGTTTTCTGTGATAGGACATTATAAGCTCTGTTTGGTTCAGACGAGAATGTAAATTTGGCAAATTTGGAAGGGTTGCAGTAGTGGCTGTTACACAATTCACATCCACTTGCAAAACTACATGATACCAGTTGAAAAATTATAACCACACTGTTCTTCCTTACAAAATCTAAATCACTCTATTGTCTCTTTCATCCAAAACATTTCAGCTGACAAACAGGCACTTTCTGATGAAAATCAATATGCTAAATATTTTTAGTTATGTTCTCCATAGGTTTACTATCCATCTTTCCTGAGGGTTTGCAGAGATGGAGCACTACCTCTGAAGTGAGACTACTGAAAAATCCAACCCAGACAAACTCACCATCCTCTTTTGTCTTTCCTCCTCATCTCTGGTGACCTTAGCCTCTTATTTTAGATAGAGACATTCCATGAAAGCCATGTGTAAGCTGGGCCTGGGAGCAGGTCTGAAGGGGATTCCCTAAAGTTGACCCATATTTGTCTATGGCAGGTGAAGGCTCTCAGGATATAATGTGCACTAGATGAAGTGTAACATTTTCAAACGAGCACCCCATGATGAGGCTTAAATGTCTACCAAATATTAACAAGAGCAGACTCAATAGAAATACTGAGTTTTATAAGGTTATAATTTTTCTCTTCCCACTAACCTCTGTCACAGGCTATAAATTACTTCTTCCCTCTGGTTTTCCCTTAGGAAACAGCCACTTTACCACTGCTTTCTTTACTGGCATCCCCTCTGCTCCACAGGTGCCAACCACATTTTCTCTCAGACATTTTAGCTGATTAACATTTCCAGTTAATCTCAAAGCGACTGCTCTCAACCTGGATTTCTGTTTGATGTCTGCTGCTTCTCTGATTTAGACCTGATTTAAGAACTTCCATGTGCCAGAGTTGCTGCTTTCTCCTGAGAAGACCAAGCTGCCCTGAGGAAAGGTCCCAGCTCTCTAACAAACCCTGCCTTGCTCCCGTGCTAAACATCCCAAGATGGGGCCCAGGTGCAAAGGATTAATATGTCCCCTAAACCCTGCCATGTGAAATGGCCTTTCGCAAGATCTTAGGTAGCACAGAGGCTTTGCTGCGGCTTAATTGCTTGCTGGCTAACTACAAGCGGCTCGATGGCCAGCCACCACCACACGGCTGCTGAGCTGAGCTGAAAGAGCGCGCTCCTCGGCATGACTTAGATCGTGTAGTTCAGTCAGTTCCCATCATCCCTTTGTCCCTCATATGTCTGACATGTGGATGAAGCCTTCCCTATTGTGCCTTCTCTTTTCTGGGAGAACAAAGGGGAGCTGACAATGAAGTGGCTGCCAGCCCATTGCCACAGTCCATATATCCACGCAGCTGTCATTACATAGTCAAAGCAGACGTGCTAGCAGGAGAGAACAAGAGCCTATGTGAGACACAAGTGGGTTTAGCTAAAAAAGATACATTATCATCTACAATGCACATACTGCTATTAATATGCTTTTAAAGGGAAGGGGGAAAAGAATCCCGACATGTAACCCCATGACTTCGGAAAACTTTGGTAGCAAAGTGCACTTAAAGAGCAGCCTTGGAGGGATTCTCCTTCATGTCCTCTGCCTCCAACTATCCTGAGTAGGCACCTAGCCCCTGCTCTAAAAATAAGTGAAAGCAATTGTGTCATTACTTAGGTATGCCTAACACCAGTTTTCCATTGAGGAATGCATCACTTTGCTAAGGTAGCCAGGACTCCTCCTGTTGAGCGCTGACATGTCACATCAGTGGATTTCTTGTTTACAGAACTGGCAGATTGTTAATGTGAAGGCAATTTCCTGCATTACAACAAAATCCCATGATATATTTCAGTTGTTGAAAACCTGGAATGAAGCAACAGCTCTGTGATATGGAAATGCCACTGAGAGCTAAGTGGTAACTGGAACTAAATTTTATGAAGTAACTAAGCAAAAAAATAAGGGAAAAAAAAAAAAAGAAAAGCAGCTCTCTATATGAAATAAGGTCCCTTCTTGAACTACTACTCACTTCCATCCCAGATGGTGAAGAGTATACAAGCCATAGGTTTGTTGTTCCTGGTTAAAGAATGGAAATTCACAGGACAGCTGTTCAGGGTCTACCAGGTTAGGGTGAAACCTCAGAGAAACCTCTTGGTAAATTGCTTATATGGCCTTTCAATGCAAGTTTGTACTGTATATATGAATGTAAAATAGGGGGGAATGTAGATTCTAAGTGGTACTGAGGTCACCTGGGACTTTTGATGGTGCTGTACAGCCACTTCCTACCCTGGGGAAGTCATCTCAGTACTGAGTGCCAGCTTCCATTTGTAAGATGAGAATAGTGATATTTCTCTTTGGATTTGATATTATCTCTTTGGATTGCCTTAACATTTACACAAAGGCTCCAACACCCTAGGCCCTCAGGGATCTGCCTGGAGCCTGGCCTAAACTAACCCAATCACTCTCCAGCCTCACAGAGATTGCACTGAAGGCTGGGGGTGGCTGGAATTGTGCATGCTAGACTGCCTGGTCAGTGCTGTTCTCTGACCCACACAGCCACCTGCAACCCTGGTTGGTTCAAGCAAGCCAAGCTGCCTGGCAACACCAGGTCCCCATCCCTCCAGGTGCTTCCCAAATGCTTCACTGCCAGAAACAACAAAAGTTGCTTTGTAAGCTCAGAAAGGGGAAATAAAAATGCTTAATTAAAATAATGCTCAGGCTGATCCTGAAAATTTCTGTGTCTGGATGGACCTTGGCACTGACACAGAATGAAGTGGAGCAGATACTGGGACCCTTACAGAGTTCATGCTGCCTGATGTGAGCGCCACTGAGTCTGATTTTGCATCATGCTTCCAGTCGAGAATATAGGATCAAAAAGGATTAAAATGTACATGAACTGGATACTCAGCCTGTCCAGCCCATTGCTCTGGTCATGCCCCCTGCCTTCCCCTATGAAGCTCATTGTGCCCTCAGTGTCTGAGTGGCTTCACAGAGATGACTCAGATTCTCTTCCCAATGGTGCCTCATGGCGCCTTAGCTCCTTCCTCCCCATCCATGCTATCCTATCTGTACAAAAGCTGAGGACCTGGGTTTATCACAGCACAGGGCCATTCATCTGTAACTGCTTCTGACATCATCAGCTTCCCTGTGTGTACTTCCTTGTTCAAGCATCTGTTCAGGGCAGTGAAAACAATGCCAGACAACTCCACTGTCCCTCTGCTGATCTCAGGAGTCTTCAATTGCCATGATCTTCCCTGCCATTTCAAAGTCAATGCCCCATGATCTCTTTGAGATTTTGGGTTGATTCATCCCCACTCCATGTGTCTCCAAGTATGAGCCTACTGTTGCACCGTCATCTACTCAGGGTGAAAGAACTTCCTGCTTAAACCTCTCACATTTTAGGCAGCTCTTCTGCAACAGAGCTGTCTTACTTCTGCTTCTGCCATAGCAAAAAAGTGTGTTTTCCTGCTTGTTTCTAGCAATTCTTGATGTGAATGTATTCTATTTCATTTTCCCCTAATTATTCTTTACTGATAATACTTCATCTGAAAATTGGTAAAGTCAATGTACATCGTGGGAAAGAATATCATCTTGCAGATAATCAAGCTACTTCTTTAACAATGGAAAGACCCCTTTAGGTGTTTTTTAGAAAGGGTTTTTCCAAGTTCTCAAAGCAGGTATGAAGTCACTCCCACATCCCTAGGAGGAGGATTTAAAATTGTCCTGAGGAGATTAGCATCTCAGCTCATGTTTCAGACTTCTTATCAGGTTAAATCCATCTTCAAATGTGAGCTTCATTTTCCACACTAAACCCCTTTCTTCCCCCTTCCTCCCCAGGCCCCTACCACCCCATTTTTTTTTTTGTCCAGGATGATCCCAAATGATATAATATCTTTGTGGTTTTCAGTAAACCCAAGAAAAGGCTTTCTTTTCTTATTCCAATCTACTTAAGATACACTGAAATAGAAAATGCTTTCTGCAAGAATATCACACTGCCCTCCTCCAACCTCAGCAAAACACACCAAAACTGAGGTGATTTTTCTTACCAGCTGTAATCTCTTTCTACAGAGATGTACTAGCAAAACAAAGGCTGCTTCAGCAGCCTGGAATGGGGACTTTGTAGGTTTTGTTTGAAGCGTAGAAACTGAAGTGTGATTTTTTTTCCCTAACAGTTGCTCAATAATGTGAATTGAGGGTACAAGTACCTATTTGAGGATGAAGCATGGTGAGAGTGAGTCATTTAGCAGCTTGGTCTTCCACAGGGGTCAGTTCGACCAAGACAAAACACTGAAAAACTCAGACCAGTTTTCAAGAACGTTTCACAGTCTGCTAAAAAATGGCACATTGGTTGGAGCCATGCAAATCTATCCCAGTGTCAGGAATGCTTCTGAGAAGTCTCTCTGGGAGACAGACAGAGCCATTACTGGTGCTGGCAATTGTACTTGTGCAATAATGTTGTAACACAGCACCCATCTGCCTTTCCACATCCAGCTGAGCCGGCTGGGGATTTACCACCACCACCAGGGCAGAGATCCCACTCCTCTCTGCCCCAAGTGCTCTCATCAGGTTTAGCCCCCAGCAGAGACCTCTGTCTATGGAGCTCACTGAGGACCACCTTGCTCTGGTAGATCAGTTTACAGAGGTGCCTCAGCTGGTGCAAGGTCAGAGAGGGACCATGCTGCCAGGACATGGAAATGGATGAGTGCTGGTATTTTATTTACCTATTCACAGCATCCTGCCTGGCATTACATTTGAGGGCTTCACTCTCTGTCTTACACTGGAAGAGAGGCAAATTTTCAACCATGTGCTGTGGGAGAGCAGGGTTTGACTTTACCTGTAGTTTTTCCCAGAGATGGAGCAAAGGGAGAAGAGAAGGAGGGATGCATTAATAAAGAATAAAGCTTTTGAAAGCTTTTTACAATCTCTGGGAAGACGTCTTGCCTCTACCTAGATTTATTGGTTTTGAATTTGGGGTTGTTGCTGCTGTCATGTTTGGTTTTTATTTGCTAGAGCAACACTTTAAAAGCTCTGAGTCGTACAGATTCAGCGGAGGTCAAACAAATTGTTTGCATTTTTGCTATAAAAGGGGCGTGAGGGAGAGTGAGACAGATGGTAAATTGGCTGCTAGGAAGCAGAGCTTGAACTTTTTCAATCATGTCTCCCTCTTAACTCACAGCTGGCAAAACTCTCAGTTCTATGGCAGGTCTTTCACTGGGCAGATCAAATCCAGCAGCACAGAAAACAAAACTCACCAGGAGCCACATAGGGTGAGAAATTATTTCCTAATAAAACTACAAAGCCCAGAACAATAACTGGGCAACACTGACATGTATTGTTGGCCTTTATCACTATCTCTTTATAAGCCTGGGTTAAGAACAGAGATGCAGTTGTCCTTTGATGTCCTCGTTCAAAGGACTTTACACCCGCTTCCACCAGCGATAAGCCAGGGAAGGGGGAGAGGAGAGGCTGGAACACAACAGAAAAGGCTTAGCAAATAAATAATTTGTTTTACTTCTGTATTTCTGGAGACACTGCCATAAAAGATACAGCCACAGAAATCACAATTCGGATGCCACTCAAGCAGAGCTGCTTATGCCTGCCGTAGCTGCTTCAGAGCCAAGAGCTTCTTGAAACTCACTTGCAGTTCAACAAGGGAAATGGGGAGGTAAACTTAGCCTTGTTTGTGGGCATCAGAGTTAGCTCCACTTAGAGCCTCCCTAGAGCTGACTTTTTCCTTGTGTTACACCAGCACACAGCTGGGGCTTCCCAAATCCTGGCTGGTGATTCCTTGGCTCCTAATGCTCAGCCTCTTCACAGGGAGCTGTGGGAGAGCTCACCTGTCCACAAACACAGCACTAGCACTCTCACACCACTAAACACTTGCCAGACATGGAGCAGAAGCAGCTTAGGGACAGCACCTGAGAAAATCTGTTTTTTCTCCACAGTGACCCCAAATTTCTGGGGGTTGTATGAACAGGAAGAGCATGGAAAACTCCACCAGGTTCACTGTGGAGACACTGCTTTACACTGTGCTTTCTTCTTGTTCTGTGCCCCTGTTATGAGGCAGCAACTTTTGGCAGAGGTGCTAGAGGAGATCATGTTCTAAACAGTTAAATCTACCAAAGATCCTCAGGCAGAGCACTAAATTTCATTTTCAGAAGCAATATAAACACTTAGCAGCCAAGAACCAGATTCTCTTGAAAATTCTACTTCACATCATGTACTGCAAAAACCTAGTAATTGCAATATGACACACCAAAAGCAACCCCTGAGTTTGCTGCTGCTGCTGCTGCTGCTGCAAAATTAAGAGAAATTCCAGCTTGGCTCCTGCTCTTGTTCACACCACACTAACTCCATACAATAGGGCATTCAGCTGCATTTAGATTTTTTAGGTAACAAATTAGCTGCCACAATCTGAAGAGTCAAATAATCAGTCTGATCCCAGGTATTACCACTGTCATTTTATTCCAGACACAAAGAGAGCATACAACTTAGCAAAGGTCAGATGTGAAGTATGTGCCAGACCTAAAAATTGAACCCATATGTCCCAAGCTCTAACTCTTCAGAGTGAGCTCACCTCTCATCAGGGAGGATGTTGGCCACAAAGATGTGGTCACAGTGTGTGAAGATGCTTCACATTTATTATCACGTCATGGTTGAAACCTGATTTTGAAAACTGTTCGTAAATAAGGTCAAGTTTCCCAACAACATAGGCCAACCAAACAGATGTCACAGTTGCTTAAGTGTTTTCAGCATGTCTAGACACCACGTGGTGATTAACACCAGCAGATCATGCTTCCATATGTGCTATGAAGAGCAGAGCCCAAGATGTGATAGATACACAGTGGAAGAATTCTGGAAAATGGACATGAAGTTAGAGAGAGAACCAAGGGCTTTCTCATATCCTACAAATAACTGTCTGAGCCTCAGCAGCACCTAATTAAGAAAACAATTAAGACTGAGATAGTCACCAACCACAACTCCTTTGTCAGAGTTATTGCGAGGTGCTGCCAAAACATTAGCCTCCCTTGATTTCAAGCACAGCCTGGCAAATGGCAAAAAAGACGATTCCCAAGAGTAGCCACAGCAAGCACTCCAGCTTCTGCAGGCTTTGGAGCACAATAGCTTGGAAATTGTGCTAAAGCCAAGAATGAGGGTTGCGAGCTAAAGCAGTAAAATGTTTTACTTCCTAAACAACAGGCAGGAAGGGGAAACTGTGGATCCTGGAGGAGCTGTCAGAAGCAAAGAATGCACTATCTAGTACTTCTGCTGCAGTAAGCCCTGCTGAGACCCTGCTGGGAACAGCGTGGTTTCCCCTGAACGCCGGGTACTTCATGCCAGCGCTGACAGATATGGCATCAGTTCTGCTTATCCCACGCTATCCTGCTCCAAGCAGCATCCTGCTCTTGGAAGTCAGTCTCCCTCTTCAGTCAGCCATGAGTCTCACATGGTCAGACATGCACTGCAGATAGTGTTAGCTTTATGATTAGAGCTGTCTGCTGCGAGACACATTTTAAAATTCATGACCTTTCCCATCAGGGTTCAAAACCGAACTGGCCTGAAGATGAAAGACTGGCTTAGACTCCTGCTGTAAGCCGCTTCCCTTCTTTCCTCCCCCCAGTATTTCTCCTTCAGCATTTACTTCCAATTATTTTACAGACTGTCTTCCACTAACTGCAGGTTTAAAAATTGCTAATGAATTGAGATAAATTAAAGTTCATCAGTATCTGAACCAAGCATGTGTTTCAACTTTACAGTCATGCCTGACTATCAAAGGTATCTTCTTTTGTCAGGTAGAAGATGCTCTAGGAAGGCTGCAGCTGGCCAAAAGAGATAGAGCTGAGTTTTGAAGGAAGAAAAACAAGGAGGAGAATGCTTATGTTGCCTGTGAAAGAGGTATTTGCAGAGGGATTGGCCATAATACCAGTAAGATGAAGGAGGGGGTGGAGGAGGGGAAGAAGAGAGGAGGAAATGCAAAACCAACCACAGCACACGCATTGGCACTGGCAGAGTCCTGGAGACTTTGCCAATGGAAATTAGAGAGGAATGTGTTTGCTCCTTACCACAATTAGAAGCAACCAAACTGAAAAAAAAAATACTCCTCTCAGTGGGATTGTTGTCATGAATTGTATTTTACCACTCTAACACACTCCCACTGCTGGCTTTTTTTCAAGGAAAATCCATGAGAATAAGAATGCATTTTCATAATTTACACTCTGAAAACGAGGATGTTTCTGCCAGTTCCCAGCAACTGCATGAATCGTGTTTCCTAGTCAGGCTGGCCAGAAAACAACAATTCATTTCATGAGGCTCTTGGGGACTGAAAACAAGGCCTTCTGAACACAAAAAGGGGATTCTCACTAAATCTAAACCACGTGGGACCACTCATCGCCAACCACCCAGCAGGGAAATGGGTGCACACGCCCGCCAGCCTCTGCAGAGCTCACCAGAGCACATGGCTCAGCAACGAGGACGCCCTGAGCTGTGGGGAAGCTGCAAACCCCTGGACAGCGCTGCTACTTGCATATTGCTCCTCTCCTTCATTGTCACCTCAGCCCCGGAAAAAGGTCCCCAGACACTGCTGGGATGCCACTTGCCAGCTACCAGCATGTGCCATCCCAGGGTTGCCGCTCTTCTCCCTTCCCCTCTCACCATTTGCAGGCAGTGCCACACAATAGCCTGGACCCACCCCAGGCACAGCTTCTACAGCTGACCCCTTCTTGGCCAGAGAACATTTCCATGCCTGTCACCTCTTCCTGGGACTACAGTCCCTGCAGCAGGGTACAGGGAACACAGGGAGGCTGGGCAGGGGCAGTCACAGATGTGAAGTAGCCACTGTTGATATGATGCAATGTAGAGCCATGCACAGCCCACAATACCAGCACATGAAGGGTGAAACTGTAGTAAATAGCTCTTCCACTGGATTTACCCATTGCATGAAAGCCATTACACATGGACCTATCATCAACTTCACCCTCTTCTTTGCTGGTGCTGAAGCAAATGTTTACAGCCAGCCTCCACTATCCCTCTTAAATGTAGCAGTGGCAAACCACCTATAGGTTTCTACACAACCTAGCAAGATGTTTGGCCACCTGAGCTCTCCAGTGCTGAGTAGGGGAGAGCAGAGAAATGCCTCCGCACTGGCACTGGACCCATGGACATTAGAAAAGCCATTGTGCTGCTAAGTAACGTGGCGAGAAACCATGGATAGTTGTCCCCATGAGAAACCAGGCAGCCAAAAAGTGCCTGGTGCCTGAGTTGCATGCTGCTTAGTTGCTCTGGATGCAACAAAGCCTCACACATGTGTCTCTTGGCCTTGGTCACTGGTATTTGCAGATCCTGACAGCCTTGGAGGATAACCAACATTTTTCAGCCCTGGACTAATAGTTCTTCTTCCCTCTCATCCTTTAAAGCCCAGCCTTCATGATTTGCACTGGTTTCCAGGCCTCCAGAGTTGCCAATAGGACATGCCTGGAGGTTGAGAAGCATTGGGCTTTTGTACAACACTGAGGAGAGCAAGCCTTTAAGAACAGCTTCTCTATTGAAAGTGAACAGATATCGCTATTCCCTCTTCCCCAGAAAAGGGCAAGTTCTGCCAGCTGGTGCAAAGGGTGGCACTACTAATGCATAATCTCAGAAAAGACAACTGAAAAAGGCAGAGGCTATTTGCAAAGACCTGTGTCTCTCTACTTTAGCACAACAAGGAGAGGCTGGCAGCATTGCAGATCATTGTGCAGATGCTGCACAATGAGAGATTGATTCATGTCAAACCAGGCCACGTGGAAGCCACCTCTTTATCTCAGCTGAGCAGGAGCCCCCTTGCCATTACTTTGCAAAATGCAGAATGAACGTATGGACAGGGGCAGTGACTGATGCCACAACATGCAAGAAGCTTACTCTCCTGGGAAACAAGGGAGGTAAGGGGCGTATATTCACTTTGCTGAGTGGAAGTTCAAATTTATCACCCTTGATGTCTTGCCAGGCATCCATGTTTGATTGATGAACACCCCCTCAGGGATGGGCAGAGGATGGAGATGAAGGTCTCCCTTTGTGTGTTCTTCTGTGTGCCTTTTTCTTTTAATAAACAATGATTGGAGTTAATAACAGTGCCTGGTTTTGCTGTCTCAACATAGTTAGAGGTGGTATAGAGAGGAAGACCTAAGCTTTCCAGGATAAGGAGGACCAGGGTGGACCACAGACCAAGGGAGCCGTGCACAGAGCTGTGTATCAAGAGAAGAAAAGTAGAAACTGTGATATAAGCCCCTGCCACTCTATTTGACCCTTGGATCTACACATCTGCAAAAGCCAGGGCAAACTGGGAACATGACAAATGACAGATTAAGGGGCACACTGTGCCTGGTTGCTGGTGCTCCTTAAAACTGGCAGTAAAGCCTCCCAATCCCCAAATAAGATGCAACTGAAAGCAGCAGGGATAACTTTCATTGATGTGTGACCCCGGCCCTTCAATGTGTGATGAGTAGCAAAGAAACACCCACAAACCAGGCTCTTTCGGTTCCAAGGCTTCTTTTCAAGTGCCTGTTAAAAGAAGGCAAAAAGAGTCAGGATCCCAGGAACAGTGGGAATTCTCCTCTGTTCCTCACAGCCTCTTGCAGTCCTTGAAGATTGTTAAAAAAAATTTAAAAATCAGCCCTTAGATGAAGGGAATATCTGATTCCTGTCCTGTAAAACACATCCTCTAAAACAGCACAATGTTCCCATTTTGAGACACATCTAGTTTCTGGCACTGCTGTGGCCCAGCATTGTCCATTATTATTTTTGGCTTTCCTACTGGTCTACCACAGAGTTTGTGTCATGACTATACAGACACCTGCTTTTTCTATGCAGTGCTGTCTGGCAGAGGACAAAGTACTTGGTTTTCCAGCTAGTGCTACTTTAAAAGTACCCCTCCCCTGAGTAAGCCAGGATCTATCCAAATGATGCTGCTGCAAGTGATACCTAGAAAAAAATGTTTTCCTGCATTCCTGAAGAATAGCTTTGAATTGAAACTTTACCATGTCCCTAGTTTGGCATGGGATAATTGAGTTGCTTTGTATCAACCTAGGTGACATCCAATAAGGAGGTTCCTGATTGAATGACTCCTCATAAAGGGGATTTTCCTTCAGGATCCAACTAAAGAGAAGGTAAATATAGGCCGAGCCCAGTCTGAACTCCTGGCAGAAGCCTGGAAAAGTACAAACCTGGAAGTCACCCAAGAAAATAGCAAATGTTGTCATCTCACATCTACAGATGAAGAAGGATGTAAACATCTGACATCCATGATCTTGGAGCACAAAACTCAGAAAAGCAACAAGAAGGATCAAAAATACAAGGGCTGGACAATGTGAAATTCAACAAGGCATGCCAATCAGCCAGTGGGGAATACAATACCAAATCTCTATTGTGACTACAGCTGATATTCAGTTATCCTCAGAACACTTTTAAAACAAATTTGACACAGTATCACCAAGATATCCGAGTCATATTGCTGAGGTATTTCTAATGTGATCCTAGGTATCTTACCAGGGGTTTTATCCTAGCAGGCAATGTACAGTAAATTCTCAAGTATAAGGCGCACTGGATTAAAAGGCGTGCTTTCTGGGTTGTCAGCAAATTTCCGAACTTTGTCCATATATAAGGTGCATGGGTCTATAAGGCGCACTTTTTTTTTTGCAGTGAGGATCTGCACGCAACAAAGTAATGAATTAGTAACGGAATTGTGCAATCGCTGGCAGGTGCTCAATTTGCAAACATTTTTCACGGATCGGCGTAGCCTTTAAAGGCAGCCCCAGGTGCCCTCCCCGTGACGTAGGCCCCAGCACTCCTGCCCTCCCCTGGCACTGGCTGCCACGGGCTCTCACGGCTCACACTTCCAGGTTGGCAAATTTCTGAACTTTTCCATTTTTAAGACGAACCAGATTATAAGGCGCACTTCTGGGTTTTGATCAAAATTTTAGTCAAAAGGATGTGTCTTATAGTCATGAAATTACTGTACATGTTATTCTGCTGGTTAGGGTTCTGGCTTTTGATATTGGATACACAGGTTTGCAATCCTGTCTTGAATTTAATAGAGGACGCATGATGACATACTCTCCTTCAGCATTGATGTGGAAGTGAGATACTAAAAGTACACTAGTAAAAAAAAAATAGTAAAAAAACCCCAAAATGTTTCAAACGCTAACGCGGACAGGCAAAATGACTGGCTTGTATTAGTAAACACAAGAAGTTTACACCGAAATCACTATCTACATCCATTTCCATCTAGACTGGGCATGGTTCTGAGAATCTGATTTTTCAATGCAAGTAATAAAGAGAAGCTTTCTATGACTTAATGTCACACATCCTTAACCCACTTGCTTTCATGCTGCTATACTAGCAGAAAATTCTCTTTTAAAAGGAAAAAAAATCAAGTCACTAAATGGAGAACAAAGATGACACAGCATAGAGGTTTGAAAATAACCTAAAGAAATCCTGAATTCTGGAAGAGAAACTCTATTGTCTGTTAAATTCCATAGGGCAGTTTGAAAGTTCAACAAAGAAATTTGTATCATTCTCTCACAGAATTTACAGCAATTTTCTTAGCCCCTATTTAATTACCATACGTCCCCACTGGTTTCTTATTCATTATATTCAATAAACAATTTTCAGATGGGTTACCAGTACTTCATTGCCCCTTCATAAAATGGCAAATTGATTGTAAATTACATCTGGTTCCCCCTCATGGATATTTGATTTACTAGCATTCACAGTACAAAACACCATTACCAAGGAAACTGTTGAATTTGGTCTGAAAGATATCAAATGAGGCACAAAATATGGAAGCTCTGAGAAGAAAAACATGTGATACCTCTGTGCATGCCAAAGCACACTAACCTGACAGCCACAGGACAAATTTCTTCTTCTCCCATGCAGATGCCTTGTTTATCTTGTTTCCTGTCACTTGAAATAACCACTGCAGCAGCAGCTCTCTGATGCTCTTTGGTTAGAAGTCTTTGACCTACACCAAAAAGATCACTTCTAAAACCCAAGAACCATCCCACTACCCCAGCTCTTCAGCAGGAAGCTTTTCTGCTCTGAAGCCAACTGGAGTGCCAGTCAACAATAACTGGGGAGGCTGGTGCAGGCACATCCACTGTGAAGCAAATGAAGGTGAGCATTACATCAAATACCAAAATACATTATTTCACTCACTTCTTGTACAAAACAAGGATTTGGACAAAAATTTACTCTAGAAGGTTGGAAAAAACATGAAACATTTGCTGCCTCAGATACACATTACCGCAGCACACATGCATTTTTCAGGTCTATGTTTCTTCTTTTAATGGAAACATTTACAGTAATTTCACGATTATAAGCCACACCTGAATATAAGCCGCACTTCCGGGTAGCTGGGAAGACCACGGGATTTGTCCATATATAAGCCGCACCCGAATATAAGCCGTGCCTTTTTTTTTTTAACTCCACACGGCAGATGGGGCGGGGCGCTCCAGCCCGGCCCCACACAGCCCGGCTTCCCAGCGGCACCCCGTTCCTGGCGGTCCCACGCTGCCGCCGGCTGCCGGGGACACGGGGGCCGCTCCGCACATTTCCAGCCCCCGTTGCCGGCGATCCTGCACCGCCACCGGCTGCCGGCGGCACAGGGGCCAGCCCGCCCACTTGCCACTCTGCTTGGCCGGCTCTCACTTCCGAGTTGGCGTTTCGCTGGGATTTGTCCATAGATAAGCCGCACCTGAATATAAGCCGCACCACTGGGGTAGGCTGGATTCTTCAATGAAAAGGGTGCGGCTTATATTTGTGAAACTACTGTAAATTTTCTTTACAGACATACTACTCATCTGTCTCCTCACCAGAGACTGAATTTGGGCGAACCTCAAACACCACCAGCATTCTCTTTCCAGACAGAATATCACTGGTGGCTTTTCCTGTGTTTGTAAGATTTCTCCCAGCATGTGCATTGATCACTCACAAGGACTCATTTCGGCTCCTCTGTAACGAAGAGCCAGATGCACTCTCTGCTAAGTAAGAAAAAATGAGTGGCAGAGAAGAGATTGTCTTTAGTGTAATCTGCTGTGTTTGCCATCACTCAAGCTTGTCAGGTCTTTTTTCTTCTCTGCCCTTGCCTCCTCTTCCACCTTTGAGTCTATTAACACCTCTAAGGGGAAGAAAAATGTCCAACTGTTCTCTCAAATTGGAAGACACTTGACAAATAACTTCTATAAGCAATATTATGCCATCTTCACAACTTTCTCAGAAACCAAATGTGTCAAATTCTGCTTGTATAAAAAAATTCTGCCCTCTCCTAATTTTATTAGCTAAATGTTATCTCCCAAAGGACTTAATGAAGACCAGGCTATCAGGGCTCCTGAAAGGGGCAAACAGGATTGGGGCACAGCAGCACTTGTTGTTAAAAAATATACAGGCTGCAGCCTGTTCATACTCTAGAGTTTTACAATTACAGTGAAGTGAAAATGCAGTGTACATTAGCAAAAAGGTACTCCATTTGCAGGCAGTTTCCTGCACAGAATAAGCTACCCTAGCTAGAGGCAATCTGTGCCACTACAGCCATTTCCATTTTAGAGCCTTTCACATTTGTCATTGAGGCAGGGATGCTGCTCTCTGCTTTGCATTGCTACCAAGTAAGTGGCTGGGAGCATATGATGAGTGTGGAGCAAGTCCAAGGCAGGCAGAGGGAGCTGGGCTGGCCAGGGATATGGGGTGATGCCCAGTGCCATTGAGCCAGACTGCTGAAGCCAGAGACAGCAGAGCCCAGAATTCCTGAGCATTGGTTTAGAGGCAAAATTCTTGCTTTCAGGACCAGATGGAGGGCCTGCAGTACATCAACAGAATAGCAAAGGGAAAGGACTGGGAGAACAGGAAGGAAGCAATCTCATTCCTCCATCCACATGGCCAGAGCATGCATGGCACCCTGTTTCTGGGCCCTGCATGCCTGGTACAGGTTGGTGTGGTGCTTCACCCCCAGCTGTGCTCACCAGGGAGCCTATGGTGATGGGGGCAGCTGGGCACAAGCTCTGCTCAAACCAACAGTGTGCTTCTCCCTGCTGTACACAACTGCTCTGCCCAAGCTGCATATTTCTGCTCCATTTCCTAAGTTTTAGCTTATGTCTGGCAGATAAAACAGCATCCATCAATCAAACCCAGCAAGGCTGTTATCTGCGAGAGCAATAAGTCTCTCTCCATACTCTCTCCTCCAACTGCCTTCTCAGCCAAACCAGCTAAGCCAAACCATCCTGGAGCTCTCAGGACAGGCCCATATGCCCAGCATCTGGAGAAGGCATGCAGAGAGCACAGCCTGTGCCTTGCCAGGGCCATTGTAGCTGTTGGAGATTTTCTCCTCCAGTACAGTCTGATCTGGATCCTAATGCAAACCATCAAAATAAGCAGACGGCAGACACCTCTGGGTTCCTGCAGGAGCTCCCAGAAATCCTAGGACAAATCCTGACAAATGCTGTCTGGAGAAGCGTCTCTTATCACTCTTTCCATAGAAAGGATCCCCAAGTGATGCATATCCTGAGATGACAGATAACATTGACTGTTGGAAACTCTCCTGAATGTTACACTATTGGGATCTTAATATTATCCACACTGTCTCGTATAATGTACTTAACTGCATCCAAGAAAAAAAAAGAATGCTTAGGGAATCTTGCTACTAAAACCTGTCAGAAAAATCATTAAGAGCAGTAAATTATGATAATGAGAGGTAATTTTTAAAATGAAGGCCTGAAAATGTCTGCAATTTCATGTTATGTTGGAAAAAGTAACTGAAAATGAAAAATAAAATGTTCATAAACTTAACTCACAGAAATGAAAAGCCACATGGAGATTAAATAGTATTACACAATACAGATTAACAATTATAGATTAAACAATAATATACAGGGTTAAAAACATATATACACACAAAAATTTTAGGAGTCACACCTCCTATGAGCAGGGTTAGCAAGATGTTTAGGTGAAGCAAGAAATTGCCTACAAAATGACTCCTAGTGTTGCCCGTGCTTCCTTGCCTGTGTCAACACCCTAGAGCCAGGGAGGCACAGCAGCCCTCAGCCACTGCAGCTGCCTCACAGCTCCCTGTCCATGGCAGTGAATCCAGGGAGCCCCACAGCAGGCTGCATCCTTGTCCTGGCTGTGCCCACCTTCCCCTGCCTCCTCCAGGAGCTCCCTATCCAGGCCTCACTCCAGATCCCGTCCCTCACTCTGCGTGGAAACATTCAATGTTGTCTTCACAGCTGAGGAGTTTGAGCAATTAACCATTGCAATTTCAGAAATAACATTTGTGGTGTCAGCAGGCCAAAACAAACCATACCTTCCAAACTGATTTACTGTCTTTAATTTTTTCTGGAGGAAAAGGGCAAAGCCATGCCAATAGTGCATTACTCAGAGCTGAAACTGCTAGTCTGGTCACCATGAGTCTTATGCTCTTCCTGTGGATTTGTTACCTTCTGACTTTGACCCTGGAGCCTATTTAATCTCCACATTTTAACAAATTCACCTTTAAACCAGAAACTGGACTATTCAAAAAAGGGCTTTGCATTGTGGAGATGAAGGCATGGATTAAGTTACTACAAATATATAAAATTAATTTTTCACTTCAAAATGATGGGGGCACTAACTTAGCTTACACAAAGGACTATGAATAAATACACACACTTAAAACTCCCTGTAAGAGGCAATTCAGACTTGAATTGGAAAGAAAACGACAGTAAGATCAACATAAAAGGGATTAGGAGAAGTTTCAAGAAGAGGTTTGAAAAAGAAGTGTGAATGGCATGCTGAAGGTGGGCAGATTTTCCAGGCACAGAAAACAGCATGGGGAAGACTTCCAGCTCCAAAGGAAAGAAGATAAACGGCCTACTGAGCAAAGAAAAGTAAAAATGGGAGCTATGTTTCCAGTAAGATTGATGTCACTGTTGCTCCCACAAAATATGTGCAAGTATTTTGCAACATCTGTTCTCAGAATGTCACATTTCAGCAAGAATGGGCACTGCCCGCATGTGTAAGAACCTATGTGTGCATATTTGTATTTTGCATGGGCTCCTTGTGTTGGTGCAACTAGAAACTGATGTTTGAAAATTTGGCCCTGAATAGCTTCACTGGAAGCAGAATGCAGACAGATTTCTATGAATCTCAATGTGCTTTATTTTCATGGCACTATCTTTGCTGAATCCAGCAGAAATACCATTACCATGATAACCTCTGTCACGTGGCGTGCCTAACCAACCAACATACAGCACAGGGAAACTTTATTTTACGTTGCAGTTAATCCCTGTATTACCAGACTGTAATACCTATGGAGTTGAATATCAATATCTTAATCAAATGTGGTAGCAGGACTACCACTTCTTGAAGTTGCCATTTCACTAAATGGAAGTGCTGGCTGGTCGGAAGGGTGGGACAAGAAGCCACATGGGGAATGGAGAAAAGAAGCAGGTAATTAATGTAAACAACAAGGAACTCATGGGTCATAGCTATAGACAAGCCTAAACAGTATCAGAATAAAATGGGCAGAACTGGGATTTTGTTGGGCAGAGCAAGAGATCCTTATTTTCATGAGCACCTCCCGTGCTTTCTCCATAGGATTTCTGACTCAGCTGGCTGGGAGGCACTGAGCATGAATCAAAGCTCCTTGCATTGCTCCTGTCTTGCCTGTTGCAAAAGGTGGTACTGAGACTGAAGATTACAGTAGGAGAAAGTAGAGCAGACAAATACTGACCTGGGGAGATACATCTGCCTGTTGTGGGACTGAATGAGTCTCTTTAGACCAAACAGCTAGTAGGACTTAACCAGTGCAGAGCTCACACAGTACTACCTCTGAACTTGGCAGAACCATTCACTGAGCAGCAGCTGCAGCCAAAATGGAACTCAGTGGGCTGTATAAAATGCAAACATAGAAGTAAGGTGATAAACAGAATGTTATCTGGAAAAAAAATTATGTGTCTAAACCTTGCATTTTCTTTGACCTTGATCCTGCACTCTTTGCTGTTGATCGCAACTACAGTGTGAAAGCAATGCTCTTCCATCCTATGGTTCTACTATGAAAATAAACCCATTAATGTTTTTAAAGCATTCAGGATACTGTCAGGCTGAATGACAGCAAAAAACCCTCAGAGGAAATTAATAACGCTGTCTTCAGTGCAGTATCTGAATAGGATGTTGGAATTAAGGGATCAGCTACTCCCTCCCCTGCTAAAAATGATGAAGAAAAACTACTGACTAGCTGCTTAGTGAATGAGCACTGTCAATCCCACAGCCCAGATGAAGCACTGCCCTGTGAGGTTCATCTGTAATTGTGTCCTTCAAGCCTGTGCCTTACTGCACCTCCACACGGCAGCCAAGCTGCACTGGCATCTCTTCTCTGGCTGCACTCCCAGCAGGGACTGGCGGGGAGTGGGGTGAAGGTCACCCAGCAGTGGGTGACCACCTAGGAAAAAAATGTTCCCATCTCCACATGTTTCATTCTCTAGGTTGACTTCCAGTGTAAACTATCCTTACACATTTACAGCCTTACGTTTACAAGGCAAAACAGCAGTGACACAAAACATAAGGAACAAGATAAAGCAATGGAGAGGGAAGGGGCTGAGTGGCAACAGGTAACTCACCTGGCCAGTGGGGAACCCCCCAGGAAGTAAAGCCAAGGGCAGGAAGCCCAAGGCACAGATGGGGAAGCTCAGAGGGGCACAGGGAAGGGGATTGGAAGCAAAAGCCAGGACAGGCTGGATGGGCTGGTGCTGGGGGATGGAGATGGCAGAAGGGGCAGCCAACAGCAGCCAAAGGAAACTGCACCCTATGGGAACAAGGTATGCAATTCAATTACATCTGGAAAAAAAATCTCCTAAAAGCCTAAAAGCTGTGATAGGCAGGGAGACCAAGACCTCTCCTGGACAGAATTTTTAAATTGCTCCCATTCATGTCAGAACCATAAAACTCTACCAGTTGATGCTAAAACCCTGTCAGGGAAGTCTGTGAGAACTGAAATCCAGGTGAGAAGCAGCTAGCAACCTGGCAGAAGTTGTCACAAAGCTAAATTTTTCCCTGCCTTTCCTGGGAGCCTCAAGCTTCTCTCCAAAGTAATACATATTTCCCCTGCCCTGTCATGCAGGTAATAGTGCAGGGAGCCTCACCTTGCACTTGGGGCAGGATGCCCAGCCAAGGCTGTCCAGAGAAATAGTCAAACATCAGAAATTAGCACCAGTCATAAATAAACCACCACAAGCTGAACTGAAAGGATCAGTGACCCCAAGCCCAAAAGCAGAAAGCCATTGTTGTTTCAAGGGCTGGGTTTTTTTCCTATTGTGAACATGGTAAATTTTTATAAACAGATCTCCCTTTCAAAAATGCCAGCCCTTTCCTAGCCCTTCACTTTGAGGCAATGGTTGCTATTTGTGAATGACTTGGGAATTAATTAATGTAAAGCCAACTGGCTTATAAATGGTTGGCATTGTGAACAGCCCCAGAATCATGGGGAGTGGAGTTTATGTGGTCAGAGCCACATTCAGTGCTGTATGTCAAGGGAGAAGATTTATTATCACAGTAGTTCCATTTTCCAAAAGTTTGCAAGAGCTGTTTCATAATGAAGGGGCACTGTTCACAGCAGAGTCAGCACCTATTTTTTTCTGGGGTGTATTGTAAGTCCCAGCCAGGAATAGAAGGTGGGGAGGGTTGTTTAGCACTAAGGGCATGGAATCTTAGCATAGATAATATATTTACTATGGAAAGAAAGATAGAAAAGAAAAACAGAAAAAAAATACCCTTTTAAAGAAAATTTCAAAATAATACAAAATAGTAAACTTATTTAAATCTAATGACAAGAGTTAAACTCCCACATGATAGCTAATTAAACTAAATGAGTCTACCAAGATGAATTAAAGTGTATAAATATTTTTTGGCACTTGCCTCCCTCAGAAACCATCTTGGATTTAAAAATATCACAGAAAAATAACAAACAGTTCATAATAATTTAATAATTAGAATAATTATTAAATGACTTAATAATTAGAAGCCAAAGGAGTGAAAGGCATATGTACTTTCATATAGAAAGCCAGCTGAGTACTTTTAACTAAAAAGCAATCCTGAATAGACCAAGGTTAAATGAGCAGTGCCAGAACCCACCAGAAACCTTACTGATCTCCAAGTGAAGGAGTGAGGTTGTGCCTCAGGCCATACCCTGGGTGGTGGGCAGAGGCTGGGAAGGGGCCAGAGAGGCTGTGGCCAGGCATGAGGCTGATGATGTATGTTTGCTCTGGTAGAGAGGGACACCAGCAGGGTGACCTGCAGTCTGGAAGAAGCCATTTGGCCCCTCTGTGTGTGTCCCAAGGTTACTGGAAGAGGCATGGCAGTAGGACTGGGAGCATGCTTGCTGTGCCCATCTCTGACACCGATGGCAACGCAGCCTTGGGCACATTCCCCTCTCTCTGCCCTGGCCAGCATCCTTCCTCCACCCTTCCTTGATGTGTCTCTAACCTTCTCCAGCTCACTTCCTGAGTTTTCTTGCATTTTGCTGCAATTTGGCTGCGTGTCCTCGGGGCTGGGGACAGCACAAGGAGCCTCTGCAGCTGTGATCAGCCTTTACCACCTCCGTTCCCCCATGAAGAGGCTGGTGGTGAGGGGAGCTCCCCTGTGCACAGCTGGCTGAAGCAAACAGCTGGTACCCACATTGCCCCTTCCTCCAGTCACTCCATTCTCCCTTCTCCAAGAAGTGTTGTATCCTCCCTGCAACTGGGATGCTGTAAGGCTCACAGACATCTGTCACAGGGTTTTACCCTGGGATTATAGTCCTGAGTGATACATGGATCAAACAGCTCTTGAAGACTGTGTATGCACAAAGGTATTTCTAGGAAATATTCTGTGATTTGCCTGGCAAATATTACACAAAGAAAATATCTATAATTAATTCTCCCAGCTAAACTGCAAGTGCTATGATCTTCCCCACCTCACTATTGTCTTGCTTTCTTGAAAAGACAACAAGAAACTATGATAACAGCAATGAAAAATCATAATGCTGCGTGTTCGCTTGGCTCTTACAGCAAAATTCCTAAAGCTTCCTAATAATCATCCTGTATTTCTACACAGCTGGGAAGAAAAAGAAATGTAAAGTGGAAGAAGCCAGAGAAGTCCCATGAGGGAAACTTGAAAATTCATGCTTTTACCAAACCACAAGTGAGGAACCAGATAGCGTAATGTATATAAATGAGAGCAGCAGCTCTATTTCATGCTAGTTAGACCATTAGATGTAGAGACCATCATTGCCAAGAACTCTCATGTAGTTAGTTTTAAAAAGAAATCTCATATATGATGAAGTAATTTTCTGAAAAGATGTTTTTTGAATCACTTGTCTAGTGGGTTTCCATAGAAGCTATCCTGTTCTCAGAGCAGCTTAAGAGTCATGTTAAGATCCTGACACCATTCATGATTGCTAGAAAATTCAGAAATTGAAGATACTGCTCGCTCCCTTGGTCACACCATGTGCTCATACTTGTTTACATTCAAATACTATCTCTCTGTAAAAGGAGAATTCTGACAAAAGCTTTCCACCTCTCTCTGATAATGATAAGAAAATGGAGGGGAAAAGGAATAAACACTGTAGAGCTGAACAGCATGAAGGGCTTATCTCCTTCTTCAAACACTTCGAATTTTGTGAAATTTCCCTAACATTTCTAACAGGATTAAATGCAGCACTGAAAAAAAAAAA